>CM060921.1:166768483-167393483 GCA_030737875.1 Allium sativum
GTATGTGACCCTGGTAAATTAAAATGTACGTTTAAACTGAATATACATTGAATTATATTTTAATTTAAGTGAAAACTGACCGTGACTGACGAATTGGCTTACGTGGCATATCTCATTGCGTTCAGGATGGGGGTAGTTAGCTAGGGGCGACAGTCGTTGGGTTTGATTTGAAGTCTGAATGGATAGAGAAGTAAAAATTGGAATTTATAGAATTAAATAATAAATATAAATATAAAATCGTTTTCTTTTAAACCCTAACTACACAGATTTCAGCCGTCGTTTAAATTGGACGGGCGATTTCTTCCAGAGCTCGACTCCCTCCGATCTTCCAATCCCAACCCCCATCTCTGAAATCTCCAACAACAAAACCCTTCACCTCAATAGCCTGACTCAATCAACGGCGGTGATGTCCTACCATCGCCGGGGGTGACCAAATTCTGGTCAGAAGGTGCCGCCGCTCGCAGGGAATTTCTGGCCAACGGGGGGTGTCGATCTCGACGCCGTGGGTGGCTGGAGACGCGTCTCTCTGAGGCAGAGCTGATGGTGGCCGCCGATCATCATCAAAGTCACTGTTGGCAACGCAGATCTCCGCCCTAGTTTTGACGCAAGGTGGAGCACGGGTCTGAGCGTGTAAACGAGGAAGGCAGTGAGTTTTTACCTTTTTTTTTTTTACACATTGCATTGTTCTTTGAAATCTGATTTTATATATAAATTTCATTGTTTAGAATATAATTTTTTTTATATAATAACATTGTGATGACAATTTGATTTTAAAAATAGAAAATAAAAATAGCATTATATTGATAAACAAAGAGAGCATTATATTTGAAAGTAAAATCAACATTGTAAAAATATTATTTTTATATAGAGATTAACATTGTAAAAATATTATTTTTATATCACTACAACAAAATGACCCTATTACAACGGTGGAACACCGTTCTAATATACATTTTACAATGGTGGGCTAACCGTCGTGTATAAAGAAGTTGTAATAGACTAATATCTTTAACAACGTTTTTGCACCGTTGCAACACACCGTTGTAATATGTATATTTTACAACTTTTTTCCACCGTTGTAGTAAACTTCATTGCAACAGTTATGCACCGTTGTAATAATATCTACTACAACTGTTATGCACCGTTGTGATTGACATTTGGATTTAAAAAAAAATAGACACCTTTTGCAATTGAAAAGAACAATACACTAAATATAGCAATACTCCATAAGCAAATCGGATATTACAGTTTTATTAAAATACTCAAATATTCAGTATTACAAACAATAAGTTTTAGACAACATTTCGTGCATTATAACATACTATCTGAACAAAATAAGTCTCCAATAACATCTCCAGTTCATCAATGTTAGGCTTGAACGCCATAAAACTTCCATGACGGCTGCTTCCACTCTCATCCTTAAAACAAAATACATAGTTAGTGATGCAAGATGGATTTATGAAATTAACAGGAAAAATAAAAATGAGAATTGTCAAAATACACAGCTAACTCTTTATATTTGAACACTAAGCACAAAAATAATCCTAACCTCAATTTGAATTAAACTGATGAAGTGAGGCAAAATTGGTACAATTCTCAATCAAACACATGCAAGATAGTCCAAATTATGAAAATTCATTCTATATCAATATAATGAGCAGTCTGAACGAAAATGTATGGGCCATGCGTTAGCTGATTAAGTGTTTTCCAAGAAATACAAAATGGAACTTATGCAACGGAAGGTCGAAGTACAAAATTTAGCAACAAAGACAACTTATATAGGTTACCAAAAGCAGTTAGTAGTAATCAACTTAAATAAACAATGTAAGCATAACAATCTCAGAAAATGCAATAAACAAACTACTAAAAAGAGTGCAAAGAAGAGCTAAGAGAGCAAATTATTGTGAAATTAATATTGCAAAAAAAAATCAATTCGGAAATGAAAATCTGAGTAATCTGGGTAACTTAAATTTCAGGAACAGGAGGATGCATGGACTGTAAATGCACAGACCAGGCATGTGAATACTTGAACGAACATACAGATGCCCAGTATCACAACCTAACCACATCTCAAGACAAGAATATATGGTCAAGCAACATCAAAGAAGCAACTACAGAAAATGTAATAAAATTCCACATAGCAGAGCAGAGAGATTTGACACATCAGAGCAGAAATAAGAAAAGAAAGCTTACCATGCAAATGGAACTCGAGAGTCTTGTGATGAACATATTCATACACAAGCAAATCTATGATCACCTGAAATGCAATAACCAACCAACGGAACCAAAGACGTATGACGCACACGACAGACAATTCCAACTTCTGCTTGGAACTCGCATAATTCCAAATGTGTATGTACCATGAAGTAGCACCTAAGAAAAATTGCAAGGATAATGTTCACATAAGATAGTACGACAGAACACTGTACAGTAAGCTTTTATAGGAAACTACTTTATAAAAAAGAAGGTTATATCGAGTTTAAAAACAAAGGTGGACGCACCTGGTGATGAAACCAGGTAGAGCTGAACAAAATTTGATGTACAATATTATTTTTGTTCATAGAATTCAATCTGTGTAGTTTAAACTGAGATAAATGAATCTGGGATGAATGAATGCTACTTACACTGTCAACATAAATACTCATCTGAACATGTCAAAGAGGCCAAAAGCACAAAAGAACAAATGTACCAATCTGTAACATCTTATACAAAATGATCAGTTGTGGTATCTGTGTTTACCAAATTACATGTCATACAATCGTACAGGGTCAGCTTGTAATATGCACCGTATATCACTATACATATTTCAAGGCCATATACATTGTTATACATATAAATGTCAACTGCAGGGAACAGGTGAACACACGGCAAATCCAAGACATAGACTGGATTTATGTAACAGAGGTGAAAATATCATTCCAATAAATCTTTAGCCAATGGAATAAAAATACAGTGACATGCTTCAGTGTTTCTTATTTCAGATTTTCCATAGTACTCACCCACTATCACTTTAACACTCATTATATTGGTTAATCTACATACTAAAATTATTCAGGGGATTTAGCATACCACAGAAGTCAAGGCAACATGCACATAATCTATGCACAACATAACATAGCAACCAGGCATGTTATAAGTGGCCATACCACACGCGAATGACAGGTAAAGGGATATATAATCTTCCATTTTTTACTTGTGCAAAGTTTAGAAGTAAAGCTACAACAGTGGCAGTCACAACTCCAGACATTTGTATATGCAATATTATTGTTTATCGGGTTTTCTATCTAAAGATACTTTAGTTATCATAAAGATATAGTTCTGTTTCAGATTGTTCCTAGGAAACTCTCATAATAATATTAAAATCATTTCAGAGAAGATTTTCTTACTAGCCTACATTTTAGAGAGAAAACAAATGTTAATCATAATGTCTATTATCTTCCTTCTAAATTTTTGTCAAGTAAGAACACATAATATGTACATCCATGAAGATAGATAATGTTTTATGTTTTATAATCAATAAGAAATATATTCTGCCTATACAACTATTTCTACAGCATAAACTGCATACAGGATAATGCCATCGGCAGTAAACATTACACTTGCATGCATCTATGAAAACCAATATAGAAACCCCATATATGTCGTTAAGCTTGGCGGAAGAACTGAAAGAAGGAAATCATGACCTAGGAAATCTCATTTAGGATTACTAAGAGGCCACATCTTCAGGTCAGAATGCTTAAGCAAACGAAACATGTAAGTTCTTTGTAAACATATTCACTGTGTGAGAGCACATGATCAAGAAAGTTGACATGTTAACTTTTCTTCATCAGGAACCAGAAATGGGTAGATGGATAGTATAAAATTTTACTTAGTATAATGTGTTAACCTCTTCTGAAATATAGACCAATGCTATTGATACGGCCAAATAATCGTTATGTTGTATATTATACTGATAGAAAAAACATATCCACACGTGTGATACCTAACTTAAGAAAAAAAAAACTCAAAAATATCTCAATTAAGGATACGTAAAATAAGAGGCAATGTGAAAAAAATGTGGACATATAACATGAAAATCTGTGTCATCAAACAAATTCAAGAAGATTTGGAAATATAAAATTAAATATTTACTTCAAGTAAAAACTAAAATCATATCAATCAATTTACATAATAAACTAATCAATCTCACATGTAATTTAAGTGAATGCTATGATAAATTTGTACTCCATGCAGTATGCTCTAATTAAGTTACTAATTGTCCCATTTGCAACCTGCTTTAATAGTTTCCAAATATGCGTACAACCAGACCTCAACTGCATTATTAATGAGTTTTGATGGTATTACATCCTCACGTTATTTTCCGTACTTTATAAATAAGAACCAATTGGCATCCATCACTCATCAAATTAATATTATACAATAGTAAAATATTAGAGCGTCATCTGTATATATAATTATTTTGGCAACAGTATATGATTATATGTTCCAAGCACAAATTTCATGTTATTAAACTCACAGTTTATCTATGTATAAATGAGATTGTGAGAAATGTCGAGTGCAGATTTTTCCACAGAAAACAAATCAAATCGGTACTGTTGAGTGCAGATTTTTCCGCAGAAAACAAATCAAATCGATACTGTTAGTGAAAGTTTCTATGGACAGATTATTTCAACAGAAAACCAAACGACAAACTACTTGCTAATATGAGAAGACAAAAATATTCTTTAACACGGTTATTAAGTCTTCATGGAGACCGTCAGTTGAAAGACAGTAACTTAAAAACTGAGGTATCTGTTTTCATTCCTTCTCTTTGGGAAACGATGTTGTTGTCTTCATTTTCATCAATGTCAGTAGCTCATCTTGGCCTAAATCTATATTTAAACTTCTTCTATGTGACTATTGATACCTTTATTTGTAATTAGTTGTTGAAATTAGTTTTTTAAGTAAGCACTGATTCAAGGTTATTTTAGAACATGACTGTCTAATAGATAACGATTCAAATAGGACCATGAATCAAAGAGGTAAGGTACACCTCAAAATTCCAGTTAAATGGGTGATTAGGAAGTTCACGGACTGTCTAATGAAAGTAAGATTCACAGGCAGACACAAAATCAAATAAGCAGGACCCATCAGGCAGTAGCAGCTAATTAACATACAACGTAAAACAACATCTAACAATTCAACCCAAAACAACCAACAAAACACTCAACATCAACTTTTATACCATAGTTTAAAATTGAGGTTAACTACTAGAATCAATGACCAATCATGAGTGAGTACTCACCTTGAATCGACGAAGAGGAAGCAGGCAAGCGGTGAAACTCACGGTCAAGGCATAGTGGGGTTTGGGCTTTTGGATGGTCAGTGTCTCGACGATGATGCTGAGCTTAATGGCACCATGTAGATCAAACGCTGAACCATGCGTCTTCTTGGTTCATGCGGTCAATGCCGGCGGCACTCTCTACGGTTTCGTGGTGGAGGAGAAAAGGCCGATGGGGATTGGATCTGGGTGAAGTGAGTCAGGGAAAAGTGACGGTTGCGGTTTCAATGGGAGGCAAGGGTTTATGGTAGAAGGCGAACTACGGTGGAGTTTCAGAATCTGGTCGTGGCCTTTGAGAGGGGTAGGAGGCGGATGGTAAACGGATGGAGGGTTGAAGTTGGCGGAGCAATGGGATGGATTCGCCAAAACTAACAGTGGCCATTAATTTCGAATTTGGGGATTTTTGAGAATTTGGGGAAAAATTTCTGGGAATATAATGAAAGGAACGGTGCACAGGAATTAAAGCAAGGGGCAATGGAAAAACGAAGACACGCGGTACACATCCAGCAAAACGCTAATAGGTGTAAACAATTTAGAAATATCTTTTCCAAGTGTCCTAACTTATTAAACAATAATTTCTGATGTATATACAATTTTTAATACAATCCTTACAAACACTATATATATTTCTAAAATTCCGAACACATATTAAAATTACATTTCAAAAAAAAATTAAGTTCAACTAAACTAAGTCCAATTATAAATTCTCATACTGAATTGAAAATCAAATTTTAAAATCTCTAAACAACTATTCCATTTGGTTAAAAATATTAAAACACTTAATTTGAACAAACCATTCAGATTCAAGTAAAATAAAATTCTACATATACAAAATTACTTAAATAAATACTCAAACAAAGCATAAATGTTAATTAGCATAAGATATCACTAATATTTATTTAGTTTAACAAAATATTTAAATCGAATATAAAAGAAATTTTTAATTTATATTTACAAAATTTATTCAAAACCAGTATAAAATAGATTAGATTTTAAATAAGAATCAAATAACAAGTATAAACATGGATTTTCAACACTTAATTTACTATAAAAATTTAATTGCCAGAATTTTTGGTTCGTTACATATTAATTATAAATAATCAATATAAATTTATTAAATATTAACTTTTAGTTGTTAATTATATTAAAATATAGTCATATATTACAACAGTCAAAAACTAAAAGTTGTGATAGGCTTTTATTACAACTGTCAAAATAACACAGTTGTTAAAAATAAGTTTATTACAACTTTTCTGGAAAAAAAGTTATAAAAAACATTTATTACAACGGTGCTTTTACCACCGTTTTAAAATTAAAGTTGTAATATGGTGTTTTTGTTGTAGTGTATAGAGATCAACATTGTAAAAATATTATTTTTATATAGAGAGTAGCATTTTTTTAAAAAAAAATTATATATGTAATAGAGTGATAAAAATATGATTTTTATCATAAAGAGAAGAGTATAAAAATTTGATTTTTATCATGAAGAGTAAAATATAAAAATAAGATCTTTATCATGAAGTTAGAAATATAAAAATTCGATTTTTTTATATTGAATAGCGAAGTAAAAATTCGATTTTTATATATTGAATAGCGAAGTAAAAATTCGATTTTTATATACTGAATAGCGAAGTAAAAATTCGATTTTTCTATATATGAATGCGAAGTAAAAATTCGATTTATATATATGTAGTGAATACGGATGACGAAAGTGATAAAAGAAGAAACGGCGAAGATTTCCTACATAAGAAGAGTTGAGGCGTTTGGTTTAGCTATTCGGTGAGAACTTCTCACTCAAATTTTATTTTTCTAGTTATATATATATACTAGGATGCAGACGGTGCTTATTAGAAGCAGTCGACACCTTTGTTTGAAACCATGGATGTTTGATTGATTTGTGAATTGAGTGATTTGGTTGATTTGGTTTGAAAAATGAAACGTATTGATATAATTTGATTTGGGTATGGCGTGGGCCATTATTAGACCGGGGACAAGGCTAGGCCTTATCCCGTTTCTAGTATCGCGCCGTTATGCCACTGAAATTTTCTAAAATATGTTAGAAAAATAAAAATATCATTTTAATTAGATAAATGAATAAAATGAATATTCATTTACAAATCAAAACGATTTGTTGGTGTACACCCATTTGACTGATACGGATTGGGACAATAAATTTTACACATCGCCCGACTACACAAATAATATTAAGTATTTGTTGGTTGAAACCCCACACGGGTATTGGGATGATATTTTACGTACACTAATCCCGATTGTTTAGTGGTATGTTAGTCGATTGGTTGACAGACTGTGTAAGCGTTAATTATTTATGCTTAATGCTTATACGGTGTAGAAAGCACTTTGGATGATGGTTGATTATTTATCACTGCTGTTATATACATGTGTTGTATGAAATCCATATAAATCACTTTATATGGTATTTGGCTGTGTCTGATTCCAATTTAGAACTGAAGAATATTTTAAAATAATGAATATTTTAAAATAATATTCTATAAAGGATTAAATCCTGATTTTGATGTTCGATTTTGAACGAACACGAATTATTGAAATTTGTAAAGCCGTGTTGATTAGAGTTGCGCCATTTTGACGTGAACGATATTTAAATCGATTATATTCATTTTTTTAATGAATATCGAAAAAGAAGTGATTTCAAAATATAACGTTTTGAAAATATTATCATTTATATATTAATGATATGGAATATTCAATTTTGATTCAAAATTGAATATGAAGTTGTAATCGTTTTTAAAATGAAGTTAAAACGAATTATAAAATACGTTTTGAAAGGAAATCGACGAAATATATATAATATATATATTAATTGCCTGAATAGAACGCGCCGCGCCGTGGCAGTTCGCGAATTTCGACCATTGACTTCAAATTACAATTACGGGAGATCCGACCGTCGGATTCTCCTGAAACTGGAACCGTTAGGTTCGTATCGAAAAGAGCTTTCTAACGGATATAAGAGATTTGAAATCTAACGGTTGGATTTGGAATTATGTCCAAATCAAATTTGGAAAAGGTCGCTGTAAGTGCAGTTCGACGACCGTTATTGGAAATCGACTGTGCGGGCCTTGATAAAATTATTAAAAATATCTATAATTTGTGTAAAATCATAATATATGAATTGGAAAGAACTTGGATGAAAAATTCCCTATTTAAAAGGATAAAAATATATTTTTATCGAAATGAACTAGTTATGAACTAGCATTAAAATCCAATATTTTTAAATAAATTGGATTTGAAGTGGTTTTAAAAATAATCAGAATTTCCAATATACGTATTGGAATGGATTTGAATCGAAATTATCATCGGAATATTTCGATGTTGGATTTCGTGATTATACAGATATGGTTGAGGAAATTTGAAAGATATATTTATATCGTTATTTCCAATACGATATTTGTTGGTTTCAGAATTTGATATTGAATATAAGCCGATATATTTTCTATTCAGAGCCTTGTATTTAATATCAAATTGGATTTTGGGTTGTCGTGAATGGTGTCTTCATTAACACTGTTCTTAAACCCAAGTGTGAAAAGAATGAATCTTTTTGTTAATATTTAAAGAAGAATTACCAATTAATCAACGTTTAATTGGAATTGAAATGGAATGTGAATTGAGTTTATCGTGAACTTTGTTTTAAACGACATTCGTTCTTTGACCCGATTAACAGTGAAATGTGATTTGGAATTTATAAATCTTTTTCTTGAGATTTAATGGAAATTTTCCAAAGTAAAGTTTTCCAATATATAAATTGGAATGGAGTGGAATTCGATTTGGTAATAATCGAAGTGAGCTTCTGTGGAGGAAGACCGCTACTATATATGGAATTTAAAAGGCCTTGCCGTTATTCCATTTATATTATTGGTCGGATATGGAAGTTGATATCGATTATATATTTTGATCTGTTTTCCATGAAGATTCCATCACTAATGGAATAGGATTTTGTGGTTTATCGTGAACTGTGTTTTAGATGGCATTGGTTTTTTAACCCAGTTAAAGACAGGATATTCAAGGGAAGATTTAAGAATAAATTTAAAAGAATTTATCTTTGATAAAATTAATGGGAACCTTTCCCTGGAAATAAGAATATTCTGAATTGGAATGAGGCGTATGTTGTGTTTGTGTAACACTTGTTTATTTTATACGCGAGTTGTTCGGAAAGGCCGGGTTTATCCCATTCTGAATAACTGATATGACGATATATTGAAGATGAAGACGGTGGTTGAAGACCGGAGGTCTTCACGTCGTTTGGATGATTTCTGCCGTCTTGATTGGGTTGTACACCCAAGACGATGGAAAAAGTGGCGATCGTCCAGACGTACTTGGAGATCGATGGATATGCGAGGTACAAGGTGCCTCCGGTTTCGTTCAGATCCAGAAGGGACTTGTAAATGGACTGTGTGTCTGACATTGGATTTCATTCTGTGTGATTGATATACATCGGTTGCATGGCGTGAATTGCCTATGTGGCATGCTGAGATGCAAATGATCAAGGCTTTTGTTGAAAAGAAGAGTCTTGTGGTTGATGATCAAAGCACGGCCCTTGTGGCATCGCTTTGTGTAGCGTTGATTCGCGAGTTTCACACCCGGTATGAAACAGAAACGGGAGAGGACATCAGGAAGGACATGCGTTTCTTTCTAGCTAGGAGTGGCGTCAGTGCTTGAACTGGATGACGAGTTTGACTCATGTGGATGTTGCTTATGTGCTGAAAAGCGAGGCGCCTCAATTATATCGGTTTCGGCCGATGCCTTCTGGTCGGCAGACGGACCAGACTTACGCCCCATAGGGTGGGGAAACGCATGATTCATGCCCACCTTGTGTGGACCGGCCCTGACCATCCAACGGTCACTCGAGCTCTGATCCTGAGACATGGGCTGGATTGTCTCGAAACGGTGAGGATCTTGCCCCTGGCCTCGGTTCATACCATAAATGATAACCCAACTTCCAATACGACATTTTGCAGTTTTATTTGTAGAGCCTAGTATGGCGACATGATAGATGGTACCCATGCCGCCTATGATTGATATTTATGATTGAAATTGCTTTGAAACACTTATGCACTAATAATAATATCAAATGATTTCGTTTTATACGTATCAAGCATTCTTTGGCTATTATAAGGTAACACCCTATCCTCCGGCTTGTGTTGCATTGTGTGATGGGACCTGGGTCTTATAATAGCTTCATTGTACTTTATTTAGCATTGCGCTGTTTATCTCGTGCACTGGTATTCTTGGGAGGAAACCCGTTCCGTGTTATACGGCGTGGTCCCTTGATTTACCTTAATTTTAAAGTAAAGTTTTAAATAACTGTTTTAGTTCTCACACCAGTCACATGACTGACCTGGAGTTTATTGTTTTAACCTAAACTCTGGGTGAACTCATTTGTAAATGAATATTTTATTTTATTCACTCACATGTTAAAAATTATATTTTTGATGACTAAATATTTACTTCAACACATGAATTTCTATTCAGTTCATTTATTCAATAAAATGATATTTTTATTTTTCTAACTTATTTTAGAAAATTTCGGCGGCATAACAGCACGATACTAGAAACGGGACAAGGCCTAACCTTATCCTCGGTCTAATAATGGCCCACGCCATACACATATCAATCAAATCAATTTCATTTTACCAAACAACCAAATTCAAATTAAATAATCTAACCAACTACACAACCAAACAAACAAGTCCATGGTCTGTGGACGATGGTGCCGGGTGCTTCTAAGCACCGTCTGCATCCTATATATATATTTAACTAGAAAAAAAGTTTAAAGTGAGAAGTTCTCACCGAAAAGCTAAACCAGTCGCCTCGACTCTTCATATGTAGAAAATCTTCATTGTCTCTTCTTTTGTCACTTTCGTCGTCCGCATTCGCTACATATATAAAAATCACATTTTTATATTCTCTAGTATATAAAAATCATATTTTTATTTTCTCTAATATATAAAAATCATATTTTTATATTCGCTACTTCGTTATATGTAAAAATCAAATTTTTTTATCTCGCTATTTCATATATGTAAAAATCGAATTTTTATCACGTTACTTTATAAATAAAAATCCCATTTTTATTCTATTCTATAATATATAAAAATCCGATCTTTTCATCTCTAAAAAATTCGACCTTTCTTCATATAAAAATTCCACCTTTTTTTCCTTTATATAAAAATCTAAACTTTTAGTTTATAAAAATCTAAACTTTGCTAATTAAATATCACAACTTTATATTTATAAAATTATAACTGAAAATGAACAATGTTTAAAGTAGAAAGAAAATAATAAAAATAGAAAGACTCACGGTTTTCCGATTGTCGGAGGTGTTTGGCGGCTGCAGCATTTGAAGGGAGGGCATCAGGAGGTCGGAGGTCGTGTCAGGGCGGCGGCGGGCTGTGCTCAGGCGGTGGAAGGCTGCGAGCATCCGGTTCAGGCGATTTTTGGGGTGGTGGCACCATCAGAGGGGGTGCGGTCAAATTAGGGTTCGGGTTTTGGGGTTGTACAGCGAAGGAGGAGCGAGAGGGGGGGGGGGAATCCGATCAACGGCGGAGGTCTGTCGGAGGGAGGATGAAGGCGTGGTGATTGGCGGCCCACTTCGGTGGTGGCGACGACTTCAGAAAAAATGGGGGGCTCGGTGTTCTTCAGCTCGAGAAACAAGGAGGAGGGGAGAATTTGGAGGGAGGCGATAGGGGAGGGGCGACGGAATGTGGTGGGGCGCCGGCGTCGAACGCCATGAGGGGGGGGGAGCGACGGTAATCGATGGTGCGGTTTTTCCTTAATTTCGGTTTTGAAAAAGTAACGGGGGTGGGGTTGACTGAAAGAGGGAGAATGGTTTGGGGGGGGGGAGGGGAGTTATAATATAAATTTATTTATTTTATTCTATTTTAAATTCTGAAAAGCATCTTTTTATTTCGAACTCGAAATCGAACCCACCGACTGTCGTCCCTAGCTAATTACCCCTATTCCGAACACAATGGGATATGTCCCGTAAGCCAATTCGACTGTTTTGATCAGTTTCCGTCAAAATCAAAATATAATTCTTTATATTTTGAATTTGAATGCGCATTTCAATTTACTGGGGTCACATACGAACCCTAAAAATTTCAGAAAAATAATTTCTAGCTTCGTATCGACGATACGGTCCTAACAAAACTAATTTCGTCGAATACTGAGACCGTTTGAAAAATGGCCATTTTCCAGTCGATTAATTTCAACTGAAACTGGTCAAACGCGTTTAAGTGTGCCACGCTCACATATTGACCCAGAAAATTCTAAAAATTGGAATCTAGCGATAATATGACATCACGGATCCAACAAAACTAGTTTCGTCGAAAACGAAGGTCGTTTGCAAAAATTCCATTTTTAAGGGCTTATATTATATTAAAATATGTATAAATTCCACAGCGACTATTCTGAATTTTAAACTGGACGTAACTCATCATTTCTAAAGTGAAATCTCAATTTCTTAATTTCGTTAGAAAGATCTTGTTCATGAGATTCAAATATTTCTTGTTTCGTCCAATTCTGACTTATATTGAATTCTGTATATTCATTTGAAATTCGAAATCGAATTTTCGAACTGCAGCGCCATTTCAGACTCGTTATATAATTAAAATAAATTTATTCGTTTTAACTTCGTCGGAAATATATTTTCCGTCGTTATTATTTAAAATAATTCATTTTAAATAACCAAAATTCATTAAATTCGCCAAAATAAAACTTTAAACTGGCTTAGAATTTCCGGGTTGTTACATTCTCCCCCACTTAAAATCTTTTCGTCTTCGAAAAGGAACGAAGCTGGAAAGTTGTTTTCTTTGGAATATAACACATAAACAAATAACAACAGTACAGAAATATAGAATTACACCAGATAATGTACATCGAAATGCACTGTAAATAATAATCTTCAGAGTTACACAGTGAAATAGGATCATACTTAGCACAAAATACAGTTTCAGTTCAATATAAAATGTCTGCAGCGGAATCAAACATAATATACATGATAATATCTGAAACAGTAAAATAGAAATGATAAGGAACCAGCTCCAGCTATCCAAAACGAGTATGCTAAAACCGAAATACAAGGCTGCCCGTGCAGAAAAAGGGCACCCGAGTTTGCGAAATGAAACAAACATCGAGTCAGTCGTGGGACTGGTATGAGAAATCTACTTAACTAGTTATACCACAATAATAAGGCGAATCATAGGACCACGCCGCTAACGCGGAACGGGTTTACTGCAGTGATCGCCAGTGCATGAAGATAAAGTAAATCAAGAATCAACGCAATGCTTTTTATAAAAATGAAGCCATTATAAGACTCAGGTCCCATCACACAATGCAACACAAGCCGGAGGATAGAGTTTTACCTTATAATGGCCAAGAAATGCTTGGTACGAATAAATCAAATCATTTGATATTATTACTAGTGTTTATACGTTTCAAAAACAATTTCAATCACAAGTATCAATCATAGACGGCATAAGTGCCTCATACCACTATGTCGCCAAATATAGGTTTACAATCAAAACGCACATGTCGTATTGGAAGTTTGGATTTCTATCATGAACCAAGGCTAGGGGCAAGATCCTTACCGAATTCGAGACTGTCTAGTCCGAGTCTCAGGTCAGAGCTCGAGTGATCTTAGGATCATCAGGGTCGGTCCACACGGAGTGAATTAAATAAAACCCTGAACAATACGTCTCCCCGCCCTATGGGGCGTAAATGAGCCCACTGAATCCATATCCGAGGCGCCTCGCATTCCAACAACCACACAAGTGAAAATAATATAAATGTCAGCCAGTTTAAGCACTGACACCACCTCTAACTAGAAAGAGACGCATGTCCTCACTGAGTCCTTCTCCCGTTTCTGGTTCATACCGGAGTGTGAGGCTCGCGAATCAACGCTAAACACAAAACTATCCCACGTAGGCCGCGCTTTGATCATCAACCACAAGACTTTGTTTTGCAACAGAAGCCTTGATCATTGCATCTTAGCATGCCACACAGGCAATCCACTCCATGCGACTGATTTCTATCGATATACAACCTCTGAGCTCGTATGTCTCAGAGAAGGGTGTAAAGGAAGAAAATAAATTCTCCGCCACCAAACAGATGTTTATTTAATAGAGATCAATCAGCACAGAACAAAATCCAATGTCAGACACACATCCATTTACAAGTCCGTTCTGGGTCTGAACGAAACCGGAGGCACCTTATTCTGCCTCCCATATGCCCAATACAGGAGTGAGGTCCTCGCACATCCGAACGATCAACAAGTACGTCCGGACAACCACCACTATAACCCCTTCAAGGCAGCAACTCCTATCAAAGGCATCAGTGATCATCCATTCGATGTGAAGATCATCGGTTTTGCACCGTCTTCATATCTTCAAGTTCTTACCGTCGATCAATTATTTGAAATGAGAATTAACTCGGCCTTTTCAAACGATTCACGTATATTTAGCATTCAAATAAATCCAGTCCAATTCATTAATGTAATTTTTGTGTCAAACACATTCAACCATCTGAATATCCAACAAACCAAGTAAATTCGGTTTATTTCCATTCCATATCGTTATTTATATTTTATAACGATTCTTCCCTATTTTTATTTATTTAAAAATAGCCTATTTTAATAAAACGACGCTTCAGGCCATATGGCGGCCATAGCGCTGTTTTTCTCTAAATTTGATTTACACATATCTGAAAATCTAACCGTTGGATCTTTACAAATTTTATATCGTTGGAAAGAATTTTTCAAGGCGGATCCAACGGTTCCAGTTTCGAGAAAATCCGATGGTCGGATCTCTCGGTATAATCATTTAAAGTTAAGATTTCAAAATGCGAACTACAGGGCCCTTATTCGTTTTATTTTAATTTATTTATATATATATATATAAATAAAATTCGTTCGACTATTTCTACACCATCTTCATTTCATATACGTGTTAAAAATAGTATTTTTAACCAACAAATGTTTATTTTCACACATGAATATTCTAACACTTCATATATTTGATAAAAATGTGATTTTTATCCCCATTGTCCTTTATTCTATATGTGAATATTTTCTAACTTCATTTATACGATAAAAATGTGATTTTTATCGTTCTAGTCATTTATTCTATATATGAATATTTTCTAACTTCATTTATACGATAAAAATGTGATTTTTATCATTCTAGTCATTTATTCTATATGTGAATATTTTTCTAACCTCATTCAAGTGATAAAAATGTGATTTTTATCATTATAATATTTTATTCAACATATGATTATTTTTCTAACTTCATTCGCATAATAAAAATGTGATTTTTATTATCTAAACAGTTTGTGGGGGTCATGTATATATTATCAACATATGAATAAATTTGAATACATGAAAAATAAATCAAACACATGAATATTCCAGGAAATTTTGGCAGCATAACGGCAGGGTAGTGAACCCGGCACCGTCCCGAGTACGGCTCCTCGCTCTACCTTAAAACCTCGCGGTTTTTGACAATGGGGATTCATGAGTTTAGTTCGCACGCAGGCGGCATGTTTATTTTTCATTTCATTTCATTTTCCACAAACTAATCCTATGTGGTTTCAACCAAAATATTCACTCTCAACCACAAACTAATCCTATGTGGTATCAGCCAAAATATTCACTCTCAACCTCACATGGGTATTTTTCAACCACAACGGTATATTTCAACCTCAATCAATCATTATCAACCACAAACAATTCTAATCAACCATTCGCTATCAACCAAATTTTCACACCAATCACAACCAATAAATATCGTCCATGGTTTGTGGACGAGGGGCGCATATATATATATATATATATATATATATATATATATATATATATATATATATATATATGTGTGTGTGTGTGTGTGTGTGTGTAATAGTATATTTCCATTCCATCGCATATATGATTTTTACAACGCATATATAACTTATACATCGCACGTACAACTTATACAACGCTTATACATGAGGTGTACAACGCTTATATAACTCATACATCGATTATATAATTTATACATCGTCGTTCCATTCGCATTTGAATTCAGAATTCTCACATAGGTTTGTCGCTTTGCTAAAAATACTAACGAGCTCAGAAAAATCCGCGGTCTCTTCTAGAATGTAGAGAGCCTCCTTGCGGTCACGATGTCTCCTGTTTCATCGAATTTCGTCAACTATGATAAAGATATGATTTTTCAAAGTTTACAACACTTAAAAGTGTTTAAATAAGTTCAAAATATACAAAGGCCTCACCTTTCAAAAGAGTTCAGAACTAGGTTTGAAGAATTCGTGAAATCTGAGCAACGTGGCGACGATCGGAGGGCGCCACGTGGAAGAGGGGAGAGAGACGCGCATGCGCAGGGGTTTTTTGGCCGGAACGATGGCCGGATCTGGCGGTGGCGAGGCTGTGAAGTCGCCGACTTGGAGGGCTCGATTCAGGCGATACGGTGGACGAGGGGGTGTGAGGGTTGGTCAGATTTGTAGAGGGGAGGGAGGCGATTCGAATCAGGGTGGTGGCGCAGCCTGAAGTTGACCGTGGCGGCAGCGAGGTGGTCGGAAAGGGCAGAGGTCGTGAATCGTCGGTGAGAGAGAGAGAACGAGGGTTTTCTGATATTTTTGGAAAATAAAAATTATAAGGAAAATTTCCTATTGGGCCATGCTTTATTAAATTCAAAAATTAGGGTTTTTACAAACGAACACCAATCTGAACCCAACGACTGTCGTCCCTAACTAAATACCCCCATTCCGGACACAATGGGATATGTTTTGTAAGCCCATTCGATTGTTTCAGTCAGTTTTTCTTCAAATTAAAATATAAAACATTCAATATTTGATTTGAATGTACATTTTAATTTGCCGAGGCCACATACTGATTTGAAAAATTCCTTCTAGCTTCGTATCGACGATACGGTCCCAACAAAACTGATTTCGTCGAATTCTGAGACCGTTTGTAAAATGGCCATTTTCTGGTCAATTCAATTCGAACAGAATTTGCAAAACACGTTTTCCTTTGCCACGCTCACGCATTGATTCGAAAAATTCCAGAAAAATAAACTTAGCAATAAATTGACATTTCGGTTCCAACAAAAGTGGTTTCGTCGAAATCCGAGGTCGTTTGCAAAATCTCTATTTTCAAGGGCTATTATATTATTTAAAAATCCTATTTTTCAATTCTGACTCAATTTTCATCAAAATTATTCAAAATAAAAATTTCAAACTGGCTCAGATTTTCTGGGTGTTTACATTCTCCCCCACTTAAAATCGTTTCGTCCTCGAAAAGGAACAAGGCTGAAAGTTGTTTAACCAACCAACTCAACTTCCATTTTTCAACTTTTCAGTTTCTAAGAATATTTAATTCTTAAATTTTTTGGCTAACACCCTAAATTTTCGAAAAATTTCGCCATAGTTTCTCTTGTTCGGTGAGAGGTTTGGAAGTTTATTGGGCTATATTAGGTACCCAATAAATCCTAAAATGCATACACATATTTATAGTGACATATAAACTTGTGTCCTTAGGGGAGCGTGTTCAGATCATGGCTTCAGAGGATAAATCCTCAACCCCTAACAAATAGATTTTTGTGCCTTACCAACTAGAGCGACGTGTTTATTGTCAACTCCAGACCCGTGTGGGGTTTTTATTAATCTGGCATTTTACAGTTACAATTTAAATAGTTCATATCAGTCTTCGGTTCAACCTGAAATATATAGTCATCGCCATACAAGCCTCTTGCTTGTATGGTAAATCTTCCACCTCGTCACATAAGCTCCAAGTGCTTATGTGGTGTATGATGAAGTATGCTATCTTCAAGAAGTATGCCATGTAAATGCAGTTCAAAATTAATTGTTACTATCCTATGGCGACGTTTATGATTTCACACAGAACAACCAGCACTCCGCATCCAATGGACCTCAGTACCTGATTCAATCCCAGGCAAAAGTTATACCCAGTACAAGACTGACAAGGGAAAAATGGTCACAAATAAAATTGGTAAAAATTATGGACATGTCTCGGTTCCCCATAACCAACATATCAAAATATGGGAATGATCCAACCCTCAAGGAATTAAATAAAAATATTTCGCGATCCTCCGATACGTAAAATGTGGGCTATTACATCATTTATTAAAGCTACTTTTGAAATTAAAAAGGGTTTTCAGAAAATTTAAATTATGGTTTTCAAGAAATTGTTCAGTGGATAAATATTTGAGTAAAACAAAAATACAATCTTAGAAATTTATATCTAACCAAGATTCGAATTGTTGGGTTTTGTGTAATTTTAGTAAATAATCCATCTTGGTAAAAGAAGGAATTTGAAATGATAAGGAATAAGTCTCAAAATTCAGAAACTATAATTACCCTCTCCTTGTGATTTCTAATATTCCTCTTTTTAAATATTTTAGATAATTTATTGAAATTATCACAAATAATCTTTTTAAAGATTTAAAATCTCGACAATCCAAAATGTGGAGAGGTTGTTCCGATTAGTAGAACAAACTGAAATGTAAAAAATTTAAATATATATTTATATTTTGAGGCCCTTAAATAAAATAGTAAAATTTTAATATCGAAAAGTTAAAAAAAAATTCTCAGAAGAGACTAAGGAAATTTCTATTCAGCTTGAGGTATTTGATTTCATAAATTGTTCAATCATTTGTCGGCTGGGTAAGGGGAAAATTCGTTTTATTTATTTTAGATTTCTAACTGAATTTTCTTTTCGTGAAATCGTCCAGTTGTTGTGTGGTTGCAACCTTTTATTAGGGCTACTTTGAGTCTTTGAAGTTAGTTCGGAGTTTGACTGCAGTCTATGATACCGCCGTGATGAAAACAAGTATTTTTTGGATTCGTGTTAAATCTTATAAGATGACGCGGGACGAATAATATTTTAATCCGACCTATGTAGGGTTAATGTTCAACCTTCGTCCAAAGCCAATTTAATAGTTAACTGTTTAGCAGTATACCTAGAGTGGTCAATTAGTTGATGAGTCTTGATACAACTTGAATCTAGGAATCACCGTAAAAGTTGTGTCAAAATTTCCCTCTATAAACTTCTTTCTTTCGTCCTTCCTTCCTCATCTAGCCATATTTTATTCTTCTTCCCTTTCTTTGTCGTTGCCTCGTCTCATACCTTTTTTGTGCTAGCTTTCGCACTAGATCTTACCCCACTAGTACTCCAAGATTTGACCCCAATTTCTTCTCTTCGATCATTTCTTAGCCCATAATACTTACTTGCACTATCGGATCATTCTGATGCCATTTAAGTCTCATTCTTAGGGGGAGAGGCCATTTTGTTGGATCAGATTGAGCATAAGGGTTCATCGCTTTAGGGGTAAGAGAATTAGTCGTAGTAGTTGGACTTGCATCGGTCCTTTGCTTCGAAGTTTTAGGTAGGGTCGTTTTTTATTCTTAATCTTCCTTTGCCATATCTTGTTAGAATAGAGTTTGACGAAGGCAAGCGTCGTTTCGGAGGTGAAGAGTGAGTTGTCTATGGATGGTTTTTCTAAGGAGAATCTTGATGATATTTTAGAGGCATCCATGTTGTACACGGGCTTGAATGATCTTCGATTTGGTTGGTCTTGGGGTTTTTGCAGCGGATCTCGTCTTCCTTAATGTCAGTTTTTGAGTTGGTTAATCTATTTTCAAAGTACCCATATAGATGTGCGATCCATTTAGCACATTTACCCAAAGACGGAAAGTTACGACTAGATTTGTCTTATGATGCGGGAATCAATCTTTTCTTTGATCGATGGCATAATCATCATTTAGTACGCATCATATTTGATTCGTCTTGTCGTCTGTGTGTGTTATTTCATGGAGTTGCTTTCTATATTTTCACCTATCCACTTTTTTCTTTAGGCAGTGTTAGGTGAATCTCCGTGAAAGCCAGGTTTGTGGTAGGTTTTTTTAGTCATCACAAATTCTCTATTATAAGAGATGGTGATTTGGGAATCTCCGAACAACACCAGAAATGTCTGCAATACGAGATTGAGTGTTTTGCTATCACGGTATGACTAGTCAAATGTTGTGGAAGCGATACAAGCTGCAGCCACGGAGCAAGACATCTCATTGGTTATAGGCAATGTTTTGGAGTTTCGGTGTTGTTGTTGTCTTTGTTCTTTTCACTTTTCAATAATTGTTTCTTGGCTTTTTGATAGTTGTGTTGGTAAGTGTTAGTGCTGTTGGTCATGTAAATCGCTTGATTATGTAATGGGATTTCATGTGTGTTTGTCTTTCACGCTTCATTGTATTCGAATTGGAAATGAGATCTCATTTTCTTATTTAACTAACTTTGTTTTAGAGCTTGAAAGTATAGAATTTCTGTAACAGATAAATTTTAGCTAAGGATAGGTTTTTGCATTGTTTCATCATGGGTATTAATTATTTGTCACCTGTTCCTTTTTGAGAAAAGATTTATTTTTGAATTTTGTTCATGGTTTCAGTTTTCGTGTTTTTCTGCATGACCGACTTCTTTCTACGCAAATATGTGACTTGAATTGTTTAAGTTTTCACAAAATATATTTTTTGAAACTTTTTTGCAAAATCTGTTTGAAAAAACAAAGGATCATTTTAAATTTTATAGTTCTTTGATTTACTTTCTTTTAATATAATTTATGTAAAAACATAGATTTGGGTAATGTAGTTTACGTATGTTTAAACATCTGTTTTGTATAAAATGGATGGTTTAAATATATTAAATTTCACATTACCAAAATTTTATTTTTATGAAGATATAATAAGGAAAGTAGAACAGTATCAAAAAGGAATTTCAAAGATTTACATAAAAAAATTAAAAAGGAAATTTACTTTTAAGGAAAATTTCGATTATAGTTACATGTAAAGCGTAAGGAAGATTTTGGATGATTTGTTTACGCGTTTTAGCGGTGCTTTAGGGATGACGATGCGTTAAAAACGTTAACAAGGAAATGGTTAATTTATCCATGAAAACGTTGTTTCATACCTTGTTGACGATGCGCGCGAGTTATTAGTCAACTCATTTTACGTATTAGAGCTTGTCTTAAACCTCCTTTGTAGTCAACAGTTGGAAATTTCGGAGTATTTTGGGGCTACTGAGGTAAAAATTCCAAGGTAGGACGAGAATTGGAACATTTATACTCGGAAGGAACATTGAATTTCTCCGCTTTGATCTCCATTTTCTAGCTTAGGAGAAATTTAGTATGAAATAGTTTAGATGCGTTAACATGTTGGATGGTAAGGTTTAAATGTTGTTGCTTCATACTTCTATTCGTAGTCGTGTGAGGATTATGGATGGAAATATTTTCAAAAACTTGCATTCATATAGAATTGTCAGAATATTTTAGGTTGTTTGCACCATGTTTTCAAAAATAAAACGCATACATATAGGAGTATCCGATTTAGAATCATTACGCATGCATATTTTGTGGTTGCAACTCATTATGTACACTGTGCACATGCGCATGTTGGTTACAAAATTAGACATACACTAGTTTGTTGTGTAGTTTAGGACAATTAGGCGCCAGCACCATGACTTTGTCATTGGTAAAATTTCGGGACGAAATTTCTTTTAAGGAGGGAAGAATGTAACAACTCGGAATTTCGGCGATAATAAATTTAGTTATTTAATTAGGTTCCGAAAATGGAATTTTGGAAATGATGGAATTGGACCCCAAAACTTGCACTGTTGCGTTCGTGACGGTGTCAACTTTCATGTTTGAAACTTCGTGAACGGAGTCCATAAGAAAAAGTTATGGACGAAATACGAAAACGAATGAAAATAAATAAAATTGAATCCTTAATATATTGAAATAAATATATTTTCCCTCGCCTGCTGCCAGGTTAACAAAAGCGGACGAACGGGCGGTCAATCTCTTGATTGACCATCTAGTTGATTATAGCAGGCGACGGCTAGGTTTTTACGTATGTATTATGTATATAAACGGACAGATCTTTATTTAATTAAATCCAACAGTCTAGGGTCATTCCTACACCTTTAAATAAAGGGCTAGACTCTCATTCTCTTATTCATATTTTCTGGGGCAGCTGCGAAGCTCTGCCATTTGCAGTCCTCCAATGCCTTCTAAAACACAAATTACAAACATATACAAATCAGATTTGCAAGATTGGAGAGATCAGATTCAGATCTATGAAAAAAAAGGACGGTTCTACGAATAGATAATCTAAATTATTGATTTTCCTTCTCTTTTTTCCTATTTCTTTTCCAGATTTACAAATCTAAACTTTTTTTTGTCAACCCTTTTTATAAAATAAATTGTAGATCTATAAAATTCGGGAATTTTAGGCATAAAATCCATGTCAAAATTGGATTTGGATAACTTTCAGGTAAGTGAGAAATTATATGCATCATTTAGAACAAACATATATTATTCGTTTTGTTGAATTGGAACTATATACCTAAAAGTGTCAGATTTTTGTATTTTTTCAAATCTAAATTCTTATGAATATTGATTAAGTATGGATTTGTAGGCCTTTTAAGTTAGTATCATCTTTTGCCTAGAATTATTCTTGAGTTGTGGTGGTTATTATAAACACTTAGGAACTGTAAATAAGTCATGACACTTTCATCATATTTGTAGTTTTATTCCAGATCCATAGGGTTGGGTGTTGATTTATACAGTATTGGTTAAAATAATTAATAATCCTATTGTGTTTGATATTGTTTGTGGTTTTACTTGATTATTGTAACTTTTTCCTTTTGTTCTTTTTGTAAAAAAAAGGCGTTATTTTGGTTGTTAGTTTAGACCAGAACGTAATTAATAAATAATGATAAAATATAAGATAGTAACTACGTTAACTTTGCGTTTAAATTATATATACATATTTAAATCTTATCCATCCAAATCTACATAAGAAACGTTACTATAATAAGTGTTTATTGTTATGTGTTCGAATAGTTTCCGTTTTGTGGCTATGTATACGGAAATATAACCCATATTGAATGGAAATAATATTATGAACGTTATAACAATAAATGTAATTGATTTGCTATATAAATAAAATGGGTTATAAATAAGGAAGTAATTATTGTAACCATGAACGTTTTGGGGAATCAATTGAATATGATAAATATACCTTAAATGGTTACAATTAAAATTGGCATTTAGGGATAAAGATTGTAACTCCGACTAGGGAATAAATAATTAACAAATTTTTATATGTGTACACATATCCACATAAGAATTAAATGACAGTAAATTTGTACTAATGTTTGGGAGTTACAATAGTTGGATTAGAATTCAAATGGGACTTATATAAAAGGCATTTAATAGAATAAGAATGCCTTAGGAAAGTATGACCGTTAGTGTCATAAATGGCATATTGTCTAGAGAATAGAAATAAATGGAATTAAAAAGGGGAATCAATCCTGAGAGGGATTTTTCGGGTCTGAGAGTGTTAATGGTGTCAGGGTCATCTTACTTTTCTTATCTTCTTCTCGTTCTCCATCCCATCTTATTCTCCGCCATTCTCATCAAAATATCCACTTCCTTTTCTCCTCAAATCCATCCTACTTACGCTTGCGTTCTCTCATATCCGAAATTAGTTTATCGATTTTGATATATCCTTATTTGCTCCTCTATTTCTGCCATTTTATCTCCACCCTTACCGCGTTTGCTATCTTCTTTCCGAACCTGCGCCAGTCAACCATAATCTACCTCAGCACGGTGGCGCCACCCTATTATCATATGTTCTTATTGTTTTTATCCTTATTTCGGAGAATTTTGCGACATCTTATACATACGATTTCTTGTAATGTGCTATACTAGGTTTTTTTGCGACTCGGTTCTCTACATTGCTTGGTGTACAATGTCCGATGATGGTCCGACCATGTCAGAAGGAATGGGGATGGTATGGATTTATTGGGTCGCGAGCTTGGATATCTGTAGGGGTGTAAATTGGTCGGACCGGACCGAACGGAGGTGTGTTCAGTTTCTATCCTAAAAAAAGTCGGACCGAACACGGACCGAACGAAATTTTTTCTCAGGCAAATTTTGTTGTCCTAATTCGTGTCCTAAATAAAATCGGTCAGACACGGACATATTCTTTTCGGACTCGGACACGAGCGAACCCGGTCGGACAGGGCTTTTTGTACCATATTTCATACTTTTTATAAGATTTTTTCTTAACTTTATATCAAATGATAAAGAATTCGGATGAATTCGAACGAACACGGACCGAACGTATTTTTTTTCGAACAAATTTTGTTGTCCTAACTCGTGTCCTAAATGAAAATCGAACGGACGTATTTCGGACACGGACACGAATGGGCGTCGGACATTCGAACAAAATTTACAGCCCTAGATATCTGCAGCTGGACTATGGTAGCAATGGAGGTTGTTTGACTTGCTAGGGTTTTTATGTTACTGTTTTGCGTGGAGTGTGCTACTCTCGTAGTAACTTCCTCCACTCGTTTGGTTTCTCATTTCTACCTACACCAATTCTATTATGTCATGTTGCCTTAAGTACTGAGTATAATTTGTTATCTCTATCTTGGCGAGCTTTATTGCATTATTGGTGTGATGGTTGTTGTATGGTATGTGATGGTACTTTAAATGGTTGATATTCAATGTGTCATAGTACTTCATCTTGTGGATATGGTTCTATTGGCTGCTCGTTAAGTCTTGGTGATTTGTTTGCCTTCCAAGGTACTAAAGGTGTATATGGTGGAAGACATAGGATCTGTTATGGTATGAAATCAGATGCAAAGGTGTGTTAATGTAGATGTGTTTGGTTGCCTAGTTTTGAAGCATATAGGTAAAGCAATATGCTCTCAATTTGCTTTCGACTTTTATGACTTATTGCACTCCTACGTTGGTGCCCCTTGGTATCTGGTTTCAAGATTTATGTGACATGCCCGTGCAATGCTCTTAGATGTGATCAGTATGGATTTTCCTGGCTGGCTATGATGGTAGATGTCTCTGGTTCAGCTTTTCTCTTCCAGGCAGGATGAGGAAGGATCGGAGCTCAAGATAGGACCTGGACAACTGTTTGGTCGTTTCACGTGATGTTGCATGGTACAACACCTTCTTATGTAAAGAACGAAAGCCTATGTTTTGACATTTCACTAGGAGGCTGTACCTTGTGTCTTCATTACTGTATTGATACTATTGAAAAACACTGAATGGTATTTGTACATATTGTATAGTCCTACATAGCTACCTTTGTTTTCGTATGTAATAGTATCTCATTTGATGTAATAAATTTATTGTCTATTATTCCCTGCATGAAGGTTTAGGTCAATTGTAATCTAGAATAGTTTCTAGATCCAGTGCTGTAATCTTGATAGGATAGGGGTGGATGATCCACCTTAAAAACTGATATGTAGTAGATTGGTAATCAGTTGATCTCCTGAATCCATTATAATTATTATTTGTTATAATAATAAGTGTTTGCGATCACTTTAAGAACTGGTCGGCGTTACCAAAAAAGGGAATCAATGGGGATTTATTTTTCGTAGTAAATGCTAAGTCCGATAAGGAAATAAATAATTAAACATCCTAGGGAAGGAAGTTATAAAATTTTCCTTATTCTATTATAGTCAATCTAGAATCAATATATTAAGTATAAGAATTAGACTTAACATGTTAATGATGCGAGATTAGTTGCCTTATTCGACAGAAGTCTGCAATTTTTAGTAGTCAGATATATGTAGAACTAATGTGAGATATCATTAACCATAGGAACCCGTGACGATACTTAATTGTGTAGCGAGGATTATTTCCTGAATTGAGGTTTATTCCAAGTGTGAGGTATTAAATGGTTGTATGTAACAACCCGAATTTTTATAATGGGAATATTTAATTACTTAAATATTCAAAATGAATAATTTTAATTTTAATTGATTTGGATTATATTTTAACTGAGATTCAGAACGTCGATTTAACTTAAATTTGAAACTTTAGAGTTTAAAATCAACTAAAGTTATTTTGAAGCCATGGACAATCCTTTTTGAATATAAACGATAATAAGAAATTATTATCTATAAATTTGAATGTTTGAAAATTTAAATAATTGAATTGGTGGTTAGTTATTAACTAGAACAAATTAGATAAATTTCATTTAACATTGTTTAGTTAATCGATATTGATTTTAAATTCAGTTTATAAATCCGTTGACGATAATAAATAGTTCGGATTTGAATTGATATTTAGACCATGTTATAAAATGATATTTTAATATGGAAAATTGTCATTTTCAAACTATCTCAGAATTCGACGAAACCAATTTCATCGGACCTAAAATAGTAAATTATTGTTAGATTTCAATTTTCATATCAGTTAGATTTGTCGTGTGGTCGTGTGAGCTCGAAACATATGGAATTTAATTTTGTAAATTAAATTAATATAAATGGATTTTAAAATAATTTATTTATTTAATCAAATCATAATTCAAATTTTTTAATTATGGCTTGATTAGATGGTGTTGTAATGGCGGAGTGGAGATTTTATTTAACTTGATTTCTTTGATTTGCTTGTAATTAAAGCGAGATGTTGGCTTGTTAGTATAAAATAGAAAGAAATAAGTGGCAAAACAACTTAGCCCTTACAAAATTAGAGTACTCACATAACCTCTTTCTCTCCCTTTTCATTGTCAAACGCAGCAAGAAAATAAGAAACGTTACTGGTTGCTCCCTTTTATTTATTTTTTGAAAATCAAAATCATATAAATCACTTAGCCTAAAATCTAAATACTTGGATCATAAATCTTGCATCTTCCTAAGCTTCAAAATATTGCCTTAAAGGCTACTTGCGCATGTGATTTGGAGTATCTACAGAAAAGCGTGGAAGCTCTTTTGATGCCAGGGCTTGGATTTGGACATTAGTCATCAATTGATTCAAGAATTCAAGGTTATATCTAGGATTAGCATATCGTTTAGCATCCAACGTTGGATTTTAGAAGGTTTCATTGGTTTTTTCGTTCGCATGTTTCCCTGTAGCTTGGGAAGGGAGGACGGGGACACGATTCATTTGGAAGAATTGATCTCGACTTGATGGGTACGGCTGCGAAGAGGAGGAGATGGGGTGGTGATTTTATTTTGTATTTTCGTTGATGCTAGAAGGAACGGTGGATGAGAGAAGGTGGTGGTTTTGAGCGTGAGTTCTTCAAGAGGATGAGTGTGTTCGTTCTTTTCAAAAGGGAAAACAAGAGTTTAAAAGGGTAATTATTGTTAATTAAATAATTAGTAGTTTTGGTGAGATTAAATTATTTTGATTTCTTATAAAACTCATAACTTATTCATATGAGGTCATAGTCGAACATTGCTTGTCACATTGTACTCATAGCGACATTTTCTACATTCATGACTTGGTTTGGCGAAATTTTGAGACTATTAAAATTCATATTAAAATCAAACGTCCATTTAATTTCAGTTTAAATCAAATGGCTTTGGCAATAATTAAAATCATAAACTCTCACACTTTCTGGAGTACTATATTTTCATATCGTATAATATAAATATCTATTGTTGAATCGATATTTATTTGTATGATATGTTTGACTTGTTTGTTCAATTTATTAGTTGATTTACTGCTTTGTTGATGGATGTTGATATATATTCCCATTTATGAATGGATGATGTTTGACATTACCTGCTTTTGAAGTTCGTAAATTGACGGTTTGAAGTTCAAATGAATGTGTGGGATCCAACATAAGTTGGAATTCTTTGAAATAAGAATCTTTTTGATCTATTGGATTATAGTTTTCAAATGAAAGAGAAAAATCAAGATTTCATCTAATAGATTTGGAGTTATGTCGAAACCTATTTTTCATAAAAATCACGGTTTGGTAGTTCATACATTAAAATTAATAATTTAGTTAAATAGTGAAAGTGATTTGGTAATGATCGGTATAATTAAGAAACCAGTCAAAATGAGTAAATAGGATATGCATACATTGTTTGGTACGCATGTACGGTCTAGAGTTTGGATAATTAACTTCGAGGTAATTTACACCAATAAGAAAAAGGATTTCTCACTTGATTCTGATAGTGAACACTTGATTTGGATTCTTGAGATGATACGGAAGTTTTCTATCATAGTTAGAGATCATGTAATGAAGACAGATGTTCTAATTGAGAAACCCAATCGAAGTCTGCACTAGGAAGGTCGAGTGAGCGGTACTACTTCTGGAGTGAAGTGTATACATTCAAGAAAGTGATTAGATCAAATTTGGCGTAAGAATTATTTATGTGTATCATATGAACTTAAATACAATTAAATTAGTAACTGTGACTCATCCAAAAAAATCTGGGTGATATTTATTTGACATTTTAAATAATATCAAGTGTTCGATTTTTCCTTTATGGAGTCTTCTTGATTGTTGTGTCGGTTAATACCAATTTAGTTATTTGATTGTTTTTGGGTTGGTTGATTGTGTGATTTTATAGACTACGACTTATAAAAAAATTATTGCTTGATTAGGACTTTAATCCCGATAAATTCCTATAAGTGTTTTCTAAAGATATTTTAAAAAAATAGTTTTTGGTAAATTTTCAAATATTTTGTAATGAAAAAATTGGGCTTTTGGAAGTTTTTCCAATTGGAAGACTTGCCAGGTAGATTTAATTACCCTAGCTGTTGTTTTTGGAGGAACCAGAATACCTAAGACGCACAATATTGTTTGTTTTAGAGTTATACCATGCTTCGATAGGAGGAGCCCTCTCCTTGTTATAATTGATTTTGATTTGGTTTTTTTCGTAGTCAATGAAATTTTAATATATTATTTGAATATTAAACCCGGGGAGGTAGTTCTAATATTTTCTTCAGAAAATTTGATGCATATTAGTTTGTTATAGGATAACCCTACGTGATGTGGTTGCATATAATTGTTTGTTGTTTATTACACCATTATTGCCAGTTGCATCATGTCTTAGTTGACGCTATGATTGTTGCGTTGTTTGTACATAATTTTTTGTTGCTTTATTACTTATATATTTTTTAACTCTTTTTCGGATTATGTAAGTATATAAAGTTATGGAAGCAAAGCTTGCTTGCTGGTAGCTTTTGGTTTCATGGTAAAGAAATGTTAGCCCAACAAAATGGTACGTATTTTGGATTACATACTGTATGTGGGTCTTATATATTGTTTTCTCATGTTTTGGGATGCCTCGTTATTGAGATGAGATGTATAGTATCATATTTTGTTGTTATGAAATTTTTCGGATCGAACCGTACAAAGAAGGTACTACCAAAAATTTCCAAAAATTTCAGGTGTTAGAAAAGTTTAAACAATTTTAGTAACAAATGTTTTTTAAGTAAAATTAATCGACAATTTAAACTTAGGGAATTTTATCATTCCTTTCTTTTAGGAATTTCGAGAACGAATTTTTTTTAAGGGGAGGTGGATGTAACAACCCAGATTTTTATAATGGGAATATTTAGTTATTTAAATATTTAGAATGATTCATTTTAAGATTAGTAATATGGATTATATTTTAATTGAGATTCGAAATGTCGATTTAACTTGAATTTGAAACTAACTAGTTTGAAATCAACTTAAGTTATTTTGAAGCCATGGATAATCCTTTTTGTATATAAATGATAATAAGAAATTATTATCAATAAATTTTAATGTTCGAAAATATAAATAATTTAATTGGTGGTTAAGTACTAACTAGAACAAATTCGATAATTTCATTTATAATCGTTTAGTTAATCGATATTGATTTTTAATCCATTTTATTAATCCATTGATGATAATAAATAGTTTGGATTTAAATCAATATTTAGATCGTATTTTAAAATAATAATTTAATATGGAAATTTTCCATTTATCAAACGATCTCAGAATTTGACGAAACCAGTTTCATCAGATCTGAAATAGTAAACTATTGTTAGATTTCAATTTTCGTATCAATCGTATTTGTTGTGTAGTCGTGTGGCTCAAAGTCAAACCTATGGAATTGAATTTTGTAAATTAAATTAATATAAATGGATTTTAAATAATTTAATTATTTAATCAAATCATAATTGAAAATTTTAATTATGGCTTGATTAGATGGTGATGTGAAGGTAGAGTTGAGATTTGGCTTAACTTGATTTCTTTGATTTGCTTGTAATTAAAGTGAGATGTTGACTTGTTGGTATAAAATAGAAATAAATAAGTGCAAAACCACTTAACCATTACAAATTATACTACTCACAAAACCTCTCTCTATCCTTTTCATTGTCAAACACAGCAAGAAAAATAAGAAGCATTTATTGCTGCTCCCTTTTTTTTTAAATTCAAAATCATACAAACCACTTAGCCTAAAATCTCAATACTTGGCTCATAATTCTTGCCTAAGCTTCAAAATAGTGCCCTAAAGGCTACTTGCGCACGTGATTTGGAGTATCAACAGAAAGGTGCACAAGCTCTTTTGATGCTAGGGCTTCGATTTGGACATTATTCATCAATTTATTCAAAAATTCAAGGTTATATTTGGGATTAGCATATCGTTTAGCATCTAGCATTGGATTTTGGAAGGTTTCGATGGTTTTTTCATTCGCATGTTTCCCTGTAGCTTGGGAAGGGACCACAGAGATGTGATTCATTTGGAACAATCGGTCTTGACTTGATGGGTATGGCTGCGAAGAGGAGGAGATTGGGAGGAGAATGGTGATTTCAGTTTGTATTTCGTTGATGCTAGAAGGAACGGTGGAGGAGAGAAGGTGTCAGTTGTGAGCGTGAGTGCTTCAGGAGGATGAGCGGGTTCGTTCTTTTCAAAAGGGAGAAAAATATATTTAAAAGGGTAATTATCGTTAATTAAATAATTAATAGTATTGGTTAGATTAAATTATTCTGATTTCTTATAAAACTCGTAACTTATTCATATGAGGTCAGAATCGAACGTTGCTCGTCACGTTGGACTCATAGCAACATTATCTACATTCACGACTTAGATTAGCGAAATTCTGTGACTACTGGAATTTATACTAAAATCAAATGTCCATTTGATTTTAGCTTAAATCAAATCGCTTTGGTGATAATTAAAATCAGTGTGAGTTAAATCTCACACTTTCTGGAATACTTTATTTTCATATCGTATAATATAAATATCTATTGTTAATCGATATTTATTTATATGATATGTTTGATTTGTTTTTTCGATTGATTGTTCAATTTACTACTTTGTTTGTGGATGTTGATAAATATTCCCATTTATGAACGGATGACCTTTAACATTACCTGCTTTTGAGCAGAAGATTCATCTTAAATGAATTATATTATATGTTTTATATGCACATAAACAACCATTTTGATGGAGGGGACTATAAAAGTGAAAGCGGAGTGTACGTAGTGAATTAGGTCGCGATGGAACACTCTGAAATCTACACATCTATGTGTGGGTATAATAGGATTAATAAATTCCTTTTATTACTCGTATTTATTCCCATTCATCCATTCGTCTATATTTATATTTCCTTGCAATTGTTTGTTATGTTCGTTTAGCGCCCAAAAATTTACTTCTGTGTGTTCCCAAATTTGATTATGTTGTCAGTGATTGAAGTTAATTAAACATGGTGTTTAATATAAGCTTGTGTTCTCACATAATCGATATATGAATAAAATTATCATTCTAATTAATGAGATTTATAAGTTTATTTATTATTCGAGTTAATAACAATGGGATTCAATTAACTATTTTAACAAATGACGATTGAGTTGTTTTTTGTGTAAGTAACAAACTGAATGTTGAATATTCATTATAATCAATGATAATTGAATTTAATTCATCATTGAAGTTATTAAAAACTTGATTTTAATTAATTATTTTAATTTAATATTAATTGAAACTTAATAATCGTTTTAATGAATGATGCTTTTGTTGCATTAACTATTTTATCTAATTAGATTGATATGTTTGGTGTGTTTTTAGTAAGTTGTTTTTAAAGTGAAATTAAATTGATTTAATGAAATGAATAAAATCATTTTAATTGATTTAAAATAAAGGATTTAAGAATAATTAATTAATTTATAAAAAAGTTTTAAAACTTAATGAATCAATTTAACCATGTTTTTAAATAAGCAACTTATTTGTTATGAAAGACCATAAATGGGATTAATTATTTTATGGGATAATTAATATTTGCTTTAATCAGATTCAAGTATTTGAAATTGATTTATTATCCTTTTTTGGATAAATTATATCGTTTAGATCTTATAAATGATAGTTTTAAATAAGAATGCCCAATTTTAAATAGTAATGGTTTTGAAACTTTGTCTAAGTGTAAGGTGAGTTGGGTTTTATCGAAATTGGTGCTTTAATTTAACACTGGTTTCAACTTTTCTTTTAAATACACTTAGAATAATAATTAACTCTTTAAAACTAATATTTTGAAGAGTATTATGAAAAGTGTTTTCGTTCAAATATCTAAAATGTAAAAACCAAGCACAAGTTCGAGTTTTGAAGTTTAAATGTTTTCGATATGAATATGGAAAGAAATTTCCATAAATATTATCGCTTATATGAGAAATATTTAGTTATGCTCTTATCACTAGATGTCAAAGCACATAAACTTCCCCTTTCTCGAAGTTTGAAAATGTTGTCCGGACGATGCCAAGGGGTAACACTACCTCAACTTGTCCGACTTTATTTTTAACTAAGAGATAGTATATATTTGGGATCGATAAATAGTGATAAGCAAATACAATTTAGTTTCCATATACGCTCATCTGATAGTTGATTTAACAACTATTGGTTCAGCTTTCTTGAGTTGTATCATCAAATCAATACGATTTGTTGCTCTTTGAGCATTGTTATCCTTTGATGTGAATGACTAAATCCAGAAAACCAATGGACATCTAGCTATGTGGGGTTGCTCCATTAGGGTAATTCACATCTACTCTAGGATTGGTTTGGTTGTATGCGCGCAAGATGTGAAATACTCAGATACCCAAGTTAGCGAGGTCTGACTAGTACATTTCCGAGGATAGTGTAGTTTTCAAGTATATTTTAGAGATGTACTATTCAGTAAGGTGGGCACACTCTCCTAGTCATTTGTTGGAAAAATTCTCATTTCTATTCCTTTAATTCCAAATTTATGAGTTTACCTATTTTATTTGCTTCAGGAGAATAAAACGTTCACGATGTTTAATTATTTATATCCATGGTGAGATTGGATGTTGTGATTTACCTAGTCCGTGGTTAACGGTGCAGTCTCATTTCTTTGGAAAATTTTACTTTTTCCTTGTTGGATCCAAATTCTTGGATCAGTTTCTTTGTTTCCATCGATAAGTGCTATATGCTCTCTACATGTGTTGTTGTTCGATTATATCCATTTTGTGGATGCTTATTCATTTATGTTATTCTCGTGAGGTAAAACCTCGTTCTACATCCAGCGGTGCGGTCTCACAAAATTATTGTATGTTTCCTTTTACATGAATTTTCTCATGTTAGTATTCCAGACCGATATGTATATTATTTTATAATAATGCTCGGGTCAGACCGAGCTTTTTTCGAGTTATCTTATATTGGATGCGGAGCTCACAGAGTAGAGTTGGAAGTTTGCTTGTCGCAATATTTTATTTCCGCTATATTTCATTTTACCTATCAGCATTGTAAGGACAAAATTTTATAACTGTCCAGCTGATAGGGTTTGTTTTTAACTGTGATGTACATTACATCTTGGAGTGACAGTTCATATGTCTTTATTATTATTTTATGTTATTTTTTCCACTGTGAGATTCTATATTTTTCTTTTATTTTCTTTTTACCCTAACAATCTACGTTCTTGACGATTGGACGTTCGACATTAATTACAATGGTCGTATTCAGTGTCGATTTTCGATGGTCGGGAAGGTGGATCGTTAAATTGTAGGACCCGCTTCCTGCCCAAAAGAGGAAACTTTAAAAAGGGGAAATTATTATAAGCGTAAGTCTGCTTCGGGATAAAGGTATTAAGTAGTTAGATCCACCTTTAAAAGGGTATTATTAAGTGATCGTGTAGCTCACCTCCCCATAAACAAGAAGTATTAAATTGCTATTGGGTGCAAGCTTGGTAATTCCTGCGTTGATCTACTTCCTTTAGGTAGTAAGTGACTGGGGTGAGAGTCCACCCTAGGATTAGGTATTAAATGACCGTTATGGAGGTACCATAGGTCTACCTATTTTGCGGAAAGTAGTAAGTGGCTATGGGTTATCTAATAGGGTCAACTAGATAGTTACATGGGGGTTCACTGAGGGAAGATTATAAATGACGAGATGCCATCTACCTAAACTGTAGGTAATAAGTGACTGCTTACTATCTCTTGCCTTATGCAAGGCATGGGTATATGCATGAAAGACGAAAGCCTTAAATTAGTAGGACTTGTAGCTAGTGTCCTCTAATTTATATTAGTGTAGAATAAATCATTGAATAAGGTATTAAGTGATCGATAGGCCCACCATGGGTCTTAAGTGATAGAAAGGATCCACTCTTATCTTATATTGATAGTGGGGTTTTAAGTGATCGAAAGGATCCGCCCTTATCTTATATTGGTAGTGGGGTCTTAAGTGATTTAAAGGATCCACCCTTATCTTATATAGTGAGGTCTTAAGTGGCTATATAGAAAAATTAACCTCCTTATGGGATAGAAAGTAGTTAGGAGCCCGCCTCTTAGTGTTTGGTTATCGGCTGAATGGTGGTTTAGAGGCTTCATATTTATGCATAAAAGTTCTATTTCAGTATCGTTATCGTTTGGGAATGCTACCTTGAGTATGGTAGTTATTCATCGTGCGTAATTCCGTACAAGGTTAGGTTATAATTACTTGCCTTGTTAGACATATGCTTTGGTTCTGACCAAACGGAATACATTTGTGTATTGTTGATAGTGTTATTCATTTTCTACTCACTAGGACTTGTTGTTCTGACTAGGGGTGGGCATAAACCGCACTGCAATGCGGAAACCGCCCCAATTGGACCGCATAAACGGTGCGGAAAACTGCACCAGATTATCTTTCTAAAGCTAACAACCCAAACCGAAATGACCCGCAACGATACGGTTCGGTTGCGGTTTGAACTAGTACCAAACCATATTAAACCGAACTGAACCGCATAGCTACACTGGTAATGTTAGGATAAAAATTAAAAAAATTCCTATCTAACTTTTTATTTTAACAATATATATTCATTTTTTAGCGTATGTTGTAGTTATATCAATTCAAGATAACACTATGTGTTTTAACCTTCAGGTGACACAACGTCATACAATCATAAATTGATTGCTGATGGAAGTAATTCTCTTATTTCATATTTAATACAGATTCAAACCGAACCGAACCAAAACCGGATCGTATTACATCGAAACCAAACCGTTTGAACGGTTAGTATAATGGTTCGTATTTTTGATTAACCGTTTGATGCGGTGCGGAAGCAGTTTGATCTCTAAACTGCACCGAACGGAATCGTGCCCACCCCTAGTTCTGACCCCCTTCTCATAACAACTCCCAGGTTTAGTTTGGGGAAGACAGATCTTAGCAGGTGTTCAGTTTGGGTTTCGGTTCTCGTTCTCTCATGCTTGATATCGATGTGAGGATGTGCTTCAAGGTAGTCGTCTTAGTCGGTGCTATTTATCTTATTTTGTTTCCGCTTTGAGTTAGTTTTATTTTGCTTCGATTACGCTCATGCTCATTATTTACAGTTACCAGATTTATATTGTCCATCCTTGGGCGGGTTTGAGTTTTGATTTTTGTCGAAATTCGGGTTCATAAAAGTGTGGGGTGTTACAACTTTGGTTGAGGATATTTATTTCCTTCCAGAATTTCCTCCAATCCGTTTAGTAACTCCTTCACATACCTTCTGGTTTCCTTCTCTTTTATTTTGGTTAGAAACAAAAGTGTTTTCTTGCTTAGTCACAAGAGAATCTTTCCTTATATTATGCATATTTTAGGGTGGTTGGTTGAGTAGAGCATCTATCTTCTTCATAAGAGCTCGTTAGTTGTCCACTATTTCCTTGTTAAGCTCTTGCATCATTTTATCAAACTCTACTATCGTAACCACATCCAATGGATGCGGATGGTCTTGGAGTAGTGTTATTGTTGTTAACTTTAAGTTGGTGTGATCTGTCGTTATTAGCTCCCATGACTGCCCTGAATTTCCTTTCAAATCTTCTGCATGCCACAGTTTCTCTAAAGAAAATCTTTAAGATCTAATTTCTAGATCTTGCCAATCCAAAGTTGGTGGCTACATCGAAGCTTGGATTCAATCTCTCAACAGAATCACTAAAATGTTTGTGCTAAAATTGGATCAACACCAAAAAATGATTTATAAGTAATCTGTGTGACCTGGATCTAGTATATAATAATGAAATAAAAGAAAAGTAATAGAAAGATATATCATTTTTATTATGGTTCTGCAGTACTTGACATGATTCCACTTCACATTTTATTTCTTGAGAATTTGACATAGCTAAAGAGAGAAATGAACTCAATAGTACCTATGGATTAACTAGTTCTTAAACTTGAATTTGTCATCAATGCCTTCATATGTGAATATTATTGGAATTTAATGATACAATATTCCCATATTTAATTAAATTTGGAGATATTTGTGGTAATTTCATTACCCGTTTTGTGCAATAAAAGAATGGAAAGAAATGGAAGGAGTATTAATGAATAGTGGATATTGGAAATATTGTCAATTAATTAGTTGCCATGTTTCATGAAGAAAAGAAACGGAAAGAGACTAAAGAGATTGATTGATGGAGAAAAAGGAAATTATCAATCAATCATATGACAATTAATTAATGGGATATTAGTTTTCCATAGATTGATTTATTTTACATAAATCAATTGTTTCTTCTCCAAGTAACTTTTCTCTCTATTTAAAGAGAGACATAGAGGATGCTATGTATATAGTGAGATCATTGTATTCTTCATTTCTTTTGCTCTACATTAAAAAACTCTGTAATCTCTTAAATATATTAATAAAATCTCTTCCCTATTGAAGTGGACGTACACTTTCTCGCGATAGTGGAACCACTATAAATTTGTGTGTTCTCTATTATTATTTTTGTTGTGATCTGTGATTAAGATTCATTTCAAGTTGTTTGTTCTATCACATCAGTGCAAGATCCTATTGAGGTTTTTCCGCTGTAAGGGACTGATCAACCCTTACAACTGGTATCAGAGCAAGATTCACAAAGAAGGTGTTTGGTAGAATGGCAAGAGGATATGAAAACAATAAAAATAATACGACAGTGCCAGTAGTTGCTCCATATGTCAGAGGTTCCTATGTGGCGTCAGGATCACAATTGACAATAGAGAAGTGGAATGGTGAAGGAGATTTTGAAAAGTGGCAGTGGATGATGAAGGTTTTGAGAAGAAATCGCGTTCATCGAGTAGTATTTGATACAGAGACATTGCCTGCTGATATTTCATCAGTGGAATTAGAAAAGATGGAAGAATGGTCCTTTACTACTCTTCAGCTTGCTATGGGAAAGAATGTAATTTTTGAAATCAGTCAGGAGACAATAGCTAAAGGCATTTGGAAGAAGTTGGAGGACCTCTACATGAAAAAATCCCTAACCAACCGTCTGATCCTATCGAAGACTTTCTTCACTTATAAAATAAAGGAAGGTTCTTTAATTAAGACACACCTAAGTGTGTTTGATGACCTGTTGATGAAGATGAAGTCTATTGAGTTGAAAATTGATGAAGAACAAAAAGCAATGGTTCTGCTGTGTTCGCTTCCAGAGCGATACACTGGTTTCGCTAACAGCCTTATCTATGGTAGAGACACATTAAAATTAGATGATGTGAAGACAGGTTTGCCCAGTGAGGAGTTGAGAGATCAGATGAAAGAGTTTGGTGTTAGTGATAGTAGTAGAGGAAGCAGTAGTTCAAGCTTATTTGTTGAGAGAGGGAGAGCAGAGAATAAAGTGAAGAATAATAGGGGGCGTTCCAATTCTAGAAATCCTAATTTGCGGAGTAAGTCTAAAGATGGAAAGTGCAATAATTGTAAGAAACCAGACCATTGAGAAGAGACTGTCCAGATTTGAAGAAGAAGACTGATGATTCTTCATCTATTGCGATGGAGAAAGGCGGTAGCGATTTATTGACAGCGGTTGTATCAGATGTTGCAGACGTCTAGATTCTAGATTCTGGAGCATCATTTCACATGACTCCTAATAAGGATTATTTTTCTTCCTTTGATGCCAAAGAAGGAAGTTCTATCCTTATGGGGAACGATGCTACATGCAAATATATGGGAGTTGGTTCAATTCGCATTCGCATGTATGATGGGATTGTTCGCACACTTTCAAATGTTCGCTATGTCCCAGGTCTTCGGAAGTCATTGATATCATTAGGCCAATTGGCATCATTGGGATGCATAATAACCATTGTTAAAGATGGTTTGAGAGTTTCTAGGGAGGCACTTGTATTGATGAAGGGTGTTATGGTGTGAAATCTGTATTTGCTAATGGGTACCACTGTCCATGGAGAATTATGTGTTGGAGTCGATAGTTCTAAAAGTTTGGATGCTACAAAGCTTTGGCATATGAGATTAGGTCATACTTCGGAGAAGAACTTAGAGTTGCTTCGTAAGAAGAAAAAGACCAAGGGAGAAATCTTCAACAAGTTGGACTTTTGCAAGGAGTGTGTATTGGCAAAGCAAACCAGAGTTTCTTTTGGTGATGGCATGCATACTTCTAAGAAGGTACTTGATTATGTGCATTCAGATGTTTGGGGGCCATACTCAACAGCTTCTATTGGTGGAGCTTATTATTTTGTTTCCTTCATTGATGACTACTCGTGCAAAATTTGGGTGTATGTAATGAAAGCTAAGTCAGAAGTATTTGATAAGTTTAAGATTTGGTTAGCTCTTGTTGAAAACCAAACAGGAAAGAAATTGAAGATTCTTAGATCCGACAATGGTGGCGAATATGTCTCCAAAGAGTTCCTGAACTACTACAGACAGCGTGGTATTAGAAGACATTTTACTACACCTGGTGCTCCGCAATCCAATGGGGTTGCTGAGAGAATGAATAGGACTCTACTTGAAATGGCCCGTTGCTTGATATTGACTGCGGGCATGTCTAAGGGTTTTGGGGCTGAATCTATTTCGACTGCAGCACATATTATTAATCGGATTCCGTGCTCAGCCATTGATGGGAAGATTCCAGAGAAGGTATGGAGAGGTAGAAACACTTTATTAAGTTATTTTCGTATATTTGGATGTCCAGTTTATGTTCACAATACAGGACATGACAAGTTGGAGCCTAGGGCCTCCAAATGTGTTTTCCTTGGTTATACAGATAGCATAAAAGGATATAGAATTTGGAATCCAATTACGAAGAAAGTTATACATTCCAGACATGTGACTTTTGATGAGTCAGCAATGTTAAAACCTTTGGAAGGTTTATCAGAGGGTTCAGACTCAGTTGATGAGAAACCTGAAAAGACAGAGATTCCCAGTTTTCAAACCCAAAGTAGAGCTATCACTATTGATAATAGTGACAGAGCAGTTGATGATACATCACATGATAGTCCACAGATTTCCTCTAGTAGTGATGGTGATGGTCATGAAGCTAGAGATGATTCAGCTCAAGGTGGAGCTCAAGATGGAGCTGAAAAAGAGTCGGGCGATATAGTCATTCGGGCTAGTCAGAGACCAAAGAGAGCTCCAATTAGATATGGAGAATAATAGTATGCAAATTTGAGCCTTGATGATCAGTTTGAGTATGCTTTACATGTGATTCATGATGAACCATTGAGCCTTGAAGAAGCCATGAAGTCGAGGGACAACTCGAAGTGGAATTGCGCCATGAAAGAGGAGATATAGTCTTTGCAAAAGAATAAGACTTGAGATTTGATACCACTACCTCAAGGAAGCCGAGGCATAGGTTGCAAGTGGGTGTTCAAGGTAAAACATGATGGTAGATACAAGGCAAGATTAGTAGCCAAAGGGTTTTCACAAAGAAAAGGGTTAGAGTGTGATGAAATATTTGCTCCAGTTGTTAGACAAACTTCAATTCGAATCCTACTTGCAATAGTTGCTGCTTACGATTTGAAGTTAGAACAACTTGATGTGAAGACTGCTTTCTTGCATGGTGACTTGAAAGAAACCATTTACATGAAGCAGCCAGAAGGATTTATTGTAGATGGAAAATCAGATTGGGTATGCAAGTTGAAGAAATCTCTTTATGGTCTAAAACAGTCTCCTGGACAATGGTAGAAAAGGTTTGATTCTTTTATGCTTTCACATGACTTTAATCGTAGTACTAAAGATGCATGTGTTTATTTTAAGCATTTAAAGAATAATAATTGGGTGTATTTACTTTTGTATGTGGATGATATGTTGATTGCTTCCAAGGATAAAACTGAAATTGATGCGTTGAAGTTGAAATTAAAAGCTAAATTCGATATGAAAGACCTTGGAGAAGCAAAGAAAATTTGGGGATGGAAATCCAAAGAGATAGAAAGCTTGGACTTTTGAGACTTACTCAAAAGGAATATATTCAAAAGGTGCTTGCTCGGTTTAGCATGGATGGTGCAAAGGCTATCAGTACACCCATGCCTTTGCATATACAACTTTCTAATCAGGGCTCTTCGATCTCAGAAAAGGACAAGGCCTATATGAAGAAGGTGCCTTATGCCAGTGCAGTAGGTAGCTTGATGTATGCTATGGTGTACACTAGACCTGACATTGCTTAAGCCATTGGATTAGTTAGTAGATATACGGCAAACCCGGGAAAATCGCATTGGGAGGCAATGAAGTACATTTTTAGATACCATAGAGGAACATCAGATTTTGGGCTTGTTTTTTGCGGCAGAAATAAGGATTTCAACTTGGTTGGATTCTGTGATTCAGACTATGCCGGAGATAGAGATAGAAGGAAGTCAACCTCAAGCTATGTGTTCACACTTGGAGGAATAGCTATTAGTTGGAGAGCGAGGTTGTAGACTATAGTTGCTTTGTCTACTACAGAGGCAGAGTTGATAGCTGCAGTTGAGGCAGCCAAGGAGGCACTTTATTTGAGGAATTTATTATGTGATTTGGGCTTTATGCAAGATGCTTGTTTGGTGAATTGTGACAGTCAAAGTACAATTCGTTTAGCTGAAAATCTGGCTTTTAGTTCTAGAACAAAGCATATAGAGGTAAGAGAGTCTTTCCTTATCTCTATGAATATGGAGAAGTTAGTTCGTCTTCAGAAGATTCACACAAATGAAAATCAGCAGACATGTTTACGAAGGCATTACCTGCTACTAAGTTCGAGCATTGCTCGAACTTGATTCACTTGATGAAGTGCTAGGTGCCACATGGTGGCACAATGGGGAAGAGAATGACTTGGTTGAAGTCAAGAGAAGATGTGGTATTCTTCTTGTATGAAGAGATAGGAGTTGGTTGCACAATGTCTACCTTGTTTTTTGAATGCTTTCAACACTTTGTTGGTGGGCGGTGGCCTTGCCGGGGTTCACTGACAAAGTGCAATGAGCGGTGGCTTTAGCAGGAACTCATTGGGAAGCATTCACATTGGAATCTCTAGGTTGCATGAGATATTGTATCAAGGTGGAGATTATTGGAATTTAATGATACAATATTCCCATATTTAATTAAATTTGGAGATATTTGTGGTAATTTCATTACCCGTTTTATGCAATAAAAGAATGGAAAGAAATGGAAGGAGTATTAATGAATAGGGGATATTGGAAATGTTGTCAATTAATTAGTTGCCATGTTTCATGAGGAAAAGAAACGGAAAGAGACTAAAGAGATTGATTGATGGAGAAAAGGGAAATTATCAAATGACAATTAATTAATGGGATATTAGTTTTCCATAGATTGATTTATTTTACATAAATCAATTGTTTCTTCTCCAAGTAACTTTTCTCTCTATTTAAAGAGAGACATAGAGGATGCTATGTATATAGTGAGATCATTGTATTCTTCATTTCTTTTGCTCTACATTAAAAAACTCTGTAATCTCTTAAATATATTAATAAAATCTCTTCCCCGTTGAAGTGGATGTACACTATCTCGCGATAGTGGAACCACTATAAATTTGTGTGTTCTCTGTTTTTTTTTTGTGATCTGTGATTAAGATTCATTTCAAGCTGTTTGTTCTATCACATCAGTGCAAGATCCTATTGAGGTTTTTCCGCTGCAAGGGACTGATCAACCCTTACAACAGCAACGTGTATAAGAGATGAAGAAGCAGCAGAGTCAACACTTATTGACTAGCAAGAATCAGATCCATTTACAATTATGGTAGGTTAGTGTTTATAGAGAAACAATTGTATAGTTTTGGAAGTTATCTTGAGCAGAAGCCTAGGAGAAAGTCTTGTGATGTGCACATGCACACATCGGCCCACGTACCAAAAATACCACTCGATAACAAGAGGTTTTGCTTGGCAATAGACTAATCTTTTCACTTGCATTATTATCCTATCTTCAACCTAGTATGTTTTAAGCCCTTTTCTATAAAGATCGAGGTCCTTCAGGTGAACAACTGACATTTAACATATTATGCTTTCTTTGCTTTCTTTTCGTCGGTCCTTGAAGTTGCTTATCTAATCCTCGAGAAAAGAACTTGATGACAAGTAGTTAAGGTTGTACTTGGAGTATAGATAAATAAAGGGATCCCAAGCGGTAATAGAAACTCCTTGGTACCAAGAGGACCTCTCAATAATAAGATCTCTGAATTACTTTGAAGGACTTGAGTTTTTCTAAGATCCATCTTTTAACCCTTTTAAGTGTGTTTCCAAGTTCTCGAGTCTTTTCGTTTTCATTTTGACCTTGTATTTCAAGTTAAATTTTGCTTGGCTAAGGACTAGACTAAAAATCCCCAATATGCATAATTCAAACCATTAATTTGAGGTGGTTTGACAATGGACCCACCCTCTACAAAAGTGTGGCTAGTGTTAGTAGCTACAATCATTTTCAAAGATTCATATAATAAAATTATTGAAACCTTTTGCTCTGAAGCCATCGGGAGTTTTAAAGGGTCCTAAACCTCTGTAGAAACGAATCATAAGGCCATGAAAGCACCAAAAGGGGTGAATAATGTTTGTGCATTATTTAAATTTAACTTGTAAGTATGCATATAATTATGTTAAAACACTTCTAAACTACTGTGTGCAAAAAGTAAACTACTAAAAGTAATAATATCAAAAAAATACTAGTTCGAATTGATCAATCCTACATGTAGCCCTGCATCCTCTGTATGAATTTTCAGTATATCAACTTGATTTTTACAAATTGAAAAAAAATCTTCCAGTCTTAATTTCGTTAACCAACAAGACACTCCTATTTTCCTTACAAAAAGTAACTTGGATGTAAGACAATGAATCACAAATAATGGTTCATTCAGTTGTAGTATTATCATTTTACTAATAGCAACGTCTAGTGGATTTCTTTGAGAAGTAAGAAGTACAAATCAAGGAAAGAGATTGAAGTATACGTAAAGCAAATTTTTTATTTTGTGTGGTTTGAAAATACTAGAATAATATAAGAGAAAACCAATGGATTTGCGAATTATATCAAGTAAGTTCCCTCAAAAGAGTACAAGAAAAATTTAAGAGCGAAAGAGAATAAGAAATAAGGGGAACATATGTTTAAATTTCTTGATCCTCTGGCCTTTTTTAGCCAAAAGAGATGTGTCTATTGATGAAAGGGAATATGCCATCATAAACATGAGTTCCCAATACATACTTGAAATAACCAAATATCTCTTCATAGACCAACTTTCATATATTGACGGACGATGCTGAAATTTGGGGATTTTAAAAGTGCAATGCTTTAGTGTCATTAACATATCTTTCTATAATACGACTATACTTGTATCACAACATATAATCTTCAAACTTGTTAATGCTCTAGTGATTAACGATTATTCTTTGTCCATAGCTTGGAGAACTCTATAATATATTTTGACACAAGTGCTTGGTATATCTTTATGTTTCTTTGGTCGCATGGTTATTATCTATTAAAAAGCTTCATATACTTGGAAAAAAAGTGTTAGTATCAATGTTTATATGGGTGTTGTCATCAAAGCCAAATATTGAGGATGAGCTGTGGGACTTTCTTAGGATTTAGGTGAGTGGTTTAAGACGCTACTCACTAATTAGTCACTATTTGATGCTTAAATGATTTTCATACACTAAAATACATTTTAAACCCTTTTGAAAAACATATGAAAATTTCATGCAATTTGAATCAGTTTTGAACACATATTCTCATGAATATCCTTGCACTTGTGGATGTTACCATTAGATTTAGGCTTTGTTTTAACGTAAGTAATGTTTGCTTATTGGTATATTTGTTTTAACGTAAGTAATGTAATGTATGCTTATTGGTATAATTGTTTGTGATGACAACTTTATTTTGTGATGCTTGCATATTTTAAACTGTGACTTAGTTTTAGGAACAAATCAGAGATCGGAAAGTAGGGATCAATTTCAATATGTGATTCGTATCCCTAACTTAGTGTGATCGACAAAGGGCGACAAGGAAGGCCTCGTAGAACTATTTTCCAAGTTTTGAGTCATTTGGAGTTTATGTGCTAAAATTATGGCCATTTAAAGATGGATATGTGTACATTGCATTGATCAAGGAACAAAAAGTGGATGGATTGCTTTCGTAGGTGCCTTAGTTATCAAGTGATAGGTGGATCTCGCTTACCCAAAAGGATGGGTTACTTGCAAGTATCGGTCGCATGCATTGATGAATTTCTCCGAGGTAGGGACTACTGGACAAATTATCATGGGATTAGAAGTGATGGCTTAGAGAAAATAAAGCGGTGAAACAAGGGTGGACATTGGTACAGAATATTACCCATGGATCGGTCGTCCATGGCTATTAACTAATATTTCTCATAATTAATGTAGGGCATGAAGGAGAGTGGCCTTATGTGCAGAAGAAGTGCTAGATTTAAGTTGGCATTGATTGATATTGCATAAGGAAGTTGAATGTCGAATCTTCAAGATCTTTCTTTGAGTATCCATGCATAAGCTGCATGGCTGATGAGGTTTTGTTGTCTTAGGTATGTGATTACTCAAACTCAAGACAAGCCAAGTACTAAAAAAGTATGGATTTATGAAGAGTAGCATCGAGCCTTAGGTCCAGTGATTATTTCGACGATACGACGCATGATTCTATGATGATGAGCAAATGATGCTAAGTAGCGGCATAGATAATGGATAATTATATTTCGAGACATAGAGTAGCAGACTATGAATTGTATTAAGGTGATTGTCAAAAGGAGATCATAGGACATAAGATGATATTTTACAACCAATGATAAATGTCAAGAGTAGTTCCTGGCCACATTGACTTCATGACAAGAGTCATACGGATAATTCTAGGATGGTCTCTATCAGGGCCGGCCCTAGGGGTAGGCTGGCCAGGCGACCGCCTAGGGCAGCCCCACGGGCTGGGGCAACAAGGTGGCGGGGAAGAAGGGTATGACAGTTTATTTTTTAATATGTAATACATTGTAGGCGTTCTTGTTTCAGTTGAAACTGTAGGCGAGTTGGTAGTGCATGTGATTGTCAACATGGAGGTTGTGTGTTCGATCATGGGGGGGGGGGGGGGGGGTCGTTGCTTTCTTTAATACACAATTTTCAGTTGAAAAATCTTGGAGAGGGCAGCATTATTTTATCCCATTCCTTTTATCAATTCCATGTTGCCTTGGGCAACCCAAACACAAGGGCCGACCCTGGTCTCTATAATTGATGATGCATGCAAAGGATCGATGACCTTGAGAGTTTTTAATAGTACTCATAAAGTAAGGGTAATATCTGATACATATAAAAGCCATGACCGACAATCTTATCTTTGTAACAAGTGATGTTTTACCCTAGATCAGTCATGACATAGATTATGATCTATCAAGTAGCATGGATTCGAGTACTAAAGAATCCATATATCAAGTAGTCCTTTACTATGACGGGTCATTCGAGTTATCACATATTCAACGCACTAAGTGAGATATTATGTTTGCTTGATTGCTTATCATCCCAGGAATTTCAAACAAGGCCGATATTATTGATGTTGGTATTTATACACCTCAAAATTAGAATGTATAGTAGACAATGATAACTATGAAATAAAGTGGCCAATATTTTCAGTACATGTTAACTATGTGGATGCAAGCATGATTTACAAGTATTCAAAGTTTATTAGCGCTCACACCCGACTGTTATCTAACTCGAAGTTTTATATGATGGTCCAACATTTCAAGCAACATAAATTGCTCAAAATGATACATAGTCAATGAGATAAAATAGAATCAATCATGTATTACAGACACATAATTAAATTACAACTCAGAATCTCGCAGCAAAAATAAATAATACATAAGTGATTCATAAATTTACATTTTCTTCCATGAAATAAAACAACTGAAAATAATATAAGTGAACAACTACGTAACTAAACCGAAATGATGACATAACTAAATATAAATGGAGCCTCCGATGATGTCTTCGTCTCCCAAAAAGCAATCTTTAATTGTATTACTCAAGGCTAACCTAAGCATAATGAAAAACATAACACTCAAGTCAGAACTAACATCCTCATGTAAATCAATAAATCAATGTGCATAATAACTTAAGATGATATAGGTTTTTCCATCTCCTAAGGATCAGGTAAACTATTTACATATAAAGGGATACGCTATAATATATAATGTCTATTAGTAAAATATTAATATTGAAAATTACGTTAAGGCATTACCCATACTCGCCCTTAACACATTTTACACAGGTATTGTAGTCTATGCAAATACTGTAACACCACCGTAAACTGGTAGCTATTAGAGGCCCCCCTATAGGTACAATACAAAACAAAATTGTAGTGGGCTCGTATAGTGACAAATATGACAAGGCACGTGGTAGCTATTATTTTCATGACCCGTACTTAGCCAACCGCGTCCAACACGGGAGCACCCCATATCAGATCAACGCACACCAGTCGAATCACAAATCAAGTTAGTAAAAAAAGAGGTGTGTCAGCTAGAAGCAACTAACCAAGCGAGCAAACTATTGTTCTCTTACTTCATTCCAGTAAACATTCACCGTATCAACATAGAACATCCTCCACGTACATAGTCATTAAAGTGGTTCCAGTATTAATAGAGAGTATGCCGATATTCAACTCGATCGCTTTAACAAGCAATCGTCATCTTACACACCGTAGTTTTTCATGTTTAAATGAAACATCATATTCCTAGTCATAAATTGATTTAGTTTAAATCCCGATTTCACATTATCATTTTCTCAAATCAATCCAATATTAAATTGGTGGAGGTGGTTAGAGAGCACGGGTCGAACATTTGCAGGAGGAGATCACTGCACATTGGTGGACGTGGTCCGGCCTCGTCCAGTGGTGCGGGTGATCGATTTAATACGTTTCAAATTGCATAAGTTTGGGAGGTGAATATAAGGGTAAGCATTTACTGGTTAAAACCAATCAAACTAACCAAACCAGTTAAATTTGGTCGGTTTGATTTAGTTTTGTAAGTTAATTGGTTTCTTTTTATTTTTATTTTTATATTACTTCAGTTTATTGGTCTGGCTTGGTTTTTAATACTTGAAAACCGATCCGAGAAATTAAACCAAATTTAAAAATTTATTTATTTTAGAGTTAAAATTTATCGCTAACAATGCTACTATTTACAATATTTTCATAACAATTATATTTTTCTTTGATTTCATATTAACATTTTTAAAAGAAGAGTTTGTTTTCTAAAATGTTTGTATCATATAAATTCGGTTAGTTGTTTTAATTCTACATTATGTCAATAACTAGAAGATCTATTTCATTTTAAGAAATACCAAATAAACCAACCAAACCGAACCAAATATTATCGATTTGGTTTCAAAAAAATATTGATTTGATTTTGGTCGGTTTATGTTTCTTGAATAGTTATTTTGATTTCAAATTTATTGATTGACTTCAAACTGAACCAACCATTTGCTCATTTCAAGGTGAATGAGTTTCAATTGAAGGTTGGCTTATGGTCAGCGGAGCATGGACAGTCGGCCAGGCGGCAACGCGTGTAGGCGGTGTCTTGGACGAGGAAGAGAGGGGAAAGGCAGTGCCCAGGCAATGCTTCATTTTTCTTGCTGATTCATTCATTTTTTTGTATACGCGGCAGAGAATAAGAGGATGTAAAAGAGAGGAGAGAGAAAAGGAATAGAAATGTGTATGAAATAAAAAGTAGGTAACGTATTAATACACTATCCATGTACGGATCCAGCGACACGTGTCCCCAACTGTCACTTTGACCAATTCCTCCTCCTTGCTCGATCCGATATTTAAGGGGATCGCGACACCTGTCCACAACGGCTAATTTGACTAATTCTTCATCAAGCTGCGATCCGATCCGATATTCTCAGGGTCTGTGCCACGTGTGATCGCGATCCGCCTGACAAAAACAGCTATAAATAGCCAGAGTTTGGCATTTTTGAGGATCTTTTGGCAGTATTGAGCACTGATTCCACCATTACTGTCACACCACTATTTCTTGTCAGTTTTATTACGAGATTACTGAGAGAAATCACAATTTTAAGAGTGAGTTTGAGAGAAATTATTGATCGTACTAGCATTCAAAGTATAATCGATAACATATAAAGTGGACGTAGGCTCGTTAACGCCGAACCACTATAAATTCTGTGTGTTTTCTGCCTTTTCTTCATTCTCCAATTATAATTCTTTACGAATCAGAACAATTTGGGTGTTAGGTCCAAATTTTGATCTAACATTTTTTGTGCTTTCACTGAGAACTCAATTCTCAGCCAACCGGATTGGTATTCTACTATGTGGATTTGAAAGTCCGAAGAAAACAGTCCCAAAACTTCACTATTCAGTTTTTTGAAGATTCCAGCGATATCTGATATCATGGCTGGAAAGAAGTCTAAGGAAGTACGAGCTTCACGGGCGAATGAAGTCGCGAATGAAGCAGTTGAAGAAAGTGTGCACGAGCTGGGCAATGAGGGACATTTGGATCGCGGAGCGCAGGGGGCGAACTGATCCGATCGCGGCACGAACCGATCCGATGAAGGTGCCATGCTCCGAGTCGACGAGGACGAGGTGATCTAGACTGCTGAAGGGGTTGTTACTCGATCCCGTGATAACGCCCCAAATCCTCCTCATACTGTGACCACGAACCTACCCCAGGGGGGCGTACCGAATCGCCGATCTCGATCCACAGTGATCCGAATTGATGACCAGACTACAACTCGACCTAGAAAGGAACCTATGGCTCGCTCCTACCGTCCTGGCCCCTCCGCTCGACCTGGCTCAAGCTCTTTGCGCATAAGAGAAAATGATGATGATCAATATGACCCTTCTGCTCCCGTTACTGAGGGGGATCTCTCTCGCTTTTCCTAAATGTGGGAGAGGCTGTTTGATGAATTGGCTGCTCAAAGGCAGGAGAGCTCCATTCTGCGACAGAACTTGACCGCTATGGATAGAAGGCTTAATGATCTCGCAAGGCAAAGGACGCCCCCAGTTCGTCCGCTCACCCCAGAATACTCTTCTTCGTTAGAGGAATCACCGAGACCTCCGCGGCGACCATATGAGAGGCCTGAAAACATAGAGCAACTTCGATTTGGAACCCTGCCATCACGGGAAGAAGAGGCACTGGGTGCAGGGCCCTCAAACCGCAATATGAACGATCACGCTGCAACTCCCAGAGCTCGAGGTGTGGACAGCCCTGTTCAGAACAGACTACCTCAGCCCTATCGCCGTACAAATGCTCATGGTAACAGGGGGCAGCGAAGCCCAATCCGAGCCTCGGATTTCGTGGCCGCTCCTGGAAGAGAGATCAGAGAACCCCACCGAGTAAGAAGCGCTGACCCCGAGCCTCCGCTGACCAGTGCAAATGTTGCAGCTATGATCGATCAAATTCTGGCAGATAGCTGTGGACAACGGAATGAAGATTGGGGAATTGACCGCAGTCACACCCCGTTCACTGATGACATTTTAGATGCGACGTTCTCGAGGCGCTTCAACATGCCGCAGATGAACCGTTACACAGGTAGATCTGATCCTGTCCAACATCTGATGAGATATTCTTGGTCAATGACCGCTGCCGCAGCTTCTGACGCTGTCAAGTGCAAAGCATTTCCCATATTCCTGGAGGATGTAGCATTATTATGGTTTACTCGCTTACCAGCAAGATCAATTTCCAGCTTCAGGGAGTTGAGTGAAAGGTTTGTGGAACAGTTCCGCATCTATGCACAAAAGACGAAGAGTGTGATTGACTTGTTCCTTGTCAAGCAATGATCAAGCAAGAGTTTGAGGGTATATCTAGACCGTTTCAACCTAGCCGCTACTGAAGTCAAGGTCCTCATGAGCCAACCGTTGTGGCAGCCCTAATTGATGGGGTAGATAAAGACACCGAATTTGGGAGATATCTGGCCGGCAAGCCACCTCATACAAAAGAGTTATTCTACGAAAAATCTAACGTACACTTACGCCGGGAGGAGGTATATGCTAACCGAAAGACAAAAACGACCGATAAAGAGGAAATCCAGAGCAATGTCGCCATTAAGCAGACAGGAGACAGCTCAGGGAAGGTCGAGGTTAATGTCGGAAACCGGGACCAGGGTGGTCGTCAGTCAGGAAACAATGGTAACAACAGTAATGGCAACAACCGGAAGAGGAATCGGGGGAACGACTCCCAGAGAAGGACTCGTCCCAGGTCTTTTGAGAGTTATACACCAATAAACGGTACTTTGGAGAATATCTTCATGGATTCGTACAACGTCCTCCAAAATAAAAGGCCTCCTCCCAGAGAGTCGACGGAGAAAGAACGTGAAACAGGGAAGTTTTGTCTCTTCCATCAGATTCATGGCCATTCGACAAATGAATGCCGTCACCTAAGAGATGTGGTCGAGAGGCTTCTTCGAGAAGGAAAATTGGATGAATACAGAGTAACACCTAGAGACAGAGGGCAAGCCGTACATGCCCCAAATCAGAACCAGAATCAACCTGCTGTCAGGCCAACTGCCCAGCAAAAGGGAAAGGACCTTGTTATCAATACCATAATCGGAGGGCTTTATCTCACCGGACACGGTTCCAAGGCATTGGATCAGTATGTCAATGCAGCCAAGCAACACCTCGAGGTAGGGGAGTGTAGCAACCCTGAGGACAACGTCCCGGTAAAGCAACAAAAGATGATGTCCGACGACGTCGTTTTCCGCGAACGAGAAAGCATTGGAGTCCATGCTCCGACTGAAGATCCATTTGTAATCACAGTACCTATTGGCCCGACCACTGTTCATAAAGTTTTGGTGGATAACGGGAGTTCCGTCAACATTCTTTTCCAAAAGACATTCGACCAGATGAATCTCGAGATAAAAGACTTGAAGCCCTGTCAGGGATGGATCCGTGGATTTAACAGAGCATCCACCGCTCCAATGGGTTATGTAGAGCTACCAGTTACGCTTGGGGAAGGAGAACGCCAGAGAGTGAGAATCCTTCCCTTCGTGGTTTTGGATATTGAATCACCCTATAATGCCTTCTTGGGCCGACCGGCCCTCGCAAAGTTTAGAGCCTGTATAGCCCCCTGGTGCTTGTTATTGAAGTTTCCTATGGAAGCTGGTGTTGGTATTGTTAGAGGAGATCAGGTTGCCGCACGAGCATGTTATATTGCAGAGCTAAAGCTACTCCGCAACGGAAGGGACATAGAAACCAAGGGCGCTTTGTAACACCCCACCTCCGCCAGTGCCACTCTTGCAAGGACACTAGCTTTGGAGGGGCGTTAAACGAGGTAAACATGCATGCAGATATCACAAGACAGAACATATAAGTAAAACAGAGTAGTAAAGCAGCGGATAAAACTAGCATTTCAAAACCATAGTCAAGTTACATCAAAGTACTTGGTCATTATTTTCCCATAAAACAAAGTCTCGAACATAAACTGAAAACTAAAAAAGAAACATAAAGTAACTATCCCCAAAGTAGCATAAGGCCATAGCATGCTCAAACCATACGTGAGCTATCCAGAAAAGCAGCTAAAGATCCAGCTAGGTAACAATGTTCCCACCCTGCAAACCTGGGGGGGAAACGAAAGAAAAGAGGCGAAAGAAAACAGGTCAGTCAAAAAGACTGGTAAGTCCTATCTACCATTAGTATAACAACTAATAAAGTTAACTGAACATGTAAAACAAAGATGAGATGTAGGGTGATAACTGGCATGGTGAAGAGTTAACAAGATAGATCAAGAGTGGCATCGCATATACAAGGTTAAGTTGCACCAGGTGTGTACTAGTATTCCAACCCATGTCAAGTATAAACAAGAGGTGATCCCTTGGCCCAAAGCTGGCCCAATATCAGGAGGTGACCTAAATCAAGGTCCAACTACTCGGTCTAGTCGATCGGCTCCCTATAAGCCTAACTCGTCGTGTATCGGTGTCATACGGTCCAATCATGAAATGTAGTCGACTGTGCTAGGTCCACCCTAGGGTGTATCCGGCCCTAGGGTGTCAACCACTGACACGAAACAAGCACGCACAGTCAAAACCTACTGGTGCCCAAGTCTGCCTTTCATCCCCGGACAATGTGCACGACCATGGTCCATCGGAATCTACTATGGCGCACCTACTTTTGCCGTCTTTTTGGTCGCTTACACTCCAGCCCAGTAATCGTGCCCCACCCTAGCCTTGTCCCTAGGGTATCCGATACTCCCTAGTGGGTTACTGCTGAGAAGGACCGCGTAACTAGGGTTTTCTAGTGGGTTAATTGTAGTTAACCCCATCCAAACCATGTATCAAGTTGGTTAAGTGTTCCTAAAAAGGTTCACGACTTAACCCTATCCAACTAAGCATTGGGTTGGTTAAGTGTGTCCATGTTGACTTAACCCTATCAACCCATCGTGTTCCATTGGTTAAGTATTCAAGTGGTCCATGACTTAACCCTATCATGTGGCATTAATTAATTTAATGCACCCAACCTCTCACATTAGACCTTGTTGTGGTTACTAGTTAAGCCGGGCGGGTCCGGGTAGCTTTACACCACAACTTGGTCTAACCTCGGGTTTCAAGTGCGACATGACCAACTACTCACATTGGGTCCTATTGCTTGTAGCCACTAGTTAAGCCGGTCGGTTCCGGGTAGATTTATGCTACAAACTCAACCCAACCTCGAGTTGGCCACTCTCATGTTTTCTAGAAGTCATGTCCAAATTCATGTTTAAAAACATAATCACAAGTCAATGTTCATGTCATATTTTAAAATCATGTTTCATGTCATTAATATTACCCAAACCCAACGCATTCCCTCGCATGTACGTTTCGCATAACATAACATAGATCAAAGAGGGAACTTGACAAAACATGACAAAAAGGGCATAAGGTAATAAGGTTGGCCACAAGTTAAACGTGGTGGCATATGAGGCATAAATATGTTCATAAGCTTGCATATCACATCATGGGCCTCAAAACATGCATAATATCAACTTAAGCAAATAAGTGAAACATGATCATAAATGACATAGGATGGTGGCTAGAAGTTCGCATATAACATTATATGCAAGTTATCATAATGGTTATGAGAGTTCTCATGTTGCATAATGCAACATTTCAAATCAAAGGTCATAGCTTTCTATGCATAAGGCAAAGGTGATAGCTTTTCAAACATGCATAGAATATGTTTATGCATAACATGATAAGATCGAAGCACATATATCATACTTAGGCCCAAACTCAACTTGCAACATGTCATATTTAACTTCATAGTTAGAATCTAAGAGTAGTATAGGGCTTACAATGAGCGGTTATGCGATCTAGATCAATATATATAAAGATTGAGACGAAGCCACAAGCAAAATCCGCAAAGAAAATAATAAGCTCCACTTAAACGCCTTGAAACAAGAAGTAATAACTCCAACGACAAAGGAAGATGGCTCTTTTACTTAAGAAAGATGGCTCCTTTATGACATAGATTGATTTGAGACACTCATGCTCTCATGAAGAAGGTGGAGGCCATGATTAGTGAATATTTGGACAACATTTAGTTGTAGGAATGATTAATGAGGGCTTAGGCTAGGTCTAGGGGTCCTTTTATAGAGATTAGGGGTAGTTTAGACCATAGGATTAACCCTAAATCGAATCTGAGCCATCCACTCCCGTCAGAAACTTCCAGAGCAAGACCCAACATGTCAAAATGGTGCACCAGAAAAATTGGTCCGACCGGGGGGGGGGGGGGGTCGACCCCTGGGTCGACATGGGTGTCGACCCATTGGGGGGTCGACACTGGTGTCGACCCCTGTGTCGACCCTGCCTGGGGCGGGAAAGTTCCCGCCCATTCTGCCTTGGTTGTATTTTAAATCTGAATTCGAATTTGAACTGTTTTCGGGCTTGGAATTTTCTGAAAACTTCATTGGGCCATAACTTGGTCATACGGACTCCGTTTTTCGAAAACTCGGACTCTATTTCACGTATTTTTCCAAGACGAACGCAATGGCATAGCCCGTTTCCCTTGATTCAGATTTTAGAATTTGATTCTGCCTTGATTTACATTATAACGTGTTATTCAAAAATACGGGTTGTTACATTCTCCCGTCCTTAAAGAATTTCGTCCCCGAAATCTCTAAGTTAGAAGAACGTATCCTACCATCCATCATCCATCTACTCAAAACATCATCCACAAGCAACCATTGTCCTTAAAAAGATTCTAAATGATGTATGAACATATGCAAAAGGTGTGTGTATATGTACTTATCTAATGCAAAAATCAGGCGGTTACTGATTCAGTAAACCTCCTTAATGCAAAGTATGTTAGTGAAATGAGTCCATATGTATGCAATTTCCTAACATAATTTATAATCTCTACATGAGTGCACATAACATTCATTCATATGCAACATCCACGTGATAGCACAACAAGTTTCATCCATGAATAAGCATAAACACTCATGCATATGCGGTATGAAAGTGTGTGAGTCGATCTTAGTGCCTAATGTGTATCATGCATCCACGAGTATCCACTTGCAAACACTTGCAACCACTTGCAAACATCAAGCATAACATGTTTCAAATACATGTTTCATCAAAAGGGTTTCTACCTAAGGTTCTCATGATAAGGTTTACGGTATAACAAGATAAACAGGATAAACAGGATAAACATGGATAGCAAAAAGGAAGATATGCTGACTAGGAAAAGAGATTGAAAATGTACCCTCAAAAAGAAATGGATAAAGTCCACGCATCTTCTCCTCGGTTTCCCAAGTTGCGTCTTCCTCGGCTTCACTCCACTGAACTTTCACCAATTTGACTTCTCGATTCCTTCGCTTCTTGATCTCTGTTCCCAAGATACGAATCGGAGCTCTCCTCAAGGTTGACTCTTTCTCTACCTCCACGTCTTCAAGAATGCTAAGTTCAACCACCTCAGCTGACTCATGTAGGCACTTTCGGAGATGAGAGACATGAAAGACATTATGCACCCCGGCCAGCTTCTCAGGCAATTCCACCTTATAAGCCATCTTTCCAATTCTTTCTATGATAGGGAAGGGTCCTACGAACCTTGGTGCCAGTTTCCCAATTGCTCCAAAACGTACCACATTACGCAAAGGAGAAACCTTCACGAAAACCATGTCTCCCACTTCGAATTCCAAATCTGCCCTTCGCTTATCAGCATAGGATTTCTGTCTATCTTGGGCCGCTTTCATCCGTCTTCTCACCAATTCAACTTTCTCGGATGTGTCCCGTATCATATCGGGCCCAAGTATAAGCCTATTTGTTGTCTCCCACCAACAAGATGGTGACCTACACGGCCTCCCATACAAAGCTTCAAATGGTGCCATCCCTATGCTGGCTTGATAGCTATTATTATAAGCAAACTCTACAAGAGGAAGGTGGTCTTCCCAAGTACCACCAAAGTCAAGAACACAAAGCCTCAAAAGATCTTCTAGCACTCTATTCACCCTTTCGGTTTGGCCATCCGTCTGGGGGTGATAGGCTGTACTCAGACTCAATCGCGTACCCATCGCTTCTTGCAAACTATTCCAGAACTGGCTAGTGAAAATTGGGTCACGATCGCTAACTATGCTAGAAGGAACTCCATGCAACCGCACTATCTCTCGAAGATAAATAGATGCTAGCCATGATGCGGTCCTCTTGCTCTTTGCTGGAATGAAATGAGCACTCTTCGTAAGTCTATCAACTACGACCCATATGCTCGTGTTCCCTTTCCTTGACCTAGGCAATCCATCCACAAAATCCATAGAAATACTCTCCCACTTCCATTGCGGGACCTCCAATGGATGTAATAGCCGACATGGTTTCTTTGACTCGGCTTTCACTTGTTGGCACACCATGCACTTTGAAACATACTCTGCCACATCTTTCTTCATTCCGCCCCAAAAGAAAATGCGCTTCATATCTCTATACATCTTATCTCCTCCCGGATGTATAGTCATCTTCGAGTGATGTGCCTCTTCGAGAACTTTATGTACCAAGTCTCCTACTTGTGGAACGCATAGCCTTCCATCATGCCTTAGCCAACCTTTATCATCAATAGTATATCTAGCAAGGTGACTAGACGTCACACCACAAATCAACTTATCCATGACTTCGACTATCTGTGGATCTTCCTTCTGCGAAGCCCCAACTTGATCAAGAAATGTGTGTCTAAGCTCAAGGGATGCTAATGAACCCGTCATCGACTCAACAGTCGTCGTGAAATCAAAGGTTGCCAAGAACTCTAAGTTCTTCATCTCAATAAACAAGGGACTCAAAGTCAACCTCCTTCTGCTTAATGCATCAGCCACAACATTACCCTTGCCAGGGGTATAAGCTATCTCGAAGTCATAAGATGCCAAGAATTCCATCCACCTTTGCTGTCTTAGATTCAGATCTTTCTGCGAGAAGAGGTACTTGAGTGACTTGTGATCAGTATACAACTCAAACCTTTCGCCTAGAAGATAGTGGCGCCAGGACTTGAGTGCAAAGACGATCGCCGCCAACTCCAAATCATGAGTGGGATAGTTCTTCTCATGAACTTTAAGTTGCCTACCCCCATAACATATCACTCTTCCCTCTTGCATCAGAACAGCACCTAACCCCGTGCCATATGCATCTGTGTACACGGTAAACATCTTACCACTATCGGGTAATGCCAAAACTGGAGCTGTGGTAAGGGCTCTCTTGAGCTTTTGAAAAGCAAGCTCACACTCCAAGTCCCATGCAAAGACTAATTTCTTCTTCGTCAACTTAGTAAGAGGGGCCGAAATCTTAGCGAAGTCCCTGATGAACTTACTATAGTAGCCCGCCAGACCAAGAAAGCTTCTCACTTCGGTTGCATTCCTAGGAATCTTCCAGTCTTGAACTACAACCACTTTCGCGGGATCCACCGCTATGCCTTGCTTAGAAACTATATGTCCAAGAAACCGAACTTCCCTTCTCCAGAAATGACATTTGGAGAACTTGGCTTTCAACTGATGCGCTCTAAGCGTATCCATCACTTCCTTGAGATGCCTAGCATGTTCTTCCTCGTCCTTTGAGAAGATCAGAATATCATCCACGAAGACAACAACAAACTTGTTAAGGAACTCCCTGAACACCCTACTCATCAAATCTACGAAGTAGGTGGGTGCATTAGTCAAACCGAATGGCATGACAAGCCATTCAAAGAATCCATCTGGAGTCCTAAACGCAGTCTTATCAATACTATCCTCAGCTACTCTAAGCTGATGGAATCCGGTGGCTAGATTGAGCTGAGAGAAAACAGAAGCACCAACAATCTGGTCAAAGAGATCATCAATCCTCGGTAATGGGTGCCTATTCTTCTTTGTCAGCTTGTTCAACTCTCGATAATCAACACATAGACGAAGCGAACCATCCGCCTTAGTAGCGAATACCACCGGAGCACCCCATTCAGAAATGCTTCGCCAAATAAAATTCTTCTCAAGCAACTCCTTGATTTGCTTACTGAGCTCCCTTCTTTCACGTGGGGCCATGTGCCTAACGGGCAATGATACTGGCTTGGCATTATCGACTAGATAAATGCGGAAATCTATCTCTCGTTTAGGGGGTAACCCCTTAACTTCTTCAAAGACATCAGGATAGTCTCGGACCACCCTTACAGATTGCAGATCATCGATGGACGAGTCAAGAGATTCAAGATAACATAACATGACGGGACCTCTAGGGTTACAAGAAATTTCTAGGGTATTACCGAGGCGAGTCATGAGCCTCACCACCCTATGCTCACAATCGAGAATGGCTCCATAACTGGACAACCAATCCATGCCCAAGATCAACCCGTATCCCGTGAACCCGAGAACATAAGCATTACACGTGAATTCTACGGTCAAGATAGAAATCTTCAAATCCACACAAATCATAGATAGATGGGCGGAACCCCCAATTGGATTTGAGACACTAACGGGATCCTCAACTAGACTAGTACTTAGGTGCAAACTGTCAACAATGTCAGAAGAAATAAAACTATGCGATGCGCCAGAATCAAATAAGGTGCGAACAGGAAAGTCAGAAATATAAACAAGGCTTTCTACAGAAATACTACCTCGGCCCTGAACTGGAGCGGTATTGAGAGCATGCACTTGCCCTCTAGAAGGTCCTGCACGCTGATTCTGCCCTTGCCCTTGCTTCTTGGGGCAATCCTTGCTAAAGTGTCCACTCTCTCCACAATGAAAGCATTCGCCGCGCTTCCTCTTCTTCTTTCTGCAATCCTTGGCTATGTGCCCAACAATCCCACAGAAGTTACATTTTCTTGGGTCCTTTGCCTTGGCCTTGTTGCCCTTGTTGTTCTTGTTGTTCTGATTGCTCTGATTTCCTCCCCACTTGGAGTCTGTCTTCTTGGCTTGAGTCTCATTAGGCTTGACTTCCTTCTTGCCATTCTTATCGTCTCCTTGAAGCAATGCCATGTCTACTAGGCCTTCAAAAGTGGCCCCCATGGGTATATGAGATAGGGCCAAACCTTGTAATGGCTCATTCAACCCTCGTGCAAAGCATAAAGCCTTCTTCTGGGGAGTATTAACCATGTCCAAACCGAATCGAGCGAGCTGGTTAAACTTATTCACATATTCCCTCACTGTCATGTCCCCTTGCTTCAAAGATATAAACCTCTCCAATTGCAGATTCGCCTCAGCTGATGATAGAAACTTAAGCCCAAACCTCGTCCTGAAGTCGGCCCAAGTCTCTATAGGTCTAGTAGCATTGGTGACCTCCCACCAATAAGCAGCTTCTTCTTTCAATAGCCACGCTGCCAACAGAACTTTTCTATGGTCTTCCACATCAAAGATAGCGAAAAGATCTTCAGTTTCTTTCAACCAATTTCTTGCCTCCACAAAATTCTCCGTCCCAATAAAATTCTTGCCACCCATCGCCTTAAAGTCCTTGCAAACCTTTGCGAAATCTGCTTGTGGATTCTGAGGAGGAGGAGGAGGAACCTCAGTTACATTGGGAGTGTTTGCTGGGCCCACATTGTTGGCCCTAGCTTCCAAGTAACTCCGGAACCATCCGGGAATGGTCACTCCCTCGGGAAGGTTAAGATCGGCCATCTTGAAAAAGGAAAAGATAGATTTAGAACAAGGAAACGAAGGATAGTGCTAATGGCTTTTGGGGGATAGCCTTTTCAAAATAACTAGACTTTTCTTGGAAAATACTTAATTGATTTTGAAAATAGTTTTTCAAAAGGTAAGTTTTAAAAACCTGTTGCTCAAATCTTGAAAACCTTATGCTCTGATACCAAATGTAACACCCCACCTCCGCCAGTGCCACTCTTGCAAGGACACTAGCTTTGGAGGGGCGTTAAACGAGGTAAACATGCATGCAGATATCACAAGACAGAACATATAAGTAAAACAGAGTAGTAAAGCAGCGGATAAAACTAGCATTTCAAAACCATAGTCAAGTTACATCAAAGTACTTGGTCATTATTTTCCCATAAAACAAAGTCTCGAACATAAACTGAAAACTGAAAAAGAAACATAAAGTAACTATCCCCAAAGTAGCATAAGGCCATAGCATGCTCAAACCATACGTGAGCTATCCAGAAAAGCAGCTAAAGATCCAGCTAGGTAACAATGTTCCCACCCTGCAAACCTGGGGGGAAACCAAAGAAAAGAGGCGAAAGAAAACGGGTCAGTCAAAAAGACTGGTAAGTCCTATCTACCATTAGTATAACAACTAATAAAGTTAACTGAACATGTAAAACAAAGATGAGATGTAGGGTGATAACTGGCATGGTGAAGAGTTAACAAGATAGATCAAGAGTGGCATCGCATATACAAGGTTAAGTTGCACCAGGTGTGTACTAGTATTCCAACCCATGTCAAGTATAAACAAGAGGTGATCCCTTGGCCCAAAGCTGGCCCAATATCAGGAGGTGACCTAAATCAAGGTCCAACTACTCGGTCTAGTCGATCGGCTCCCTATAAGCCTAACTCGTCGTGTATCGGTGTCATACGGTCCAATCATGAAATGTAGTCGACTGTGCTAGGTCCACCCTAGGGTGTATCCGGCCCTAGGGTGTCAACCACTGACACGAAACAAGCACGCACAGTCAAAACCTACTGGTGCCCAAGTCTGCCTTTCATCCCCGGACAATGTGCACGACCATGGTCCATCGGAATCTACTATGGCGCACCTACTTTTGCCGTCTTTTTGGTCGCTTACACTCCAACCCAGTAATCGTGCCCCACCCTAGCCTAGTCCCTAGGGTATCCGATACTCCCTAGTGGGTTACTGCTGAGAAGGACCGCGTAACTAGGGTTTTCTAGTGGGTTAATTGTAGTTAACCCCATCCAAACCATGTATCAAGTTGGTTAAGTGTTCCTAAAAAGGTTCACGACTTAACCCTATCCAACTAAGCATTGGGTTGGTTAAGTGTGTCCATGTTGACTTAACCCTATCAACCCATCGTGTTCCATTGGTTAAGTATTCAAGTGGTCCATGACTTAACCCTATCATGTGGCATTAATTAATTTAATGCACCCAACCTCTCACATTAGACCTTGTTGTGGTTACTAGTTAAGCCGGGCGGGTCCGGGTAGCTTTACACCACAACTTGGTCTAACCTCGGGTTTCAAGTGCGACATGACCAACTACTCACATTGGGTCCTATTGCTTGTAGCCACTAGTTAAGCCGGTCGGTTCCGGGTAGATTTATGCTACAAACTCAACCCAACCTCGAGTTGGCCACTCTCATGTTTTCTAGAAGTCATGTCCAAATTCATGTTTACAAACATAATCACAAGTCAATGTTCATGTCATATTTTAAAATCATGTTTCATGTCATTAATATTACTCAAACCCAACGCATTCCCTCGCATGTACGTTTCGCATAACATAACATAGATCAAAGAGGGAACTTGACAAAACATGACAAAAAGGGCATAAGGTAATAAGGTTGGCCACAAGTTAAACGTGGTGGCATATGAGGCATAAATATGTTCATAAGCTTGCATATCACATCATGGGCCTCAAAACATGCATAATATCAACTTAAGCAAATAGGCGAAACATGATCATAAATGACATAGGATGGTGGCTAGAAGTTCACATATAACATTATATGCAAGTTATCATAAAGGTTATGAGAGTTCTCATGTTGCATAATGCAACATTTCAAATCAAAGGTCATAGCTTTCTATGCATAAGGCAAAGGTGATAGCTTTTCAAACATGCATAGAATATGTTTATGCATAACATGATAAGATCGAAGCACATATATCATACTTAGGCCCAAACTCAACTTGCAACATGTCATATTTAACTTCATAGTTAGAATCTAAGAGTAATATAGGGCTTACAATGAGCGGTTATGCGATCTAGATCAATATATATAAAGATTGAGACGAAGCCACAAGCAAAATCCGCAAAGAAAATAATAAGCTCCACTTAAACGCCTTGAAACAAGAAGTAATAACTCCAACGACAAAGGAAGATGGCTCTTTTACTTAAGAAAGATGGCTCCTTTATGACATAGATTGATTTGAGACACTCATGCTCTCATGAAGAAGGTGGAGGCCATGATTAGTGAATATTTGGACAGCATTTAGTTGTAGGAATGATTAATGAGGGTTTAGGCTAGGTCTAGGGGTCCTTTTATAGAGATTAGGGGTAGTTTAGACCATAGGATTAACCCTAAATCGAATCTGAGCCATCCACTCCCGTCAGAAACTTCCAGAGCAAGACCCAACATGTCAAAATGGTGCACCAGAAAAATTGGTCCGACCGGGGGGGTCGACCCCTGGGTCGACATGGGTGTCGACCCATGGGTCGACATGGGTGTCGACCCATTGGGGGGGGTCGACACTGGTGTCGACCCCTGTGTCGACCCTGCCTGGGGCGGGAAAGTTCCCGCCCATTCTGCCTTGGTTGTATTTTAAATCTGAATTCGAATTTGAACTGTTTTCGGGCTTGGAATTTTCTGAAAACTTCATTGGGCCATAACTTGGTCATACGGACTCCGTTTTTCGAAAACTCGGACTCTATTTCGCGTATTTTTCCGAGACGAACGCAATGGCATAGCCCATTTCCCTTGATTCAGATTTTAGAATTTAATTCTGCCTTGATTTACATTATAATGTGTTATTCAAAAATACGGGTTGTTACACGCTTCCCCCCCCCCCACGGGCGGAGACCTTATAGCAATTAAAGAGGATAACTGTAGGAGAGTCGCGCAGAGAGTTACCTAAGGATATAGATCCCAGAGAGGACAAAGAACCTGGGGGCAGAATGGAGACTCCCAACGAGACAACTGTGGATGTACCGATCGATGATAGTGACCCAGAGAAGGTCCTTAAGATTGGATCCCAGTTAAATCCGAATTTAGCTAAAGAACTGACAGATTTCTTGAAAAATATTTTGGATGTATTTTCTTGGACCCACGCAAACATGTGCAGGATATCTCCATCAATCATGAGCCATTCATTAAGCATTGACCCTAAACATCCTCCAGTAAAACAAAAAAGGCTAATGCTGGGCCCAGAGAGGTCCGCTGCCTTGAAAGAAGAAGTTGGAAAGCTAAAGAGTAATGGATTTATCAGAGACTCAATCTACCCAGACTGGATTTCAAATACAGTTCTGGTAAAGAAGGCCAATGGGACGTGGCGAACATGTATCGATTTCTCCAATTTGAATAAAGCCTGCCCAGAAGACAGTTTTCCGTTACCCCGGATCGATTAGTTGGTGGACTCAACGGCGGGCCATGAACTTCTCTCCTTTATGGATGCTTATTCAGGATATAACCAAATTCCAATGCACGTTCCAGACCAAGAACACACTAGCTTCATTACGGATCTGGGATTATATTGCTATGTGGTAATGCCCTTTGGCTTGAAGAACGCAGGCGCTACATATCAACGGTTAGGAATAGAATGTTCTATAACCAGATTGGGAAAACAGTGGAAGTATACGTCGACGACATGTTGGTTAAGTCCAGGCAATCCTCCAATCACACTACGGACTTGGCAGAGATGTTTGGCATTCTTCGAAAGTACGGGATGAAACTCAACCCAACAAAATGTTCATTCGGGGTCGCCTCCGAAAAATTCTTGGGATTCATCGTCAGTTCTCGTGGGATTGAGATTAATCCAGATCAGATCGCAGCAATCAGAGACATTCAGGAACCTAGGAAGATTAAAGATGTGCAAATCCTCGTAGGGAAAGTAGCCGCACTAAGCAGATTTATCTCCGGGGCTACGGACAAATGCATCCCATTCTTCGAATTGATAAAGCAAGGAAAACACCACTTCAAATGGACGCCCGACTGCATAGAAGCGTTTCAGAACTTGCTGAGACACCTAGAGAAACCTCCGATATTATCTAAGCTGGTGGATCACGAGGAATTATTCGTGTACTTGGCAGTGTCGTCCCACACGATCAGCTCAGCATTGGTGAGAGAAGAAGATAAAGTTCAAAGACCAGTGTATTACGTGAGCAAAAAATTGACGGCAGCAGAGCGTAATTATCCAAGGATAGAAAAGTTGGCGTACAGTTTGCTGATTGCCTCTAGAAAGCTTCGACATTAGTTTCAGGCTCATCCCATTACCGTATACACTGATCATCCACTCAAGCAAGTTCTACAGACCAGAAGCGTCTGGAAGACTACTCAAATGGAACATTGAGTTAAGTCAATTTGATCTAAACTTTCATCCCCGGCGGTCAATACGGGGGCAAGTGATTGCCGACTTCATAGCAGAGTTTACTATCCCGGAGGAAGATATAGCGAATGAAGAAGTTGACCCCTCAAAATTACTTCTTGACCCCAGTTCCTGGAGATTGTATACTGATGGCGCTAGGAATGACAAGAGATCCGGCGCTGGAGTTGTGCTTGAAACTCCCGAGAAACGGCTGATATCCTATGCTATCCGGATGGAGTTTCACGCCACTAACAACGACTCCGAATATGAAGCCCTAATAGCCGGGTTAAGGATCGCAAAGGAGTTGGAAATCACAAAGCTAGACATATTTTGCGACTCCAAGTTAGTTGTGAACCAGGTTACTGGAAAATTCCAAGCCAAAAGCCCAAGATAGATTTTATACTTGGAGAAAGTAAAGGAGTTGCTGAACGGCTTCGATCACTACAGCATATCTCATATTCCGCGGTCCCTTGAATCAACAGGCGGATAAGTTGGCAAAGATGGCTAGTTGGCTAGTTCCGACGATCCTGAAGAGGCCGAGCTAGCCCCAGTCGAAGTACTTCGGTCTCCTAGTATAGATCAGATGGAAATCGATTCGGTACTAGAGACGGAACCAGAAAGGGAGTCATGGATGACCCCTCTAAAGAATTTCTTGATGAACGGAACGCTTCCGACCAAGAAAAGCGAGTGGCGTAAAGTAATTCGTAAAGCTGTTTGATACATCCTTCAAGGCGGAGTTCTTTACAGACAGGGATTTTCAATGCCCCTTCTCCGGTGTGTAGCTCATGACGACATCAAGCGTGTGCTGCAAGAGGTACATGAAGGTGAATGCGGCGATCACACTGGAGGGCAAACATTGGCGAAAAAGGTGTTGCGGCATGGTTATTTCTGGCCTACCATAAACAAAGATGCGGCGAAATACGCACGACGGTGTGATGCGTGCCAGAGATTTTCAAAGATACCTAGAGCACCTCCTAGTCAGTTAAAAACGATGACGAGCCCATGGCCTTTCGCTATGTGGGGAATTGATATCATGGAAGTCTCCCTATAGCTAAGGGCGGAGCGAAGTTCGCTATTGTAGCTGCAGATTACTTCACCGAGTGGGTCGAGGCTGAGCCGCTAACTACAATCACAACCAAACAAGTGATCAATTTCGTCGTTAGAAACATCATCTGTCGATTTGGGATTCCAAAGATTGTTATAACTAACAACGGAACTCAGTTCGATAGCACTGAATTTCAGAGACTTCTGCCAGAAATACCACATTGAGAAACGGTACACCTCTGTGGCGCACCCGCAATCGAACGGACAGGTCGAAGCGGAGAATAAAGTGATTAAGTCCATTCTGAAAAGAAGACTGAAACGGGACAGAGCCATGTGGGTTGATGAATTACCCTTAGCATTATGGGCCTACAGGACAACGTATAAATTGGCAACAGGCCATACCCCCTTCTCCCTTGCTTTTGGAGCAGAAGCAGTCATCCCGATTGAGATAAAAGTACCTTCTCACCGAGTGACTTTTTACGATCCGATGACTAATAACGAATTGCTCCTTGAATCCCTGGATATGATCGGAGAAAAGAGGGACGAAGCAGACCTGCATGCCTTGAGATTCAAGCAACAGGTCGCCCGATACTACAACAAAAAGGTTCGAGTCCGAACCTTTGAACCCGGAGACTTGGTTCTGAAGCGTGTCTTTCCAGCCCCAACTCATATGGGCGCGAAGTGGGAAGGACCGTACTCTATTCTGTGCAAGCTTGATAATGGAACTTTCAAGCTAGCGACCGTAAATGGAAAGGAAATCCCCAGAGTGTGGAATGCCCAACATTTACGGCCGTACCTAACGTAAAGATGTCAGATCTGTTTTTTTGCTTTATTAAGGACGATGTACAAGGCACGACTTGCCTAGAATAGTCCGAATTCTTAAGCAAAAATTATAAAGTGGACGTAGGTCATGATTCGACCAAACCACCATAAAAATATTGTGTGTCGTTTACCTTTATTGCACTATTATTTATTTGCCTTTCTATTTTTATGGAAATTGCTGTGAACCATGCAACGATCACAGAAGCGTATAATTATAGGTGCCTTCCATTAGAATGGAATGCAGTCACCCATCAAAATTCTGAGGGTGCGGTAAAATAAATCATATCAATGATAGCACTCTAACTCTTCAGAGCCGAGAGAGAGCATAACGGACATGAGGGCGGTGTCTATAAGTCATGACGGTGTACCATGATCGGAACCGCCTTGACGTAACTCTAACCTTGGCGACTGCCAGGAGAGTATAAAAGCGTCTCCAACTGAGCGCTGAGAAAGAGCTCCTTCCCCGTTGAAGGATCGGGGAGCGACTGAACTGCTGAGCTCGAACTCTAACTCTGCAGAGCAGAGAGAAAGTATAAAAGCGTCTCCGGTTGAGCATTGAGAAAGAGCTCCTTCCCCGCTGAAGGATCAGGGAGCGACTGAACTGCTGAGCTCGAACTCTAACTCTCCAGAGCAGAGAGAGAATATAAAAGCATCTCCGATTGAGCGCTGAGAAAGAGCTCCTTCCCCGCAGAAGGATCGGGGAGCGACTGAACTGCTGAGCTCGAACTCCAACTCTCCAGAGCAGAGAGAGAGTATAAAAGCGTCTCCGATTGAGCGCTGAGAAAGAGATCCTTCCCCGCTGAAGGATCGGGGAGCGACTGAACTGCTGAATTCGAACTCTAACCTCGGCGGCCGCCAGGAGAGTATAAAAGAGTCTATGATTAAGCACTGAGAAAGGTGCTGGAAACTCAGCACCACAAGGACAGTTATCTTATTAAATTTTCTAAGTCCCCTATATTCAGAAATTGGGGGCAACGTGCAAACAACGCTAATCAACCCTTAATAAGCCCTAGTTAAGCGCTACGTTAACGATTGATTGGGGGCCATATACATATACACATGAACCTTGATGCAGCACGGAAATTTTTAAATTTTTCCTTCTGTTGCTTGACTGATTTGTAGTTATAATCAGATGATTTATGACTAAGCATGAAAAGTTTATTAAATGCAGGTACACGACAATGCAAAAGAGATAAACTTTCATTTATAAACTGCAAGCCTACAAAGTGAAAAACAACCTAAAACAAAATGAGGGCCAGTCTCATAATTACATTTCATGGCCAGTAGGAAGCCTAAAAAGACAAAATATAGACAAGCGACAATATCCTATTTACGCTTGGACTTCTTCTCCTGTTTCTGCTTCTCCAGCTTCGCCTTGTCAGTTTCGGATTGATCACCCTTCTTTCTTTTCCGTTTGTCTATAAGAGGAACGTCCGACTCATCAGAAGACTCCTCCTCCACCTCCTTTCTCTTTCTTTTATCAGTCAAGGATGCTGGGAAATCATCAGGGTTCGCAAAATGAAGCTGTTTGCTAATGGATTTGGGCTGGAGTTTCAGAACCATCCCAGTTTTGGGATTAAACTCCGAGATAGGAGCTACGTTCAAAGGCTCTTGTCCCACCTTCTTTAAAGCCAGTTGCTTTTCCTGTCTAGCTTTTCTTTTAGCTAAAGTTTCGTCGTCATCGTCTTCGGTCTCTTTGGTACTAATGATATCCTCCTCATCCTCTACATGGCGCCCGTCCATATCTTTCAAGGCCTCGATGGTTTCATCATCCTTGGGAGCATCAGCACTGGGTGCCAGGACGCCCTTCTCTGCTGTTGTACCCTCAGCCTGCTTCGGTATATCAACACCGGCGCTAGGTGAGACGACAATCTTCTCCGCCTCTGTCCTCTTCTCGACATCCTTGTTGACGGGCTCGCCACCTGTATTATGGGGAACACATGTTATTAATTCGATTGGTTGCTCTACCAGACGACGACAACTCACAATTGCTTTGACAAATTATGGGGAAAAAAGGGAGATACCTTCCGCTGATCCTCCATCTAGGCTAGCTGCAGAAGCCCCGACAACCACAGGAGTTAGTCTCAAAGGAATTAATGGATCATCAGGATGGTATTCCTCAATTCCGGAGTCCTTGGGCTCTACAGCTGAGCTCGAACCTTCGTCAATCTTGTTTTTGCCCTTAGCCAGGGTCCTCTCCTTCTCTATTTCTTCTTGAATTAGACGACGGCCTTCTGCCAGATCCTTGGGCTAGTTATCCCTCAGAATGGTCTTCATCAGCTCATCTTCGTCAATCTCTTCAACTCCTAATCTCTGCTTCTCACCCTCAACGATGGCATCCCATAAGTTGGCTAAAGTAAGATGGTAGTCCGGGATCCACGAGATGTTACGGGTTTTGAGGAAGTGGTCGAGGAAGTCAAAAATCATCTCTTCGAACCCTTCGATATCCTTTTCTCTCTCGAGGAGCTTGTTGTTAGAAGCAGTAGCCATCTCAATGGCACTTTCAAAATTCCTCTCGGCGAGAGCCGCGCGCCTCTCCGCATCCGTGACTTGATCATTTAAAATCACCTTCTCCGCTTCAGCCAAAGCTGGACTTTCCCTCAAACTTGCTTTTTCTTCCTCCCAAGCAGCTCTCTCGGCTTCGAAATGGCCCTGTGCCGTCTTCAACTCAATGTTGGCCATTTTAAGATCTTCTACCTCCTTCTTTAAGGCCATTTTCTCTTGACTGTTTGAGTCGAGTTCAGAATGAAAGCGTTTCTTAGCATTCTCCAATTCAGCCGTATAATTTCCAGCATCTCTCTGCGCTAAGGCAAGTTGGGATTGAGCGTCTTCCAAGTCCTTCTCCATCTTTGTCCTAGCCCTTTCATTGTTATCTATCTTCACCTTGGATCTATGTGCTTCCATCTCAAGCGTTCGGATGACTTCTGAAAAATTAACAGCATGTTTCTTCATCACTTCATACTGCCTGGCTACATGGCGAATGTGCCCGATGACTTCAGTATCCCAGTTCTTAGGGACTGGTTCCAAGGCTGGAACAAACATCATCCTTTCGAAGAAGATGTTTGGGAATTGTTCTCGCAACTTTTCCAACTTAGCCTGAGTCTCGGGACCATGGATGTAATCTCGTGACCCGGGGGCAACCAAATCTTGCTGGCTGGAAGGGACAATGCCACTTTTCTCCTTCTCAGAATCCTTGATTGGATCCTTGCTTTTATCCTTGGGCTCGTAGTGTCTTTTTGACGACCTACTGTGGGAGGGTGCACTCTTCGGAGGGGTTAACTCTTTGGGAAGTTGTTTTCCCCCTGTAGGTGGCACCGAATAACTAGGAAGCTTGCCATAGGTTGATTTTGGTGGAGACCGGGATTGCGAAGAGGTAGGCTTGTGAGAAAGGCCGCGAGAACGCTCAGGATTTGGATGAAGACTGGGTGTGCCTTCACGAAGAGAGCGATAAGAATAAGACCGCCTGCGAGACATCTTTCCTGCAAAAGAAAAAAAGGGCATATTAAAACCTTAAATACTGATTGATATAAAAGTGTGGGGTAAAGCAGTGCGTGTGATTTGTGCATCCTAAATAATTCCCCCTAACAGACCAGGGCCCAAAGTTAGGCTCATCTGAGTCGTTTCTTGTCCTCCAACTGGAACAGTTGTTTCCTCAGTAGAAGGGAAAAATGGCTCCCCTTCGAAGTCCCCCTGTGTGTATACATCATCAGGCAAAGGAATTTTGCTCAGCTCTTTAAATAGCTGTTCTTCTGTCAAATCATCGGGTGCAGCAGGTTCGATCGGAAGAGAAGCCCTTGAGGGGAAACCCCCCGGAGAAACTGGGATTTCCTTAGACTTGTCACCATGGGCCTCATCTCCTCTATATATGCTTAGGTCCTCGTCGTCCTGGATAATTATCGGGGAAGGACTCTTACGGAATTTAATTTTTTCTGCTGCCCATGATGTTCCTTCTCCCTCTGTTAGGGGCACGTATTTGTAGGGTTTGCCGCCTACACCAAGTCCAAACCGTATATCCAGAAAACGATGCTTATGAAGATTCTCGTCAGTAATGCACTTCTTGATCCTTAGAAAATCGGATCTACTTTGTAGAAGGAGAGATAGTCGATTATTGTATACCGAGCCTTCCGTCTTGGGAAAGACGTGAGCTGCTAAAAAAGGGACATAATTAATGCTTCGATTTCTTAAATAAGTCGTTCAGTCAAAAGTTTAAAGTTTACTTGATTTAAGCCATCTCCTTGAACACCCAGCCTGTCTCTTTATATAGAACCAGTCGGCCTTGGGATCCCCGATGTTGCTGTATCCGTCGGACAGAACCTTCCTATTAGCCACCGATTCAAAAAAAGAGAAATTTGGGGTTACCGAGGAGCGATGCTTGAAAAGATAAAAGAATTTTAAATCTTTAAATGTGAGCTCGGTATGCAGGATTTCCGCGTATGCGATATATAGAGTGTATAGAGCCGCGTAGGCATTAGGATGAAGCTGCATCAGAGCAATACCCAGTCGTTTTAAGGTCTGAATGACGATTGGAAGAAAAGTAGGAATAGCTCCTACCCAACACATAAGTCGGCTGACTGTCATATATCCTTCCGGAGCTAAGTGAGGTCTATCTTCGCCACCGGGTGTCCTCACATCTTCCCAGGGAATCCCATGTCTCAGGAAAATTCTCTTAAGCTTTATGTCGTCGAGCTTGGAAGCTAGAGAGTCTGTGAATTTCTCTATTTCTATGGCACCGGGGACTTCGTCGGGAGCTCGGCCATCTACCTCTGATTCTTCATCAAGCGAGGTACTTTCAAACGGATTTGATTCTGTTTCTGCCTCATATTCGGATCCAGAATCCGCACCCTCTGGATTAGAAGGAAGAACCTCGGGGTTGAGATGCTCATACACCTCGGGATTCGTCTCCGTGTCAGATCTTGAAGGGGAATTGTTATCCGACATAACTGTTTAGGCGAGTAAACATGAGAAATAAGATTAAAACTACCCATCCCCCATGTGTGTGCAAGTACCAGTGTGTGCTTGTGCGTGCATTAAAGAAAGGTACAAAGGTCAACAAAATCATCGAGACATTGGTCGTTGTTCGATTGGTAGATTATGCATTTGTTCAATCCGGAATGTTCGTCTCAAGGGCTCTAACCTAACTGTCCATCGATTTGTTAGAGTTGCATCATATTATTTAGTCAGCGTGTGCATCAGATCGTTCGTCAGTCGGATCGCAGGGCAGGTTCAGATCGCAACATATGGATGGATCGTGGTGAAGCACTCGGTACACGAAAAGGTACAAGTTCATAGAAAGGCTTCGAATCGTGAAGCGCACCAATTCATCCAAACGGATCGTGATGGTATCTTGGCGATCTGCATCGCCTCGCACTCTCAACGACCCGAAGCTCCAGTATCTCCACGACCTGACCCTCGCGCCTAGTTCCCCACGAACTGTAGCCTTGCCATTTCCGCGATCCGACCCACTAGCCAAATCAACATTCTAGCTCCGTTCCCTCTCCCCTCGCCTCACCATCGCTTCGAACTCGGGCCTCGCTCACAAACCAAACTGACCAACCCTTTCCTTTCTTCTCCTTCCTCCTCCTTCTCTTGAGCACAGAAACCCATTAGCCATGGTGACTTCACCGCTCCAAAACCCGAAAACCAAAAAAAAAACAAGAAGAAAAGAAATGGGGTGTAAGAGCACACCACTGACTTGATTACCTTATGACGAAAACAATTAGGCGATTAGGAAGTTAGAAAGGCTAGGGTTTTGTTTCAGAAGATTTGCAGCAAAAGAAGAAGGAAGGAAGGGAGGGGATGGGTCCGATTTATATAGGCACGGACTGACCGTTAAAATTCCATTTTTTGTCTTATTCGCTCCGAACGGGCCGCGAATAGGGAGCCCGTTTCGGTTCGTGGGGGAGCCCGAGTACCCATGCATGGCTTGGTCCAACATGCCGCCCACGGATCGTGATAACCATACGCAATCCGAAAAAAAGGGAAAAAGAGTGAGAAGAGGAGAGGAAAATTCAAAAATACACCTGGTAGATTCGATGACGAAGTCTCCAAAAGATCCAAGAAAAGAATTGTCCAATAAACAGGGAAATTATTGAAGATCTATCTGATATTTATAGCGAGAAAAGGGACAACTTTCCGTAAATGATATGGCCTTTCGAATAGACGCCACCATTGATTTGCATCTCTTTATGAAAAGAAATTTCTGCAGTTTCGAAGCATGTTCCATCATCGATAAAACATACTTCGAAGGGGCAAAATGTTGGGTAGCTTTTTGACCAAGCCACCAAGGTTCACACATAAGAAGAAAGTATGAAACTATGTTCCTTAAGTCCATGAAGGATCGGATCGCACCAGAGGGTCGTCCCTCTCGGATCGCCCCCCCATCGGATCGCCCCATAACATCAGCGATCCGACTATCTCTACACGACTCGATCCGTACTTACACTACTACCCTGCACAGACCGATCCGATTCCCCGACACTCAGCGAAGCCTCTGACCTGTTCAAGCACGAGCTAGTCTTCGGCGATCCGAGATGTATGGATCCAGCGACACGTGTCCCCAACTGTCACTTTGACCAATTCTGTAACACCCCGTATGTTGAATAACTTGCTATAATATAAAACAGGGCAGAATTAAATTTAAAAATCTGAATCAGGGGAAACGGGCTATGCCATTGCGTTCGTCTCGGAAAAATACGCGAAATAGAGTCCGAGTTTTCGAAAATCGGAGTCCGTATGACCCCGATAAGGCCCAAAGAAGTTTTCAGAAATTTAAAAACAGATTTAAAAACAAAAATTTCAATTTTCAGAAGTGGCGGGAAAAATCCCGCCAGACCCAGGGGGTCGACCTGGGGGTCGACTGGGGAGTCGACCGCCCACCAGGTCGACTGGGGAGTCGACCCTAGGGTCGACCTCCCTGGTCGAGCCCAGGTGACCTGGGTGCACCAGCTTGTCTTTTGGGCTGTGTTTTAGTGGCTAGGACGAGATCTGACGGCTCTAATCTGATTTAGGGTTAATCTAATGGCCTAAAACACCTAACTACTCTATAAATACACCCTAAGACTACCCTAATTCATACTAAAAATAGATACAATGTCGTCATGCCGTCAAAATGCAACTTGAAGGAGCCTCCATCAAATTGTAGAAGAAGATAGCATCTCAAATCAACCTCTAATCAACTCTAGCAACTTAATCTTCTTCTTAGGAGTGCTAATCAACAAGTTGTGAGTTTTCTATAGCCTTAATGACCAATTATTGAAATGATTATGATAGGATATAATGAGGTTATGGCTATGAATGTGGATCAATGCAAGTTATATGCTATGTGTTAATGATGTTATGCATGTTATGCAAGTTATATGCTATGTGTTAATGATGTTATGCATGTTATGCAAGTTATATGCTATGTGTTTGTGGTGTTATGCAAGTTATGCAAGTCATATGCTACATGTTCATGATGTTATGCAAGTTATGCAAGTCATATGTTACATGTTCATGATGTTATGCAAGTTATGCAAGCTATATGCTATATGATCATGATGTTATGCAAGTTATGCAAGTGTTCATGATGCTAGTTGCTATGATAAACATTGATCCATTATGACACCATGATTATGCAAGTTTGGTGTATGATTATATGCAAGTTCATATATGATATGTTATGCAAGTTTGGTGTATGATTATATGCAAGTTCATATATGATATGTTATGCAAGTTTGGTGTATGATTATATGCAAGTCCATATATGACATGTTATGCAAGTTTGGTGTTTGATGATATGCAAGTAACATGTGCAAGTTTACACCTTAGTATGATATGCATACATATGCAAGTTAACCCCTTTGTATGTCATACATACATATGCTAGTTTACCCCTTTGAATGACATAAACAACTTATGCAAGTTAACCTCCTTATGACATATGTGATTCATACAAGTTTGGGTTGATTATTTATGCTAGTTGGGTTTGTTTCTATATGCATGTTGACACCTTTAAACCCATGTTGATGCTAATGTTATGCAAGTTGAACCCATTATATTTGTGATGAATCTTCCCTTTTATGTCATGTTAGCGAATTACGTGGGGAACGATGGGGTTAATATACATGTTAATGAAATGGTGTGAAGTTGGTATGATTATGCATACCATAAAGTAGATGGACATAATTGAGTCAATTATGTACATCATTAAAATTGGAATTAATTAGGGAAAATTAATTCGGGGGTGATTAATTAGGTGTAATTAATCGACTAAGACACGAGGTTGGACCCTTTTGTAGCATAAGACTGCCCGGAACCGACCGGCAAATCCAGCAGCTACAAATGATTGGCCCAATGTGAGAGGTCTTAGGCACAAATTACATACGTGACAAGTGTAAAGACACGAGGTTAGACTCGGTTATGGCGTAAGGCTGCCCGGACCCAACCGACAAATCCAGCTGCCATAAGAGATAGTCTAATGTGAGAGGTCTTTACAACGGTTACGCTCTTAATCAATTAAGAAACACTTAACCAGATAAGCATGTAGTGGGCATGAGGGGTTAAGTGGGTGCATTGGGTGGCATGTGGAAATCAAGTAAGTGCCTTGGGTGGCATGAGGAAATCTAGTGGGTTGCCTTGGGTGGCAATAGAAAATACGATTAGAAGACTTAACCAAGTGGAAACATGTAATTAAACATGATTAAAGGGTTAAGTGGGATGCACTAGATAAATTCACAAGCTTAGGTGGTAGCTTGTGGGGGCCCATTTCAACCAGTAACCCATATGTATCTTATTGGGCTCGACCCATGTCGAGGATGGGACACGCGTACTGGGCTTGATTATAAGAGGCCAAAACGGGGTAGCGGTGGCAACGCGAGTCCAACGGGTTTCATATGCGTGTGTGGACCCAGGCTGGTAGGTAAGACGTTGTTGCATCGTGTAGGTATAAGCCGTGCACCATTTGTTGTATCGGGTTGCCACTTTGGGGAGAGATACACCCCATTGTGGGGCCAGCACGGGTACCTACGGTAGGGAGCCGATCGCTTGGGAGTAGTGGGTACACCTAGTGGAGATAGGGGCAGACGACACCTATGTAGTAAGCTAGGGGTACACGAAACTACTGGGTAAATTCTCTAAGTCCTTGGGTGGGATCAACCTTTAAGTAGGAATGACTGGTGTGGTGCAGTTAGTAATTATCCTTGGGTGGGTAGATGCGTCTTTACCATTATCCTAGTTCATCTTATGTCTAGTTGGCTACTTAATGTAATCATTTATCCCCAGTCATCCCGTGCCAAGTTTATATCATACCCTAATTACTTTAATGATTGTGTTGTTAAGGTTATAGGGCTCACTCAGACTTATGTCTGACCCCGTTGTTTTTATCTCCCCCCCCTTAAGTCCTCAGGTTGGGCCTAGCACTAGTGGGCTTTGATCAGATTTCTTTATCTATCTTCTGGAGCTTGGACCGTGATGTAAAGCCCAGCTTATCTTTTCTTTTATGGCTATTGTTATGTAGTGGGATTATGTACTTATGTTTTTATCAGGATGGATATTTAGTACTTGACTCTTTATGGTGTTGTAACTAAACATGTTTACCTTCTGCTGCTATGAAATGATGTTTTAGAATTTCAAGTATTTATATCTGTCTTGTTGTAATTTTTCTATTCTATACTCACCTAAAATGCTCCACCGAAGTTAAGGCATTCCCTTAGTGAGTGACCTTAGCTGGTGTGGGGTGTTACAAATTCCTCCTCCTTGCTCGATCCGATATTTAAGGGGATCGCGACACCTGTCCACAACGGCTAATTTGACTAATTCTTCATCAAGCTGCGATCCGATATTCTCGGGATCTGTGCCACGTGTGATCGGGATCCGCCTGACAAAATCAGCTATAAATAGCCCAGAGTTTGGCATTTTTGAGGATCTTTTGGCAGTATTGAGCACTGATTCCACCATTACTGTCACACCACTATTTCTTGTCAGTTTTATTACGAGATTACTGAGAGAAATCACAATTGTAAGAGTGAGTTTGGGAGAAATTATTGATCGTACTAGCATTCAAAGTATAATCGATAACATTAAAGTGGACGTAGGCTCGTTAACGCTGAACCACTATAAATTCTGTGTGTTTTCTGCTTTTTCTTCATTCTCCAGTTATAATTCTTTACGAATCAGAACAATTTGGGTGTTAGGTCCAAATTTTGATCTAACAAATTATAATTATAAAATCCATTTAACTTCCATAAATTTAATATGTATTCCCTAAAAACATCATTTTTTAATAACATATCCACCTAAAGTGGACCTGTATAATGTCATACATGTCCTACTTGAAATCAGATTAGTATGCCAAATATATTTCACTTTGAAATCCAATTAATACCTGAACCATAATTTACTTAAAAAATGTCATACTTATATAATTTAATAAAATGTTTACACAAGGAATTTCATCTTCATAACCATTTCCTATCAAATTTATTAATCATATCTTTTAACAAAATTCTTAAAATTATATTATAATATTATGAATTCCTTATAAATTCTTTATGCGAACTTTACACAAAACAGAGTTATAAATCATTGTTTAAATATCCTTAATCTTTAAAATAAAATCATTTATTTACAAACTATCATCTTAGTAAACCTTGTTTATATAGTTTTCCTTAATATAGCATAAATATAGCATCTATAAGTTTCTTCGACATATAAAACTTTTACAAACCCGTTTAAAATAAATCTATCCATTAAACGTTATAGTTATCCTCTAGGAAGATTTATACCGTAAGTTCTTTTCAAAATACTTTATTTCAAAACAATAGTAAATAGTACTAAGTGATTATTACCTCAGTTATTAAAATTTCGTCTATTCATATCTCTAAACTTCTCTTTATTAATTCTCAATATAATTTGTACTTATAATTTTTCTATTATTAATCCCGTTAGGACAAAGACAAGTTTTAAAACATGGATTATAAGATGAACTAAGGGTAGAACCCTATCAAAAAGGATTTACAAAAGATGGAAAACCTATATAAAATAAATTTAAAAATATTAAATATTTTGAAAACCATTTGTTAAATTTTAAAATACACTCTCTCAAGGATGATTCTACTCATTTAAGGTAATACTTATCCTATCTCTAATGATCTTAGCCTACAGGCTTAAGTGTTCGCTCAACCTAAGCTTTGGCATCAGTTGTGACAGTCCAGCATTCTAAATAACATAACTTGATCAAAATGATAAATAGTAAATGAGGTAAAATAGAATCAGTCGCATATCACAGAGATAGAATTAAATTACAACTCATAGTTTGGTAGTGGAAACAAATAATATGTAAGTGGTTCATAAATTTACATTTATTTCTTTGAAATAAAACAACTGAAAATAGCACAAGTGAACAACTACACAGTTAAGATGCAATGATGACATAACTATATATAAATGGATTCTCCAATTATGTGTTTGTCTCCGAGAAAGCAATACTCAATTGTAATACTTAGGGCTGGCCCGAGCATAATGAAAAACATAACACTCGAGTCAGAACTAACATCCTCATGTAAATCAATAAATCAAAGTGCATAATAAATTAGGAGATATTGTGGATTTTTTCATCTTTTAAGGATCCTTTAAACTATTCACATATAATAATATGATAGCTATAATACATAACGTTTATCAGTAAAATATTAATATTGAAATTAGCATTAAGGCATTATCCGTATTCCCCTTTAACACATTTTATACATGCATTATAGTCTATGCATGTACCGTAACACCACCACAAACTTGTAGTTATTAGAGGATCCCCTATAGATACAATACAAAATAAAATCTTAGTGGGATCCTACAGGGATAAATATGATAAGGAACGTGAGTTCATGTCCAAGGTAGGATTCGACCATTTTACTCGTTCCGGCTTGTCGTAACCCATACTTGGACAGTCGCATCCAACACCCCAATCAAATCAAGGTGCACCAATCGAATTACTAATCAAGTGAGTAAACGAGAGGTGTATCCGCTAGATGTAGCTAACCTCATTGGCCATACATAGGCTTCACTTTTAGTCATTTTAATTATGACAAAGCGTCAATGCTATCCATCACCGTTCTCTTACTTTATTCCAGTAAACGCTTGCCAAATCAACCACTTCATTCTAGAATATTCACCACATACATAAATGGTTCTAGTAATGACAAAGAGTATGCTAATATCTAGCCTCAACCTTTTAAACAACCAATCGTCATTTTACACATTGTGGTCGTTAATGTTTAATTAAAACATTATATTCCTAGTCATAAATCAATTTAGTTCAAATCTCGACTTCACATTGTCATTTTCTAAAATCAACCCAATATTGAATTCAATTCAATTTCATAATTTCATATCATAAATCAGTTCATTATCAAAATTCAAAATTTGATTTTAGACCTTCATGTCACAGTTATCATTATTCAATAAAATTGTAACAACCCACCTGGAATGGGAATAGATTCCAAACCAGAAAAGGTGTAACAACCCGAATTTTAAACAACGTGTTAAGACAAGAATCAAGGCAGAATTAAATTATAAAATATAAATCAGGATAAACGGGTTGCGCCATTGCGTTCGTCTCGGAAAAATACGCGAAATAGAGTCCGAAATTTCGTAAATCGGAGTCCGTATGACCCAGTTAAGGCCCAACGAAGTTTCACGAAAATTCAAATCCGAAAACAGATTTGAATTCAGCCCAAGAAGAGAAGGCGGGAAAATTCGCTTCGGACACACAGGGTGTCGACACCCATGTCGACATGGGTGTCGACCCCCCTCCAGGGGGTCGACATGGGTGTCGACCCCTGGGTCGACCCCCCTCCAGGGGGTCGACATGGGTGTCGACCCCTGTGTCGACCCCCTCCCCCCTGTAGAACCCCGACCTGGTGCACCTGCTTGTCATGTTGGCTCGGTTTTGGAGGCTTGTGACGATTTTGGATGGCTTGGATTCGATCTAGGGTTAATCCTATGGCCTAAAATGCTCCTAAACTCTATAAAAAGACCCTAACCCCCTAACCTAAATCACTCAAACTCTCTCATGCCACGAAGTGCTGCCCAAATGCCAAGTGATCATGGCCTCCATCTCCAACTCCAAGAGACTATGCATGCAAATCGGATCCGAATCGAAAGGTGCAAGCTTGCTACACCAAATCGAGGCTCGATCAACGTTGCTACGGCGATTTCATGACGGTTATTCATCAAAGGAGCCACCTTTCTTCGTCACGACGATGCATAATCCTTCCCTAAGCCTCGCTATGTAAGTTCTAGCTACTTGTAGATTCTGACGGTGGTTCTAATGTGACATGGGATAAAATGCGATGAAACATAAGTATGCTAGCTTATGTGAACCTAAATTTGCCCCTTTTCTATGATCTATGACCTTGGGCTAAGTTGTAGCGACTTAATCATGCCATTCATGTTATGTTTAACCTAGTATATCTTGCAAGTTTGAATCTTTATCTATGAAATGTTAGCATGAACCTTTGGGAACCACTTGACTTGTGAAACATCGGCAAAGACTTGACTTTGGGGCTTATGCATGTTTGTGGCCAAATTACCTTAGAATGCTATGCATGTTTGTGGCCAAATTACCTTAGAATGCTATGCATGTTTGTGGCCAAATTCACTTATGATACTATGCATATTTGTGGCCAAATTCCCTTATGATACTATGCATGTTTGTGGCCAAATCCCCTTATGATACTATGCATGTTTGTGGCCAATATGTTGGCATAATACCCTACTATGTGACTCGCTTCCACTTGGGTTGGGAATACGTTTGGGTAGCTTAGGAAAAACGTGCGTATGACATGAAAAACTTGACATGGGGTTTACATGAGAACATGACATTCATGATACATTTAAATATGGTCATGACACGTGGGGAAAACATGGAACTTGAACTAGACATGGGTGGGTTGTAAGTGTAATAAGACACTAGACCAAACATGAAAGTGGCCAACTCGAGGTTGGGTTGAGTTTGTAGCATAAATCTACCCGGACCCGCCCGGCTTAACTAGTGGCTACAAACAATAGGACCCAATGTGGGTAGTTGGTCATGTAGCACTTAAAACCCGAGGTTAGACTAGGTTGTGGTGTAAATCTACCCGGACCCGCCCGGCTTAACTAGTAACCACAACAAGGTCTAATGTGAGAGGTTGAGGTGCATTAATCTAATTAATGCCACATGAAAAGGTTCAGTAATTTTGATTAATGACACTTAACCGATATGACACGAATGGGTAGGTTAAGTTAAACCGGACTTGGTTCCTTAATGACACTTAACCATATAAGACAATCAGGGGATGGGGTTAGGTAACCTACACTTGACTAATCTAAACACGGTAATCAGATGGGGTTAAGTAATCCATACTTAACTAATCTAACACGGTAAATTCGATGGGGTTAAGTGATTTACACTTAACTAATCCGACTTGGTAATTAGGTGGAGTTAAGTAACTTAGACTTAACTAATCTAAACACGGTAATTAGATGGGGTTAAGTAACCTTCACTTAACTAATCTAAGCACGGTAATTCGATGGGGTTAAGTTAAACACTTAACCAATCTAAACTTGGTAATTCAATGAGGTTAAGTAACCAATACTTAACCAACTTAACATGATAATTTAATGGGGTTAAGTAACTTATACTTAACCAATTATACATGATGATTTGATGAGGTTAAGTAACCTACACTTAACCAATCTAATATGTGGACCTGGTAGGGTTAAGTCACAAGGCCTTTTAAATTAGGCTTAACCATTGTAATACGATTAGTGGATGGGGTTAAGTTAACCTATACTTAACCAATCCGACTCGATAATCTGATGGGATTAAGATAATCTATGCTTAATCAATCTAACATGATAATCTGATAGGGTTAAGACAAATAAATACTTAACCAATTTGACTTGATAGGGTTAAGTCATGAGCTTCTTGGTATACTTAACCACCTTGTAGGGCTAAGCCTTGAACTTAAATACTTAGCCAATCTTGACATGATTCGTAGGCAGGCTAATTCATGAACCTGAATAACAACACCCAACCCAATAGACAAAACCCTAGTTAGAGGAACTAGGTAGAAAATCGTGGTTAATCAAGGGTAACGGGGAAAAGAAGCTAAGTGGTAAACCTTAGTTAAGTATAACTAAGTAATAATTCTTAGTCAAGGACATGGGACTAGTTCATGAATGGATGAGTAACCCGATATGGTAGGTCATCGCTTAAACATACGAAGAGGAGCAAATTATCCTACTTGGATAAAGGCTCCAACGAACTGGGTGACGAAGCGGTAGCTTCGGGGGACGTGAGGGTACTCTTGGTATCCCTCTGTGAGGTGGCAGGTGGTCCATGAAACCCGGCCTCACAGAGGTTAAGGTCTGCGATAGAAGAGCCAAGAGTATGCCTTAGTTGCTATGCGAGCGACCTAAAGACTGGGATGGATTAGCGTGGAGTCGACGATACTTGATTTTTCCCTGGATAGCACGTCGCCGACTACCTACCATCTTTAGTCAATCGTGTACGAACGGAAAGGCAGAGAACTCCCAACAACCATGTTCTTGCTATCGAGTCATGGGTGAGGTTGGCCCATAGGAAAGTGGGGCTATAGTGGGGCCGGGATGTAGTTCTCATTCATGATTTTTCTTGGATTGCCTTTCAGTAGTTGAGGGAGGGGTCACGTGGGACCATAGCCACGGGTACAAAAACAGACCTTGATATCTGCATCAGTAGACGACTTAAAGCTCCTGACCGAGTTCCGTATTTCTTGATTTGCCCTGGCACGGAACTCGGATGGCACATTGAGGAACATGTGCGTCTAGACATGGAAAACGATTCATGATACATCCGCGAGATAAAGGACGCGGTTGACGGGTGGCATAATCCCTAGTGGCCCTAGGTGGCTGAACCCAAACTGAGACACGGAAACGTTCATTAGGTAGTATAATCCCTAGTGGTCCTAGGTGACATAAATCCTAAGTGAACACGCGATAGTTCATGGTAAGAAAACATAACCAGATCAAGGGTAGCAGTCCAAAATAACCTCAAGGATAAAACATTTACATGGGAAAGCCCGTATGGCCTACGGCAAAGGACAGAACTTATAAATGGAAAGAAACATAGGAGTTGGGAAAACCTACATATGCTATATATATTAGGTTGACATGGACCATTACATGACATTGGGCAAGGGACATTCATAGTTGACACATGACGCGGGTTGGGATACTAGTACGAGAGGTGCAGAGCAAATATACATGATAAATACCCTGGGATGGTATACGTGATAGACACCATGGGATGGTATACAGGATAGATACCTTGGGATAGTATACTTGATAGAAACCTGACGATGTGATACCTTGATTTATCATGACACCGTAGTTTATCATGATATCTTAGTTTACCTTGCTACAGTAGTTCAGCCTGTTACCCTAGTTTAGTTTATCTATCTTGTAGTCATCCTTATGTTTACTTTCAGTTTATGCATGTCATGTTACCTTTACCTGTTTTTATACTGGAAGTAGATAGGACTTACCAGTCTTTATGACTGACCCTGTTTTGTTTCGCCTCTTTGTCTTCCGTTTCCCCCCAGGTTTCAGGGAGGAAACACTGTTATCTAGTTCGGACTTCTTCTGCTTGAAGGTCATCACGCATGGCTTGGAATTTTCTTAGCTATGGCTACTTTACTGTTTTACTTGGGGAATAATTTATGAAATGGTGTTATGCTTCTTTACTATTGCAAGACAGGTTTTGATGTATTCTGATGTAAAAGGCTTTAGACCTTATTTTATAAGGTAATAAAATTTGTTTTACTTCCGCTGTTTTATATATGTTCTGTCTTGTAATATTTCTGTGCATGTTTACCTCGATAATGCTTCACCAAACCTAGTGCATTCCCTTTGTGAGTGACCCTAGCGGAGGTGGGGTGTTACATTTGGTATCAGAGCAGAAGGTTACCAGACTGGGCAAAAGTTTTTAAAACCTTCTGAAAACTATTTGAGAAACCGTTTTACAAAGAAGCATTTTTCAAGAAAAGTTTTTAAAGGCTATTCCCCAAAATCCATTAGCACTATCTTTTGTTTCCTTGATTGAATCTCTTTTCCTTTCTTTCCTCCATCTGTAGTCACAGTAGTTTTAACTGTGACTAATCCTTGTCTAGCTACGTAAGTGTTTTCCCGTACGATGGAGGAAGTTCTCGAGAGACCTGTTACTGAAGTTATAAGAAGGGATAAAGGACACAAGCTTAAGAATAAGCAACTTGTTGGTATGGCTTGATCCACAAAGGAAGATAAGGACGAGATCAGCAAGAAGGCAATCGTATGCCCTCAATAGCGTACCTAAGGAGGATGGTACCGTTTCTGTTAAAGGCTTAGCCTTTCTTTTCTATCATCCCGTCCAGACTTTGTTTTGATCATCGCATCATTTAAGTCTTCCTCGATAGTTGAGTCTCTGCACCTTAGTACTAGCATGATAGAAGATCCCATTTTTGTCCCAAATCTTGTTGGACGATCAGTCCATTTATTCATGACTTGTTTGGATTTTAGAATGCCTATGTTTCTAGGCCGTGGATGGATTCCAGGGATAAAGTGGTCATCCAATAAGGGGTGCCATTCTCGGTTTTGAAAGGAGGGTAGTTAGACTCTTGACTTGCTTTGGTAATACCCTCGAAGTCTCGTGTAACCTTCTAGGTTCTGTCATGGCTAGTTACCTAGAATCTCATGATGCAGTTGTTGGTAATCCGTTCGAGTAGAATTCGCCGCTAAGTCGGATGGTTCGTTTCGCTTATGCATGAGTTATGGGGATCACCCTAGTAAGTACACTTGGCAACATGGATTGGCATCGGCAGACGAGATCCAGAATTCCCTAGTGAATTTTGGAGAGCTTGCATGAGTAAGTGGATACGTTTGAGCCAAGTATACTAGGAAAAGGATAAGTGAAAGTGGAATAAGAGGCGACAATGAAATAAGTTCTAACTCATATCTTGGAAATAGGAATCAAGGAGCTACGAGATCATGGAGTTAAGAAGATGGTCAAGGCATCGAGGAATTAAGCTCAAGGAAACGCGACTTAGAAGATGTAAGGCTAGACACGCGCATCGTACCTCTTTTTAAAGAGTGTATCCTTGATCCCTGGTTTTTCCTGTAGAGCTTGCTCGCATGTTATCTTTTGGTGAATATCCTCTCAGTCCTGTTTCTGTTGCAAACCCCGTAGGGAGTTTACGTTGTTTATCTCCTCGATCCTATTGTGAGAACCTTAGGTAGAATCCTATGGATGTAAACATATGTTTGAAACATGTTATGATTGATATGGTTGCAAATGGTTGCAAGTGGTTGCTCGTGGATGCGCGAATACACATTAGATACTAGATCGACGCACTCACATTTCATATTGCATATGCACGAGTATTTATACCTGTTTATGGATGAAATTGAATGTGTTATCATGCGGATGTTGCATAAGAATGAATGGTTGTGCACACATATAGCATTTATATGGCTAGGACTATTTGCATACATGTTGGATTCATGGCACTAAACATAATTTGCATTAGAAGATCATTCAGGCCTGATCATTAGCATTAGCTAAGGAACATATACACACACTTTCTTGCATGTGTTCATAAAGCATTAGAAGCCTTTTAAGGACCATGGTTGTTTGTGGATGATGTTTTGAGTAGATGGATGATGGATGGTAGGATACGTTCTTCCTAACTTAGAGATTTCAGGGACGAAGTCCTTAAAGGAGGGGAGAATGTAACAACCCGAATTTTAAACAACGTGTTAAGACAAGAATCAAGGCAGAATTAAATTATAAAATCTGAATCAGGATAAATGGGTTGCGTCATTGCATTCGTCTCGGAAAAATACGCAAAATAGAGTCCGAAATTTCGTAAATCGGAGTCCGTATGACCCAGTTAAGGCCCAACGAAGTTTCATGAAAATTCAAATCCGAAAACAGATTTGAATTCAGCCCAAGAAGAGAAGGCGGGAAAATTCCCGCCAGACACACAGGGGTCGACCCCTGGGTCGACCCCCCTCCAAGGGGTCGACCCCTGTGTCGACCCCTCCCTGTAGAACCCCGACCTGGTGCACCTGCTTGTCATGTTGGCTCGGTTTTGGAGGCTTGTGACAATTTTGGATGGCTTGGATTCGATCTAGGGTTAATTCTATGGCCTAAAATGCTCCTAAACTCTATAAAAAGACCCTAACCCCCTAACCTAAATCACTCAAACTCTCTCATGCCACGATGTGCTGCCCAAATGCCAAGTGATCATGGCCTCCATCTCCAACTCCAAGAGACTATGCATGCAAATCGGATCCGAATCGAAAGGTGCATGCTTTCAACACCAAATCGAGGCTCGATCAACGTTGCTACGGCGATTTCAAGACGGTTATTCATCAAAGGAGCCACCTTTCTTCGTCACGACGATGCATAATCCTTCCCTAAGCCTCGCTATGTAAGTTCTAGCTACTTGTAGATTCTAACGGTGGTTCTAATGTGACATGGGATAAAATGCGATGAAACATAAGTATGCTAGCTTATGTGAACCTAAATTTGCCCCTTTTCTATGATCTATGACCTTGGGCTAAGTTGTAACCACTTAATCATGCCATTCATGTTATGTTTAACCTAGTATATCTTGCAAGTTTGAATCTTTATCTATGAAATGTTAGCATGAACCTTTGGGAACCACTTGACTTGTGAAACATCGGCAAAGACTTGACTTTGGGGCTTATGCATGTTTGTGGCCAAATTACCTTAGAATGCTATGCATGTTTGTGGCCAAATTACCTTAGAATGCTATGCATGTTTGTGGCCAAATTCACTTATGATACTATGCATATTTGTGGCCAAATTCCCTTATGATACTATGCATGTTTGTGGCCAAATCCCCTTATGATACTATGCATGTTTGTGGCCAATATGTTGGCATAATACCCTACTATGTGACTCGCTTCCACTTGGGTTGGGAATACGTTTGGGTAGCTTAGGAAAAACGTGCGTATGACATGAAAAACTTGACATGGGGTTTACATGAGAACATGAAATTCATGATACATTTAAATATGGTCATGACACGTGGGGAAAACATGGAACTTGAACTAGACATGGGTGGGTTGTAAGTGTAATAAGACACTAGACCAAACATGAAAGTGGCCAACTCGAGGTTGGGTTTAGTTTGTATCATAAATCTACCCGGACCCGCCCGGCTTAACTAGTGGCTACAAACAATAGGACCCAATGTGGGTAGTTGGTCATGTAGCACTTAAAACCCGAGGTTAGACTAGGTTGTGGTGTAAATCTACCCGGACCCGCCCGGCTTAACTAGTAACCACAACCAGGTCTAATGTGAGAGGTTGAGGTGCATTAATCTAATTAATGCCATATGAAAAGGTTAAGCAATTTTGATTAATGACACTTAACTGATATGACACGAATGGGTAGGTTAAGTTAAACCGGACTCGGTTCCTTAATGACACTTAACCATATAAGACAATTAGGGGATGGGGTTAGGTAACCTACACTTGACTAATCTAAACACGGTAATTAGATGGGGTTAAGTAATCCATACTTAACTAATCTAACACGGTAAATTCGATGGGGTTAAGTGATTTACACTTAACTAATCCGACTTGGTAATTAGGTGGGGTTAAGTAACTTAGACTTACTAATCTAAACACGGTAATTAAATGGGGTTAAGTAACCTTCACTTAACTAATCTAAGCACGGTAATTCGATGGGGTTAAGTTAAACACTTAACCAATCTAAACTTGGTAATTCAATGAGGTTAAGTAACCAATACTTAACATGATAATTTAATGGGGTTAAGTAACTTATACTTAACCAATTATACATGATGATTTGATGAGGTTAAGTAACCTACACTTAACCAATCTAATATGTGGACCTGGTAGGGTTAAGTCACAAGACCTTTTAAATTAGGCTTAACCATTGTAATACGATTAGTGGATGGGGTTAAGTTAACCTATACTTAACCAATCCAACTCCATAATCTGATGGGATTAAGATAATCTATGCTTAATCAATCTAACATGATAATCTGATAGGGTTAAGACAAATAAATACCTAACCAATTTGACTTGATAGTGTTAAGTCATGAGCTTCTTGGTATACTTAACCACCTTGTAGGGCTAAGCCTTGAACTTAAATACTTAGCCAATCTTGACATGATTTGTAGGCAGGCTAAGTCATGAACCTGAATAACAACACCCAACCCAATAGACGAAACCCTAGTTAGAGGAACTAGGTAGAAAATCGTGGTTAATCAAGGGTAACGGGGAAAAGAAGCTAAGTGGTAAACCTTAGTTAAGTATAACTAAGTAATAATTCTTAGTCAAGGACATGGGACTAGTTCATGAATGGATGAGTAACCCGATATGGTAGGTCATCGCTTAAACACACGAGGAGGAGCAAATTATCCTACTTGGATAAAGGCTCCAACGAACTGGGTGACGAAGCGGTAGCTTCGGGGGACGTGAGGGTACTCTTGGTATCCCTCTATGAGGTGGCAGGTGGTCCACGAAACCCGGCCTCACAGAGGTTAAGGTCTGCGATAGAAGAGCCAAGAGTATGCCTTGGTTGCTATGCGAGCGACCTAAAGACTGGGATGTGTTGGATCTAGATTAACCCTAGAGGGGGGTGAATAGGGTTTATCACAGTTTTTAAACTGAATTAAAAAAAACTGACAGGATATTAAAATAATAAACAGATCACAGAATGCAACAGAAATAAAAGTGCAGAAAATAAATCACACACAGATATACCCAGCTTCGGCAAAACCTTGCCTACTGCTGCATTCCTAAGGTTTCTACTAGGTGATAGAACAGATCCCGCATACAAGACCATGTATACTCGCAAACCCTGCTCCTATTCTAACCCTATGCTCAAAATCCTAGACTGAACGATATCCCCTCGATCAGATTTCCCGTATTACAAACCCGTAACACGTAACCCAGATTTTACAGACTCTGTCAACTGACAGTCAACACCCTGACTTATTCCCTAGAATTTTACAGACTTCTAGAAACTATTCGTTTGACGGTTTTACAAAAACAAATTAAAATACAACAAAAAAATAAACAAGAAAAACCCTTAGGAGTTAAAAAGAAAGGTCATCCCCTTTTTAATTAAAAATCCTAAGCCATAAAGACATTGGCCGGCCCATTTCCTTCATTTGTATTGACCCGATCTCCTTTGTCTTTGAAATGGCGGCTCTGGAAAAATGAAATCAAAACTAGGGTTTTGGAAATTTGCCCCAAATCAAATCGATTGCTTGAAGTATGGATTAATCTCTAAAGCTCAACACTCTGTGACTTGATGCTTCGATTGTTGCTTCCTGATTTGGAGCTTGCTCTCCTTTTCGTCGTCGGTTTTGGAATTAATCGAAAATCAGTGAGTATTTGAAACTTGATGCTTTGAAATTGCTTAAATTGATTCGTGGGTTTTCGATAAAACGTTTGCCTGTGATGATAGGTGTATATGTAGGGTTAATTATAAACCCTATAAACACTCTGATTTCGATTTAAATGTCTTGCCCTGATACTTTGCGGTTTCCACTTTTGATTTTCTCGGCATTGAATTGCTTGCGTGTATTTCTATTTTTGCTCGGCTGAAATGAATTTCTTACGTGTATAAATTTGTTGCCTTGAATGTCCATGCGTGAATGATGGCCATGAAATACCTTGCCAAACTCTTTTCAAGTTTGTGCTTCACCATAGATTGATTTGCAGAAAACAGATTTCCAAAAATGAATTTAACTCTTGCCCAAAATACACTGTGAAGTTTGAAACTATTTCTGGCCGATTTAAAAAGTGGGGTTCATTTCTGGAAACATGAATATTTTATTTTTGCCAAAATGATTCACTGCATTTAAACCAGAATTCGATTGATTTCCAAATATTATGCTCTGATTTTCTTCAGCCTTGCCACCGATTATTGAACTGTTTGTAATTCCATGTATATGCATTGCTCGACCACATTGGCTTCACACTTGACCTTGATTAAGCCTGCTGTGACTTTCTGCATGGTGTTCATTGGCTTTCTGGTCCATGCCATATTTGTTTCTTTGATTTAATTCTGCCTTGAATGAATTTGTCCGAGATCAAAAATTGGAAACAAATATAAATGAGATTGTGACCTTGATTGATTCCTTAATGAATTTTCCCTTTTTTTTGGCTCGAATGAATGAAAAATGCCCTGCTTGAATACAATAATGTTTGTCCTCTGGTTTGAACCTATGCATGATTTCTGGAAAACAAATGTTATTGCTGAACCATTTAGTTGCATAGCCATTCTTGTACATGCATTTGTATACAGACTTTGTTTAAACATCATTCATGCTGCTGTGACTTCCTGTTATATTGTACCTTCCCTTTGTTGTTTGTCCACCTGCTTAAAGAAGTGATCTGCCATATGAAATACATGAATTTGAGGTGATCTGCCATGCTTGAATTGAGTGAAATCTAATTTGCCATTTTCCTTGCTTGCTCCACTGCTATGAGTTGATCATTGCATACATGCTGTAGACCAGTTTGCGCCTCCCATTCATGTATGCATATGTTGCAAAGTTTGATCACATTTTGTGGCATCCTTTTCTGAACTTGTTGTAGCTGTATCATGTTTGAGTATTGTGACTGGACTGTATTGCCTTCACTTATCTGCACTTGTTTTGTATCCATGTCCATGTATTGCTGAAATGTCATTCTTGGAGCATATGTTCTGCTTTGTTTCTTCACTGTTTTGCTGCTATGTAACCAGCTCCATGCTGACTTGTCATATTGACTCATGTTGACTCACCATACATGTATATGTACTGACTTGGCTCGTGACATTTTGTTTTGTTGCATGAGGGTTGCACTGAGTTGAGCAGGTCCATGTGGCCACTCCTCAGTTGCTCCCTGATTGGCGAGGCAGTGCACACGTGTATATTTATACACGTGTGTATATGCAGCCATCGGTCTGATTTTCTTGTCCCTGCACTATAGTATGTGTATGTACATACACATGTATGTGTATACATATATTGTGCGCGTGCTACATTAACATATCAGATCAAGTCCTGAAAAAGGATGAGAAACACACCAGAAAACTGAGGCAAATAGAATTTTAAAAATAAAAATTTATATTTGCATGTGTTCAGTTTTATTTATATTGTAGTGTACTGTGTGTTTTCTGTTTCATGTGACAGGTAAGCAGACGGTGACTAGACTGACAGTGAAGATGCTGTGAAGACAGAAGACTAAAGACAAGAACAGTGTGAAAAAGTGTATATGTATACGAGTCTGTGTAAAAGAATGAATGAGTGAAACTGTGACTGAAAGATAGAGTGTTGTAGTGGAGAACATTGTATATGAAATTGTATTTGATATGTAATACAGTGATGTACAAATAGTGGAGTTATAAAAATTTGTACTGTTTGAATATTGAAATAAAATATTATATTTAAATAAAACACTGTGAATATTTGAATTTCTGTACAGTCGTATTTTATTTAAATATAAATATTATATTCCTGTCTGTGATGTATATATGAAACAGTACAACAACAAACACATCTAAAATAACATATATTTGGTTGTTATCATCAAACAAAAATCATATAATTGTGTATACAACACCGTTATATACAACAATCTCCCCCTTTTGATGATGACAAACAAATAATAGATTTTGGTCATAATAAATGTGTTTGACAAGTGAATATTGAACTCCCCCTATTTATTAGCTCCCCCTACAACAGAAACTCCCCCTATAACTGTGCATGAGTGAAATGTATGTATAATAATAAATTTTTGAAAATTAAAAATATTTATAAAATATTCACTCATAAATCAAAATCTAATCCATTCTCCCTCTTTTGTTATCATCAAAAGGATACAGATTTTAAAATACAGATGAAAATTTACTAAAAATATAATTTCAGCTCAAGAGGAAGAACGGTCATCATAAATTTAAATCAGTCAAACAAAAATCATAATATTCTAAGAACTAGTGGCATATTTCACATTGCAGAGAATGACGGATTCACGATGAAATTTATATAAATGAGGAGAGTTATATAAAAATGAATTTCAATTAATTTTCAAAAAGATTTATAAAAAAAATGAAGTTCAAAAACAGTGACGGATTTGGACTATAATTAATAATTCAACTTAAGTGAAAAAATCGAATAATCTCAAATCCCAATACCTATCAATCAACAAATCATAATACGTCATAAGAATTTAACACATTTCACAGATTGGAAGATGGATTGATAGGCTGGTTTTTATACTCAGAGGAGAATTTCAAATTTATTTCTATTTTTAGCACTTTATTTCCTTTTATTTTTTTTATTTTATTTAAGAGCACACTGACCACGCATAACCAGAGCTTGGATTTTTAAATGGGATCAGTCGCAGCTTAAATTATAAGACGTCTCATAACCATGCATAACCAGAGCTTGGATTTTTAAATGAGGTTAGAGACAATCTTATAAATTAATTATATTTTTATCATTTTTAGCTTTATAAAAAAACTCCTCGGTATATGAAACCAATATGGATGATAGAAATGTGGTAGGTACAAAAATGGACTGTGAAATAAATTTCTAAATTAATTATATTACGAAATAAGCTCGACTGTACCGGAATTATTGAAAAATTTCAATTATCACTAATTTTGAAAAATAATATAGTCCCATTTCTATCACAAATAATTTTCACTGTTTTAAAATAAGATGATTTTCCTTGAAAAAATAAACTCTCCAAATTAATATTAAATCATGATGGATGGCAGACGGGTGATAGATAAAGGAGATGGTCGTGAAATAATTGCCAGTTCAAAGATATTATAATAAATATTCAACCATCATGAAAATCCAAATATATTCTCCTCTTGTTGTGAAACATACTGCAGTCACAATTCATCATAATTTCAAAATCTAATAATAATTTTGATGAATTATAAATACAGTTCAATTTGGATATTGATTTCAATTTCTGAATGAATAATCAATAAATAATTTTTAAATTGAAAATCAATTACAAGAAGAATTTATACAAGGAAAAAAAATGTGTATGGTGTCTATACAAGGTGAAAATTTGAATCTCAGTACAGATGGGTGAGACAAATATAAGGCGCTTCTGATACCACTTGGTGTCTCTATTTACGAGGAATTTTAACATGATACTAAACAAGAATGTCATAGACAAAAGAATTATTAAGTACCAAGCCCAAACAGACGAGATAATAGAATATGCACATGTATCAGAGACGCAAGCATGTGATTCCTGAACAAACATTTTTCAAAACAATATCAGAGCAACACAGAACATAGTTTCAAATCATACTTGTCAAGATGATGGCCACATATGATGATTCATGATCGAATGATTGAAATACTGTTTACTTGAAATCATTTGAGGAATATAAAAATATCAGAATTTAATGAATCAATCACACCGGATTATAAATTTTTGATTCGAGATATGTGTGAGATTCAATAAATCAATAATTTCAAATGATTTTAAACAAGCAAATATGTAAATCCAATAATCATGAAATAAGAGTGAATTTCAAAACCAGATTTTCAAAGGAATTTTTCACAACAATTTCTAAGGATAATTTCAGATCATTTACATCAAATAATTAAGAGATATTCATGATTTATAAATAAATAATTTATCTGAAATCACTTGAATCAATGTCAAGTTTGAGATATAATGAATTATTCACACAAGATTGATAATTTCAATTTTAAGAGGTGTGTGATATTCAAAATATCAGGGATTTCAAATGATTTCAAACAAATAATTTTCAACAAAAAATGATCATGAATAAAAGATGTATTACTGATTCAAGATGAATCAAAAATATTCAAACCAATCTGAACAATTCTGAAATTATCACAACTGACAAATAATAGAGTGCTATAATGAGTAAATTTTCAAGTCCGTTCTAAACTGAATTAGAAGAAACTCAGAATAGCAGAGATGTGTGATATTTCAATAATATTTCAGATCTTAAAAAAAATAGAATTCATATTAACAGTGTTCAAGATATAAGAAGAATACGTTAACACTGTTAGGAATTCAGAAAACGGAAGGTGAGCTTCAAAGAACAATTGCAGATATATACAAATTTAAAGTTAAGATCTGGAAAAGATTAACAATATCATACTTTCAGTAAATCAAATTTCCAGACAGTCACGAGTTTTGCAACTGGATGTTAAGGAATCCCAAGAGAAAGGATATATGGCAGTGACAAGTTAAACCAAAAAATAAATAAATAAATAAAACAGAAGAGACAGAAGGAGATAGAAGAAGAAATAAACAAGAAAATTGAAAAGATATTTACCAAGATGAGTTCAGAGATCATACCTGAGATCAGTGTAAACCAGAATCTCTGACTCAACTAGTTTGGCTAAAGGAACTGAAAGTGATTCAATGATATGAAGCAGTTTGAAGCTAGTTTCTCTTTCTGCACAGCAGTTCCTCAGCCTCCTTCGGTACCTAACAGTTTATAGGATCGAGTGGTCTAACAAAGTTTGTAAAACCACTTACAGTTGTATTCATATGTTTTGGTACCCAGACTTGTTTATATAATAAACCATTAGAATTAACTTTCGTACCCTTAGGAACCCAAATCTGTTTGAACATGACAAAGCCTGCTTTATTTTTTGGAATCCAAGAAAGTTTAAATGGTTTATTATAAAATGATTTCTCATTACTATTTTGATTCAAAAATCCTTCGAAATCTTCAGAGTTCAAATTTTCAAAGGAGTTCTTTTTAAAGCAGTTTGAGAAATTTTTCAAAACATTTGAATTTTGTTTTCCAAAAACATCATTTTTCCCAAAGCCAAGACCAGATTTATTTCCAATAGAAACTTGGTTTTGTAACAGCATATTCAACGATTTTTCCCCATTAGAAAATTTATCCAAAATTGATTCTAATCGTTTAATTTTTGATTTTAGATCGCTATTTTCTTTTAGTAAATTTGAGCAGTTATTTATAGCGATCTTTTGTTCAGCATTAGACTGTTTCAAAACCAAATTCTCATTTTCAAGCGATTTAATTTTGACTTGGGATTTAGAAATTTCAAGTTCAAAATGATTTTGCTTTTCAGATTCAAGTTCGTTGAATTTTTCAATCTCAATTTCAAGCTTTTTCAAAATCGAATCAATTTTCAACAAATTTTCTTTTTCAGCAATTTCAAATTTGGATTTTATATCAGTTTTAAAAACTTCAAATTCCTTTTGTAGAAGATTGTTCAAATTTGATAACTCAATCTTGTTTGCTTTTAAGATCAAAATTTCATCTTCAAACTTTTGAATATTTTTATTGAGATGAACAAGATTGGTTTTCAATTTCAAATAATTTTTACAATCTGAATCTAAAAGGTTTTTAAAATATTCAAGTTGTGATTCAAAATCATTAATTTTGCTGGTCAACTCAGAATTCCTAGATTTTAGAGTTTTGTTTTTAGATTTGAGTTTATCAACAGATTTAGTTAAATCAACACACATATAAACCAAATCTTCGTATGAGAAATTTTCGACTTCAGCATCCGTTGATTCTCCATCATCTGATCCTTCTGAATTTTCATTTGTAAATCCTGTTAAATAGACTTCTGAATCTGAGTTGACATTCTGGGGTTTTGAGCTGTTGTCAGATTTTCCATACTTCGTATTGAGAGTATCCCAGATTTCCTGTGTAGATAAACAATGGCAGAAAAGATTAAACTGTTCAGTACTAAGATAATCAAATATAATTTTCATATCACGGGTATTGAAAGTAATATCTACACTATCAAATCCATGGATAACAACATTCCAACATTTAATATTAACATATTTTAAATAAAATTCCATTTTGGATTTCCAGTTTAAAAAATCTGTACCATCAAAAATATTTGGAATGTGACTGGACTGACTCTCTATGGACTGATAACTAGGAATCACCATTGCTCTAGAGTTAACCGAATACCTAGCTCTGATACCACTTGTTCTCGCTTTCTCGAGGATTTTAATGACACCCCGGTGGCAAAAAAAGATACCTCAGAGACTGGTTTCACGTCCTGCCTCTCGACATGGACAACCACCCACGGACATGTAGAGATAAGAATCACTACTTCGCCACTAGATCATAGAGCGAGAACTCCCTATCATGTTGTAACCTTATACTAGCTCTGATACCAAATGTTGGATCTAGATTAACCCTAGAGGGGGGTGAATAGGGTTTATCACAGTTTTTAAACTGAATTAAAAAAAAAACTGACAGGATATTAAAATAATAAACAGATCACAGAATGCAGCAGAAATAAAAGTGCAGAAAATAAATCACACACAGATATACCCAGCTTCGGCAAAACCCTTCCTACTGCTGCATTCCTAAGGTTTCTACTAGGTGATAGAACAGATCCCGCATATAAGACCATGTATACTCGCAAACCCTGCTCCTATTCTAACCCTATGCTCAAAATCCTAGACTGAACGATATCCCCTCGATCAGATTTCCCATATTACAAACCCGTAACACGTAACCCAGATTTTACAGACTCTGTCAATTGTCAGTCAACACCCTGACTGATTCCGTAGAATTTTACAGACTTCTAGAAACTATTCGTTTGACGGTTTTACAAAAACAAATTAAAATACAACAAAAAAATAAACAAGAAAAACCCTTAGGAGTTAAAAAGAAAGGTCATCCCCTTTTTAATTAAAAATCCTAAGCCATAAAGACATTGGCCGGCCCATTTCCTTCATTTGTATTGACCCGATCTCCTTTGTCTTTGAAATGGCGGCTCTGGAAAAATGAAATCAAAACTAGGGTTTTGGAAATTTTCCCCAAATCAAATCGATTGCTTGAAGTATGGATTAATCTCTAAAGCTCAACACTCTGTGACTTGATGCTTCGATTGTTGCTTCCTGATTTGGAGCTTGCTCTCCTTCTCGTCGTCGGTTTTGGAATTAATCGAAAATCAGTGAGTATTTGAAACTTGATGCTTTGAAATTGCTTAAATTGATTCGTGGGTTTTCGATAAAACGTTTGCCTGTGATGATAGGTGTATATGTAGGGTTAATTAGAAACCCTATAAACACTCTGATTTCGATTTAAATGTCTTGCCCTGATACTTTGCGGTTTCCACTTTTGATTTTCTCGGCATTGAATTGCTTGCGTGTATTTCTATTTTTGCTCGGCTGAAATGAATTTCTTATGTGTATAAATTTGTTGCCTTGAATGTCCATGCGTGAATGATGGCCATGAAATACCTTGCCAAACTCTTTTCAAGTTTGTGCTTCACCATAGATTGATTTGCAGAAAACAGATTTCCAAAAATGAATTTAACTCTTGCCCAAAATACACTGTGAAGTTTGAAATTATTTCTGGCCGATTTAAAAAGTGGGGTTCATTTATGGAAACATGAATATTTTATTTTTGCCAAAATGATTCACCGCATTTAAACCAGAATTCGATTGATTTCCAAATATTATGCTCTGATTTTCTTCAGCCTTGCCATCGATTATTGAACTGTTTGTAATTCCATGTATATGCATTGCTCGACCACATTGGCTTCACACTTGACCTTGATTAAGCCTGTTATGACTTTCTGCATGGTGTTCATTGGCTTTCTGGTCCATTCCATATTTGTTTCTTTGATTTAATTCTGCCTTGAATGAATTTGTCCGAGATCAAAAATTGGAAACAAATATAAATGAGATTGTGACCTTGAATGATTCCTTTATGAATTTTCCCTTTTCTTTTTTGGCTCGAATGAATGAAAAATGCCCTGCTTGATACAATAATGTTTGTCCTCTGGTTTGAACCTATGCATGATTTCTGGAAAACAAATGTTATTGCTGAACCATTTAGTTGCATAGCCATTCTTGTACATGCATTTGTATACAGACTTTGTTTAAACACCATACATGCTGCTGTGACTTCCTGCTATATTGTACCATCCCTTTGTTGTTTGTCCACCTGCTTAAAGAAGTGATCTGCCATATGAAATACATGAATTTGAGGTGATCTGCCATGCTTGAATTGAGTGAAATCTGAAATGCCATTTTCCTTGCTTGATCCACTGCTATGAGCTGATCATTACATACATGCTGTAGACCAGTTTGCGCCTCCCATTCATGTATGCATATGTTGCAAAGTTTGATCACATTTTGTTGCATCCTTTTCTGAACTTGTTATAGCTGTATCATGTTTGAGTATTGTGATTGGACTGTATTGCCTTCACTTATCTGCACTTGTTTTGTATCCATGTCCATGTATTGCTGAAATGTCATTCTTGGAGCATATGCTTCTGCTTTTTTTCTTCACTGTTTTGCTGCTATGTAACCAGCTCCATGCTGACTTGTCATATTGACTCATGTTGACTCACCATACATATATATGTACTGACTTGGCTCGTGACATTTTGTTTTGTTGCATGAGGGTTGCACTGAGTTGAGCAGGTCCATGTGGCTACTCCTCAGTTGCTCGCTGATTAGCGAGGCAGTGCACACGTGTATATTTATACACGTGTGTATATGCAGCCATCGGTCTGATTTTCTTGTCCCTGCACTATAGTATGTGTATGTACATACACATGTATGTGTATACATATATTGTGCGCGTGCTACATTAACATATCAGATCAAGTCCTGAAAAAGGATGAGAAACACACCAGAAAACTGAGGCAAATAGAATTTTAAAAATAAAAATTTATATTTGCATGTGTTCAGTTTTATTTCTATTGCAGTATACTGTGTGTTTTCTGTTTCATGTGACAGGTAAGCAGACGGTGACTGGACTGATAGTGAAGATGCTGTGAAGACAGAAGACTAAAAACAAGAACAGTGTGAAAAAGTGTATATGTGTACGAGTCTGTGTAAAAGAATGAATGAGTGAAACTGTGACTGAAAGATAGAGTGTTGTAGTGGAGAACATTGTATATGAAATTGTATTTGATATGTAATACAGTGATGTACAAATAGTGGAGTTATAAAAATTTGTACTGTTTGAATATTGAAATAAAATATTATATTTAAATAAAACACTGTGAATATTTGAATTTCTGTACAGTCATATTTTATTTAAATATAAATATTATATTCCTGTATGTGATGTATATATGAAAAAGTACAGCAACAAACACATCTAAAATAACATATATTTGGTTGTTATCATCAAACAAAAATCATATAATTGTGTATACAACACTGTTATATACAACATGATGGATTAGCGTGGAGTCGACGATACTTGATTTTGCCCTGGATAGCATGTCGCCGACTACCTACCATCTTTAGTCAATCGTGTACGAACGGAAAGGCAGAGAACTCCCAACAGACCATGTTCTTGCTATCGAGTCATGGGTGAGGTTGGACCATAGGAAAGTGGGGCTATAGTGGGGCCGGGATGTAGTTCTCATACATGATTTTTCTTGGATTGCCTTTCAGTAGTTGAGGGAGGGGTCACGTGGGACCATAGCCACGGGTACAAAAACAGACCTTGATATCTGCATCAGCAGACGACTTAAAGCTCCCGACCGAGTTCCGTATTTCTTGATTTGCCCTGGCACGGAACACGGATGGCACATTGAGGAACATGTGCGTCTAGACATGGAAAACGATTCACAATACATACGCGGGATAAAGGGCGCGGTTGACGGGTGGCATAATCCCTAGTGGCCCTAGGTGGTTTAACCCAAACCGAGACACGGAAACGTTCATTAGGTAGTATAATCCCTAGTGGTCCTAGGTGACATAAATCCTAAGTGAACACGCGATAGTTCATGGTAAGAAAACATAACCAGATCAAGGGTAGCAGTCCAAAATAACCTCAAGGATAAAACGTTTACATGGGAAAGCCCGTATGGCCTACGACAAAGGACTGAACTTATACATGGAAAGAAACATACGAGTTGGGAAAACCTACATATGCTATATTTATTAGGTTGACATGGACCATTACATGACATTGGGCAAGGGACATTCATAGTTGACACATGACGCGGGTTGGGATACTAGTACGAGAGGTGCAGAGAAAATATACATGATAAATACCCTGGGATGGTATACATGATAGACACCATGGGATGGTATACAGGATAGATACCTTGGGATAGTATACTTGATAGAAACCTGACGATGTGATACCTTGATTTATCATGACACCGTATTTTATCATGATATCTTAGTTTACCTTGCTACAGTTGTTCAGCCTATTACCCTGGTTTAGTTTATCTATCTTGTAGTCATCCTTATGTTTACTTTCAGTTTATGCATGTCATGTTACATTTACCTGTTTTTATACTGGAAGTAGATAGGACTTACCCGTCTTTATGACTGACCCCATTTTGTTTCGCCTCTTTGTCTTCCGTTCCCCCCCCAGGTTTCAGGGAGGAAACACTGTTATCTAGTTCGGACTTCTTCTGCTTTAAGGTCATCACGCATGGCTTAGACTTTTCTTGGCTATGGCTACTTTACAGTTTTACTTGGGGAATAATTTATGAAATGGTGTTATGCTTCTTTACTATTGCAAGACAGGTTTTGATGTATTCTGATGTAAAAGGCTTTAGACCTTATTTTATAAGGTAATAAAATTTGTTTTACTTCCGTTGTTTTATATATGCTCTGTCTTGTAATATTTCTGTGCATGTTTACCTCGATAATGCTTCGCCAAACCTATTGCATTCCCTTTGTGAGTGACCCTAACGGAGGTGGGGTGTTACAAAAGGCCCACTGGAACTTTGAGTCATTCTAAACGGATTGTTGGTTCCTATAAAGTAATGCAAAAACAGATATAACAAAGCAGTTGAAAACGAAATCAGAGTCTTACACGGCGAAAGGGATAAAATATAATATCTTAAAATAGACGTTGTGAGACCCTACATCCGTTAATGTCACTCATAAGAGAATGCATTAAATTTCATGAAGCGCAATAGGCAAACAGTACAGAAATTCACAAGACGGATATAAAATAAGCAGCGGAAAATTTCAACTTCATTATTAAAAATAAAACATAGTCTCAAACGGGTTACATAAAAACCAAGTATCTCAAATCTGTCTCGCAAAACATCTTATAAAAGAAAATATTAGAGTACATAAAATCATATCCCTCATTGCAAGCAATAATAGAGTAGAGAGTAAGTCAAAACGGCACATCTCAGGAAATCCAAGTCCAAGCTATAAGAGAAAATCCTAATCACTGTTGAGTGCTTCCAATCTGAGGACCTCGAAGGGAAAAGGAAGAAAGAAGCAAAAGAAAAAGAGTCAGACAAAAAGTCTGTCGAGCTCCAGTTATTTTCAAATATGAATAAAGTAGAAATGCCAAGACAGGTAAATAAGACTGGATGAGAAGGTACAGTGTCATATAGGGTAAAACTAAACTAAACGGAACGGCATGATAGATAAGAATAACATGAATAAACTATGATCGAGTAATGCTTCACATTTATATCCCTAAAACAGGTATGTCTGCACCAATACTAGTATAACATGATTAACATGATTAGGTATTTAACATAATTACATTATATCAGAATTAACAGCAGGATTAGGCATACCCTAATTACCTAACCGGATTAGGATCTACCCTAATTATATAATAGAAGGATTAGGTGTACCCTAATTACTACTCATGCGATCGGCTCCATACTACATAAATACCATGTTTTAGCACCGATAGTAGGGTGTATCACTCCCTAACCCAGTAACTATATAACATAGACCTATTTCCTGGTGTTAAAGAAACTTATTTTCCCTAATCGGACTCATGCATGCTCATGACTCCGTTGGAACGCGCCCGTGCCCACCTTCCCCATGTGAACCTCTTACTATCCCACTCAGTAAAGCGTGCCCTGGCCCTACCTAGTGCGAGGCCCTCTAAAAAAACCCAATAAGGATACTGATTGATATGGGTTCCAAACAACACACTGACATAAGCCAAACACCCTAAGCTTGTGCCCTCAAATAACTAGGATTTAAGAGTCCCCAAAACCCGATACAACAGCAGAACGAGGGACCTCTTAGTTTGTATATTACGAATAATCTAGGTTTAGGTTTAGGTTTACTAATAAGCGTGCTTGTAATATTCAAAACACCTCTTAGTAGGGTGTATCACTCCCTAACTCTGTAATATACAACAGCAGGTTTAGGTTTACTAATAAGCGCGGTTGTAATATTGCATGTCATTACGTGTGTACAACCCATCCCTAAAACACCTGCCTAAATGTATACTATTTCTACAACAGTTCAATTAATTAACCTGCATCTGGTACTTACAATATTCTAACATGTCATTTACTTAATGTACGTATTATGTCAAATCTAACATGTTCAATACATATGTGTAACAAATCGGAATTTTAAGTGTACTTCTATTTGATTATTTAATTTAAATTTTGATTTTTGTTTTATTTTATTCGTTTAAAACTCGGTTTGTTGTATTTTATAACTATTTTGATTTTGAATTAAAAACTAAATTTATTTTGTTTTTTATAACGAATGAATTTGATTTGATATGAATATATTTTAATAATATTTTCAATTTCGATCTTATTTTGTATATAAATTAAATCGAGTTTATTTAGTTGAATTTGAATTTATTCTTATATTTTAAATTTTAAATAGTATAGTTGTATTATATAATTTGTTTTCAATATTAATAAAAATTATATCCTTGATTTAATTTCGTAACATTCTATAATTTCTCGTAGTGGGGATTTAAAATTTGAAATGCGTATAGTGAGGTATAGCAGTAGTGAAAAATTTCTTCGGAAAAGTTAAATGTTTGTCGATCGCGTATTTTTCGGTGCAAAGCTGCGCATAACAGTTCAAATTTTAACGATTTTATAATCTCTCCGAATCCAGTTCGGACAAACATGAAAAATATTCTATTCGTTATCACGAATTCGACTGCGAAATTCGTTTCGCGAAAATCGGATGTTTTGACCTCCGTTTGATTGTTTTCCCTTCTGAATTTTTGTTTAAAAGAGGTCCGTAATGCCTTTTTGAACAGAGCGTCCTGACACTGCACACTATATAACGTTGCGACCGCCTCATCGAGTTGATTTTCGACATATATCCATTTGTCAGTTTCAGTGCTCGGATTGTGTTGAAATTTTGAAAAGGCTTGCGCAGTACTTTTTTGAAACAATGTCATTTAAGTTCGAAGTGTCCCTACTTGGATCCTGCATATATTTATAGGCATTTTGGGTCTCCAAACCCAGCCCGAAAAGGTGCTAATGCCAAAAGATAAATTTTTGTTTTTCTAAGTGGACACTTTTATAAATGTTAACCATGCACGTAACTTTTTTTCATATTCCAATTTGTGTCCATTTGATGTACATTTGCATGCGCGCATGCATCCTTTCATTTTCCAAATGCATGCAACATTCCTTTAAATTTTTGTAAAAGTCATGGTAACATTTAGTCTCTTAAACTATGCATGCATTTCCTTGAAGCTTTTCTCCTTCCCAAAACTTATACATTTCTTCCAAACAATCCATTTTTCATTTATTCTATTTTTAACTGACTGTGTGCCTTCTTTTGTAATTCAAACGTTGTTCTTTTATCTTATTTTTGTAACTCTTCGGCCTTTTGTTTTGTGTCCGTCCACTGTCCATTTCGAAAGAAAAGCACCATTGTACCTTCATGCCTTTTCGTTGCTCTTTTCACAAAGCTGTTGCTTTGAATTTCCAACGCGTTTTATCTCATTAATAAAAAAAAGTGGATATTTATTTCAAGGACAAATTTTAGAAAAAAATTAGATCAAAGAACAAGTGACTTTTGCTATGTAAATTAAGGACTACTTTCATGTTTTAATTGGAAAAAGTCCAAATATTTTAAACTAAGGACATGTATTGGCATTTCACAAATAATAAAAATTAATACAAAAATATTTTTCTGTGATTATAAGATTAAAAAATAATAAAAATTAATTATGTAATGTTTTATTGTTATAAATTGGAAGAAAAAGCAATATCAGAAAATTCTGGACGGAAAGCTAAATGCATATAGCTTCGTTATTTATGGTATAGCTTTTTTATGATGTAAATGATATTAGCTTTAAAATGACTTAATTCTGTATTTGGATGATACAATATAAAGCTATATTTTTAAGTTATAAAGCTATATTCATTTAGCTTTCCGAACTGATTATTTTTATATGTTTATAATAACATAAATTGACTAAAATAATTTTAAAATCATATTTTTCCCCGTACAAATCGAGCCACCACTTCATCGACCTTCGCCGCAGGATCAGCTCCGCTCTGTCCCTTTTCTCCTCCACTTCTCTGCTCTCATCAGCCCGTCGCGCATGCCTGAACCCATAGCCAAAACGACGTCGAACCCCTTGGTTAGCCGGAACCACTGCTGCTCCCGTCAAGTCACCCATCTGTGCCGTTAAAGCCACCGCGCCTTCCTCTGTCTTGGAACCTTCCTCCTACCGCAAGCAACCGCTGCCGTTACCACTGCGAATCGTTGTTCTATGACAGCTTCTTCCTTCACGTCTGAGTCGTGTTCTCTGCCAAAACATGTCAGCGGCATTCATGACATGTTCTTTTTCCACTGGTTTATGGTAAGTTTACTTACGATTTAACTTATTTTAAGTTTTCTACTTCGCATCTCACTAGATATAATTTGTGTGGGTTGTGACTACTGTTCTCGTTTGGTTGATTATCCTTAGTCGTTGTTTTCTGTCATTGTGGTGTTTATGGGGGATATACGCGGTTAACTCGGTTTAAACAAGGAGACTGTGTCTGCACTTAGTCACGTGTTGAGTTCCATGCATAGATGTTTGCATGTGATCAGTGTTAGTTTATTTGTTGCACACTAACAAAGTATTTTGATTTTATGTTTGTGACCCTTTAGATAAGCCCAGTTATATATAAGTCAATTCAGATGTGTTCATATCCTAGACTATTGGTTTGAATTGATTACTAAATTTTTGTTTTCAAATATTCTCTTTAATTTTAATTTTCTGCAAGTTGTTCCATATATTGACAAAAATAATCCTGCCGCCGATTTCAAGGTTTGTTGTCCTATAAAGTTGCTTGTCTCAATTCCATTTCTCGTGCATGCAAATAGCTCTCACCTTAGGAATACATGTTGTTCCCATATATATGTTGGATTTTGTAAATGCAACTATAAATATATAAACTGTCCCATTGGATTTGATGGGAAAATGTAATAGTAAGGAAGGGATGAATACATGCACTAAGGCTTTTGTTGGTAACTGAGACTGGAACACCTATTACCTATTTATACCCACTACCTATTTTATGTTGAAACCAAGGTTCGAAGACACGGTTTCAGTATCGGTTTCGGTCGGTTGGAAATTTGTTAATTTCGGTTGATTTCGTAAATTTTGGTTGTTTCGGTTTTGTTTCGGTTTCGGTCCAAATTTCGGTTTTCAGTATTTTGTTAATGAACTTGTTAATGATAAATAAGATAACAGTTAAATATGGACATGAGATTGACTGTTTGTGTACAGTTTTGAACATACCTGGTCTGGCTTTTCTTTTAGCACTTACTCATTGTCCCACTCTTTAGAAATAGTCCCCATTCTTAGAGCTGTCTACGTCATTTGGTTACCGTATTCCACCTTTTCATAACCCATACCTAATCTCTCTCTCCAGAAACACATCTTCTACCCTAGCCAGATCTTTAGAAACAAATGAAAAAAGGCCGTCTTCCTTCAAAGTAAACGAATCGAACAAAATTGAAAAATAAAATCGAGCAATCTCACGAAGTCGAAGTTTTCAATCGATCAATCACACGAAGACGAAGATCGTTCTCTGAGATCGAGTTAACAGATAAGTTTATCCCTTTCTTTTCTTCTATCTAGCTTTCGATTTTCTGTTCCTGCTTTTTTTTATCGAGATAACAAAAAGTGATTTCATCGAGCTTTTTTTTCTTGCCCTAATTCCGAAACCGATTTTCATCGACGATTTCGGGCCGGTGATGACCGATACCAGTCCGGTAACCCCGAAATTTCGAGGTACCGGACGAAATCTTGAACCTTGGTTGAAACATTCATAGGCTTGTTGAAGCATTTATACGCCTGATGAATCATTTATATGCCCACTTTTATATTCACTTATGTTACACGCTGCCTACTTCAGATTTGGAAGCATGCATTGCTAATCATTGGTCTTATGCATAACTTTGTATTGTTGAAATTTGCGTCACTTAAGGTTGAGCCTGTCACTCCTCCATATTAGAGTAGTGTATAGACCTTTGGAATTTTGTATTCCATGGACCATGCATGCAAAATATATAAGCAGTTTTAGATGTGGATGGTTGTTCCCTTAAATCAATCACCTTGTTATACCATTTGGGAAGACCAAGTTATTATTTTAAGAAGATTTACCTTTATGTGCTTTGGTTTTGTGTTTCCATGCATGGTTGCATTGACTCCCTTACGCATGCACATGTATGGAAGGAACCAACTGGCTTCCATACGTTGTTACTTGTTAAGAAATGATATGTATGCCTTTATTTTGCCATTCACAATGGTTGTAGCATGTTTCTCGCATATGTTTCCTTTGACACTGGTGCACTGCTCGAATGTAGCCATATTTGTGTACTTCGTTGCTATGTTATACTCCATGATTTTTGGCACTCCAATAATTTTATACTCGAATTATTTAAATATATTTGTTGGGTTTAAACAAATTATATTTATGTGTTTATATCAAAGTGTACTAACTTGAAATAAGTTTAACCCTAACTCGAGTGTTTTGTGTTTTTGCATGGAACGCTTGGGTCAGGTCCTAAGTGTTCCAGATTTAGAGTTTTCAGCTCGCAAATTGGAGAGGCACGTGAAGACGCATACGCGCGCACAAGGAACGAATGAACTGTAAAACTTTATTTTAAATTTTATGTATATACATTTTTAATTCTTCCGCTGTGCAATAAATTTATTTTGCAAACTCTAGTATTTTTGTATATAAATTTCCGCTGTGAGATATTGATAATATTTCTGTTTTGTGATTCTGTGTGATTTATTCTGTTAAACCCGGTAAGCTAAATAACTATCTGTCTTTGTGAACGCTTCGAGTTAGTTTAAATACCGACTTAAAGCGGTCAAAAAGGCAGGTCGTTACAATATGCATACTATTCATCAAACTATGTTCCCAAATTACAACATGTACAATTTATGCATATTATCCATTTTTATCAATTCACAGCAAGTATATGCATATTAACCTTTTTATCAATTTACAACAAGCCTAAACATGTGCATATTATCCCTTTCCCAAATTATAGTTAAACAATCCTCAATTTAAACAACATGCCTAAATTCCTTTTTTTATGTCATTCACTGTTACCCCCAATTATACGCACACTCTAATCGGACATAGCCTAGTGTAACAACCGGTATTTTTGGAACCAATTTAAAATTTTATTTTAAATTGATTTAACGGATTTTCCATGTTTAAAATGATTTATTTTGAGAATTAATAATTTAAAATTTATTTTTAAATCAAAGTTAGAACGTTTAAATTTAGGATTTATAAAACGAACTCGAAATGGCGTGGTAGTTTGAAAATTTGATTTTAAACTTCAATTGAATATACAAAATTCAATATAAGTTAGAATTTGATGAAACAAGATACGTTAGAATCTATTTAACTATATCTTTTTAACGAATGTAAGAAACTGAGGTTTCACTTTATAAATTGTAAGTTATGACAAGATTAAAATTCAAAATAGTCGCTATGGAATTTATATATTTTTTAATAATATATAGCTCTTAAAAATAGCCATTTTGCAAACGACCTCCATTTTCGACGAAACCACTTTTGTTAGATCCGGAATGTCAAATTATTATCAGATTTAAAATTTCAAGTCATTTGGACTTAGTATGTGAGCATGGTGAATTTAAACGCGTTTTCAATTTCAATTTGAATTTAATAAACCAATTAAAAAGGCCATTTTTCAAACGGCCTCCAAATTCAATGAAATTAATTTTTTTAGGACTGTATCATCAAAACATAGCTAGATTTCAATTTTCATAATTTTTGGAGTCTGTATATGGTCCCGGTAAATTAAAATGTACGTTAAAATTCAATATTGACCGTTATATTAATTTATATTTTAATTTTGTTAAAAACTGACCGAAACAGTCGAATTGGCTTGTGTAACATATCTCATTGTATCTGGAACATGGGTATTTGGTTAGGGGCAACAGTTGTTGGGTTTGATTTGGAGTTCGGAGTACGAAATTTCATTGGAAATTATTAAGAGAATTAAATATTAATTTAATAAGGGTATAAATACCCAAAAATATCTCTAAATCCTAATCATTTCTTAGAGCTGCCGCTTCTCTCAGTGAATGGTCGAAATCGATTAAAATTAATCCCTTTAAATCTTCAAATCAGATAGTTAAATTCCAGAATTCCCAACGTCGATTGTGTAGAGCTCGTTACGAGCTTCAAGATGACCAGTCGAGATCTGAAACCATCGCTTGAAGAGGTTGATTTTTCATCTCTAAATCACAACATTTGAAGTGGTTTCCAAGGTGGGAGGGTTGTCGAGTTCACTGTGGTAGCCAAGGTGGGGTGGCGGCGCGAAGCCCGAGAGCGTGGAGGTGGTGGATCGTTGGCAGGTGGAATGGTTGAGGAGCGGTGGCGGATTTCTTAAGTGGAGCACGGGTTCGGAGTCTCTAGGAAATTACGAAGAGGAAGGAAGGGTAATTAACCCTTAATGACCATGATTAAAGGATAATCTATTAAAGTTAATTATTTAATTAATTTAATAATGTAATTAATCTGTAAAACTTTGTATCTTTTTTATACGAGATAGAAATCCGACGATTTCAGTTGCGTTGGAATCATGACAACGAACACTACAACATGGAACTGACCAGAATGGAAAAGGAGAAAGTTAGATTTTGTGCTAAATTAAATGCTCGTTAAATTTAGTTTAAAAATAAAATCTTCAAATAAAGACTAACGAAGTGGAAATCAAAGTGAGAACTCTCTCACTCAAAATTTTGTACAGTTATTTATTTTTATAACTGAATATATATTTATTGCTTGTGATTGCAATATTTGTTTGGTGGATGATGGATGTGTACAGTTTTAATGTTATTATTATTAAACTGAAAATAAAGTCACATGGACTGTGATGTAAACCCCACACGGGCATTGGGACGATAATTTTACACATCGCCCAATTATTTGTTGATGGTTGAAAACCACACACGAGTCTGGGGATGATAATTAATTCACATCTCCCTTGGATTTAATTGTATGTCAACCGATTGATTGACAGACTGTAGTAAGCATTATTTAATTATTTATTGCTTTTACAGTTGTAAATTGCATTCTAGATCTGAATTGAATGTTTAATAGCTTATCACTATTTTTGAATACATGCTATGTATGGAATCCATATAAACAAAATTATATGGTAATTGATTGAGTCTGATTCCAATTCAGAAATAACGAATATTTTAAAATAATATTCAGTGAAAAATCAAAATATGATTTTGATGTCTGATTTTGGATGGACACAAAAATATTGAAATGTATGAAGCCGAGTTAAGTAGATGTATGCCATTTTAACGGATTTTTCTGTCGATTTTATTCATTTTATAACGAATATCCAAAAGATTTGATTTCAAATCTGATATGATGATTATTATTTTTATATAATGATAATATAAATTGCTCAGTTTTGATTTAAAATTGAAAAGGAAGTTGAAATCATTTTAAAATGAATTTATAAATGATTTATAAAATAACTTTTAAAAAGGAAATTGATGAAATATATTACATATATTTAAATGGTTTGAATAGAACGTATCGTGCAACGACCGTTCGCGAATTTCAACCATTAACTTCGAATTGACGTAACAGGAGATCCGACCGTCGGATTCTCCTAAAACCGGAACCGTTAGGTTCGTATCGAAAAGAGATTTCAATGATAATAAGAGATTTGAAATCTAACGGTTAGAATTTAAGATATGTCCAAAACTATTTTGGAAAAGGTCACTATGGATGCAGTTTGGTGGCCGATATTGGAAACCGACTGTAAAGGCCTTATTAAAATTATTAAAAATAGGAATCAATTATGTAAATTCATAATAAATGATTTGAAAAGGTTTTTGGATGAAATATTCCATATTTGAAAAGATAGAAGATATTTATCTGAATGAACTAGTTAACAACAAGAGTAGAGATCAGAAAGGAATTATAATGGTTATAATATAACCAGAATTTTTCAACGTATGAGTTGGAACGGATTCGAATGGAATTAATCTTCGGAATATTTCGATATTGGATTTGTGATTATACGGATATTGTTGAGGAATTTGGAAGATACAGATATCGTTATTCCCCATACGATATCCGTTAGTTTCGGAATTTGATATTGAATATAAGTCAATATAATTTATATTCAGAGCCTTGTATTTAATATCAAATTGGATTTTGGGTTTGTCGTGAATGGTTTCTTTATTAACACTATTCTTAAACCCAGTTGAGGAAAGAATAAATCTTTTAACCAAGATTTAATGAAGTTTTACAATTAATTAATATAATTGGAATTAAATGGTAGTTGTTTACGGGTTCATTGTGAACGATGTTTTACATGACATTAGTTCTTAAACCCGATTAACAGTGAAGTTATAGACTGGAATTTATGAATCTTTTAATTAAGATTTAATGGAAAATTTTCCAAAGTAAAGTTTTCCAATTTATTATATTAAATTGAAATTGAATGGAAATTGATTTGATAATAATCGAGATGAGCTTCTGTAAAGGAAGACCATTACTATTAATGGAATTTAAAAGGCTTTGTCGTTATTCCATTTATATTATTAGTCTAATACAGAAATTTATATCAATTATATACTGATCTGTTTTCCACGAAGTGTAACTACCCGGAATTTATGAACCAATTTAAAAAAAATTTATTTTTGCTATTTTTATGGATTTTAATATTTTAAAATAATTTATTTTAAATAATAACGATTAAAAATTTATTTTAATCAAAGTTAGAACATATAAATTTATATTTAGTATAAATAGAGTTTGAAATGGCGCGGTAGTTTGAAAATTCGATTTTAAATTTCAAATGAATGTACATAATTCAAAATAAATCGGATTTCAGTAAAACCAGAAACGTTAGAATCTGTTTAATAATATCTTTCTAACAAATGTGAAAAATTGAGATTTCATAATATAAATGGAAAGTTATATCCAATTTAAAATCTAAAATAGTCGCTATGGAATTTATATATTTTTTATTAAAGCCCTTAAAAATAGCCATTTTATAAACGACCTCCGTTTTCGATAAAACTGCTTTTGTTGGATCTGGAACGTCAATTTATTGCCAGATTCCAAATTTCATAATTTTTTAAACTAATATGTGAGCGTGATGGATTTAAACGCGTTTGGCAATTTCAGTTTAAATTTAGGGTGCGTTTTTTACAGGTCCCTGTTAAGGTTTTAAATTCGGCTCAAATCCGGTCATAAACTTATTGTAAATTAGGTCCCTATTTTCTGAAAATTCATCAAAAAAATATAAAAAAATCAGGTAAATTCGTAATTAATTAAAATAATTATTCGGGAAAAAAATTAGACCTGAAGAACATAAAAAACAACGTCAAAATAAGGAATTACATAAAAAACAACGAAATGCAGTAAAATGCATCAAAAGATGCATATAATTCAACAAGTTGCATACATGTATGCATTTATTTTAACTCTACGTCAAAACTGCAGTATAAACGCATACATGTATGCACATATTGTAAGAACATGCATCTACCCATGCAATTATTTGAAAACAGCGAACTGTAGTGGAACTTTTCACTTTTGCATATATTTTCACCTATATGCATACATATATGCAGTTATACAGAAAAACTGCATATATGTATGCAGTTATTCAGGAGGAGAGTCTGTCTACGTGCAAGTATATTCAAATAGTTGCATATATGTATGCAACTTATAGCAATAGTTGCATACATATATGCAACAATTTTTTTTTCTTCGCGTGGACTTCTGGGATTATTTCAAGATTTTAGATTTTTTTTTTAATCATAGCCGCTTTTTTTTTGGCCAGAAAATGAAAAATGCGTAGCATATAAAGAGGGAAGGCGGAAGTACATGAAAAGGTGGAGGCGGCAGCAAAAACAGGGGGCGGAAGTGAATATAAAACTATGACTGGATGTGAAGTGTATTAAGTTTGGAAATAGGGATGTGAGCCTAATATTCACTTAAATTTATCGACTGGAAAACGACCATTTTTCAAACGATCTCCAAATTCGATGAAATTAGTATTGTTATGACCGTAGCATTAAAACATATCTAGATTTATTTATTTTTGGAAATTTTGGAGTCAGTATGTGGCCTCGGTAAATTAAAACGTATGTTGAAATCATTGACCGTTATGTTAATTTATATTTTAAACTGATCGAAATAGTAGAACTGGCTTACGGGACATATCCCATTGTGTCCGGAATGGGGGTAATTAGCTAGGGAGGACAGTCGTTGGGTTCGATTTGGAGTTCGAATGGAAAAGTTGTTTTTTATGGAAATTAATATATATATATATATATGACCTAACCCTAATTTTCATTAGAAAGAAAACCCAGAAACTCCATCCTTCCCAAACCGCCCCTTTCCCATCGTCGCCACCGCCACCCTGGCCCACCACCTACGCCGCCGACCTCCACAGTCACCACCCCGCACCAGTCAACCCCGCCGCCCTCCTCTCTCTCCTCTCCCCATACTCGATCTCCAAGCCCTTACCGCCACAAACCGCCGCCGTTGACCCCACTTCCCCTCCGGCTGTCGAAAGACCACTCCCTCGACCACCAGCAACCCCGCCGCCGCCTACCCCGCCACCCAGTCCGCCTTTGGGCCCCCTTCCAATAAAAATCTAATTTTTGACCAAAACCAGTTTTGCATTTAACCCCCTGGTCCCCATTCGAGCCATTATGGCCAAAACTCCATAGTGCCACAATCGAAGTGCACGATTTTCTCTTCGATTTGACTATATGGAAGTTGTATTTTGGATTGCGGAGTTTTTCAGAAAACGCGTCCAAATTCAGCAGTCTGATTTATGTCTTTTCGCAAATTCTAGCGAATTGGAGCATTTTTAAGAAAAAGTCCATTAGGCCAAAGTTGTCCAGAATGACGCGCTTAAGCTAGGAAAAAAAGTGGAGTGAAGATTGGAGCTCGTTTACAAATTCTTGGATCAAAACAGCAATTCAGAACGTTAGCAAAATGTAATGGCGCGTTTTGTTAGCTGTCGAATAATTAATTTATTTAATTATTTATATATTGATTTGGCGATATCGATAACTTAAAGTAAAATGTTCGAACTTATAATTTATAATTATAATTAAAACGAACCTGAAACGACGCGGCAGTTCGTTATTTGGCGAGTTGAACTTCAACTGAATATACAAGATTCGTTTTAAGCCGGATTTCTGTGAAACAAGAAACGTGTGGAGCTGGTGGAGTATATCTTTCTAGTGGAGAAGAAAAATCAGGATTTCGTCGTGTAGATTTTGAGTTACGTCCAAATCAAATTTCAGAAAAGTCGCTATGGAATTCGTATATAATTCGTAACGCTTTATATACGTTATAAAAGGGAATTTCAATATAAATTGAAATTCGATTCGATCTGAACTTGGAATATCAAACATATAATTTTTCTGGAGTTGTATGGTATTTCACTGTGAATATATACGGTAATATAAATTTATTTATATTTAATTTAATTTATTTAAATATATTTATATATTTAAATGGTTCATCCAAAGCTTTAAAAATAGTCGGTTTTGCAAACGAAGTCGAAATTCGACGAAACTAATTTTGTTGGATCCGCAATGTCAAATAGTTGCTAGATGTCAAGTTTCGTGATTTTTAGAGTCACTGTGTGGTAGTACAGATTTTTAGAGTGGAAAACAGTCAGTATTTCGATAGTTAAAAATACGCTGTGTGAGCATACGAAGTCGGAATTCGACGAAACCAGTTTCGTTGGGACCGTAATGTCAAACTCTAGCTACATGTCCAGTTTGGTGATTTTTGGGTATCGTAGTTGGTCGCAGGGATTTTTAGAAGACGAATACGAGGAGAAAATCATTTAAATAAAATATAAAATCAAATTCAAAAATATCCCTCTCCATTTTTTGATCACAAACAGGCCACACACACTCCAATTTCAGCCACAATTCTTACCAACCCATTCAAGCCTATATAAGGCGTATAAATCCGAACACAGCAAGAAATTCCCAAAAAGAAAATTTACACAAACTCAAACAAAAATAAATAAATTATATACTATGTATATTTGTGATCCTGGAGGAAGGAGCTTCATTCTCGTGTGCTTTTGGAAGGGTTCGATTGCTTGTTCGCTCGCTGGAAATTTGCAGCGCCACCTAGGGTTCGCAATTACTTCGGATTCGTAGGGTTTGAGCTCGAGTGGAGTTCGCATCTAGGTTCACGGTGGAAATCCGCAAGGGTTGGTGGTGGCGAAACTAGGTCCGACGGTCAAACAGTGAAGGGCGACGGTGCCAGTCGCACCTGAAAAAGGGAGGTCGAACTCGAAAACAAGGAGATGGGTTGGTGGAGATTCGAACGGGAATGAGAATGGTGGGGTTCTCGTGGGGTTCGATGGATGGTGGAGCAAGAACGAGGTGGTGGAAGTTGATAAAATGGTGGAGGTTGCTTCAGGAGGTCACGGCCAAACTGATTTGGGAAGAAAGGAATGTCGGGTCTGGGTATTTGTTGAAGTGGTGTGGGCCTGATAAAGGTTAAGGCCCGATAACCTTTAGTTAAAGTTTTATTTAAAATCAAATTGTGTATTTAACTTTGTTTTATCGTATCTCGGCCATACGATATCAGATTGACGAACCGTAAGTTGCGTTGGGATCGTATGGACGGGCACTACACAATGAGACTGACCGGGAGTGGATGGGAGACAGTTACGATTTACGGCAAAATAAACTGTTTGATTCAAATCAAACCACAGTTTATCGTTCTTTAACGATGAACTGCACATGTGAGTAAATCTCACAAACTCTAAACAGTTTTATTTTCACATTGTATTCTTAGAACTGTTAAAATATTATCTGTTTGACTGTTTGACTGTATGTTGATTGTTGATTGAACTGCTAGTCAGTTAGTTAAAATTCTATATTGATTCTGTTTAACAGAATATATCATATGGAACTGAAAGTGATGTTATCTATATTGTCTAACATCTGTGATGCAGGGAAACAGGTTGGAGGAATCCGACTGGATTCCTCAACAGTTATTTTATTGTTTTTCATATATTGTGATATATGATGTGTTATGAAATCTGTATTGATTTCATATGTGTGAATGATACCGATCATTGTTATACGACACGTTAAACACCGTAGGTGATACTAGAATGTAAAAAGGGAATTTTCAATGTTTATATTGAAAATAAATCTTATTTATAAAATCGATAGGATTTTATAAAATGAAAACATTTATTTATTTAGGAAATAAATAAAGGAACATTTATTTAGATTATAAATAAATGGAATAAAGGAATATTTATTTAGGGAATAAATAAAGGAACACTTGTTCGGAAAATAAATAGAATTATACAAGGATAGATTTAAACACGTGCTTCGCACACAAGTATAACACGATATGGATTTTAAGGAGATATTGTAGAAGTAAGAATTATAACCAGAGTGATTCGAATTTCTTATTCGAATAGAGTTAAACAAAGTAATTTGTTAGGTTAACCAAAGCAAGTTAGTCGAGTTAATCAAAGTAATTGGTTAAGTTAACCAAAGTAAATTAGTTAAGATAAACTAAGTGGTTAATCGAAGTGAATTAGCTGAGTTAACTAAGTAAATCGGTTAGGGTTAATCAAAGTGAATTAACTAAGTTAAACTAAGTGGATTAGTTCAGTTAATCGAGACAAGTAAATCAAGTTAGGGTAGACCATTTGAGTTAACCAGTTAGAGTTAACCATTTGAGTTAACCAATTTGAGTTGATCAGTTAGAGTTGACCAGTTAGAGTTGATCAGTTAGAGTTGATCAGTTAGAGTTGACCAGTTAGAGTTGACCAGTTAAAGTTGACCAGTCAGAGTGGATCAGTTAGAGTTATCCAAGTAGAGTTAATCAAGTAGAGTTGTCGAATATCACATATTAGAAGCAGAGTTATTGAATATAGGGTATTCGAGAGAAGAGTAATCGAATATAGTTTATTCGAGTGGAGAAATAAAATGTTATTCATTTGAGAAGAGTTATCGAATATAGTTTATTCGAGTGGAGAAATCAAATGTGATTCATTTGAGAAGAGTTATCGAATATAGTTTATTCGAATGGAGAAATCAAATGTGATTCATTTGAGAAGAGTTTTCGAATATAGTTTATTCGAGTGGAGAAATCAAATGTGATTCATTTGAGAAGAGTTATCGAATATAGTTTATTCGAGTAGAGAAATCAAATGTGATTCATTTGAGAAGAGTTATCGAATATTATTTATTCGAAGAGTAGTTATCGAATATTGGTTATTCGAAGTTAGTTAATCCAAAGGAGTTAATCGAAGAGTTAATCCGAAGGAGTTAGTCGAAGAGTTATTCGAAGTTTGTTAATCCAAAGGTGTCAGTCGAAGAGTTAATCGAATATAGTTATTCGAAAGAAGGTGTAAATCGAATATAGTTATTCAAGTAAAGTTAAAAGAGTTAATCGAATTTAGTTATTCGAAATGAGTTATTCGAATTGGATATTTGAATAGAGTTCAACACATTAGAGTGATTCAAATTACTTATTCAAATAGAGTTAAACACGTAAGGGTTAATTGAATATCAGTTATTCAATTAGAGTTAAATCGAATTTAGTTATTCGAAAGGAGTTAATCAATTGGAGTTAAGTTAATCGATTTGAATTAAGTTGAATCGAAATGGAGTAAATCGATTAGAATTAAGTTAATCGAGTTAGAGTAAATCGAATATTGGTTATTCGAAGGTAAGTTATTCGAATTAGTTATTCGAAGGAGTTAATCAAATGAGTCGATCCAAAGGAGCTAGTCGAATATTAGTTATACGAATAGAGTTAAAGGAGTTATCGATTTTAGTTTGATCGAAAGGAGTTATCGATTAGTAAATCGAAAGGAGATTTTCGAATATAGCATATTCGAAAGAAAGAGATCGAATATTGTTTATTCGAAAGAGAGAGATTTCGAATATGAGTTATTCGAAGAGAGATAATCGAATATAGGTTATTCGAAGAAGAGTTAATCAAATAGAGATTACTCGAAAGAGAGTTATACGTCGAATTCAATTATAGTGAATTCGGGAAAGTACTATTTACTTTCCAGGGTTTAAATCAAGATTTAGTTATTGATTTAGAAATTAGGTGTCTGTTAAATTATTCGAGTTAGGAAATAAATTTATAATTCAGGTTAGATATTTTAGGGGTTGGAATTATAACGTTATAGTTATAATCAAACGTTGTCATATAAGAAGTGGATTCGTAACCTAAATCCGAGAATTTGCGTAAACAGATGATTGTAAAAAGTGAGTGATGAGCTTCATCTATTTCACAGTAAAGGACGTTGTTCAATTAAGGTCTGAGAGGTAATTATACCCCAACTTGATTGACTTCAGAATTGACAAAGGAATAGTTGTGGTTCGATCTAAAAGGTTGATTTGGAATAAAGTTAAGGAATAAGCGATAAATGGACTAAGCGAAACAATGTTTTATACAACGTTCATTGGAAATCCGTAAATGAGTTTTGGAAACGTTTTCCAAATATAGTCAGATATGTTTTCTAAACATAGAAAATGAAATGTTTTCATGATAAGAATTTAAGAAATAGAGTTAAACAAATTCAGAAACTGACTGGAGAGGGTAAGTTGAACGGTTTTCTAAGTGACGATCTGATGTTGGTTTCGACCTTCCGGATTGATACTTAGAGAATTGTTCTCATACTAGTTACAGTTAGGGACTGATAGTTGCGAAATAATAGTGATGTGAAAATAAGCTATGGAAATGTTTTCCAATGATTAATAACATATATTTTCTAAATATATGAAATAAGGAAATATGAACATATGATGATTGATCGATCGAATTTCCATTTGGAAATAAGATCGTTGTTTGTACACCGACATGTTTTCATTTGATAGTTGAATCACAGAATATCAAAGTTTTTACCATTTTAACGTTGTTAATATGGAGAGACCGGTTGGATTATTATCCAAAGAACCACTCTGTATTGGCATAAGCATTGCGAGCAATATATGCCAAAGATAAATTGAAGACGGAGTAAAGTGCAAGGGCTGTTGTATAAGTCTTAGATAACAGTGACTAAGATGGATATACTGAATAGTGCCTTCGGTTTGTCCAGTCCCAGGACAACGTATATGGAAGAAGGTCTGACAGAGTATATCCAATGGATCGCGTAAGTTGATCTATTCAAACGTGTTCACGTTTGGTGGCGGAGGAATTCGTTTCTCTTAGCTGTATTCCCGTGTTATTTTTGAATAAGTCAATTTGTGATTTGGCGGGTATGACGATGTGGCATTCAAAGTGAATGGTGATCAGATGTTCTGAAGATAGACGTAGTTTCTAGCCTCACACCAGGAAGTAACAAAAGTTGGGCTAGGCAGCATGGCTAGTTGGGTCATTCCCAAGCAGGGTGTATTGTCACCGATCTAGGGAATATCCATATTTATACTTCTTTTTGATTCTGTATCTTCGAATGACGGTTGGATGGCCTACAACCGTGGTGGCAATATATTCGCGACACTCAAGCTAATGAGTGAGCGGTCATGTGTGGCCGGGTTGCAAGACGTTCTTGTTGAACCCTGAGTGTATCACCTCTAGAGTACACTATTCAGAAGGTGCTCCCATACCTTGTCTGATGGAATCCATTCTCCGATAAGCGCCCTGCGGTTTATGATTTTATACTATGTATGTAGAACGTGAGATGCAAGCGTTTCTGCTAGATTGATACCTATTTGTACTTAGACATTATTATAATATCACAATGATATTGCTTGTCAAAGTTGTTCAGATACTCATAAGGGAAAAACCCGTTCCGTATTCACGGCGTGGTCTTATGAGATATCCTATACCTGTTTTAAACTATTTTACTCATACCAGTCCCATGACTGACCCGGAGTTTACTTTGTTGTTTTCCCTAAACTCTTGGGTGCCTAAATTTGTACGGGCAGTCAAGTAGTCGGGATTTACAGATATGCTTGGAGAGAGCTTGGAGCAGGAGGCTGCAAGATTTTATAGCTATAGTTATTTCCGTTGTGTTGTAAGTGTTGTACTCTGATAAGTGCTATTGTATATATATAACTGTTTACTTCAAAGTTATGTTATATATTATATGTTATTCATTCCGCTGTGAGATTCGTGTTACTCTGATGATTCTGATGTTCTTCTTCTTCTATTCTATTAGTTCTATCTTTTCTTTCTCACCTTCTAAATTCTTTCACTAACGTCGCGGAATTTCCGACTCTCGAGGAGTCGGAAATTTCCAGCCGTTACAGTTGGTATCAGAGCTTAAGTTAAGAATTACTTGGCTCTGTGGCGTGACTCGGTAGAGATAGGGTTAGTAATACCCTAGATTGAGTTTGAGTGTATATATACGAGTGCGTATTTGTTATTTAAATATAAAGTGATTTTATATTGTGGAGACTCATTGGTTGAGTAGTTTGTGAATTCTGGTCGATCAGTCTGATCCACTGTATCGATAGGGGTTACTAAACACTCGAATACGATGGACCGACACGGTATGTTTTGAAAGGAGGGTAAAAGAAATAATTTTACCCGAATATATTTTGATATAATATATTGGTAGTGTTGGTTGTTATTATAATCGAGTAAGATTATAACATGTGAAATGGTTATATATAACTAATCAGAATTCATATGAATGTAATATATGAAATAGTTTGAATTAAATATGAATTTAAATCAGATTAGGAATTTAAAATAAGGAAATTTTAAGTTCCTGGGAGATTTTGAAAATGTTTTCAAATTGAAAATGATATAGTATTGAACTCACTTCGATAGCTGGAAAATAGATTCTGATGATGAATCTAGACATCATCAGTGTTCATTTTCGAGTTCTAAGTGACGGATTACTACCAAAGGTTTTGTTTTTGAATTGTTTTGAGAAAACAAGTTGTTTAGAAATTCAAAGGTTTTGAATTGGCATTATGATTTCAAATTGATTTGAAAGAAACCCAGGAACTTAAGTTCTGGAATTAAAATTTAACTAATGAAGTTAAATAAAATGAGATGGTAAAAATAAATTGAAATTTAACTTGAACCGAGTGAAATAAAATTGAATTGGGATTAGAGATAATCTAGAATGGAACCAAATTGATAAGTCAATAATTTGGAATTTGATATTGGAGTTTGAATAGAATTTGACTTGGATAGCACCAAGTGTTTGAATTGAAGGTTGGATTGAGATGACATTGGTATATGTTGGGTTGATACATTTGAAAGTGATAAGGGTGATATGCCCGACAAAAAGGTACAAGTCTATTTTTGATATAAGCATGAGATTTATGAGCCGAATCGGCAAGCCGCTTGGCTGTTTGATTTTCTTTTTGGGTTGAAGATGGCCTAGAGAGGCGAGTTGTGGTTTTACCGATAGGGCTGTACGAAGGAGGTTATGGCGAAATTTTCCGAAAATGTAAAGTGTTAGAAAAATTTCAGAATTTTTGAAAATTTTAGTTAGTCGGAAGAATAAATATTTTAGTCAATATTAAGTGGTTCGGTTGAAATCAGAAATAAGGGTTAAACCAATCTTAGGAGTTCCAATATATAGGGTCAACCTCTAACTTAGCAATTTCGAGGACGAAATTATTTTAAGGGGGGAAGTCTGTAATGGCGCGTTTTGTTAGCTGTCGAATAATTAATTTATTTAATTATTTATATATCGATTTGGCGATATCGATAACTTAAAGTAAAATGTTCGAACTTATAATTTATAATTATAATTAAAACGAACCTGAAACGACGCGGCAGTTCGTTATTTGGCGAGTTGAACTTCAACTGAATATACAAGATTCGTTTTAAGCCGGATTTCTATGAAACAAGAAACGTGTGGAGCTGGTGGAGTATATCTTTCTAGTGGAGAAGAAAAATCAGGATTTCGTTGTGTAGATTTTGAGTTACGTCCAAATCAAATTTCAGAAAAGTCGCTATGGAATTCGTATATAATTCGTAACGCTTTATATACGTTATAAAAGGGAATTTCAATATAAATTGAAATTCGATTCGATCTGAACTTGGAATATCAAACATATAATTTTTCTGGAGTTGTATGGTATTTCACAGTGAATATATACGGTAATATAAATTTATTTATATTTAATTTAATTTATTTAAATATATTTATATATTTAAATGGTTCATCCAAAGCTTTAAAAATAGCCGGTTTTGCAAACGAAGTCGAAATTCGACGAAACTAATTTTGTTGGATCCGCAATGTCAAATAGTTGCTAGATGTCAAGTTTCGTGATTTTTAGAGTCACTGTGTGGTAGTACAGATTTTTAGAGTGGAAAACAGTCAGTATTTCGATAGTTAAAAATACGCTGTGTGAGCATACGAAGTCGGAATTCGACGAAACCAGTTTCGTTGGGACCGTAATGTCAAACTCTAGCTACATGTCCAGTTTGGTGATTTTTGGGTATCGTAGTTGGTCGCAGGGATTTTTAGAAGATGAATACGAGGAGAAAAGCATTTAAATAAAATATAAAATCAAATTCAAAAATATCCCTCTCCATTTTTTGATCACAAACAGGCCACACACACTCCAATTTCAGCCACAATTCTTACCAACCCATTCAAGCCTATATAAGGCGTATAAATCCGAACACAGCAAGAAATTCCCAAAAAGAAAATTCACACAAACTTAAACAAAAATAAATAAATTATATACTATGTATATTTGTGATCCTGGAGGAAGGAGCTTCATTCTCGTGTGCTTTTGGAAGGGTTCGATCGCTTGTTCGCTCGCTGGAAATTTGCAGCGCCACCTAGGGTTTGAGCTCGAGTGGAGTTCGCATCTAGGTTCACGGTGGAAATCCGCAAGGGTTGGTGGTGGCGAAACTAGGTCCGACGGTCAAACAGTGAAGGGCGACGGTGCCAGTCGCACCTGAAAAAGGGAGGTCGAACTCGAAAACAAGGAGATGGGTTGGTGGAGATTCGAACGGGAATGAGAATGGTGGGGTTCTCGTGGGGTTCGATGGATGGTGGAGCAAGAACGAGGTGGTGGAAGTTGATAAAATGGTGGAGGTTGCTTCAGGAGGTCACGGCCAAACTGATTTGGGAAGAAAGGAATGTCGGGTCTGGGTATTTGTTGAAGTGGTGTGGGCCTGATAAAGGTTAAGGCCCGATAACCTTTAGTTAAAGTTTTATTTAAAATCAAATTGTGTATTTAACTTTGTTTTATCGTATCTCGGCCATACGATATCAGATTGACGAACCGTAAGTTGCGTTGGGATCGTATGGACGGGCACTACACAATGAGACTGACCGGGAGTGGATGGGAGACAGTTACGATTTACGGCAAAATAAACTGTTTGATTCAAATCAAACCACAGTTTATCGTTCTTTAACGATGAACTGCACATGTGAGTAAATCTCACAAACTCTAAACAGTTTTATTTTCACATTGTATTCTTAGAACTGTTAAAATATTATCTGTTTGACTGTTTGACTGTATGTTGATTGTTGATTGAACTGCTAGTCAGTTAGTTAAAATTCTATATTGATTCTGTTTAACAGAATATATCATATGGAACTGAAAGTGATGTTATCTATATTGTCTAACATCTGTGATGCAGGGAAACAGGTTGGAGGAATCCGACTGGATTCCTCAACAGTTATTTTATTGTTTTTCATATATTGTGATATATGATGTGTTATGAAATCTGTATTGATTTCATATGTGTGAATGATACCGATCATTGTTATACGACACGTTAAACACCGTAGGTGATACTAGAATGTAAAAAGGGAATTTTCAATGTTTATATTGAAAATAAATCTTATTTATAAAATCGATAGGATTTTATAAAATGAAAACATTTATTTATTTAGGAAATAAATAAAGGAACATTTATTTAGATTATAAATAAATGGAATAAAGGAATATTTATTTAGGGAATAAATAAAGGAACACTTGTTCGGAAAATAAATAGAATTATACAAGGATAGATTTAAACACGTGCTTCGCACACAAGTATAACACGATATGGATTTTAAGGAGATATTGTAGAAGTAAGAATTATAACCAGAGTGATTCGAATTTCTTATTCGAATAGAGTTAAACAAAGTAATTTGTTAGGTTAACCAAAGCAAGTTAGTCGAGTTAATCAAAGTAATTGGTTAAGTTAACCAAAGTAAATTAGTTAAGATAAACTAAGTGGTTAATCGAAGTGAATTAGCTGAGTTAACTAAGTAAATCGGTTAGGGTTAATCAAAGTGAATTAACTAAGTTAAACTAAGTGGATTAGTTCAGTTAATCGAGACAAGTAAATCAAGTTAGGGTAGACCATTTGAGTTAACCAGTTAGAGTTAACCATTTGAGTAAACCAATTTGAGTTGATCAGTTAGAGTTGACCAGTTAGAGTTGATCAGTTAGAGTTGATCAGTTAGAGTTGACCAGTTAGAGTTGACCAGTTAAAGTTGACCAGTCAGAGTGGATCAGTTAGAGTTATCCAAGTAGAGTTAATCAAGTAGAGTTGTCGAATATCACATATCAGAAGCAGAGTAATCGAATATAGGGTATTCGAGAGAAGAGTAATCGAATATAGTTTATTCGAGTGGAGAAATAAAATGTTATTCATTTGAGAAGAGTTATCGAATATAGTTTATTCGAGTGGAGAAATCAAATGTGATTCATTTGAGAAGAGTTATCGAATATAGTTTATTCGAGTGGAGAAATCAAATGTGATTCATTTGAGAAGAGTTATCGAATATAGTTTATTCGAGTGGAGAAATCAAATGTGATTCATTTGAGAAGAGTTATCGAATATAGTTTATTCGAGTAGAGAAATCAAATGTGATTCATTTGAGAAGAGTTATCGAATATTATTTATTCGAAGAGTAGTTATCGAATATTGGTTATTCGAAGTTAGTTAATCCAAAGGAGTTAATCGAAGAGTTAATCCGAAGGAGTTAGTCGAAGAGTTATTCGAAGTTTGTTAATCCAAAGGAGTTAGTCGAAGAGTTAATCGAATATAGTTATTCGAAAGAAGGTGTAAATCGAATATAGTTATTCAAGTAAAGTTAAAAGAGTTAATCGAATTTAGTTATTCGAAATGAGTTATTCGAATTGGATATTTGAATAGAGTTCAACACATTAGAGTGATTCAAATTACTTATTCAAATAGAGTTAAACACGTAAGGGTTAATTGAATATTAGTTATTCAATTAGAGTTAAATCGAATTTAGTTATTCGAAAGGAGTTAATCAATTGGAGTTAAGTTAATCGATTTGAATTAAGTTGAATCGAAATGGAGTAAATCGATTAGAATTAAGTTAATCGAGTTAGAGTAAATCGAATATTGGTTATTCGAAGGTAAGTTATTCGAAGGAGTTAATCAAATGAGTCGATCCAAAGGAGCTAGTCGAATATTAGTTATACGAATAGAGTTAAAGGAGTTATCGATTTTAGTTTGATCGAAAGGAGTTATCGATTAGTAAATCGAAAGGAGATTTTCGAATATAGCATATTCGAAAGAAAGAGATCGAATATTGTTTATTCGAAAGAGAGAGATTTCGAATATGAGTTATTCGAAGAGAGATAATCGAATATAGGTTATTCGAAGAAGAGTTAATCAAATAGAGATTACTCGAAAGAGAGTTATACGTCGAATTCAATTATAGTGAATTCGGGAAAGTACTATTTACTTTCCAGGGTTTAAATCAAGATTTAGTTATTGATTTAGAAATTAGGTGTCTGTTAAATTATTCGAGATAGGAAATAAATTTATAATTCAGGTTAGATATTTTAGGGGTTGGAATTATAACGTTATAGTTATAATCAAATGTTGTCATATAAGAAGTGGATTCGTAACCTAAATCCGAGAATTTGCGTAAACAGATGATTGTAAAAAGTGAGTGATGAGCTTCATCTATTTCACAGTAAAGGACGTTGTTCAATTAAGGTCTGAGAGGTAATTATACCCCAACTTGATTGACTTCAGAATTGACAAAGGAATAGTTGTGGTTCGATCTAAAAGGTTGATTTGGAATAAAGTTAAGGAATAAGAGATAAATGGACTAAGCGAAACAATGTTTTATACAACGTTCATTGGAAATCCGTAAATGAGTTTTGGAAACGTTTTCCAAATATAGTCAGATATGTTTTCTAAACATAGAAAATGAAATGTTTTCATGATAAGAATTTAAGAAATAGAGTTAAACAAATTCAGAAACTGACTGGAGAGGGTAAGTTGAACGGTTTTCTAAGTGACGATCTGATGTTGGTTTCGACCTTCCGGATTGATACTTAGAGAATTGTTCTCATACTAGTTACAGTTAGGGACTGATAGTTGCGAAATAATAGTGATGTGAAAATAAGCTATGGAAATGTTTTCCAATGATTAATAACATATATTTTCTAAATATATGAAATAAGGAAATATGAACATATGATGATTGATCGATCGAATTTCCATTTGGAAATAAGATCGTTGTTTGTACACCGACATGTTTTCATTTGATAGTTGAATCACAGACTATCAAAGTTTTTACCATTTTAACGTTGTTAATATGGAGAGACCGGTTGGATTATTATCCAAAGAACCACTCTGTATTGGCATAAGCGTTGCGAGCAATATATGCCAAAGATAAATTGAAGACGGAGTAAAGTGCAAGGGCTGTTGTATAAGTCTTAGATAACAGTGACTAAGATGGATATACTGAATAGTGCCTTCGGTTTGTCCAGTCCCAGGACAACGTATATGGAAGAAGGTCTGACAGAGTATATCCAATGGATCGCGTAAGTTGATCTATTCAAACGTGTTCACGTTTGGTGGCGGAGGAATTCGTTTCTCTTAGCTGTATACCCGTGTTATTTTTGAATAAGTCAATTTGTGATTTGACGGGTATGACGATGTGGCATTCAAAGTGAATGGTGATCAGATGTTCTGAAGATAGACGTAGTTTCTAGCCTCACACCAGGAAGTAACAAAAGTTGGGCTAGGCAGCATGGCTAGTTGGGTCATTCCCAAGCAGGGTGTATTGTCACCGATCTAGGGAATATCCATATTTATACTTCTTTTTGATTCTGTATCTTCGAATGACGGTTGGATGGCCTACAACCGTGGTGGCAATATATTCGCGACACTCAAGCTAATGAGTGAGCGGTCATGTGTGGCCGGGTTGCAAGACGTTCTTGTTGAACCCTGAGTGTATCACCTCTAGAGTACACTATTCAGAAGGTGCTCCCATACCTTGTCTGATGGAATCCATTCTCCGATAAGTGCCCTGCGGTTTATGATTTTATACTATGTATGTAGAACGTGAGATGCAAGCGTTTCTGCTAGATTGATACCTATTTGTACTTAGACATTATTATAATATCACAATGATATTGCTTGTCAAAGTTGTTCAGATACTCATAAGGGAAAAACCCGTTCCGTATTCACGGCGTGGTCTTATGAGATATCCTATACCTGTTTTAAACTATTTTACTCATACCAGTCCCATGACTGACCCGGAGTTTACTTTGTTGTTTTCCCTAAACTCTTGGGTGCCTAAATTTGTACGGGCAGTCAAGTAGTCGGGATTTACAGATATGCTTGGAGAGAGCTTGGAGCAGGAGGCTGCAAGATTTTATAGCTATAGTTATTTCCGCTGTGTTATAAGTGTTGTACTCTGATAAGTGCTATTGTATATATATATATATATATATAACTGTTTACTTCAAAGTTATGTTATATATTATATGTTATTCGTTCCGCTGTAAGATTCGTGTTACTCTGATGATTCTGATGTTCTTCTTCTTCTATTCTATTAGTTCTATCTTTTCTTTCTCACCTTCTAAATTCTTTCACTAACGTCGCGGAATTTCCGACTCTCGAGGAGTCGGAAATTTCCAGCCGTTACACAAAACAATGGCGGAGTGGATCCTAATGTGAGAACACCTTCTCACTCAAATTATTTTACAGTTAAATATATCCTAGGTTGCGGACGGGGCTTAGTAGCTCCTGACACTATTTATTGTACAAACCATGGATGTTTGTTTGGATTGAATTGTTGTGGAATTGACTGGATTGTGGTGAAATGGATTGTATTGTGGTTTTGTGGATTGATTGATGATTGTGTATAGCGCGAGCCAGTATCAGGAGAGGGATAATGCTAGAATTATTGCGGTTCTAATATCGCGCTGTTATAATGCCGATTTTTTTTGAAATAAACTATTAAAAATATTCATGTGTTGAATAAAATGTTTGAACAATAAAAATATCATTTTTATTGAATGTATGAACTATATAAAATAGTCAAGCATTGAAATAAATATTTTATTATTAAAAATATAATTTTTAACGTATATATGAACGACATTAAATTCTCCTGAAATGAAAATAAATATTCATTTACAAATCGGACGATTTGTTTATGTACACCCATTTAACTGACATTGATTGGGACGATAAATTTTACATATCGCCCAACTGCACAAATAATATTCAGCATTTGTTGGTTGAAACCCCACACGGATATTGGGATGATATTTGACGTACACTAATCCCAATTGTTTAGCTGTATGTCAAACGATTGGTTGACAGATCGTAGTAAGCATTAATTATTTATATTTAATTCTTATGCAGTTGTGTAATGCACTCTGGATGATGGATGATTGTTTATCATTGTTGTTGTGTACATGTGATGTATGAAATCCATATAAATAAAATTATATGGTAATTGATTGGGTCTCGTTCCAATTTGGAAATAACGAATATTTTAAAATAACGAATATTTTAAAATAACGAATATTTTAAAATAATATTCAGTAAAGGATTAAAATGTGAATTTGATGTCCGATTTTGGATGGACACGAAAATATTGAAATATGTGAAGTCGTGTTGATTAGATATGCGCCATTTTAATGCGAATGATGTTTATATCGATTTTATTCATTTTTATAATGAATATCGAAAAGGAAATGATTTCAAAATCTGATATTTTGAAAATATTGTCATTTAAATATTATAATGATAAGGAGTTTTCAATTTTGATTTAAAATTGAAATGAAAGTGGGAATCATTTTGAAACGAAATTATAAAATACGTTTTGAACGAAATATATATATATATATATATATATATATTAATGGCTTGATTAGAACGCGCCGCGCCGCGACCATTCGCGAATTTCAACCATTGACTTCGAATTGAAATTATGGGAGATCCGACCGTCAGATTCTCCTAAAACTAGAACTGTTGGGTTCGTATCGGAAAGAGATTTCCCATGAATATAAGAGATTTAAAATCTAACGGTTGGATTTGGAATTATGTCCAAACCAAATTTGAAGAAGGTCGCTATGGATGCAGTTCGGTGGCCGTTATTGAAAACCGACTGTACGGACCTTAATAAAATTATTAAAAATATTAATAGTTTGTGTAAAATCATAATAAATGATTTCAAAAGAATCTGGATGAAAAATTCCACGTTTGTAAAGATAAAAATATATTTTTATCAAAATAAACTAGTTAATAACTAGAAAATAATCCAATGTTTTTGAATAAATAAATTAGATTTGAAAATGGTTTAAAAATAACCAGAATTTTTCCAAAGAATAAATTGGAATGGATTTGGAATTAAAATAATCTCCGGAATATTTTGATATTGGATTCTGTGATTATGCGGAAATTGTTAAGGGAATTTGGAAGATATAACTATCATTATTCCGAATACGATATTTTTTGGTTTTATAATTTGATATTGAATATAAGCCGATATAATTTCTATTTAGAGTCTTGTATTTAATATCAAATTGGATTATGGGTTTGTCGTGAGTGGTGTCTTAAATAACACTGTTCTTAAACCCAGTTAAGAAAAGAATAAATCTTTTAATTAAGATTTAGTGAAGTTTACCGGTTAATTGATATTTAATTGGAATTGAAATGAAAGTTGATTATGGGTTTATTGTGAACTATGTTTTAAACGACATTTGTTCTTTAACCTAATTAACAGTGAAATATGATTTGGAATTTATAAATCATTTTATTAAGAATTAATGGAAATTTTCCAAAGTAAAGTTTTCCAAATTAATATATATTAAATTGGAATTGAATGGAATTCAATTTGGTAATAATCGAGATGAGCTTCTGTCAATGAAGACCGTTACTATATATGGAATTTGAAAGGCTTTGTCGTTATTCCATTTATATCATTAGTCAAATACGGGAATTATATCGATTATACACTGTTATGATTTTCGTGTAGATTCCATTTTGATGGAAGATTATTTTGGGTTTATCATGAACGATGTTTTAAATGACGTTCGTTCTTTAACCCAGTTAAAGACAGGATTTATTTCCTAAATTTGAATAATCATTAAATAATGATTTTTAGGAAGATTAAAACCGATTGGAGTTTTAATAAATCTTTAATTAAATTGGAATGAGAATGGGATAATTAAATTTATCGAAGTCATGAAATGATCGAGAATGGAGTACCACCAGTTTTACTCTAGGCGATAGTTAAATCTTTAATTAGATTTGAACGGGAAATGGTAATTAATTTTACTGATAATATAGTGGTGTTAGATATGGTGTACTACCAGTTTTACTCCATGGGATGGATAGGTTGGGATTGGGTTAAGATAAATAAATGATAACTTCGGTAAGGCTCGCTAATCTCGACTAGTTGATAAACCTTAATTTGGTTTAGAATTGATAATGGATAAAACTAAATCTTTTGAATTGATATCAAAAGAAAGATTAAAGAATAAATTTAAAGGATTTTATCTTTGATAAAATTAATGGGAACCTTTCCCTAATAATGTGAATATTTGAATAAAGGAATATTCTGAATTGGAATGAGGCGTATGATGTGTTTTTATAGCAGTTGATTATTGATTATAAAATGCGTGAGTTATTCGGAAAGACCGGGTTTAACCCATTCTGAATAACTCATACGGCGACTAAAGTCGACGATGAAGATGGTGGTTGAAGACCGGAGTTCTTCACATCGTATGGATGATTACTGATGTCTTGATTGGGCTATACACTCAAGGCAAGGTAGTAAGTGGTGATCGTCCAGACGTACTTGGAGATCGACCGGATATGTGAGGACCTCTCTCCTGTATTGGACATATGGGACGAGGAATAAGGTGCCTTCGATTTCATTTAGACCCAAAACGGACTTGTAAATGGATGTGTGTCTGACATTGGATTTCATTCTGTTTTGATTAATTTCTATTAAATATATATCTGTTTGGTGGCAGAGAATTTATTCTCTTGCTTAACACCCTTCTCTGATACGTACGAGCTTAGAGGTTATATATTGATAGACATCAGTTGTATGGCATGAATTGTCTGTGTGGCATTCTAAGATGCAAATGATCAGGGCTTTTGTTGAAAAGCAGGGCCTTGTGGTTAATGACCAAAGCACGGCTTTAAGTGGCATAGTTTTGTGTTGTAGCGTTAACTCGCGAGCCTCACACCTTGGTATGAGTTAAAAACGGGATATGGGACGCAGTGAGTGCACGACGTTTCTTTCTAGCTAGAAGTGGTGTTATGGTATGGAGCCCAGAATTTTTTTTACTTATGTGGATGTTGGATTGCGAGGTGCCTCAGATTTGAGTCCCTAGTGGCTCTTGATATGGTCGACATACTGACCATTTTAGTGGTCTGATAGGACCGGGAAACGTGTGTTCAGGAATAATTAATCCACTAAAGTATGCGTGGACCGGCACTGCAGGATCCAAGGGTTGCCCTACGGTGTGTAATCCTGGGTTATCTTGCTAGAGGTGATCCGAATTGGTAAGGAGTACATCCCTTGCCTTGACTCATGATGGAAAGCCAATTTCCAATACGACATTTTTCGGTTTTAGTTGTAGAACTAGTATGGCGACATGATATATGGTACCCCATGTCGTCTATGATTGATATATTTATATTTGAAGTTGATTTTGACACTATACACTTATAGTAATAACAAAAATGATTTGTTTTAAACGTATCAAGCATGTTTGGCTATTACAAGGGAAAACTCCATCCTCCGGCTTGCGTTGCATTGTGTGATGGGGCCTGAGTCTTATAATAGCTTCATTTTCCAAAAAGCATTACATTGTTTTATTTTAAACTGAGATTCACGGGGAGTAAACCTGTTCCGTGTTATATGGCATGGTCCCGTGATTTACTTTATTTTAAAGTAAAGTTTAAATAACTATTTTGAGTTCTCACACTAGTCCCATGACTGAATCGGAGTTTATTGTTTCTACCTAAACTCTGGGCGCCCATATTTTCCACATGGGCAGCTAGTAGTTTTGGTTTTCGCAGATATTTCTTTTCATAGGATCCTGGATTATAGTTGGAGCTTTATTCAGAAAGCTTTGTATCCGTATATCTCTTTCAGTTGTGTCAGTTGTTATTTTCTGCTACGCATTATACGTATGTATTATTTTCCGCTGCTATGTAATTTTAAATCTCTGATATTGTATTTCCAATGTGTAATATTTATTCATACTCTGGAATATTCTCATACTCTGATGTAAATTGTTGTAATAGCAATGAAATGTTCTACTTGTGTTCTGATGCGTCGTGTTCTCAAAGCAATCCGGGCTTTCCCGTAAGGGGAAGTTTGGGTAGTTTCATCGTGGTATCAGAGCTTTGGTTTACAAAGCTTGAGAACAAGAACGAAAGAATTTATCAGAGATTGGATTAGTAATATCCAATGAGAATGACTCGTTAGAGATGGGATCAGTAGTATCCTAGAATGAGTTTCAAAGAGTGTTATTTTTCAAAAAAAAATTAAAACAAATTTTGTTTGGAAATTTAAACCTTATTATACGTATTTGATTATTTTATTTTAGATTGATTTTGGACTATCCTTGTATATAAAGATTTTAACAAACGTCTGATCCACATGTATACGAAGCCTCAAATATACTGGATAGATATAGAATCAAACTCTAGTCGCCCGGAGATAACTATGATGATTAATATATCATCATTAGTATTTTTGTTCGAGTTTCGAAAGTGTGATATCTATATATTTCCAATTGACTGGTGTGAGAACCAAAATTAGATAGGGTTATTGTTGTGAATTGGCATCGAAAACATGATTTTGAATATATATATCAAAGTTATGAATTTGAAAAATTAATTAACCAATTGATTGCTGGTTGTGATGTTTGATTATTAGTTTAACTAATTAAAATATTAGAATGATAAAACCAATATGAGAATGAAAGGTAAATTTAGCCAAATCGAATCAAATATTGAATTGAATTGAAAATTTATTGGAATTCGATATATGTACATGTATATATAATGAACAGGTCATAGCGTGGAAGCTAAGAAGAGGAAAAAAATTGTATGCCCGACAAATAGGTACATGTTTACTATATTCATTGGGTTTGATGATTTTATGAGCCGATTGGCAAGCCGCTTGGCCTTTTCTTTTTCTTTTGGATTGATGAGGGCCCTGTGAGGCAAGTTGTGGTTTTACCGATCAGCCCGTACAGAGGAGGTTATGGCGAAAATTTTCGAAAATTTAGGGTGTTAGCAAAAATTTTGAGAAATTAGAAAATTCTTATAAATTGAAAAGTTGAAGAATAAAAGCCTGAACGAAAGTTGAGTTGGTTAATTAAACAACTTTCAGCTTCGCTCCTTTTTTAGGACGAAAAAATTTTAAGTGGGGGAGATTGTAACAACCCGGAATTTTTGAACCAATTTAAAATTTTCATTTTTGCCATTTTTATGGATTTTAAGAATTTAAAATAAGTTATTTTAAATAATAATGATTAAAAATTTATTTTAATCGAAGTTAGAACATATAAATTTATATTTATTATAAATAGAGTTTGAAATGGCGCGGTAGTTTGAAAATTCGATTTTAAATTTCAAATGAATGTACAAAATTCAAAATAAATCGGATTTCAGTAAAAATAGAGATGTTAGAATCTGTTTAATAATATCTTTCTAACGAATGTGAAAAATTGAAATTTCATAATATAATTTGTAAGTTTTATCCAGTTTAAAATCTAAAATAGTCGTTACGGAATTTATATATATATTACTAATATATATAGCCCTTAAAAGCAAACGACCTCCGTTGTCGACGAAACCACTTTTGTTGGATCCAGAACGTCAATTTATTGCTAGATTCCAAATTTCATAATTTTTGGAACCAATATGTGAGCGTGGTGGATTTAAGCGCGTTTGGCAATTTCAGTTTAAAATTAATCGACTGGAAAAAGACCATTTTCAAACGGCCTTCATATTTGATGAAATTAGTTTTGTTAGGACCGTAGCGTCAAAATATAGCTAGATTTATTTTTCTGGAATTTCTAGAGTCAGTATGTGGCCCCGGTAAATTAAAATGTACGTTGAAATCAATATTGGCTGTTATATTTAATTTATATTTTAATTTTATCGAAAACTGATCGAAATAATAGAATTGGCTTACGGGACATACCCCATTGTGTAAGGAATGGGGGTAATTAGCTAGGGACGACAGTCACTGGGTTCGATTTGGAGTTCGAATGGAAAAGTTGTTTTTTATGGAAATTAAAAAATATATATATATATAACTTAACCCTAATTTTCATTAGAAGAAAAAACCCAGAAACTCCATCGTTCCCAAACCGCCCCTTTCCCATCGTCGCTGCCACCCTGGCCCACCACCCGCATCGCCGGCTTCCACAGCCGCCGCCCCGCACCAGTCAACCCCGCCGCCCTCCTCTCTCTCCTTTCCCCATTCTCGATCTCCAAGCCCTAACCGCCCCAAACCGCCGCCGTTGACCCCGCTGCCCCTCCGCCGACCGTCAGACCACTCCCCCGACTACCAGCAACCCCACCGCCTCCTACCCTGCCACCCAATCCGCCTTTGGGCCCCCTTCCAATAAAAATCCAATTTTTGACCAAAATCAGTTTTGCATTTAACCCCCTGGTGTTCTTTCTCCAATAACACCCTATCCGAGCCACTATTGCAAAAACTCTACGGTGCCAAAATCGAAGTGCAAGATTTTCTCTTCGATTTGACTATATAGAAGCTGTATTTTGGATTGCGGAGTTGTTCAGAAAACGCATCTAAAGTCAGCAGTCTGATTTATGTCTTTTCGCAAATTCTGGCAAATTGGAGCATTTTGGGAAAAAAGTCCATTAGGCCAAAGTTGTCTAGAATGGCGCGCTTAAGCTAGGAAAAAAAGTGGAGTGAAGATTGGAGCCCGTTTACAAATTCCTGGATCAAAACAGCAATTCAGAACGTTAGCAAAACAATGGCGGAGTGGATCCCAATGTGAGAACACTTTCTCACTCAAATTATTTTACAGTTAAATATATCCTTGGTTGCAGAAGGGTCTTAGTAGCTCCTGATACTATTTATTGTACAAAACATGGATGTTTGTTTGGATTGAATTGTGGTGAAATTGACTGTATTATGGTGAAACAGATTATATTGTGGTTTTGTGGATTGATTGATGATTGTGTATGGCGCGAGCCTGTATCAGGAAAGGGATAATGCTAGACATTATTCCGGTTCTAATATCGCGCCGTTATAATTCCGAAATTTTCTGAAATAAACTATTAAAAATATTCATATGTTGAATAAAATGTTTGAACAATAAAAATATCATTTTTATTGAATGTATGAACTATATAAAATAGTCAAGTGTTAAAATAAATATTTTATTGTTAAAAATGTAATTTTTAACGTATATATGAACGGCATAAAATTCTCTTGAAATGAAATTAAATATTCATTTACAAATCGGACGATTTTTTTACGTACACTGTAGCAACCAGAACTTCCTCGGTTTCCAAAGAGAAGAGAAAGAACGGATTGCTTGAGGACAAAACGAATCAAAACACAAACAGAAGAACATTTCATTGCTTATTACAACAATTACATCAGAGTTCAAGAATATAACAGAGTATAAATAAATAATATAAATTCGATCAATATCAGTGATTTAATAATTTACATAGCAGCGGAAAAATAATACAAAACACAACTGAAAGAAATACACGGATACAGAGCTTTCCGAATATCACCTCAGCTATAAACCAGGATCATGTGAATATATTATCTGCAAAACCCAACTACTAGCTGCCCGTGTGTAAAATAGGGGCACCCAGAGTTTAGGTTAAAACGATAAACTCCAGGTCAGTCATGTGACTGGTGTGAGAACTAAAACAGTTATTAATCTTTATTTTAATGTTAGGTAAATCAAGGGAAAATGCTGTATAACACAGAACGGGTTTTAACCCCAAGAATACCAGTACATAAACAAACAGCGCAATGCTAAATAAAGAACAATGAAGCTATTATAAGACCCAGGTCCCATCACACAATGCAACGCAAGCCGGAGGATAGGGTTTTACCTTATAATAGCCAAATAATGCTTGATACGCGAAATTTAATCTTTTATTATTACTATAAGTGAAGAAAACAACTTCAAATATAAATGTATCAATCATAGACGACATGGGTACCATTTATCATGTTGCCATACTAGTTCTACATTTAAAACTGCAAAATGTCATATTGGAAGTTGGATTTCCATCATGAACCAAGGCAAGGGATCGTCCTTACCGCTTCGAGACCCTGTAGCCCGTGTCTTAGGACCCAGACTCAGGTGGTCCCTTGGATCATCAGGGCCGGTCCACACGGAGTGGATTAAAATGCCTGAACAATGCATTTCCCCGTCCTATGGGGCGTAAACTGGTCATATCCCGACCAAACCATCCATCGGCCCCGTAGTGACCGATATAATCGAAGCGCCTCGCTTTCCATCATCCACATAAGTAAAATGTCAGGGCTCGCAAACGCTGACACCACTCCTAGCTAGAAAGAGACACATGTCCTCCCTGATGCCCTCACCCGTTTCTGGTTCATACCCGGGGTGTGAGGCTCGCGAATTAATGTTATGCACAAAGCGGCGCGATATTAAAGTTGTGCTTTGATCATCAACCACAAGACTCTGCTTTTCAACAAAAGCCTTGATCACTGCATCTCAGCATGCCACACAGGCAATTCACGCCATGCGACTGATGTCTATTGATATACAACCTCCGAGCTCGTACGTCTTAGAGAAGGGTGTGAAGTAAGAGAATAAATTCTCCGCCACCAAACATATGTATATTTAATAGAGAACAATTAGCACAGAGTGAAATCCAATGTCAGACACACAGTCCATTTACAAGTTCGTTCTGGGTTTGAACGAAACCGGAGGCACCTTATTCTTCGTCCCGTATGTCCAATACAGGAGAGAGGTCCACGCATAACCGTCGATCTCCAAGTACGTCTGGACGATCACCACTTATTACCTCGTCTTGGGTGTACATCCCAATCAAGACATCAGTAATCATCCAAACGATGTGAAGACCTCCGGTCTTCAACCACCGTCTTCATCGTCGACATATCATTGTATTAGTTTTTCAGAATGGGTATAAACCCGAACTTTCCAAATAACTCGCATATTTTATAAACAAGTGCTACACAAATACAACATACACCTCATTCCAATCCAGAATATTCTTTTCACAATTTTAAACCATATTAAGGTTTATCCAAACTAGTCCAGATTAGCGAAACTTACCGAAGTAATCACTTATTTAATTTTCCAATCCCAACCTATTCATCCCATGAAGCAAAACTGGTAATACTCCATATCTAACACCCCGGTGTCATCGGTAAAATTAATTAATTTCACGTTCAAATATAGTTAAAGATTTAACTATCGCTTTGGAGCAAAACTGGTGATACTCCATTCTCGATCATTTCAATCTGATTAAAGATTCATTAAAACTCCACTTAGTTTTAATCTTCCCAAAAACCAATATTAATGATTATTTAACTTGGGAAATTATATCTTGTTTTTAACTGGGTTAAAGAACCAATGTCATTTAAAACATGGTTCATGATAAACCCAAAATCACATTCCATTCCATTAGTCTCTAACCGTAAATTAGTAAGAGAATAATTCCCTATGTATTAATCCCGAAGGCCGAAACCAACATCATATCAATACCCAGGAAATCATTCACCTTAGCTAATCTCCAGTTAGTTTCTAATTTTCTTAACTCCATTGGGTTTAAGAACAACATTTTTAAAGATACCATCCACGACAAACCCAAAATTCAATTCAATTCAATTCAATTCCAATTAAATATTAATTAATTGGTAAACTTCATTAAATCTTTTCTCAACTGGGTTTAAGAATAGTGTTAGTGAAGACACCGTTCACGACAAACCCAAAAACCCATTTGATATCAAATACAAGGCTCTGAATAGAAAATATATCGGCTTATATTAAATATCAAATTCTGAAATCAACAAATATCGTATTGGAATAAAGATATATATATCTTCCAAATTCCTCCATAATGTCCGTATAATCACGGAATCCAATATCGAAATATTCCGAAGATAATTTCGATTCAAATCCATTCCAATTCATATATTGGAAATTCTAGTTATTTTTAAAAATATTGGATTATAATTCTAGTTCATAAATAGTTCATTTCGATAAAAATATATTTTTATCTTTTAAAATAGGGAATTTTTCATCCTAATTCTTTTCAAATCATTTATTATGACTTTACACAAATTATTGATATTTTTAATAATTTTATCAAGGCCCGTACAATCGATTTCCATAATAGGTCATCGAACTGCACTTACAACGACTTTTTCCAAATTTGATTTGGACATAATTCCAAATCTAATCATTAGATTTCAAATTTCTCATATTCGTTAGAAAGCTCTTTTCGATACGAACCCAACGGTTTTGGTTTCAGGAGAATCCGATGGTCGGATCTCCCGTAACGTCAATTGGAAGTCAATGGTCGAAATTCGCGAACGGTCGCTGCGCGGTGCGTTCTATTCAGGCCATTAAATATATATAATATATATATTATATATATTTCATCGATTTCCTTTCAAAACGTATTTTATAAATAGTTTTAAATTCGTTTAAAAAAACGATTCCAACTTCATTTTCAATTTTAAATCAAAATTGAATTTTCCTTATCATTATAATATATAAATGATAATATTTTTAAAATATCAAATTTTGAAATCATTTCCTTTTCGATATTCATTTTAAAAATGAATAAAATCGATATAAATATCGTTCACATCAAAATGGCGTTAATCTAATCAACACGGCTTTATATATTTAAATATATTCGTGTCCATCCCAAATCGGATATCAAAATCCCATTTTTATTCCTTTACTCAATATTATTTTAAAATAATCATTATTTTAAAATATTCATTACTTTAAAATATTCCTCAGTTCTGAACTGGAATCAGACACAGTCAATTACCATATAATGTTGATTATATGGATTTCATACAACACATGTATACAACAACAACGATAAACAATCAACCATCATCCAGAGTGCATTCTACACTGCATAAGCATTAAATATAAATATGTAACGCTTACAACAGCCTGTCAACCAATCGATCGACATACAACTAAACAAGTGGGATTAGTGTACGTCAAATATCATCCCAATACCCGTGTGGGGTTTCAATCAACAAACACTGAATATTATTTGTTCAGTTGGGCGATGTGTAAAATATATCGTTCAATAAATATCAGTCAAATGGGTGTACATAAACAAATTGTTCGATTTGTAAATGAATATTTATTTTATTTATATACACGTTAAAAATTATATTTTTAACGATAAAATATTTATTCAACATATGAATATTCTATTCAGTTCATTTATACAATAAAAATGATATTTTTATTGTTCTAACATATTTTAGAAAATTTCTGCAGCACAACGGCCCGATACTAGAACCGGAATAAGGTATAGCCTTATCACTCGCCTACTAATGGCTCGCGCCATGTACATACCAATTCTAATCAATTCATTTCAATTCCCAAACCAAATTCAACCAAATAATCCAATTAAACCAAACAATCAAAAAAGTCGTCCATGGTTTGTGGATGACGGGGAGCATCCCATATTTGCAGTTATAAAATAAATAACTGTACAAAGAAAATTATAGTGAGGAGTTCTCACCTTGGGGATCCACTCCTCCATTCTATTCTGAATTCCTGAATAGCTGGGATTTGCCTGAAATTCAACGCAGTCTTTTCCACGCTGTTCATATTGAAAATCACATTCTCAATATGATGTTTATATATTAAAAATTCCCATTTTTATTTCGCTATATATATATAAAAATCAAATTCTTTATTTCGCTACTACATTATAAAAATTATATTTTTATAGAGCTTTATATGTAATAAAAATTATATTTTTATATCGCCTTTCAAACAATAAAAATCATATTTTGATTTCAAATCCATATGCATAAAAATCGTATTTTTATTTCAAATCTAAGCATACAAAAATCGTATTTTTATACTATGTTCATTAGTTCAAAAAAAAAATTTTTAAACCAATATAAATTCATATTCGAATTTACATTTTTCTAACTTACATTTTATATAAAAATCATATCTTTCCTTATTTCAAAATCTCACCTTTTCTAATTTAAAAGTCTAATCTTTTCTAATTTAAAAATCAAATCTTTTAATTTAAAAATTAAATCTTTTAATTTAAAAATCAAATCTTTTATCTCGTTGTTCATATAAATAGAAAAATCAAATCTTTATATGTTAAAAATATAAATAAAAATCAAATTTTTATATGTTAAAAATATAAATATAAATAAAAATCAAATATTTATACATTAAAAATATAAATAAAAATCAAATCTTTATACAATGGAAAATTGTTTCTTTGTATGATAAAAATCTAATCTTTGTATGATAAAAATCAAAACTTTAAACAAAATAAAAAAAATCATAACTTTAAATTTTCAGTCAATTTATTATACAAACTAATGCTATATAAAAAAAGGACTGATTTTTATTTAACATTATATATACAAAAATGGATTAACTAATAAAAACGCACCTTTTCTTTTCAATTTTGTGTTTGCAGGGGGTGAAGAGGTCTGTGCCGTCGCAGGTGGGAAGGAGAGTGGCGGCGGTGGTATGGGTGTCGGGTGGTGGTGGTTTAAGGAGGAAAGGGGGTTCGATTTGGGGTTAGGGCTTGGGGAGGGTTCGGTTTTCGTGAATGGTGGAAGGGGGAGAGGCGGAGGGCTGGCGAAGGGACGGGTGGAGGAGCTCGCGAGGGGTTGCGATGGTGGGTCTCGGCTTTCTAGGGTTCGCAGGCGCTGCGGGTTCGAACTGGGAGAGGAAAGGGGATCGGAGGGGGCGCGACGTGTTGGGGAAGCCTGCCAGAGGTGGCGGCAGCGCTGGCAATCCGCCAGGAGGAAGCGGCTGATCGATTTGAGGAGCGGGGGGTGGAGTGACGGGTTCTAGGAGCTTTTTTTTAATTTCTGAGCGTTGACCGATGGAAAAGGGGGGAGAATATATGATTATATATTTATTTAATTTATTATTATTATTCAAAAAGTAAGTTTTTTCATTTGACCTTTGAATCGAGCCCAACGACTGTCGCCCCTAACCAATTACCCTCATTCCGAACATAATGGGATATATTTCGCAAACCAATTCGGCGGTTACGATCAGTTTTCATTTAAATTAAAACATAAATCATTATATATTATATTTGGACGTACATTTTAAATTACCGGGGCCACATACTAACTCTAAAAATTCTAGAAAAATTATATCTGGTTTTGTTTTGACGATACGGTCCTAACAAAACTAATTTCGTTAAATTTGGTGACCGTTTGAAAAATGGCCATTTTCTGGTCGATCCAAATTGACTGAAATTGTCAAAACACGTTTTCCTTCGCCACGCTCACATATTAATCCCAAAAATTATGAATTTTGGAATATAGCAATAATTTGACATTCCTGATTCAACCAAAGTGGTTTCGTCGAAAACGGAGGTCGTTTGCAAAATGGCTATTTTTAAGGGCTTCATATATATTAAAATATATATAAATTCCATAGCGACTTTTCTGAATTTTAAACTGGACATATTTTTCAAATTACAAAGTGAAATCTCAGTTTCTTACATCCGTTAGAAAGATATTATCAAACAGATTCAAATATTTCTTATTTCGTCCAGTTCTGATTTATATTGAATCCTGTGTATTCATTTGAAATTAGAAATCGAATTTTCGGACTACCGCGCCATTTCAGGCTCGTTATATAATTAAATTAAATTTATTCGTTCTAACTTCATCGAAAATAAATTTTCCATCATTATTATTTAAAATAAATCATTTTAAATATTCAAAATTCATTAAAATCGCCAAAATAAAAATTTTAAATTGGTTCTGATTTTCCGGGTTGTTACAACCTCCCCCACTTAAAATCTTTTCTTCCTCGAAAAGGAACGGAGCTGAAAGTTGTTTAACTAACCAACTCAACTCTCATTCTGGCTTTCATTCTTCAACTTTTCAGTTCCTAAGAATTTTAAAAAAATTCAAAAACTTGGCTAACACCCTAAATTTTCGAAAAATTTCGCCATAACCTCCTTTGTACGGGGAGCATCGGGAAAATCCCCAAACCGCCAAACAGGCCCTCTCATCTCAAAAAGAAAAAGAAAAAGCCAATCGGCTCATAAAATCATCCAAATCCAATAAATTAGTAAACATGTACCTATTTGTCGGGCATACAGTTTTATTCCTCTGCTCTAGCCTCCTTGCAATGACCTGTTCACACACATATATATGTACATGTATGCTATTTCAAACAATTTTCAATTCAGTTCAATATTTGATCAACTTGGCCAAATTTACCATACATTTACATGTTGGTTCAAATGAATAATCACACAATGAAATCAGCAATCAGTAATCAATTAGTTGATTAACGTTTCAAACACATAACTTCTATATATAGTCAAAAATCATATTTTTGATGCCAAGTCACAACAATATATTCTATCTAGTTTTGGTTCTCACACCAGTCAATTGGAAATATCTATAAATCCCACTTTCGAAACTCGAACACACATACTGATGATACTATAGTAATCATCAAGATCGTCTCCGGGCAACTAGAGTATGATTCTATATCCATCCAGTATATCAAAACTTCGAATACATGTTTGCAAGGCGTATATGCAAAATCTTTATATATTGGATTGTCCAAATTCAATATAAATAAATAATCAAATACATATAATAAGATTTAAATTTTCAAAACAAAATTTGTTTTTAATTTTATTTTAAAAATATACTCTTCCGACTCATTCTAGGATGCTACTGATCCCATCTTTAACGAGTTATTCTTATTGGATATTGCTAACCCAATCTCTGATGAATTCTTTCGCTTGGTTCTAATGTGTCTTGTCCTCAAGCTCTGTAAACCAAAGCTCTGATACCAAAATGTAGTGGCCCGAACTTCCCTGGTTTCCGAAGAGAAGAGAAAGAACGGATTGCTTGAGGACAAGACGAATCAGAACACAAACAGAAGAACATTTAATTGCTTATTACAACAATTACATCAGAGGATAAGAATATAACAGAGTATGAATAAATAATATACATTTGATCAATATCAGTGATTTAATAATTTACATTGCAGCGGAAAAATAATACAAAACACAACTGGAAGAAATACACGGATACAGAGCTTTCCGAATATCACTTCAGCTATAAACCAGGATCCTGTGAATATAATATCTGCAAAACCCAACTACTAGCTGCTCCTGTATAAAATAGGGGCACCCAGAGTTTAGGTTAAAACAATAAACTCCAGGTCAGTCATGTGACTGGTGTGAGAACTAAAACAGTTATTAATCTTTATTTTAAAGTTAGATAAATCAAGGGACCACGCCGTATAACACGGAACGGGTTTTAACCCCTAAGAATACAAATGCATAAACAAACAGCGCAATGGTAAATAAAGAACAATGAAGCTATTATAAGACCCAGGTCCCATCACACAATGCAACGCAAGCCGGAGGATAGGGTTTTACCTTATAATAGCCAAATAATGCTTGATACGCGAAATTTAATCTTTTATTATTACTATAAGTGAAGAATACAACTTCAAATATAAATGTATCAATCATAGACGGCATGGGTACAATATATCATGTCGCCGTACTAGTTCTACAATCAAAACAGCTAAATGTCGTATTGGAAGTTGGAATTCCATCATGAACCAAAGCAAGGGATCGTCCTCACCGCTTCGAGATGCTCTAGCCCGTGTCTTAGGACCCGGACTCAGGTGGGCCATTGGATCGTCAGGGCCGATCCACACGAAGTGGATTAAAATGCCTGAACAATGCGTTTCCCCGCCCTATGGGGCATAAACTGGTCATATCCCGACCAAATCATCCATCGGCCCCGTAGTGACCGATATAACCGAGGCGCCTCGCTTTCCATCATCCACATAAGTAAACTGTCAGGGCTCGCAAAAGCTGACACCACTCCTAGCTAGAAAGAAACGCATGTCCTCCCTGATGTCCTCTCCCGTTTCTGTTTCATACCCGGGGTGTGAGGCTCGCGAATTAACGATATACACAAAGCGGTGCTATATTAAAGATGTGCTTTGATCATCAACCACAAGACTCTGCTTTTCAACAAAAGCCTTGATCACTGCATCTCAGCATGCCATACAGGCAATTCACGCCATGCGACTGATGTCTATTGATATACAACCTCTGAGCTCGTACGTCTCAGAGAAGGGTGTGAAGCAAGAGAATAAATTCTCCGTCACCAAACAGACGTATATTTAATAGAGATCAATCAGCACAGAGTAAAATCCAATGTCAGACACACAGTCCATTTACAAGTTCGTTCTGGGTTTGAACGAAACCGGAGGCACCTTATTCCTCGTCCCGTATGTCCAATGCAGGAGAGAGGTCCTCGCATATACGTCGATCTCCAAGTACGTCTGGACGATCACCACTAAACTGACATTGATTGGGACGATAAATTTTACACATCGCCCAACTGCACAAATAATATTCAGCATTTGTTGGTTGAAACACCACACGGGTATTGGGATGATATTTGACGTACACAAATCCCAATTGTTTAGGTGTATGTCAATCGATTGGTTGACAGACCGTAGGAAGCGTTAATTATTTATATTAAATGCTTACGCAGTTGTGTAATGCACTCTGGATAATGGATGATTGTTTATCGTTGTTGTTGTGTACATGTGATGTATGAAATCCATATAAATAAAGTTATATGGTAATTGATTGGGTCTCGTTCCAATTTGGAAATAATGAATATTTTAAAATAATGTTCAGTAAAGGATTAAAATGTGAATTTGATGTCCGATTTTGGATGGACACGAAAATATTGAAATATGTGAAGCTGTGTTGATTAGATATGCGCCATTTTAACGCGAACGATACTTATATCGATTTTATTCATTTTTATAATGAATATCTAAAAGAAATGATTTCAAAATCTGATATTTTGAAAATATTATCATTTAAACATTATAACGATAAGGAGTATTCAATTTTGATTTGAAATTGAAATGAAAGTAGGAATCGTATTGAAACGAATTTATAAAATACGTTTTGAACGAAATATATATTATATGTATTATATCTATATTATATATATATATATATATATATATTTATGGCTTGAATAGAACGCGCTGCGACCGTTCGTGAATTTCAACCATTGACTTCGAATTGACATTATGGGAGATCCGACCGTTGGATTATCCTAAAACCGGAACCTTGGGTTCGTATCGGAAAATGCTTTCAAATGAATATAAGAGATTTGAAATCTAACGGTTGGATTTGGAATCATGTCCAAATCAAATTTGAAAAAGGTCGCTATGAATGCAGTTCGGTGGCCGTTATTGGGAACCGACTGTACGGGCTTTGATAAAATTATCAAAAATATTAATAATTTGTGTAAAATCATAATAAATGATTTGAAAAGAATTTGGATGAATAATTCCATGTTTGTAAAGATAAAAATATATTTTTATCAAAATTAACTAGTTAATAACTAGAAAAATAATCCAACGTTTTTAAATAAATAAATTGGATTTGAAAATGGTTTTAAAATAACCAGAATTTTTCCAAAGAATAAATTGGAATGGATTTGGAATTGGATTTTGGGTTTGTCGTGAATGGTGTCTTAAATAACACTGTTCTTAAACCTAGTTGAGAAAAGAATAAATCTTCTAATTAAGATTTAGTGAAGTTTACCAATTAATTGATATTTAATTGGAATTGAAATGAAAGTTGATTATGGGTTTATCGTGGACTGTGTTTTAAACGACATTTGTTCTTTAACCCAATTAACAATGAAAATCTGATTTGGAATTTATAAATCTTATTATTAAGAATTAGTGGAAATTTTCCAAAGTAAAGTTTTCCAATCTAATATTTATTAAATTGGAATTGAATGGAATTCGATTTGGTAATAATCAAGATGAGCTTCTGTGAATGAAGACCGTTACTATATATGGAATTTGAAAGGCTTTGCCATTATTCCATTTATATTATTAGTCAGATACAGAAATTTATATCGATTATACATTGTTATGATTTCCGTGTAGATTCCATTCTGATGGAAGATTATTTTGGGTTTATCGTGAACGATGTTTTAAATGACATTTGTTCTTTAACCCAGTTAAAGACAGGATTTATTTCCTAAATTTGAATAATCATTAAATAATGATTTTTAGGAATATTAAAACCGATTGGAGTTTTAATAAATCTTTAATTAGATTGGAATGAGAATGGGATAATTAAATTTATCGAATTCATGAAATGATCGAGAATGGAGTACCACCAGTTTTACTCCAGGCGATAGTTAAATCTTTAATTAGATTTGAATGGGAAATGGTAATTAATTTTACTGATAACACAGTGGTGTTAGACATGGAGTACTACCAGTTTTTCTCCATGGGATAGATAGGTTGGGATTGGGTTAAGATAAATAAATGATAACTTCGGTAAGGCTCGCTAATACCGACTATTTGATAAACCTTAATTTGGTTTAGAATTGATAATGGATAAAATGAAATCTTTTGAATTGATATCAAAAGGAAGATTAAAGAATAAATTTAAAGGATTTTATCTTTGATAAAATTAATGGGAACCTTTCCCTCATAATGTGAATATTTGAATAAAAGAATATTCTGAATTGGAATGAGATGTATGATGTGTTTTTAAAGCACTTGATTGTTGACTATAAAATACGTGAGTTATTCGGAAAGACCAGGTTTAACCCGTTCTGAATAATTCATACGACGACTATAGTCGATGATGAAGACGGTGGTTGAAGACCGGAGTTCTTCACATCGTATAGATGATTACTGATGTCTTGATTGGGATGTTCACCCAAGACAAGGTAATAAGTGGTGATCGTCCAGACGTATTTGGAGATCGACCGGATATGCGAGGACCTATCTCTTGTATTGGACATATGGGACGAGGAATAAGGTGCCTCCAGTTTCGTTCAGACCCAGAACGGACTTGTAAACGGATGTGTGTCTGACATTGGATTTCATTCTGTGTTGATTGATTTCTATTAAATACATATATCTGTTTGGTGGCGGAGAATTTATTCTCTTGCTTAACACCCTTCTCTGAGACGTACGAGCTTAAAGGTTATATATAGATATACATCAGTTGTATGGCATGAATTGTCAGTGTGGCATGCTAAGATGCAAATGATCAGAGCTTTGGTTGAAAAGCAGGGCCTTGTGATTGATGATCAAAGCACGACTTTAAGTAGCATAACTTTGTGTTGAAGTGTTAAGTCGCGAGCCTCACACCTTGATATGAGTTAAAAACAGGATAAGGGACACAGTGAGCGCACGACATTTCTTTCTAACTAGAAGTGGTGTCATGGTATGGAGCCCAGACATCTTTACTTATGTGGATGATGAATTGCGAGGCGCCTCGGATTTGAGTCCCTAGTGGCTCTTTATATGGTCGACATACTGACCATTTTAGAGGTCTGATAGGACCGGGAAACATGTATTCAGGAATAATTAATCCACTAAAGTATGTGTGGACCGTCACTGCAGGATCCAAGGGTTGCCCCGCGGTGTGTAATCCTGGGTCACCTTGCTAGAGGTGATCCGAATCGGTAAAAGTACACCCCTTGCCTTCACTCATGATGGAAACCCAATTTCCAATACGGCATTTTTCGGTTTTAGTTGTAGAACTAGTGTGGCGACATGATATACGGTACCCATGCCGTCTATGATTGATGCATTTATATTTGTAGTTGATTTTGACACTATAAACTTATAGTAATAACAAAAATGATTTGTTTTAAACGTATCAAGCATGTTTGGCTATTATAAGGGAAAACTCTAACCTCCGGCTTGTGTTGCATTGTGTGATGAGACCTGAGTCTTATAATAGCTTCATTTTCCAAAAAGCATTTCATTGTTTTATTTTAAACTGACTCGGAATTTATTGTTTCTACCTAAAATCTGGGTGCCCATATTTTCCACACGGGCAGCTAGAGGTTTTGGTTTTCGCAGATATTTCTTTTCACAGGATCCTGGATTACTGCTGGAGCTTTATTCAGAAAACTTTGTATCCGTATATCTCTTTCAGTTGTGTCATTTGTTATTTTCCGCTATGCATTATACTTATGTATTATTTTCCTCTGCCATGCAATTTTAAATCTTTGATATTGTATTTCCAATGTGTAGTATTCATTCATACTCTGGAATATTCTTGTACTCTGATGTAAATTGTTGTAATAGCAATGAAATGTTATACTGTTTGTGTTCTGATGCGTCGTGTTCTTAAAGCAATCCAGGCTTTCCCGTAAGGGGAAGTTTGGTTCGTTTCACGACGATTCCATATTTAATGGAAGTTGATTTGGGTTTATTGTGAACTGTGCTTTTAATAACATTGATTCTTTAAACCAGTTAAAGACAAGATTAATTTCTTAAAGTTGAATAATCATAAAGTAATGATTTTTGAGATTAAAACCAAGCTGGAGTTTTAATGAATCTTTAATTAGATTGAAATGTCAATGAGGTAATTAAATTCACCGAATTTAAGAAATGTTTTGAGATGGAGTACCACCAGTTTTACTCCATGCGATTGTTAAATCTTTAATTAGATTTGAACGTAAAAAGGTAATTAATTTTACCAATAACACATTGGGTGTTAGATATGGAGTACTACCAGTTTTGCTCCATGGGATGAATAAATTGGCATTGGAAAAAAATAAAAAAATAAATGATTACTTTGGTAAGGTTCGATAATTCCAACTAGTTTTATAAACCTTAATTTGATTTAAAATTGTTAAAGGATTAAATAAAATCTTTTGAAATTGATATCCAAAGGAAGATTAAAGAATATGTTTAAAAGAACTTATCTTTGATAAAATTAATGGGAACCTTTCCATAAAATGTGAATATTTGAATAGAAGAATATTCTGAATTGGAATGAAGTATATGATGTGTTTTTATAGCACTTGATTATTGATTATAAAATACGCGAGTTATTCGGAAAGACCAGGTTTATCCCATTCTGAATAACTGATACGATGACTAAAAGTCGATGATATGAAGACAGTGGTTAAAGACTGGAGATCTTCACATCATATGGATGATTACTGAGGTCTTGATTTGGCTGTACACCCAAGACAAGGTAATAAGTGGTGATCGTCCAGACGTACTTGGAGATCGATCGGATTTCCGAGGACCTCTCTCCTATATTGGATATATGGGATGAGGAATAAGGAGCTTCCGGTTTCGTTCAGACCCAGAACGGACTTGCAAGTGGATGGTATGTTTGACATTGTTCCTTTATACTGTATTCATTGATCTCCGCTAAATATATATCTGTTTGGTGGCGGAGAATTTATTCTCTTGCTTAACACCCTTTTGTGAGACGTACGAGCTTAGAGGTTATATATTGGTAGAAATCAGTGGTATGGTATGGATTGACAACGTGGAATGCTAAGATGCAAATGATCAAGGCTTATTGTTTAAAAGCAGAGTCTTGTTATGGATGATCAAAGCACAGCTTTAAGTAGCACAACTTTGTGTATAGCGTTAATTCGCGAGCCTCACGCCTCTGCATGAGTCAAAAACGAGATAAAGGGGTGCAGTGAGTGCATACGTTTCTCCTTAGTTTGAAGTGGTGTTATGGTATGGAGCCCAGACATTTTTACTTATGTGGATGATGTATGCAAGGTGCCTCAGATATGATTGGTCGACATACTGACCATTTTGGAGGTCCGATAGGACCGGGAAACGTATTGTTCAGGAATAACTAATCCACAAAAGTAAGTGTGGAACGGCACTGCATGATCCAAGGGTTCGCCAGCGTCCGATTCCTGGGTCATCTTGCTAGAGGTGATCCAAATCGGTAAGGAGACCATCCCTTGCCTTGACTAATGATGGAAATCCAATTTCCAATACGACAACGTTCGGTTTTAGTTGTAAACCTATGTATGGCGACATAATATATGGTACCTATGCCGTTTATGATTGATACATTTATATTTGAAGTTGTTTTGACACTATGCACTTATAGTAATGTAACGCCCCGCCTCTATACCCACTATCGTCCAGTTCATTTCAGAGAAATTTCGTAGACCATAATGGAGAATGAGGTTTGTGAAGGGTGACCGATTGTATAATCGCTCCATGTGAGGAATGCACATCGAATTGCGATACCGATTAAAATTTCGACATGACCATTCGGTACATAGGGCAACTACACAACGGCTATAAATAATCCGGAAAGCAGTATAAAATAGACATCAACAATAATATAAATATGGTATATCTCATAGCCAGACACAGAATAATCATATCACAAAGGCGGAATAAATATGAATAAACCAAGAATGCGTACAATAAGCTAGTGGTCAACAAAGATCCACTAATCCCAAAAGTATAGATGCATGCACCATGATCTAAATAAAAGAATATGTACACAACGATAGATAATGTCATAGGTACAAAAGTACATAAAGCTGCGGAGGTAGAGTAGCAAGCTGAAAGCGGAAGATCAATCCTGCGATGAGACCCAAAGGAGCACCTAAAATGACTCGACCTGACCCGAGTATTATTTATAAGAAAATAAACAATAAACGGATCGGTTTAGCTGTACTTATCAAATAAACTGAGATAATAAGAGATATAACGCAGGATGACATGATTCTAGTAATAATATCTAATCATAACTAAATATGAAACATGGAATGTCAACACAATCCGGAAATGACAATGGAATGTCAGCGCACCATTATCTCTAAATAATCTCCTAGCTAATGTAGAATGCAACATTCAAATAATAACACACAACAAGAAATGACAGTGGAAATAAATCTCATGACATTGAGCACACAACAATAACAAGAATCCAGAAATCACCAGAAATCCAGAAAACATCATAAAAAGTGGTAACTCCCCAAATAAGGAACGATCCAGTGGTAACTCCCCAAATAAGGAACAATCCAGAAAACATCATAAAAGTGGTAACTCCCCAGATAAGGAACGATCCAGTGGTAACTCCCTAAATAAGGAATGATCCAGAAAACATCATGAAAAGTGGAAACTCCCTAGATAAGGAACGATCCAGTGGTAACTCCCTAAATAAGGAACGATCCAGAAAACATCATAAAAAGTGGAAACTCCCCAGATGAGATACGATCTCTAGGTAGCGAACCTATTTCTTTGAGCCGAAGCTCCGCCACGGAGTCGGGTCGTGACCCCAGATGATGAAAATACATAAATCATAGAAAATCACAGAAAGTTGGACTGAAGTCCCATAGTTGAAGGTCCCAAATCGTAAATTTCCACTAGGGTGATTGCGAACCAAACAACTATGTCAGGAGGCGGATACCAATGATCCGGGTGAGTATGAATTACACCGAGATAGTTAATATAAGAAAATAGCTAAATGTCACATAACCACTCGCTATTCTAGAATATTTACGAACCTGTTGTTAGTTCATTCCCAGAACATCAAGAATAATCATAAAACGGATCACATCGATCCGGGTAAATAGAAATTACTTCGAGCTAGTTAATATAAGGAAATAGCAACATGTCACATAACCACATGCTATTCTCGAATATTTACGAACCCGTAATTGGTTTCTATTCAAAACAGAGAAAATCACCACACATGTTCGAACGCATGAGTCCAAGAGTTATTCGCCGAAGTAAACGTATAAGGGGTCATAGTCCTCAGTTTTACTAAGGTGAATAAACTAAATTTCTCATCCGATCGATAGGATAAGGAATCGAATATAAATCAATAGAATCGGAATCGGGTTTAGAAATTGAGTTGATTTTAAAAGGATTTGAATTTAAAAACTGATTAAACGTTAGTTCGATGCCCATTGACAATATAGAACCCCATTATCCATTGTTGTTCAATCATTCATGAAAACCGTCGCCGTAGCGAATAGAACACAAACATCATGAAACATAAACTCACATTACAACAACATACAGGAAATCAAGGGATAACGGTTGTAATTTCGATCAATGAACGAATCGAAATCCCAAACTAGCACCCGAAGGTTTTAAACTACATCGGAATAAACTCGAAGCATATCGAGTTGATAATTCACGTTTTATTGGCATGAATCATCTTAACAACAGTATCAAATAATTCGATATATGAATTAGAACGCACGGGCTTTAGAATGATCACTTATCCAATTCACATCCTAAACAATGTGAATAGACCAAAAGAATCAACATTGGAAGAATCACTTGAGAATCAAAGACAATGAATCGAGCTGCTGGAATCTGTGAATTCGTGAAGCTGAAGTTCACAAACGAAGTCCGAACGGCCCGAGCTTCGGCAGGGAAAGAGCCTGGATGTGGGTAGACTATGGAACGAGGTCCCTCCGGTCCATAGCACAAAACCGGTCGACCGAAAAAATAGGGCAGTCGATCGTTTTTACACAGAAGTAAAACCGGTCGACCGCCTCATTTTGGGCCAGTCAACCGGTCCTGGCCTGGGCTATTGCCTAGGCCGAACCTAGAGGGATTCGTCCCCCGCGAGTATTGGTCATCGATCGTTGAGGTTCGTGACTTCTTCGGGACATCAACGAGACCTCTCTGATCCGCCGTGTCGACTCGCAAAGCTCAAATGCAAAGAATTCGATTATAGGTTTTAAACGAACCAATTTTCCAAAACAAAACGAATAAACGCGATATAAGCGAATTGTGAAGTCTTAGAACTTGCCGGGTACGACAATGGTACTTCACAACACCACTTTATCGAATCAAATCATGTGCATTGATCGTGTGAATAACATATGTCATAATCTCTATTTCAAATGAACAAACAAAAGCATATCAAAGCGATTCAAGCGACTTGTGAAGATTAGAACTTGTCGGGGGACAACGAAGCTTCACAACATCATCAAATCAACTCATATCATATACATTAGATCATATGAACAATCCTTATCATAATTTTCAACTCAATGAAACATAAAAACATGAAATCGGCTAAGTTACACTAACATAACCAACACACTAGCACATGCAAACTCATATGAACACTAAATTACACTTGTACAAGCCAATGGCTTGTGGCATAGATGTGAGTTCAAAAAGAACTCACCTTTGGCTTGATTCAATGAAGAACAAGCTCCAATTCAAGCATAGAAGCTTTCTTTCTTCAATTGCTCCTCTCTAATCACCATATAAACACACATGCAAACGTATGGATGTTAAACATCATAAAAATCCGAAATTGACGAGCTATGGAGATAAAGAAGAGGATAAAGAAGCTTACCCAAGTTTCTACACTTAATTTCCTCTTGATTTGAGCTCCTAATTGAAATCCCTAGCTTAGGAATATTAATTACCCATTCTCACTCCCTATTTTTATTGCTTTTGAGGGCTTGGAGAGAATGAGTGGAAGAGGGGCTAATTTGGGGGTTATAAGGGTGGGTTAGCTTTAAGCATCCAAGCCCTAAACCAAAGTCCAAATTTCCGAAACTCGGAACATATAAATGCTTATAGTCAAAAGGTCGCAAACGATGATCCGGACTCAATGGAAGTGGTCCCGAATCCTAATTTTATCGTTTATGAAAAACGACATTTTGAGTGACACATAAGGTACGACGATATATTTAGATAAAATATTTAAATCTAAAACCGTTGAATGAGTGGGTTGTTACAAGTAATAACAAAAATGATTTGTTTTAAAGCGTATCAAGCATGTTTGGCTATTATAAGTGAAAACTCTATCCTCTGGTCTGTGTTTTGCATTGTGTGATGGAACCTGAGTCTTATAATAGCTTCATTGCGTCGTTTATAAATTGTTTTATTTCAGAGTATTCTTAGGAGAAAACCTGTTCCATGTTATACGGCGTGGTCCCTTGATTTTCCCAACTTTAAAACAAAGTTTATAATTGTTTCAGTTCTCACACTAGTCCCATGACTGACTCGGAGTTTATTGTTTCTACCTAAACTCTGGATGCCCATATTTTCCACGCAGATAGCTAGTATTTTTGATTTTCACAGATATTTCTTTTCATAGGATCCTAGATGACGTCTGGAGCTATATTCGGAATGTTTTGTATCCGTGTATTTCTTTCAGTTGTGGTAGTTAATGTTTTCCACTATGCATTATATTTATGTATGTATATTTCCGCTATTTTGTAATTTGTAAATCTCTAATATTTATTTTTCTGCTGTATATTATTTATCTGAGCTCTGGTATATTCCTGTACTCTGATGTAAATTGTTGTAATAGCAATGAAATGTTCTCGTGTTTGTGTTCTGATAAGTCGTGTTCTCAAAACAATCCGGCCTCCTCCGCCTCTTCGGGGATCAAGGAAGTCTAGGTCGTATCAGTTGGTATCAGAGCTTTGGTTTACAAAGCTCGAGAAAAAGACACATTAGAACCAAGTGAAAGAATTCCTCAGAGATAGGATTAGTAACATCCTGTAAGAATGACTTGTTAGAGATAGAGTTAGTAATACCCTAGAATGAGCTAGAAGAGTATTGTTTATAAATGAGTTTTGTTTTGAAAATTATATCTTATTATAAAGATTTAAATATTATATTTGATATTGATTTGGACAATCGAGTATAAGGAGATTTTTCATATACGCGTCATGGACGTATATTTGAAGCCTAAAATATACTGGGTAGATATATAATCACACTATTGTCGACCGGGGATGATTTTGATGATCGCTATAGCATCATCAGTATTTATGTTCGAGTTTCGAAAGTGGGATATCTATATGGTTCCAATTGACTGGTGTGAGAACCCAAAGTTAGTTCGAGTTTATGTTGTGATTTGGCATTGAAATATGATTTTTGATTATATATTATAAGTTGTATAATTGAAAAGCTAATCAACTAATTGATTGCTGGTTGTGATGTGTGATTATTAATTTAACTAATAAAATATGGGAATGATGAAACCAATATGAAAATGAAAGGTAGATTAAGCCAAACCAAATCAAATATTGAACTAAATTGATAATTGATTGGAATTGCATACATGTGCATATATATGTTGAACAGGTCATAGCATGGAAGCTAAGAAGAGGAATAAAATTGTATGCCCAACAAATAGGTAAATGTTTACTATATTCATTGGGTTTGATGATTTTATGAGTTGATTAGCAAGCCGCTTGGCCTTTTCTTTTTCTTTTTGATTGATGAGGGCCCTGTGAGTCAAGTTGTGGTTTTACCGATCAGCCCGTACAAAGGAGGTTATAGCAAAAAAAATTGAAAATTTAAGGCGTTAGCCAAATTTTGAGAAATTAAAAAGTTCTTATAAACTGAAAAGTTGAAGAAATTGAGTCAAGCGAAGGTTGAGTTGATTAAGTAAACAACCTTCAATTCTATCCTCCTTTTAGAGGAAGAAAAGATTTTAAGTGGGGGAGATTGTAACAACCCTTATTTTTGGAACCAATTTAAAATTTTATTTTAAATTGATTTAATGGATTTTCCATGTTTAAGATGATTTATTTTGAGAATTAATAATTAATAATTTATTTTTAAATCAAAGTTAGAACGTATAAATTTAGAATTTATAAAATGAACTCGAAATGGTGCGGTAGTTTGAAAAGTTGATTTTAAACTTCAATTGAATATACAGAATTCAGTATAAGTCAGAATTTAATGAAACAAGAAACATTAGAATCTATTTAACTATATCTTTCTAACGAATGTAAGAAACTGAGATTTCACTTTATAAATTGTAAGTTATGACAAGATTAAAATTCAAAATAGTCGCTATGGAATTTATATATATTTTAATAATATATAGCTTTTAAAAATAGCCATTTTGCAAACGACCTCTGTTTTCAATGAAACCACTTTTATTGGATCCGGAATATCAAATTATTGTCAGGTTTGAAATTTCAAGTCACGTGGACTTAGTATGTGAGCGTGGTGAATTTAAACGCGTTTTCAATTTCAGTTTGAATTTAATAAACCAGTTAAAAAGGCCATTTTTCAAATGGCCTCCAAATTTGACGAAATTAATTTTATTAGGACCGTATCGTCAAAACATAGCTAGATTTCAATTTTCATAATTTTTTGAGTTTGTATATGACCCCGGTAAATTAAAATGTGCGTTAAAATTCAATATTGACCGTTATATTAATTTATATTTTAATTTTGATAAAAACTGACTGAAATAGTCGAATTGGCTTATGTAACATATCCCATTGTGTCCAGAACAGGGGGTATTTGGTTGGAGGCGACAGTCATTGGGTTTGATTTGGAGTTCGGTGCACGAAATTTCACTGGAAATTATTAAGAGAATTAAATATTAATTTAATAAGGGTATAAATACCCCAAAATATCTCTAAACCCTAATCATTTCTTGGAGCCGCAGCTTCTCTCGGTGAATGGATGAAATCGATTTAAATTAATCCCTTTAAATCTTCAAATCAGATAGTTAAATTCCAAAATTCCCAACGTCGATTATGTAGAGCTCGTTACGAGCTTCAAGATGACCGGTCGAGATCTGAAACCATCGCCTGAACAGGTTGATATTTCATCTCTAAGTCGCAACATTTGAAGCGGTTTCCAGGGTGGGAGGGGTCATCGAGTTCACTGTGGTGGCCAAGGTGGGTGCCGGCGCGAAGCCCGAGAGCATGGAGGTGGTGGATCGTTGGCAGGTGGCACGGTTGAGGAGCGGTGGCGGATTTCTTAAGTGGAGCACGGGTTCGGAGTCTCCAGGAAATTTCGAAGAGGAATGAAGGGTAATTAACCCTTAAGACCGTGATTAGAGGATAATTGATTAAAGTTAATTATTTAATTAATTTAATAATGTAATTAATCTTTAAAACTTTTTATCTTTTTCATACGAGATTGAAATCCAACAATTTCAGTTGCGTTGGAATCGTGGAACTGACCAAAATGGAAAAGGAGCAAGTTGGATTTTTAGCTAAATTAAACGCTCGTTTAATTTAGTTTAAAAATAAAATCTTCTAATAAAGACTAACGGAGTGGAAATCAAAGTGAGAACTCTCTCACTCAAAATTTGGTACAGTTATTTATTTTTATAATTGAATATATATTTATTGCCTGTGATTGCAATATATTTTTTGGTGGATGATGGATGTGTACAGTTTTAATGTCATTATTATTAAACTAAAAATAAATTCGTATGGACTGTGATGTAAACCCCACATGGGTATTGGGACGATAATTTTGCACATTGCCCAATTATTTGTTGATTGTTGAAAACCCCACACGGGTTTGGGGATGATAATTAACTCACATCTCCCTTGATTTAATTGTATGTCAACTGATTGATTGACAGATTGTGATAAGCGTTATTTAATTATTTAATGCTTATACAGTTGTAAATTGTACTTTGGATGTGAATTGAATGTTTAAAAGTTTATCACTATTTTTGAATACATGTTGTGTATGGAATCCATATAAATAAAATTATGTGGTAATTGATTGAGTCTAATTCCAATTCAGAAATAACGAATATTATAAAATAATATTCAGTGAAAAATCAAAATATGATTTTGATGTCTGATTTTGGATGGACATAAAAATATTGAAATATATGAAGCCGAGTTAAGTAGATGTACGCCATTTTAACTCGAACTGATTTTTCTGTCGATTTTATTCATTTTATAATGAATATCTAAAAGATTTGATTTCAAATCTGATATGTTGAAAATATTATTATTTTTATATTATAATAATATAGATTGTTCAATTTTGATTTAAGATTGAAAAGGAAGTTGAAATCGTTTTAGAATGAATTTATAGATGATTTATAAATTACGTTTTAGAAAGGAAATCGACGAAATATTATATATATATATATATTTAAATGGTTTGAATAGAACGTATCGCGCAGCGACCGTTCGCGAATTTCAACCATTAACTTCAAATTGACGTAACGGGAGATCCAACCGTCGGATTCTCCTAAAACAAGAATCGTTGGGTTTGTATCGAAAAGTGCTTTCGAATGATAATAAGAGATTTGAAATCTAACAATTAGATTTTAAGATATGTCCAAATCAGTTTTGGAAAAGGTCGTCATGGATGCAGCTCGGTGGTCGATATTAGAATCGGACTATAAGGGCCTTATTAATATTAATAAAAATATGAATCAGTTATGTAAATTCATAATTAATGATTTGAAAAGGTTTTTGGATGAAATATTCCATATTTGAAAAGATAGAAGATATTTATCTGAATGAACTAGTTAACGACTAGAATGGAGATCAGAAAGGAATTATAATGGTTTTAATATAACCAGATTCCAACGTATGAATTGGAACAGATTCGAAAGGAAATAGTCTTTGGAATATTTCGATATCAGATTCCGTGATTATATGGATATTGTTGAGGAATTTGGAAGATATAAATACCATTATTCCCCATACGATATCCGTTAGTTTCAGAATTTGATATTCAATATAAGTCGATATAATTTCTATTCAGAGCCTTGTATTTAATATCAAATTGGATTTTAGGTTTGCCGTGAATGGTGTCTTTATTAACACTGTTCTTAAACCCAGTTGAGGAAAGAATAAATCTTTTAACCAAGGTTTAATGAAGTTTTCCAATTAATTAATATAATTGGAATTAAATGGTAGGTTATTACGGGTTCATTGTGAACAATGTTTTAAAGGACAATAGTTCTTAAACCCGATTAACAGTGAAGTTATAATATGAAATTTATGAATCTTTTAATTAAGATTTAATGGAAAATTTTCCAAAGTAAAGTTTTCCAATTTAATATATCAAATTGGAATTGAATGGAATTCAATTCAGCAATAATCGAGATGAGCTTCTATAAAGGAAGACCGTTACTATATATGGAATTTAAAAGGCTTTGTCGTTATTCCATTTATATTATTAGTCTGATACGGAAATTTATATCAATTATATATTGGTCTATTTTCCGCGAAGATTCCATATTTAATGGAAGTTGATTTGGGTTTATTGTGAACTGTGTTTTTAATAACATTGATTCTTTAGCCCGGTTAAAGACAAGATTAATTTCTTAAAGTTGAATAATCATAAATTAATGATTTTTGAGATTAAAACCAAGTTAGAGTTTTAATGAATCTTTAATTAAATTGGAATGTCAATGAGGTAATTAAATTCACCAAATTTAAGAAATGTTTCGAGATGGAGTACCACCAGTTTTACTCCATGCAATAGTTAAATCTTTAATTAGATTTGAACGTAAAAAGGTAATTAATTTTACCGATATCACAGTGGGTGTTAGATATGGAGTACTACCAGTTTTGCTCCATGGGATGAATAGATCGGGATTGGAAAAAATAAAATAACAAATGATTACTTCGGTAAGGCTCGATAATCCCGACTGGTTTTGTGAACCTTAATTTCGATTAAAGGATAAAATAAAATCTTTTGAAATTGATATCCAAAGGAAGATTAAAGAATAAGTTTAAAAGAACTTATCTTTGATAAAATTAATGGGAACCTTTCCATAAAATGTGAATATTTGAATAAAATAATATTCCAAATTGGAATGAGGCGTATGATGTGTTTTTATAGCACTTGATTATTGATTATAAAATACGTGAGTTATTCGAAAAGACCGGGTTTATCCTATTATGAATAACTGATATGACGACTAAAAGTTGATGATATGAAGATGGTGGTTGAAGATCAGAGATCTTAACATCATATGGATGATTATTGAGGCCTTGATTGGGTTGTACATCCAAGACAAGGTAATAAGTGGTAATCGTCTAGACGTACTTGGAGATCGACCGTATTTGTGAGGACCTATCTCCTGTATTGGATATATGGGATGAGGAATAAGGTGCCTCCAGTTTCGTTCAGACCCAGAACGGACTTACAAATGGATGGTATGTTTGACATTTTATTCCTTTATATCTATGCAGTTAAAGCCCCGCTAAAGCCTTGCAATATCCCCGCTATAGCTCATAGCGCTCTTCAACCGCTACGCTATTTTAATTTAGCGTTGATGAACAGTACATCCGCTTCTAGCCCCGCTATTTTCCGCTGCATCCGCTAAATCAAGGCTTTTTAGCATCCGCTTTAGCAATATTAATATATAAAGCTTGATTTGGTTATTTTTAATTTCAAAAAATTTAGTAAAGTTAGCATAAAGGGATAAATTTAAGGAAAAAGTGTCTAATATATGGTAACATTCAATTACACTCATCAAATTTAACATGGAAAACTATGATATTCCGTGATTTTCTTATATAAAGTTAATTAATATTAGTTTCTTATACACATATAACGTGAGAAAGATGATTATTTAATTTTCAAATATTTGGTTTTACATTTTATGAACCTTTTTGCGCCCCCGCTATTTCCCCGCATTATCCCCGCTGCACCTTTCTACACCTCGACCGCTATAGAACAGCTAAGCGCTTTAACTGCACAGCTTTATATTGTATTCATTGATATCTTCTAAATATAAATAAATATATATATATATATATATATATATATATGTTTGGTGGTAGAGAATTTATTCTCCTGCTTAACACCCTTCTCTGAGACATACGAGCTTAGAGGTTATATATTGGTGGAAATCAGTGGTACAGTATGGATTGACAATGTGGCATGCTAAGATGAAAATGATCAAGGCTTATTGTTTAAAAGCAGAGTCTTGTGGATGATGATCAAAGCGCAGCTTTAAGTAGCATAGCTTTGTGTATAGCGTTAATTTGCGAGCCTCACACCTCGGTATGAATCAAAAACACGATAAGGGGGCGTAGTGAGTGCATACATTTCTTTCTAGCTAGAAGAGGTGTTATGGTATGGAGCCTAGACATTTTTACCTATGTGGATGATGGATGAGAGGTGCCACGGATATGATTGGTCGATATACTGACCATTTTGGAGGTCTGATTGGACCGGGAAACGTATTGTTCAGGAATAACTAATCCACTAAAGTAAGTGTGGACCGGCACTGCAGGATCCAAGGGCTCGCCAGCGTCTGAGTCCTGGGTCATCTTGCTAGAGGTGATCTGAATCGGTAAGGAGACCATCCCTTGCCTTGACTCATGATGGAAATCCAATTTCCAATACGACATCATTCGGTTTTAGTTGTAAACCTATGTATGGCGACATAATACATGGTACCTATGCCGTCTATGATTGATACATTTATATTTGAAGTTGTTTTGACACTACGCACTTATAGTTATAACAAAAATGATTTGTTTTAAAGCGTATCACGCATGTTTGGCTATTATAAGGTAAAACTCTATCATCTGGTTTGTGTTTGCATTGTGTGCTGGGACTTGAGTGTTATAATAGCTTCATTTTTCAAAAAGTATTGCGTTGTTTATAAATTGTTTTATTTCAGAGTATTCTTGGGAGAAAGCCCGTTCCGTGTTATATGACATGGTCCCTTGATTTACCCAACTTTAAAATAAAGTTTATAACTGTTTCAGTTCTCATACCAGTCCCATGACTAACTCGGAGTTTATTGTTTCTACCTAAACTCTGGGTGCCCATATTTTCCACGCGGGCAGCTAGTATTTTTGGTTTTCGTAGATATTTATTTTCACAGGATCTTGAATTACTGCTGGAGCTATATTCGGAATGCTTTGTATCCGTGTATTTCTTTCAGTTGTGGGAGTTGATGTATTCCACTGTGCATTATATTTATGTATGTATGTTTCCGCTGTTTTGTAATTTGTAAATCCCTGATATTTATTTTTCTGCTGTATATTATTTATCTGAACTCTGATATACTCTTGTACTCTGATGTAAATTGTTGTAACAGCAATGAAATTTTCTCGCGTTTGTGTTCTGATGAGTCGTGTTCTCAAAACAATCCGGGCTCCTCCGTCTCTTCGGGGATCGGGGAAGTCTAGGTCATCCCATATAAGCTTCCAAAGGCCTAGGCTTAGCGTAAATAAAAAGGGAAAACAAAGAAAGGAGAATAGAATCAAATCACAAAGGCATATAGGCAAGACTGGAAATAAGCTTAGAAACAGGGAAAAGTAAGATAAATACATATAACTTATTAATTATCCAATAGTAAAGGCATATGTTTTACTTATCAGGACGGTACAGGCGATTAACAGTGAAAAGCATGTATACCAATTTTCTTATAAACATTATATATCCTAACCAAATTTTATTTAACTGTCATGTTATAGTCTAAGAAATCAGATCTGAAAATGACAGGGAACTCACAGTGGGTCTTGGTGAAGAAGATATTAAATCTCTTATATATATAACTATCTTCCGTAGAAAAGTCCAATCCTTTCGTTGTTGTGTGTAAGTCCTGAATGTTGTCTCTATAGATCTTGGATTCACCATCATTCCCTTATTATATATTTCTATTTCATAATAGATACATAGAGGCAGAAGATATGAAGAAATGGTGTGTATTTGGAATGGGAGAAGCCACCTATTTATAAATTCACAGAGTCAAGCTCAGTCTTTAGATTCTAGGGTTTCAATCCAAACCGTACATGTAGCACTGAGTCAGTACAAACCTAGCCACAAAACTATCCAGATTTGAAACTCAGAATCTTCCCCGTATCTGGGGGGTCGACCCAGCCATGCTTGGGTTGACCCATAGGTCAATCCAGGCCAGAAGTGGGTCGTCCCACAACGGTCTTGTTATCCGCTCGTTCTCCGGCTTATTTTGTTTGAAAATACTAGAATTATATTTATATAATATTCATATATAAGCCCCTTATATGTATACAAACTTCTAATGCCCATAACATCTTCATAAGTTATCCGTTTTACGCAAACTTAGGGTCTATCTGAACCAAAATTCCAAGATGAATGCAAGGTAATGCCGATTTCACTTAATTATGAATATTTTTATTAAGTTATTCCTAATTTATTATCGTATAGTGTATTAATTTTTGGGGTGTTACATTCCCCTACTTAAAGGATTTCATCCCCGAAATCTCCAAGTTAAGCAGAATGTTACTATCCTAACAACCACCTACAACCATCTACTCATCCATCATCCACAGGCCTCCATGGTCCTTAATAATTTCTAATGCTTGTCTGAACATACGCAAAGGTGTTGTGTGTATATGTCCTTATACTAATGCGAAAATCAGGAGGTCGACTGATTTAGTTGACCTCCTTAATGCAATGTATGCTCATGCCATGAATTCAAAACGTATGCAAATAATCCTAGAATAGCATGTAAAATTCTATATGTGTGCACAACCATTCATCCAAATGCAACATCCATATGATGATTCACCTATTTCCATCCATGCCAAATTGAAAATGCACACTTATCCATATGCAATATGTAAGTGATTGAGCCGATCTAGTGCCCAGTATGCGTATATGCATCCACGAGCTACCACTATCAAACACTTGCATCCACTTGCAACCATCAATCATAACATGTTTCAAACCCATGTTTCCAACAATTGGATTTTACCTAAGGATCAAAAAGTTCGAACAATAGGATGAATCTACTTGAATGATAGAAGCAAATGCAAAGTGTGACGGCCCGCCCCGGACTAGCCGACATTTCTCCGAAATGCGTTGTGCCGATGTCCAACTAGCACAGGACGGTCACCAAAGAAAAAGGGTGTGAAGCTAAAACCGCCAAAGGAACCTGTAGTATATCTCACAGCGCATGCGATAAAATGTAATAACAACATAACTTTGACATAAAACAGGCGAGACAGTGCATAAGTTGAAAACTAAATCATCATAGCAGCGGAATCCATAATACAGCTTATGATCCAACATCCTTATTACAACTTCAAATTTCTGTCTCTAAAGCAAAAGAAATAAAAGGTACACTACTAATGCCCAAGCAGTGACCAGCTACAACATAGGGAGTATATATGTATATCATACGTGGAAGCCTCCTGCTCGTCTTTGGACAGATACTCGCGCATTACCACCTAATCTGTCTCTAGTATGCTCGTTTAGGAGCACCCAGAGTAATAAGAAGAGACACAAAACTCTTGGTCCGACAAAAGTCAGGTATGAGCGATAAGTAACAAAATGGTACAATAATAGGTATAATCCAATCATACCTGAACCTGGACCTGCAACCAAAGAGTTAGCACAGCAAGATGTATAGTACTCTAAGGTAACACTAAAATAAAGTGTAAAAGTAATATGGGGTTGCATGACATGGTGATAGCAAACATCAAACATAGCAATCATCCTCACATCTCTCACTCAGTGCGTAAAGCATACGATATCCACTACTTTGGTCACCTAATCTTTGGGCCATGATGGAGTCCAACCCGTACAACTATCACTACGAGCCCCTAATCCGTCTCTCAGTGGTGAACCAAAGTTATAGGTATCGATAACCCCTTTGCACACGTCCCGCAGCAAAGTCCAATCATGAAGTCAACTCGTTGGTTCCCGTCTGGACACTGAGTCACGACTTCTCATTTGGACTACCTTTGCATCTCGGGTTTTTGGTCATCATTCCCGTTCGTTTCGTAACTCCAAGCTTCCATACATATTCACACTTTAGTTCAGATATGTGCGGTTCGTGATTCTCCAGTTTGGGTCGCGATCCCCCTTTCCTGCATCGGCTCGTGATCTGCTCGTGGACCCCTGTTCGGGTAGTGACACATGCTCGTGGTCCTCCTCTCCTGGGTCGGTTCGTGATGGTTCGCGGTCCGCCATCCTAGGGGTTGCCCCCAGGGTTCGCCCACTTCCTAGGGGTCGGGTCGTGAGGGTGCTTCACGTTCCTAGGGGTCGGCTCGTGAGGATACTTTGCCATCCTAGGAGTCGGGTCGTGAGGATACTTCACCATCTTAGGAGTCGGGTCGTGAGGATACTTCGCCATCTTAGGAGTCGTGTCGTGTCGTGAGGATACTTCACCATCCTAGGAGTCGGGTCGTGAGGATACATCGCCATCCTAGTAGTCAAGTCGTGAGGATACTTCACCATCCTAGGAGTCGGGGTGTGAGGGTGCTGCACGATCCTAGTGGTCGGGTCGTAAGGATACTTCACCATCCTAGGAGTTGGGTCGTGAGGATATTGCACGATCCTAGGGGTCGGGTCGTGAGGGACAGGTGCTTCACGAACGGACTCTGCATAATTTCCTGCAACTTTTCCAGCGAGTTGTTTACGCCATACGATGGCGTTTTTGATCAATCTAACAATTTTAGGCAATCACAAAACATTCCAAACAGTCATAGCAACATGTAGCATCAACCATAAACACCAAAACAACAACTTAACATGTCAATTATGGATCAAACATTCCCAAAACCCATGTTTCCCCATTAATCATGCTAAATCAAATCTAACATTAGGATTAACAAAACATATCCAAATTAACCCAAATTTCTAACAGAGGCATAAAATAATATTTCGGAATTTCTAAATATTTTTCCAAATTTTTCTGAGTTATAATTTCACTAATTAACACTAATCACCCCTAATTAGCCGTAATTAGTGAAAAACAATGCAAATCACTCACCTTAGGCATAAATAATCTTAGGTATGGAACTTTTCTACTGCTTGGGTCGAATTCCTACGCAACACAGCAGCTCCAACTCTGATTTGGTGATGATTTGCCTTGATTTGATGTAGCTTAGCTTAATCTTCGATTAGAAAGCGTTTAGGAGGTGCTTAAATGAAGAATTGGAGAGTAGAGGCCATTACTAGGGTTTGGAAAATGAAAGTGGCGGCTGAAAAATGAAAAAGGAGGGTTTCTCTAGCCCCTATCAGCCCTTAAATACCCCTAATCTCGAAATCCCAAATGGGTCTAGCTGCTAATTACCCGGTTAAGCCCAATTAAGTTGTTTTCATCTTCTAAACCCTATTTCAAACATATCTCCCAAACATTAAATCTGTTTGACAAATGTGACCACTCTACTGAAAGGTAAACCATCATCCGGATCTAATGGAAGTGGTTTCAGGTCAAAACTCCTTACCAATCAAAAGTTATAGGCGAAACAAGATTCACCAGGGGCAAAACGGTCATTTAAAATTCGGCAAAAATCATGAACATGGGAAATGACCCCAATAGTCGTTCCTCAAAGTTACGCGACCATACGACTTCCCATGAAAAAGAAATAAATATTCCACGATCCTCTGATACGTAGAATGTGGGTCGTTACATTCTTCCCCCCTTAAGAAATTTCGCCCTCGAAATTCCTTAACCAAAACATACAAAGGATCCCGCACGCCTATCAATCATTTGTAACAATCAAACATACATAACAACACAACAAGCCTACCCTAGCATGCGGTTTACTAACAAAGGAATACTATATCAATATAAAAACCTTATAAGGCAAAGAGTTCTGGATATTACTTCCTTATGCTCTCCTCTATTTCCCAAGTACAATCTTTCTCATTATCACCCCACTGGACTTTGACTAGTTTCACCACCTTCCTTCGAAGCTGCTTCGTATCGTACTCGACAATACGAATAAGTCTGTGGTTCCAAACCGCTTGGGGTTCTACCTCTATATCATTCAACTGATCTGGTGAAATAGTCACACTAGGGTCGTGTACAAACTTCCTTAGCTGGGAAACATGAAATACGTTGTGAACTCCCGCCATCTTGTCAGGAAACCCCACTTTATATGCCAAATTCCCAACTTGCTCGAGAATTGGGAATAAACTAACAAATCTTGGTGCTAACCTACCTCTCCTACAAATCTAAATAACATTCTTTAACGGAGAGATCTTGACGAATGCCAAGTCGTTAACGAAGAATTCCAAATCTTTTCATCTTTTATCGGCATAACTCTTTTGCCTATCTTGGGCATTCTTCATTCTCTGCTGAATAACCTTGATCTTATCTGAAGTTTCTCTTATTACTTCTAGTCCAAGCACAAATTTCTAACTGTTTTCAACCAACATGATGGTGAGTTGCACGGTCTTCCGTACAATGCTTCAAATGGAGCTATACCAATAGTGGGCTGATAACTATTATTATATGCAAACTCAACCAGATGCAAATGGTCATCCCATGAAACTCCAAAATCCAATATACAAGCTCTTAAGAGACCCTATAATACACGATTCACCCTCTCTGTTTGACCGTCAGTTTGAGGATGGTATGCGGTACTGAGATGTAATTCCGATCCTAAAGTCTCTTGTAAGCTCTTCCAAAACCCACTCGTAAATAACGGATCTTGGTCACTCACAATGCCTTTTGGTACTCCATGAAATCTCACTACCCACTTCATATATAGTTACGCTAACTTAGCTGCCATTCTATTCGATTTGACAGGCATAAACCTTGCACTCTTGGTAAATCGATCCACAATCACCCAAATACTATTATGGCCCGATCTAGTCCTTGGTAAACCATCTATGAAATCCATTGAGATTTATTCCCAATTCCATTCGGGAATTTCCAGCGGTTGTAACAAACCGCTAGGCTTCTTTTGCTCAGCTTTAACTAACTTGCAATTCATACTCTAGGAGATAAACTTCTCAACGTCCCTCTTCATCCCTTCCCAGTGGTAGGTTTGCTTCATGTCTCGATACAGTTTGTTACCACCGGGATGTATAGTCAATTTTGAGTGATGACGTTCTCTAAGCACTTCATCTCTCAATCTATTAACATTGGGTACAACTAGTCTCCCACTCTTTTGAAGCCATCCTTTTCTATCAAGTCCATACTCGTTCATTTTCTCACCATCGATATTCATCCCTACATTGGGGATGATTTCCAATAGGTTAGGATCATCCTTCTGACTGGAACCAATCCGCTCAATCAAAGCCGGTCTAACAGTCAAACTTGCTAACATTTCTGGATCTAATCCATACTTAGGTCTGAAATCATATCCTACGATATACTCCAATTACTTTCATTCAAAAAACATAGCATCTAAACTGGCATGTCTCCTACTCAATGCATCAGTACAGCACCTAGTCTGGTACCACATGCATCTCTTCATTCTCTATTACCAGAATCCTATAGGCGATAGTCTACGCAAGGGAAAAAAAATAGGGACAAACATAGCAACCATAGCATCCACCAAACATGTCCTATCTACCACCTGCTAAAACCATACATACGTCGATACCTACCTGACTAGTCCAATCAATTCCAAGGGCCAATGGAAGCCCCGGTCCCAAATGAACTACCGCACGTCCAACGCACGTTTATCCTCCAAGGATAACTAGATCACGTCCAATAGTTCCAAGGTATCGGGCGTCCCCAGATACCCCTGCTTCGAGTCTGCCTAGAACACTCCAACTATCGACAATTTCTTGGTACTCTCATCAGAAGAGCTACCCACATACTCAGACCCAGTCTCGAGTATCCATAACCAACAAACTCGAGCACAAACTCAAGTCCAACATGAGTCGTCTCCCTATTTGTTGCATCTCCAAGATCAACGAACAACCATTTTTCCTTTATGAGTTCAAGTCCAACTTGAATCGTCCTAGCCTTCGCTGCTTCTCCATGATCAACGAACACCCATTTTTCTTTTACGAGTTCAAGTCCAACTTGAATCGTCCTAACCTTCATTGTATCTCCACGATCAACGAGCACATCTTATCCCTTCGAAGTTCTACCATTCTTGAACCAACGAAAACATCAACATAGGGTCCTAAACAATTCATTACTTTGCAGCTTTCTCGAGTCCCACTCGAGTCGTCTCATAGCCCTATCAAATCCAACTTGCGGCACTCTATACCATTAAACAGTCTTATCATGTCACGGCTGCACATCACTCCTCGAGTAAGCCGAGATACCATTCAATGGAAATCACAACAACTATTCATATCTCACGCAAACTATCCTAGTCGAACTTGACATTCCCTAAGCACGAGCCCCTAAGTCCGAAACCAATATCAGACAAGAACTCAAGGAACATCTCCTCCGAATTTAGACAATCTACGTGAGATGATACTAGCAAAATGTAACGACCCAGAAAATCTGAACCAATTTAAAAAATTTAAATTAGCTAAAATAATGGATTTTAAATATTTAAAATAAATATTTTAAATAATGGCAATGAAAAGTGAGTTGATTCGACAATTGAAAACGAATATAATTAATTATAATTATAAACAAGGCCTGAAATGGCGCGGTAGTTTCAAAAATTGAATTCAAACTTTGTCGGACTGTATCGGGTGCAAAACAAAACCGATTTGAGTGAAACCAAAATATTTAAATCTGTTAGTGAATACCTTTCTAACGAATCTGAAAAATCGAATTTTCATAGCGGAAAGCAAAAGTTATGGCCGAATGAATTTTCAGAAAGGTCGCTATGGAATTTATATAGCCCGTGAAATTGGCCATTTTGCATATGACCTCGGAATTCGACAAAACCACTTTTGTTGGATCCGGGATGTGAAGTTATTGCTAGATTTCAAATTTCATAATTTTTGAAGCTAGTATGTGAACGTGGCAAAAGAAAATGTGTTTTGGTCAATTACAGTTAAATTGGATCGACCAGAAATGGGCCTTTTTGCAAACAGTCTCAGAATTCGACGAAACTTGTTTTGTTGGGACCGTATCGTCAAAACATAGCTAGATTTATTTTTCTGGAATTTTTCGAATTTTTTTGTGGCCCTGGCGAATTGAAATGCACGTTCAAATCAAATATTGAATGTTTTATATCTTAATTTGAAGGAAAACTGACTGAAACAGTCGAATGGGCCTACGAAACATATCCCATTGTGTTCGGAATGGGGGTAAAACGCTAGGGACGATAGTCGTTGGGCTTGGATTGGTGTTCGTGTGTAACGAGGGGTATTTTCGGATTTTTAAAAAACTTTATAAAAAAAAAAATATAATTGGTCCACGTCAGAACGCACCCCCCCCCCCCCCCGCTTTTCTCTCTCCCCGACTCGAACGAACGACGGAAATTGGCCGCTGCCTTCTCTCCTCTTTTTCTTTTGATCCGCTCAATGAAATCCAACGCCACAGTTAAGGTTTTTGTAGTACTTCTCATGATCTTCAAATCCATATAAGCATTGGATTTTTTCGTGGCCTGTAGGGGGAGAACCACCCTCGAGAAGTTCGGCCGTTCGCACCCAGATTCCACCGCCTGGGGACCACCGAGTTCGAACCCCTCCCTGGCGCACGTGCGCCTCTCCTAGCCCGACAAGGTGGCGCTGGCCGATCGAAGCAACAATCAACGGATTGATCGAAAAATTCAAACCTAGTTTTGAAGATTTCTGAAAGGTATCGGCTGTTTAATTTAAAACTGATTTTAACAGTTTAAAACCGTTGCAAACTTCGAAAAATCATATCTTTTTCCCGTGTTAACGAAATTCGATGAAACAGAAAACTTCGTGACCGTGTTGACGCCTTCTACCTTCTAGAAGAGACTGCATATTTTTCTGAGCCTTCTGCTATTTTTGGTGGAGTGGAACCCAATGTGAGATTTCTAATTTATAAACGATATGGAAAACGACGATGTATAAATTATATAGTCGATGTATGAGTTATATAAGCGTTGTACATCTCTTGTATAAGCGTTGTATAAGTTGTATGTTCGATGTATAATTTATATATGCGTTGTAAAAATTATATATGTGTTGAAATAGAAGTGAATTGCTATATATAAATATATATATATATATATACGCCCCTCGTCCACAAACCATGGACGATATTTATTGGTTGTGATTGGTGTGAAAATTGATTGATAGCGAATGGTTGTTTGGGATTGTTTGTGGTTGATATTGATTGATTGTGGTTGAAAAATACCCGTTTTTGGTTGAGAAATATTTGGTTGAAACCACATAAGATTAGTTTGTGGAAATGAAATAAATATATACATGCCGCCTGCGTGCGAACTAGATGCATGATCCCCATTGTCAAAAACCGCGAGGTTTTAAGGTAGAGCGAGGAGCCGTACTAGGGACGGTCCCGGTTTTAACTACCCTGCTGTTATGCTGCCGAAATTTTGAATAATATTCATGTGTTTGAATTATTTTCATTTGCTGAAACTATATTTATTCGTTGAATAGAAAACCTTCACGTGTTGAATCGATATTCATTCGTTGATTAGAAATTCATGTGTTGAATGGTATTCGTGTTTTAAATATAAAAATCACAATTTTTATCTATATATAGAAACTATAGAATCCATTCATGTGTTGAATCGATATTCATTCGTTGATTAGAAATTCATGTGTTGAATGGTATTCATATTTTGAAATAAATTGTTTTATAATAATAATCCCAATTTTAACATCAATATAAAATGTATAAAATAATCTCGTTTTAAAAGAAATTGTTTTATAATAAAAATCCTATTTTCATCACCTATGTAAACTATATAAAATAATAGTGTTTTGAAATGAATTGTTTTACAATAAAAATCATCTTTTTATTATATACATGAATTGTTGAAATGTGAAGTGTTAAAAATAGCAACTCGTTCAAATAAATATGCATGAGTTGAAATATTCATTAATTAGCTAATGATATGATTTTTGCCTATGCATGCAACATTAGAATGAATGGTGCCTTTAAACCAAATGGAATCAAATATGAAGTTGAATGGAAAATGATAAGTGATAAGAACTGTATATATGTACATGCATATTTATTGAACAGGTTATAGCAAAAGGGGCTAGAGAAGAGGAATAAAATTTTGTGCCCGACAAATAGGTACACATTTACTGTTTTGTTTGGGTGATGATTTTATGAGCCTGTTGGCTTTTTCTTTTTCTTTTTGACATGAGACGCCCGTGTGGCTATTTGGGAATTTTCCCAGCCCCTCCCGTACAAAGGAGGTTATGGCGAAATTTTCCAAAATTTAAAGGCGTTAGCGAAATATTTGAAGTGAAAACGATATTGAAATTGTTGAATGAACTATATTTATATAAATATATAAATAAAATTAAAATTAAAACGAAACGTGGCCGTGCAGTTCGTGTTTTGAAACCGTGATTTCAAACAACTAGTGCGAGAAATCCGACCGTTGGGTTTTCCCGAAACCGCAACCGTTGGGTTCGCCTTGGAAAAATCTTTCCAACGGCACCAACTTTGTAAAAATCCAACGGTTGGATTGTCTGGAATGTTTAATTCAAATCTGAAGAATAACAGCGCCAGAAACGATTATATTTATATATATAAATATATAATTATATTTAATCGAATAACGACGCTGCAGTTCGTATTTTGGAATCGAAATTTCAAACGATTATACCGGGTGATCCGACCGTCGGAATTTCCCGAAACTGGAACCGTTGGATTCGTTTCGAAAAGATCTTTCAAATGATGTAAATTTTGTAAAGATCCAACGGTTAGATTTTCAGATATGTGTAAATCAAATCTGAAGAAAAATAGCGCCACGGCCGCGTTATGGCCCGAAGCGTTGTTTTGAATAAATGGCTATTTTAAAAATAAATAAAAATAGCGATAAATCATTATAAAATATCATAAACGATATGGATGTGATTTAGAAATTAACTGAAGGTTGGCTAAGACGAATGGTTTCCTGGGTGTTGATCTGATGTTGGTTTCGGCCTTCGGGGTTAATATTTGGGAGATCGTTCTCTTACTGATTGACGGTTAGTGACTAATGAATTGAAATGCTGCGTGTATATGTTAGTGTTGCACTTGTTTATTATATACGCGAGTTGCTCAGAAAGACCGGGTTTATCCCATTCTGAATAACTGAATCGACGATAATTAATCGAAGATGAAGACGGTGGTCGAAGATCGGAGATCTTCACCTCGTTTGGATGGTAACCGAGGTCCTGATTGGGAGGCATCCCGAAATATGGATAATGAGTGGTGATCGTCCAGACGTACGTGGTGATCGATGGGTTTGCGAGGTATTTAGTGCCTCCGGTTTCGTTCAGACCCAGAACGGACTTGTAAATGGACTGTGTGTCTGACATTGGATTTTATTCTGTGTCGATTGATCTCTATTAAATATACATCTGTTTGGCGGCGAAGAACTTATTCTTTTGCTTAACGCCCTTCTCTGAAACGCACGAGCTCAGAGGTTGAATATCGATGGACACCAGTCGCATGGCATGAATTGCTAGTGTGGCATGCCTAAGTAGCAAATGATCAGGGCTTCTGTTGAAAAGCAAAGTCTTGTGGTGATGATCAAAGCACCACCTATGTGGCGTAGCTTTGTGTATAACGTGGAATCGCGAGCCTCACACCCCGGTATGAACCAGAAACGGAAGAAGGACCTCAGGGAGGGCATGCGTTTTTTTCTAGCTAGGGTGGTGTCAGTGACCTACCAGCCCTGACATTTATATACTTTTCACCTATGTGGTTGTTGTTGTTGCGAGGCGCCTCGGTTTGATCGGACGATCCGGGTCCGATGGAGTCATTCGTTGGCTCGTTTACGCCCCAAAGGGCGGGGAAACGTATTGTTCAAGCATAATAATCCACATCGGTGGACCGGCCCTGTCGCTCCAAGGCTTGCCTGCGCGCTTGCCTGTGGCTCGAGCTAGAGAGTCACGAATTCGGTAAGGACTATCTTTTGCCTTGGTTCATGACGGAAATTCAATCTCCAAATACGTGACTGTGCGGTTTTGATTGTATATATATATGGCGACATGATATATGGTACCCATGCCGTCTATGATTGATAGTTATGATTGAAATTGTTTTTGAAACATATAAACACTAGTAATAATATCAAATGCTTTTTTTTATCCGTATCAATCATATTTTGGCCATTATAAGGTAAAACTCTATCCTCCGGTTTGCGTTGCATTGTGTGATGGGAACTGAGTCTTATAATGGCTTCATTTTTATAAAAAGCATTGCGATGTTTTAAAAGAAAGATTTGTTTTAAAGCACTGGAAATCCGATGGAGTAAAACCGTTCCACGAAAGTGGCGTGGTCCTGTGATTAGCCATATTATATATGTGTTGAGTAGATTTCTCATACCAGTCCCATGACTGACTCGTAGTTTGTTTCACTTTCAAACTCGGGTGCCCCTTTTTCTACACGGGCAGCCTTGTATTCAGGTTTAGCTGGTTCTTTCAGGATAGCTGGAGCTGAAGATGGATTCTATTATTTATCTCTTTTTATGTTGTTCATCTCCTATTGTACATATTTTGTTTGTTTCCGCTGTAGACATTTATGCATAGCTGAACTGTATTTGTACTAAGTAAGATCCTATATACTGTGTAACTCTGATGATTACTTTTATCCAGTATATTCTATTGTTCATTTTCTGGTGTATTTATTTATTTATATTCCGCTATTATCTGTTTCTGTGTTATATTCCACGAATTACCCTTGCCGCCGTCAGTACGGTGTTTGGGGCGTCTCACAAAACAACTAAGCAATCACAAGAAAACATACATCCATGACTCGATAAGACCACATTACAACAAATCATGCAAAAGGCTAGTCGAATCACCGATCGGGTTCATCACAACTAAAGGTCTATTGACAATCTCAAGTTCCAATTCCAACCTATCTACTAGGTCACTAGGTATGAAGGAATGGGATGTCTCGGTATCAAACAAAACTCGAACAGGAACATCATGAATAGAAAGCATACCTTGAATAACGAAACTCTTTCCCTTCTGTGCCGCAGTTGGGGCATTCGACAAAGAAAGAACAGCGTTAATATCATATGCTCTCATAATCTTCTTCTCTTTAGGGGGTTGTGGACATTTATCCTTATGATGTCCTGCTTGGCCGCAACTGAAGCACTTCCTTTCCCTAGGCTTTTCCTGACAATCTCTGGCATAGTGGGCCTTCTTGACGCAAGCTAAAGCATGCGCCATCATTCTTATTCTTCTTATTATAACCATCCTTAGTTTGGTTCTACTTCCTCTTGTTCTGAGAATTCTTCTTGCCTTCACCGCCTGCTTGCGGTTTTGCCTCCCCTGCAAATGTTATAGCAACTTCTGTCTTTGACTTAGGGTAAAGACTCTCTGTTCTCAGTGTCTTTCCCACAATAGATTCAAACGTATCATCAATGTGGTTTATAAGTCTCTCCCCCAAATACCCATCTAAACCAGTTATTAACTTCTCGTTCTTCTTCTCAGCAGTGTCGATAAGGGATAATCCATACTTCAATAAAGTATCGAACTCAGCAATATATTCTTAGACTGCCCTACCATTCTGTTTAAGTTCCAAAATCTCTTGCATAGTACTAATCTCTGAGCAGCTAGAATAAACTTATCATTGAAGCGAATCCTAAACTGATTCCAAGTAACTTGATCCTCAGGAGTAGCTGCTTTAATAGCATTCCACCAATCCAAATCCCGTCTTTGAAGTTGTCGCGATGCTAGCTTCCTCTTCATTGCATCCTCGATCCCCAAATCCTCAAATATGTGCTCACAACTATCAAGCCAATCTTGAACTTCCGTAGTCGACTCCGTTCCGTGGAACGGCTTCCCACCAAGACAAGTATAATCCTTGATGAGCTTGGCGAAATCGGCTCTAGGCGCCTACACAACTGCACCACCACCGTTAGCAGCATTAGGAACTGCTCCCCGAGCATCCCTAAGCATATCTCGCATGAAGGTAGTAAACATCGCCCTTATATTAGGGACATTCCTACTGTTGGCCCCTGAACCCGTACTCCTCGTATATCGGCTCACCGTTCAATCTGTAAAGAGAAAACGATAAACCATCTCAATGTGGTGCCCGTGCAGTACGACTTCATCCTTATATATACTAATAGTGTATATATGTATATATATAGTTTTTGAAAACCAAAATATCACAAATATGCACTCTTATATAAGTGTACTATCTCTCCCTGATGTCTTCCCCCAGGTTAACTACGCAACCTAGAGCTCTGATACCAAATGTGACGGCCCGCCCCGGACTAGCAGAAATTTCTTCAAAATGCGTTGTGCCGATGTCCAACTAGCATGGGACGGTCGCCAAAGAAAAAGGGTGTGAAGCTAAAACTGCCAAAGGAACCTATAATATATCTCACAGCGCATGGGATAAAATATAATAACAACATAACTTTGACATAAAACAGGCAAGACAGTGCATAAGATGAAAAATAAATCATCATAGCAGCGGAATCCATAATACAGCTTATGATCCAACATCCTTATTACAACTTCAAATTTCTGTCTCTAAAGCAAAAGAATGAAAGGTACACTACTAATGCCAAAGCAGTGACCAGCTACAACATAGGGAGTATATATGTATATCATACGTGGAAGTCTCATGCTCGTCTCCAGACAGATACTCGCGCATTACCACCTAACCTCTCTCTAGTATGCTCATTTAGGAGCACCCAGAGTAATAAGAAGAGACATAAAACTCTGGGTCAGACAAAAGTCTGGTATGAGCGATAAGCAACAAAACATAACAATAACAGGTATAATCCAATCATACCTGAACCTGGACGTGCAACCAAAGAGTTAGCACAGAAAGATATACAGTACTCTAAAGTAACACTAACATAAAGTGTAAAAGTAATATGGGGTGTGCATGACATGGTGATAGCAAACATCAAACATAGCAATCATTCTCACATCTCTCACTCAGTGCGTAAAGCATACGATATCCACTACTTTGGTCACCTAATCTTTGGGCCATGACGGAGTCCAACCCCATACAACTATCACTACGAGCCCCTAATCCGTCTCTCAGTGGTGAACCAAAGTTATAGGTATCGATAACCCCTTTGCACACGTCCCGCGGCAAAGTCCAACAATGAGGTCAACTCGTTGGTTCCCGTCTGGACCCTGAGTCACAACTTCTCATTTGGACTACCTTTGCATCTCGGGTTTTTGGTCATCATTCTTGTTCGTTTCATAACTCCAAGCTTCCATACAGGTTCACACTTTAGTTCAGATATGTGTGGTTCGTGATTCTCCAGTCCGGGCCGTGATCTCCCTTTCCTACATTGGCTCGTGATCTGCTCGTGGACCCCTGTTCGGGTTGTGACACATGCTCGCAGTCCTCCTTTCCTGGGTCGGTTTGTGATGGTTCGTGGTTCTCCGGTTCGCGATCCGCCATCCTAGGGGCCGCCCCCCAGGGTTCGCCCACTTCCTAGGGGTCGGGTCGTGAGGGTGTTTCATGTTCCTAAGGGTCGGTTCGTGAGGATACTTCGTCATCCTAGGAATCGGGTCATGAGGATACTTCGCCATCCTAGGAGTCGGGTCGTGAGGATACTTCACCATCCTAGGAGTCAGGATCTGAGGGTGCTGCACGATCCTAGGGGTCGGTCGTGAGGGTACTTCACCATCCTAGGAGTCGGGTCGTGAGGATACTTCGCCATCCTAGGAGTCAGGTCATGAGGATACTTCACCTTCCTTGGAGTCAGCTTGTGAAGGTGCTGCAGGATCCTAGGGGTCGGGTCGTGAGGATACTTCACCATCCTAGGGATCGAGTCGTGAGGGTACTGCACGATCCTAAGGGTCTGGTCGTGAGGGACAGGTGCTTCACGAAGGGACTCTGCATTATTTCCTGCAACTTTTCCAGTGAGTTTTTTGCGCCATACGAAGGCATTTTCGACCAATCTAACAATTATAGGCAATAACAAAACATTCCAAACAGTCATAGAAACATGCAGCATCAACCATAAATACCAAAACAACAACTTAACATGTCAACTATGGATCAAACATTCCCAAAACCCATGTTTTCCCCTTAGTCATGCTAAATCAATAACATTAGGATTAACAAAACATATCCATATTAACCCAAATTTCTAACAGAGGCATAAAATAATATTTCGGAATTTCTAAACATTTTTCCAAATTTTTCTGAGTTATAATTTCACTAATTAACACTAATCACCCCTAATTAGCCGTAATTTGTGAAAAACAATGCAAATCACTTATCTTAGCCATAAATAATCTTAGATCTGAAACTTTTCTACTGCTCGGGTTGAATTCCTATGCAACACAGCAGCTCCAACTCTGATTTGGTGTTGATTTGCCTTGATTTGATGTAGCTTAGCTTGATCTTCGATTAGAAAGCAATTAGGAGGTGTTTAAATGAAGAATTGGAGAGTGGAGGCCATTACTAGGGTTAGGAGAATGAAAGTGGCGGCTGAAAAATGACAAAGGAGGGTTTCTCTAGCCCCTATCAGCCCTTAAATACCCCTAATCCCGAAATCCCAAATGGGCATAGCTGCTAATTACCCGGTTAAGCCCAATTAAGCTGTTTTCATCTTCTAAACCTTATTTCAGCCATATCTCCCAAACGGTAAATCCGTTTGACAAATATGACCACTCTACGGAAAGGTAAACCATCATCCAGATCTAATGGAAGTGGTTTCAGTTCAAAACTCCTTACCAATCAAAAGTTATAGGCGAAACAAGATTCTCCAGGGGTAAAACGGTCATTTGAAATTCGGCAAAAATCGTGAACATGGGAGATGACCCCAATAGTCATTCCCCAAAGTTATACGACTATACGACTTCCCATGAAAAAGAAATAAATATTCTGCGATCCTCTGATATATAGAATGTGGGTCGTTACACAAAGTAAAAGCTTGGAAAAGAAATCAAGAACGTACTTTAAAAGAGAAAAGGATAAGAAGCACGAATCCTATCTTCGGGTTCCCACGTTGCATCTTTGCGGTCTTCTCCACATTTTACCTTCACCAATCTGATTTCCTTGTTACATAGCTTCTTAATTTCTGATCCAAGGATATGAGTAGGAACTCTCTCCTCACCAATGCTTCCTTCTCAACTTCCACGCCTTCAAGTGTGCTCGGCTCCACTATCCCCAAATAGGAAACGTGAAACACATCATGTTCGCTCGCCAGTCCGTCCGGTAGCTTAATCTTATAGGCCATCTGAACTATCCTTTCCACTAGAGGGAATGGCCCTACAAATCTCGGAGCCAACTTCCCTACTGAGCCAAAGCGAACTACATTCCTTAGAGGTGATACTTTAATGAAGACCATATTTCCTACTTCGAATTCTAAATCGGTCCTCCATTTGTCAGCATATGATTTCTGTCTATCTTGAGCGGCTTTCATTCTTCGGTGGATAAGACCAATATTCTCGGAAGTGTCTCTAATCATCTCGGGTCCAAGTAAAATTCTGTACGTGTAGACTCCCATCAACAAGTCAGCGATCTACAAGGTCGTCTATATAGCACTTCGAAGGGTGCCATTCCTATGCTTGATTGGTAATTATTGTTGTAGACAAACTCCACCAATGGGAGATGCTCCTCCCAAGTCCCTCCAAAGTCTAGGATACACAGCTGGGAAGATCCTCAAGAACTCTATTCACCCTCTCAGTTTGTCCGTCTGTCTGAGGGTGGAACGTCGTGCTCAAACATAGTTGTGTACCTAATACCTCTTTGAAGCTGTTACAAAACTCACTAGTAAAGATGGGGTCGCGGTCGCTTACTATGTTTGAAGGTATCCCATGCAATTGAACTATATCTCGAAGATATACTGATGCCAGCCAAGCCGCCATCCTCTTACTCTTAACATTAATAAAGTGAGCACTCTTCGTAAGTCTATTTACTATCACCTAAATTCTCGTATTGTCCTTCTTCAATCGGGGCAATCCATCAATGAAATCCATAGAGACACTTTCCTACTTCCATTGTGGGACATCTAAGGGCTGAAGCAATCCGCCTAGTTTCTTTTATTCAGCCTTTACTCGCTGGCAAGCCAAGTATCGAGCTACAAGTTCCACCATATCCTTCTTTATGCCAGTCCAAAAGAAAACCCTCTTCATGTCTTGATATATTTTGTCGCCGCCCGGATGGATAGTCATTCGAGAATGTTGAGCTTCTGTTGGCTAGCTTTTTGACCAAGCCACCAAGGTTCATACACAAAGACTATATGAAGCTTCGCTCATCCGACCCTTGGAAACTCGATCGTGACTGATCCATCATTGACGGTTCGTGGTCATCATGTTGCCTCTGCCTCGCAATGCTCTATCGCGACCCGATTCGTGATGAATCCCACGATCCGTCCTCCCGAGAGCTTCACGACCCGGTCCGATCCCCTAATCCGAAAGACAAAGACCAAGTCTATCACGATCCGAAGTTCAAGGAGATGGTGACACCTGTCCACAACTGTCATATTGACCATTTCTTCATCAAGATATGAACCAGACTGAGATCCTCGGGATTTGTGCCACGTATGACCATGATCCGCCTGAAGAAATCAGCTATAAATAGCCCTAGACTCGGCATTTTTCAGGATCTATTACAGTTCTGAGTATTGTTTACACCATTGCTGTCTTATCGTTATTTCTTATCAGTTCCACCTCAAAATTACTGAGAGAAATCATAATTGTAAAAGTGAGATTGAGTGAAATCATTGATTGTACTAGCATTCAACGCATAATCAATAGCATATAAAGTGGACGTAGGCTCGTTAACGCCGAACCACTATAAATCTTGTGTGTTTTCTGCTTTTTCTTCATTTTTCATATATAATTCTCTACTAATCAGAATAATTTGGGTGTTAGAGCCAAATTTTGGTCTAATATTTTGGTGCTTTCACTGAGAACCGAAGTCTCAGCATATTGGATTGTTGCTATACTGTTTGGATATTCAAGTCCGAAGAAAACAGTCCAAAACTCCACGGTTTCGATTTTTGAAGATTTCAGTGATACTCAGATATCATGGCTGGAAAGAAGTTTAAGGAACCGCGAGCTTCGCAAGAAAACGAAGCTGCGAATGAAACAATTGAAGAAAGTGTGCACGAGCAGGTCGAGGAAGAGCTCACGGATCGCAGAGATGAGGGGGCGACCCGACCCGAAGGGGACATCACGACCCGAGTGTCTAAAGGCGTTACGACTCGATCCCAGGAAAACACCACCATCATCCCTTCTAATGCTCCTACGATCCGATCCCAGGGAGCTACCACGAGCCACCGACACAAGAGTACCACGATCCGAGGTGATAATCAGACAACAACTCGACCAGCAAGGAGGTTATGGCTCATTCTTCTCGTCCTGGTGCAGTTGCTCGACCTGGCTCGAGTTCTTTACGCATAAGAGAGAATGTTGATGATCAGTTCAATCCTTCTGCCCCAACTACTGAGGGAGATCTCCCTCGCCTTATTGAAATGTGGGATAAACTATATGACGAGTTAGCCGCTCAGAGGCAAGAGAGTTCTGTTTTACGACAAAACCTGACTGTCATGGATAGGCGGCTTGATGATCTTATAAGGCAGCGGACCTCCCACCACCTCGTCCACTCACCCTAGAGTATTCCTCCTCATCCGGGGAATCTCCAAGACCTCCGCAACGACCGTTGGAAAGGGCTGAAAACATAGAATAACTTCGATTTGGATCTCTTCCTTTGCGAGAAGAAGAAGCGCTCAACTTGGGGCCCGTCAACCATAACCTGAATAATCCTGCAGTGTTTCCCAGAGCTTAAGTTGTTAATGAACCTATTGAAAATAGGCCCCCTCAACCCTTTCGCCGCATTGATGGTCGCGGTAACCGGGGGCAAAGAAGCCCTGTACGGGCTCCATATTTCGCAGCGGCACCACGAAGAGATATTGGAGGATCCCATAGGGCATGGAGTGACGAACCTGAGTCTACATTGACCAGTGCAAACTTGGAAGTAATGGTCAGACAAATCCTGGCAGATAGCCGGGGGCAGAGGAACGAAGACTGGGGTATTGACCGTAGCCATATCCCTTTACTGATGACATTTTGGATGTCACATTCCCGAGGCACTTCAATATGCCAACCATGAACCGCTACGCGGGTAGGACCGATCCGATCCAGCACTTAATGAGGTATTCTTGGCCCATGACTGCCACTGCAGCTTCTGTCGCAGTAAAGTGCAAAACATTCCCTATATTCCTGGAAGATGTGGCATCATTGTGGTTCACCTGCTTGCCAGCACGATCGATATCCAGTTTCAGGGAATTGAGTGAAAGGTTCGTGAATCGGTTCCGGCTTCATGCTCAGAGGACCAAGAATGTGATCGAGCTATCTCTTATCAAACAACGACCTGACGAAAGCCTGAGGTCGTATTTAGATCGCTTCAACTTAGCTGTCACAGAGGTCATGGACCCACATGAGCAAATGGTTTTGATGGTCTTGATCGATGGAGTAGACAAGGACACCGAATTTGGAAGATATCTGGCCGGCAAGCCACCTTTGGCCAGAGAAATATTTTATGAAAAAGCAAATATCCGCTTACGTCAGGAAGAGATATACGCTAACCGAAAAAGGAAAGTTACTGACAAAGAGGATATTCAAAGTAATATGGCCATCAAGCAGACAGGAGACAGCTCGGGAAAGGTTGAAGTCAATGTCGGGAACAAGAATCAAGGAAATGGCCGCCAATCAGCGAATAATAGCAACAACAATAATAATAGGAAGAGAAACCGGGGGAAAGACTCTCAGAGAAGAACTCGGCCCCGGCCCTTGGAAAGCTTTACACCGTTAAATGATACATTGGAAAATATCTTCATGGATACTTATAATTTCCTTCCGTACAAAAGGCCTCCACCGAGAGATTCGACAGATAAGGAGCGTGAAACTGGGAAATTTTGTCTTTTCCACCAGAGTCATCAAATGAATGTCGTCATCTGAGAGATGTGGTCGAGAAGCTACTCCGAGAAGGGAAGCTCGATGAGTATAAGGTGACTCCCAGGGACAGGGGGCAAGCCGTACAGGCCCCGAACCAGAACCAGAACCAAAATCAAATCCAACTTGCTGCCAGGCCAACTGCTCAGTAGAAAGGAAAGAACCTCATCATCAACACCATTGTCGGAGGGCTTCATCTGGCTGGGCATAGCTTCAGGGCAATGGACCAGTCTGTGAATGCGGCTAAACAACCCCTCGAAGTAGGGGAATGTAGCAATCCTGAGGATATTGCTCCAATTAAGCAGCAAAAGACGATGACTGATGATATCATATTCCACGACAGAGATAGCATTGGCGTTCATTCCCCAACTGAAGACCCGTTGGTAATCACAGTCGCAATTGGTTCGGCTATAGTTCATAAAGTTTTAGTGGATAATGGAAGTTCGGTTAACATTTTGTTCAAGAAAACATTTGACCAAATGAAGTTAGAGCCGAAGGATTTGAAACCGTGCGAAGGGTGGATACGTGGATTCAATGGAGCCTCAAATGCTCCAATGGGATATGTAGAACTGTCAGTAACCCTTGGGAAAGGAGAACGTCAGAGAGTGATAATCCTTCCATTTATGGTTCTGCATGTTGAGTCGCCATACAATGCCTTTCTGGGCCGACCGGCCCTAGCAAAATTCAGGGCTTGTATAGCCCCCTGATGTTTATTACTGAAGTTCCCGACAGATGCCGGTATAGGCGTAGTTAGAGGAGATCAAGTTGTCGCGCGAGCATGCTACATTGCAGAACTAAAGCTGCTCCGCAAAGGAAGAGATGTCGAGACCAAAGGCGCTTCCTTCCCTGCAAGGGAGGAAACGTCGTAGCAACTAAAGAGAATAACTGAAGGAGAGCAGCCCAGAGAACTGCCCGAGGACATAGATCCCAAAGAGGATGAAGAACCTAGGGGCAGGATGGCGACTCCCAACAAAACAACTGTGGATGTACCAATCGGTGACAGTGACCCAGAGAAGGTCCTAAAGATTGGATCCCAGTTGGACCTAGTTCGAGCTAGAGAATTAACGGATTTCTTGAAAGCTAACTTGGATGTATTCGCCTGGACCCATGCTGACATGTATGGGATATCTCCTTTGATTATGAGTCATTCGTTAAGCATTAATCCAAAACATCCTCCTGTTAAACAAAAAAGGCGAATGCTTGGCCCAGAGAGGTCTGCCGCCTTGAAGGAAAAAGTTGAAAGCTGAGAAGTAACAGGTTCATCAAAGACTCAACATACCCAGACTGAATTTCAAACCCGGTTTTGGTAAAGAAGGCCAATGGAAAGTGGCGCACATGCATCGACTTCTCAGACCTAAACAAAGCTTGGCCAAAGAATAGATTTCCGTTACCAAGAATTGATCAGCTAGTAGATTCAACGACATGTCACGAACTCCTTTCTTTCATGTTTTCTTATTCGGGGTACAACCAGATCTCCATGCACGTCCCGGACCAGGAACACACTAGCTTCATTACGGATCTGGGATTGTACTGTTACGTGGTGATTCCTTTCGGTTTAAAGAATGTCGGCGCTACATATCAACGATTGGTGAATAGAATGTTCTACAGCCAAATCGGGAAAACGATGGAGGTATACATTGATGACATGTTGGTAAAATCCAAGCAATCATCCAATCACACTGCCGATCTAGCAGAAATGTTTGAGATTCTCCGGAAAAATGGGATGAAATTAAATCCTCTGAAATGTTCATTTGGAGTGGCATCCGGGAAATTCTTAGGATTCATTGTCAGCTCGCGTGGGATCGAGATCAATCCAGATCAAATTGCAGCAATCCGAGATATTTAGAAACCAAGACAAATCAAAGATGTGCAAAGCCTCGCTGGGAAAGTAGCGGCATTAAGCAGATTCATCTCCAAAGCTACAGACAAATGTATTCCATTCTTTGACCTAATAAAGCGAGGAAAGCGCAACTTCGAGTGGACCCCTGATTGTGTTGAAGCATTCCAGAACCTTTTGAATCATCTGGAAAGACCTCCGATTCTGTCCAAGCCAGTGGATCATGAGGATTTATTTGTTTATTTAGCAGTGTCACCCCATGCTATCAGTTCAGCTTTGGTGAGAGAGGAAGATAAGGTTCAGAGACCGGTGTACTATGTGAGCAGGAAATTGGCGGCAGCAGAACGAAACTACCCAAGGATAGAAAAGCTTGCGTATAATTTGCTGATCGCATCCAGGAAGCTTCGCCACTATTTTCAGGCTCATCCTACTACTGTGTACACTGATCTCCCGCTTAAGCAAGTTCTACAAAGGCCAGAAGCGTCAGGTAGACTTCTCAAATGGAATATTGAGCTAAGTCACTTTGATCTCAATTTCCATCCCCGACGATCAATAAGGGGGTAGGTACTGGCAGATTTTATAGCCGAGTTCACTATTCCGGAATATGATGCAGTAAGTGAAGAAGCAGATCCAACCAAACTAATTCTTGACCCCATTGCCTGGAAGCTATACACTGATGGAGCAAAGAATGACCGACGATCTGGTGCCGGAGTGGTGCTCGAAACTCCCAAAAAATGGCTGATATATTACGCTCTCAGATTGGAGTTCCACGCCACTAATAACGACTCCGAATATGAAGCCCTGATTGCGGGATTGAAGATCGCAAAGGAGTTAGAAATCACAAAGTTAGACATATTTTGCGATTCCAAGATAGTCGTGAACCAGGTCAATGACAAATTCCAGGCCTAGAGCCCAAGGCTGATACTATATTTGAAAGAAGTTAAGAAGTTGTTGAACAATTTTGATCATTATAGTATATCTCATATTCCTCGAGCAGAGAATCAAAGAGCAGACAAGTTGGCGAAGATGGCTAGTTCTGATAACCTTGAAGATACAGAACTAGTCCCGATTGAAGTGCTACAGTCACCTTAGTATCGATTAGATGGAAATTGATCTGGTACTAGAGATTGAACCCGAGAGAGGGTCGTGGATGACTCCTCTAAAGAATTTTCTGGTGAATGGAACGCTTCCTATAAAGAAAAGTGAAAGGCATGCAGTTATTCGAAAGGCTTCTAGATACGTTCTGCAGAGCGGAGTCCTATACAGACAAGGATTCTCGATGCCCCTCCTCCGGTGTATCGCCCATGACGACATCAAGCGCGTATTGCAAGAAGTACACGAAGGAGAATGTGGAGATCACATGGGAGGACAAACATTGGCAAAGAAAATATTGCGGTATGGCTATTTCTGGCCCACTATAAACAAGGATGCAGCTAAATACGTACGACGATGTGACGCCTGTTAGAGATTTTCTAAGATCCACCCGGCACCGCCAAGCCAGTTGAAGACAATGACAAGCCCGTGGCCTTTTGCTATGTGGGGGATTAATATTATTGGAAGCCTCCCCATAGCGAGAGGCAGAGCAAAGTTCGCTATTGTGGCCGTGGATTACTTTACTAAATGGGTTGAAGCAGAGCCATTGACCACAATCACAACTAAGCGAGTGATCAACTTCGTCGTTAGGAACATCATATGCCGATTTGGAATTCCCAAGGTCGTCATAACAGACAATGGCACCCAGTTTGATAGCAGAGAGTTCAGAGATTTTTGCCATAAATACCACATCGAGAAAAGGAACATCTCTGTGGCACATCCGCAAGCGAACGGGCAGGTTAAAGCTGCGAATAAGGTGATTAAATCCATTCTGAAGAAAAGATTGAAGCGGGCCAAAGCCATGTGGGTCGACGAATTACCCTTGGCACTATGGGCCTATAGAACAACGTATAAGTCAGCGACGGGCCATACACCTTTTTCCCTTGCCTTCGGGGCTGAAGCAGTGATCCCAGTCGAGCTAGAAGTACCTTCTCACCGAGTCACCTACTATGACCTGATGACCAACAATGAGCTGCTCCTTCAGTCCCTCGATATGGTTGAAGAAAAGAGGGATGAAGCCGACTTACGTGCCTTGAGGCACAAGCAATAGGTCGCTCGGTATTACAATAAAAGAGTCCGAGCTCGAACCTTTGAACCTGGAGACTTGGTTCTGAAACGTGTCTTCCCATCCTGAGTGCATATGGGGCTGAAGTGGGAAGGATCTCCATTCTACGAAGGCTTGATAATGGAACTTTCAAGCTAGCAACCGTGGATGGAGATGAAATCCCCAAAGTGTGGAACGCCCAGCATTTGCGGCCTTACCTAACATGAAATTGTCAGTTTTATTCTTTTGATTTTAGGACCATGTAAAAAGGCACGACTTGCCTAGAATAGTCTGGTTACTTGAGCAAAAGATTATAAAGTGGACGTAGGTCATGACTCAATCGAACCACTATAAAAATGTCGCGTGTCATTTACTTTTACTTACCTGCTCTCTTGTTTTAATTAACATGAATTATTATCGTATCGAGATTTGCTATAGGTTATGCAACAATCTCAAAACCTCTGATTCAAAGCGCCATCTGTCATACTGGAAGGCGAACGACAACTAAAGTCCTGTAGGTGCAGCAAAGTAAATCACACCACCATCCACACTCTAACTCTTGAGATTCGAGAGAGAGTATAAAGGACGCGAAGATGATGTCCGCAAGGCGTGAAGGTGCACCATGATAAAACCGCCTTGACGACACTCCACCCCGCTGAAGGATCGGGAGAGTATAAAGGCGCTAGAGACTTAGCGCCCCTAGAATTCCTGCCCTACTGAAGGATCAGTGAGAAGCCTAAGAACCGAGCTCGAACTCTAACCCGCTGAAGGATCGGGAGAGTATAAAGGTGTTATAAACTTAGTACCGAAAGAACAACTATCCCGCTGAAGGATCGGGAATGAAAATGATGTATACCATTCGAGGGCTTATGTCCTGTAACTTCTGGAAATTGAGAGCATCACACACATGACTCTAATCAATCCTCAATAAGCCCTGGCCAGGCATCATATTAACGATTGATTCGGGGCATACACATACACATACTTTCATGCAATACCAAAATTTTTAGAATTGTTTTTTACTGCTAAAGTAGTTTATGGTGCGATCCAAAATTAGTTATGATTCAACTGTTTATGATTAAGCGTGATAAGTTAAACTTGCAGGTGCGCAATGATGCAAAAGAAACAAACTTTCATTCACTAAATGCAGGCCTACAAGACAAAAAGCTAAACAAAAAGTGAGGTCCATTCTCACAACTACAATTCTTGGCCAGTGGGAAAGCCTAAAAAACAAAATATGGATCAACGTGTGCATCCTATTTGCGCTTGGGAGATGGCTTTGATTTCTTCTCCTTCTTCTGTTTCTCCAACTCCTCCTTGTCAGCATCAGAGCGATCACCCTTCTTCCTCTTCCTCTTATCAGAAGAAGGATCCTGCGTAAGGTTGGAAGGCTGGGAGGCAAGCTGTGCAGTTATTGACTTAGCGGAGAATTTCATAATCAATCCAGTTTTTGGGTCAAGCTCTGAGATAGGAGGCACATTTAGGGGCCCCTGTTCTTCCCTTTTTAAGGCCAGTTGTTTCTATTTCTTAGCTTGCATGTCAGCTAAGGTCTTCTTATCCGCCTCCTTATCATCCTCTGTAATAATGACCTCTCCTTTATCATCTCCATGACCCCCGTTGGTGTCCTGCAAAGCCTCAATAACCTCATCATTAGCGGGAACATCGGTGTTGTGTGCCACAACGGTCTTGTCACTTGCTGCGCCCTCAGTTTGCTTTGAAACCTCGGAGGCTCCAGCATCAGCACTTGAAAGGACATCAACCTTCTCCGCCCGTGCTTTCTCTTCCACATCCTTCTCAGCCAGTTTACCACCTATAGTATGAGAAGTAAATGTTATTAATTCAGGAGAGAATGCGGTCTTGTCAATTGGCCGCTCAGCAATATGACGACAAGTTATAATTGCTTTGACAAACTGCGGAGAGAATATGGAAATACCTTCGGCCGACTCTTCACTTAAGTTCACAGCAGAAGCTCCAGTAGCGGGAGGAGTTGGGATCAAGGGAATCAATGGATCATCGAGGTTGTATTCCTCAACTTCGGAGGCTTTGGGCTCTGCCGAACTCGAGCCCTCGTCAATTTTATCCTTGCCCTTGAGCTTGACTTTCTCCCTCTCGATTTCCTCTTGGATTAGGCGTCTGCCCTTCTCCAAAGCTTCAGGTTCTTCCCCTTTGAGAATCGTCTGCATTAGCTGGTTTTCATCAATCTCATCGACCTCCAACCGCCGCTTCTCGCCCTCGACAATTATGTCCCATATATTGGCCAGAGTGACATGATAGTCCGGAATCCAAGATATGTCCCGAGTCTTGATGACTTGACCAAGGAAGTCAAATAGCAGTTCCTCAAAACCCGCAATCTCTTTCTCTTTTTCGGCAAGCTTATCGGCAGTAGCAGTAGCCGATTCAATGGCATTATCGGCGTTACTCTCAGCAAGAGCCGCGCGCTCCTCAGCATGAATAAGTTGGTCGTTCAGATTCGCTTTTTCTTTCTCGGCCAGAGCTAGACTGTCCTTTAAACTCGCCTTCTCCCTCTTCCAAGCAACCTTCTCAGCAGTGAAATGATCCTGTACCGTTTTTAGTTCGGTATTGACTGTCCTGAGATCCTCTACTTCCTTCCTTAGAGCCACACGCTCTTGGCTGTTTGAATCAAATTCACTATGAAACGCTTCCTGGCATTCTCCAGCTCTGTTTTGTAATTTTCAGCGTCTCGTTTAGCCAAAGAAAGTTGGGACTGTGCATCCTCCGGTTCTTTTTCCATTTTTATTCTAGCCCTTCCATCATTATCTATTTTCACTTTGGATCTGGCCGCTTCCATTTCTAGTTTACGGACAACATCTGAAAGGTGAACAGTGTGCTTCTTCGTCAACTCATATTGTTTGGCCACATGGCACACATATCCTATGTCCCCATTATCCCAATCTTTGGGTATCGGTTCAAGATCTGGGACGAACATCATCCTTTCGAAGAAAATATCAGGAAATTTCTTTCGTAAACGCTCCAGCTTAGCCTGATTGTCGGGTCCATGGACGACGTCCCGTGCAGCGGGGGTATCTAGATTGTGCTGACCAGAGGGGATGATGGCTTTTGCTCCTTCTCCAGATCCTTGCTTGGGTCTTTGTTTTTGTCCTTTGGCTCGTGATGCTTCTTAGAAGACTTGCTGTGAGAGGGCGTACTTTTTGGAGGAGTTAAGTCCTTGGGAAGCTTCTTACCCCCCGTCGGTGGCAATTGACGACTATGAGTTTTTCCAGGGTCCTGCTTTGACGGAGACCGAGATCGTGTAGAGTAAGATTGATGAGAATCGCGGGGCTGTTGACTATCTCTCCCACGACTATCACTGCGAGCATGCTCGGGATTCGAAAGAAGACTTGGTGTGCCCTTGCGAAGGGAACGATAAGAATAGGACCGTTTGCGAGTCATCCTTCCTGCAAATGAAATAAGCGAATATTAGAACCGTGAATACCAGTGATACAAAGGTGTTGTGGTAAGTGGTGCATGTGACATGTGCATCCCGTATAATTCCCCCTAACGGACCAGGGCCCAGAGTTAGGCTCGTCTGTGTAGCTTCTTTCTCTTCAATTGGGACATTCGCTTCCTCAGAGCTAGGAAAGAATGGTTCCCCTCCGAAGTCTTCCTGTGTGTAGATGTCATCTGCTAAAGGAATCTTGTTTAATTCCCCAAGTATCTCCTCCTCTGTTAGTTCATCATGAGTGACAGGCTCAACTGGCGGTGGGGGTCCTTGGAGGAGATTGCCCCATGGAGGCTGGGAATTCCTTTGGCTCATCAGTTTGAACTTCATCCCCTTTGTATACATTCAAATCGTCGTCATCCTTATTAATTATTGGTAAGGGACTTATGCGGAATTCAGTCGTTTTCGCGGCCTCGGAGGTTCCTTTTCCTTCAACCGGGGGCACATATTTGTAAGGTTTGCCGCCCATACCAAGTCCGAATCTCACATCAAGAAGGTGGTGCTTGTGAAGGTTCTCGTCGGTGAGACACTTCTTGACTCTTAAGAAATCTGATTTGCTTTCAAGGAGGCGAGATAATCCGTTCTCGTATACTGAGCCTTCCGTTCTAGTAAAGTTGTGATCTGCATGGAACAAAATGACACAATAGCACTGAAATTATGCATTCGAAGTACACGATGAGAAGTTGAAATCATACTTGCTTGTAACCACTTCTTTGCACATCCGGTCTTATGCTTTATGTAAAACCAATCAGATTTGACATCCCCAATATTGTTATGACTGTCCGTTACAACTTTTCTATTGGCAACTGACTTGAAGAAAGAAAATTGGGAGTTCCCGAAGAACGGTGCTTGAAATGGTAATAGAACTTCAAGTCCTTGAAGGTAAGCTCGGTCTGTCGGACCTCCGCATACGCAATGTACAGAGTATACAAAGCTGCGTAAGCATTGGGATGAAGTTGCATGGGGGCAATCCGTAATTGTCTTAGAAGATCAACAACAATTGGAGGAAACGGAGGAATAGCGCCTACCCAACACATAAGTCGGATGACAGCGATGTACCCTTCGGGGGCAGAGTGAGGCCTATCTTCCCCTTCTGGAAGTTTCACATTATCCCAAGGAATCCCATGCCTCAGACAGATTTTTTCCAGCTTCAGTTTGTCCAATGTGGAAGTTTAATAATCACTCAGTTTCTCCGGATCGACTTCTTTAACACCCGGAATCTCATCGGGGGCTCGGTCGTCCTCATCTTCAAGAGACGTACTTTCTAAAGCGGTTGATTCTACATCGGTATCGGTCTCATAGTCAGAGTCAGAATTATCCCAGTCCGAGTCTGAGGGAAGCACTTTGGGATCGTAATGCTTTGTTGTCTCTTGTTATGTACCTTTCTCTGGATTCTCGGTTACTTGTTTATCAGACATAGCTGTGTTGGCGAGCAAACATGAGGAATTAGAATACAATTACCCTTTCCCCGTGTGTGTAAGTGCAAGTGTGTGCCTGTGCATACATCAAAGAAAGCAAGAAATTAACAAAATAGTTGGAATATTAGTCATTGTCCGCCGCTGGGCTACACTGTTGTTCAGTTTAAAAGACTCATCTCGGAGGCACTAACCTAACTGTCCACTGGTATACATTGCACTATGTTCTTTTATATATACGTGGGATCTTTAATAAAGTTGGTTCATTGAAGATTTATGGATCGGGTCGCAGTACAGATGCCGATGCTTGGGATAGGGATCAGATCATGGGTATCGGATCGCTAACAAGCTACGCCAGTGAGGGGACATCGACTCGCGAACTATGCTCAGGATCGCGGAACGATCTGATTCGTAGCAATTCTCATTTACCCTAATGACTCGTGGAAAGGACCCTCGATCCATTTCGCTCTCTATCTCCATGGGCCATTGCTAAATACCCCGACCTGGTCCGTTGCTTAAATTAACACCAACTCCATCTTACTCTCCTCCATTTCACTATCACCGCGATCCGACCCGCTGTCCCGGACAACTCCATCTTTTCTTTCCCCATCTTGCAACTACCACGAGCCGAGTCGCCACATCCTCCACGAATCGACCTGGCCTGCTCCTTCTCCCTCCCTGTTCCTCCTCTATAAACCCATGAAATCGAACCCATTATCACCATCACTAGCCCCAAAGTACTCATCGTCACCATCACCATATCAGTAAAAATCCGAGGAGAATGAAGAGAACTGAAAACTAAACCAAACAAAACGAGAAAGGAACCTCGCGCCATTACCTTTTTTAATCGAAGGAAATTCTTGTTTCTTTTTGGTAAAATTCAAATTAGAGTTTCGACAGGAAGAGTGAGGGGCGGCTGCGAAAGAGAAGAAGAAAGAGAGGAGAGAGAAGGGATCGGCTAATATAAGAATTTCGATGGCCCTTCGTATCCCCTTTTTTTGTTTTATTCGGAACTGATGGGCCACGAGCAAGAGCCCCTTATGGCTCATGATATGGCCCGCTCCATCAGAATTATTGGGTCAAAACCAGAAGGACTATCGTGAATCAAGGGAAAGCCCGCTCAATCTTTGACTCATGATATATGCCACGTATGCAAACCACGACAAGGTTGAACGATCTGAACTCAAGTAAAAAAAAGAGAAAAAGAAGAATTTACCTAACTAGTCGACAACAGTACTTTCTAGAGTTTGGAATCAGCCCACAAATAAAGAAATAATGGATGATTTAGCCCGGTATTTATACCGGTCAAAGGATACAACCCCCTAAAGCAGTGCGACCTTTCTGACAGACATAACTTTTGATTCACATCACTCCATGGAAAGATAGTTCAATATTTTCGAAGCATATTTTATCCTTGATAAAACATACTTCGAGGGGGCAAAATGTTGGCTAGCTTTTTGACCAAGCCAACAAGGTTCTTACACAAAGACGATATGAAGCTTCGCTCATCCAACCCTTGGAAACTCGATCGTGACTGACCCATCATTGACGGTTCGTGGTCATCATGTTGCCTCTGCCTCGCAATGCTCTATCGTGACCCGATTCATGATGAATCCCACGATCCGTCCTCCCGAGAGCTTCACGGCCCGGTCCGATCCCCTAATCCGAAAGACAAAGACCGAGTCTATCACGATCCGGAGTTCAAGGAGATGGTGACACCTATCCACAACTGTCATATTGACCATTTCTTCATCAAGCTACGAACTAGACTGATATTCTCGGGATTTGTGCCACGTATGACCACGATCCGCCTGAAGAAATCAGCTATAAATAGCCCTGGACTTGGCATTTTTCAGGATCTTTGGCAGTTCTGAGTATTGTTTACACCATTGCTGTCTTATCGTTATTTCTTATCAGTTCCACCTCGAAATTACTGAGAGAAACCATAATTGTAAAAGTGAGATTGAGTGAAATCATTGATTGTACTAGCATTCAACATGTAATCAATAGCATATAAAGTGGACGTAGGCTCGTTAACGCCGAACCACTATGTAACAACCCGTAAAATGCGAGCCAGTTTAAAAATTTTATTTTGGCAATTTTAGCGAATTTTGAATATTTAAAATGGATTATTTTAAATAATATCGACGTGAAATTTATTTTGAATATAATTCGAACGTATATATTTATACGCGTCGTCGTTAGAATATAAATAATTATTTATAATTATAAATGGAATTGAAAATGGCGTGGTAGTTCGATAATTCGATTTCAAACTTCAATGGAATGTACCGGGTGCAAAACAATCCGGATTTTAGTGAAACCAAAAACATTAGGATCTGATTGATGATATCTTTCCAATGAATCCGAATAATCGAGATGTCATAGTGGGAATCAAAAGATATGTCCAGAACAAAATTCTGAATAGTCGTTATGGAATTCAGGCCCTTAAAAATGGACATTTTGCAAACGACCTCGGATTTCGACGAAACCAGTTTTGTTGGGTCCGGGATGTGAAGTTATTGCTAGGTTTCAAATTTCATAATTTTCCGAATCAATTTGTGAGCGTGGCAAAGAAAAACGCGTTTGACCAGTTTCAGTTGATTTTAATCGACTGGAAAATGGCCATTTTTCCAACGGTCTCAGAATTCGACGAAATTATTTTTGTTAGGACCGTATCGTCAATACGAAGCTAGAAAATATTTTTCGGGAATTTTCCTAGTTAGTATGTGACCCCGATAATTTGAAATGTACGTTTAAAATTCAAAATAGTGATTTAAATGTAAATTTAATGAAAACTGATCAAAACGTTCGAATCAACTTGCGATACATATCCCATTGTGTTCGGAATGGGGGTAAAACGCTATGGACAACAGGCGGTGGGCCTCGTTTCGAGGTCGTATGTAAAAGTCAACTTTTTGAAAATTAATTAATTAAATAAAAAAAACCCTCTTCCCTTTTATACGCTGCCCCCCCCCCCCACCCCCCCACGATCAAATTCATTTTTCAGAAAAAAAAAAAGAAGGGAGGAGCGCAGCAGCGCCGCCGCGCCCAGGGAGCCGCCCCCCCCCCCTCGAGACCACCGCGCCACCTCCGAACCCACCTCCCCCCTCTTCGATACGTCGCAGACCTCCCCCCCCCCCCCCCCCATCGGAAATCGATGCCGCCGCCACTTCCAGTCAAGACCGCGCCTCCCTCCAGCGCCGCTTCCCTCCGACTGCATCCATTTCTTCTCTTCCCCCCCCCCCCCCCCCACCGCCAGTCCTTCCTCTATTTGTTGGCAGTGAGTTTTCTGCTTCCTTTTTTTTAATTGCATTGTTTTAAAATTCGATTTATATTTAGTACGAAGGTATAGATTCCCAGTAACGATTTTTATTTCTTTTAGATATTTATGTTTGAAATCAATGAATTTTTAATTAGGAAAAGTTCATATTTTTATTTATAAAAAGCTTTGATTTATATTTTATATAAAAGTTATGATTTCGATTTGAATAAAAATATAATTTTTATATAAGCAAGAGGTTCAAAATGTAGTTTTATATTGTAGAAAGGTAAAAATATGATCTTTGCATAGTAGGAAGTATAAAAATATAACCTTTATAGGAGGGTCAAATATAATAAGAAGTGATTTTTAATTATAAAAATATTATTTTTATATTTTTAAAGTATTAAAAATATAGTCTTTACTATATAGATGATATAAAAATATGATTTTTGTTTATGAAGAGAATTAAAAAAATATAATTTTTACATGATAGGAATATTAAAAATAGCATCTTTATAATGTAGAGAAAGTAAAAATGTGATTTTTATATACATAGCAACGAAGTAAAAATGTGATTTTTATATACATAGCAACGAAATAAAAATATGGTTTTTATATATTGAACTTCGAAATAAAAATATGGTTTTTATATATTGAACTTCGAAATAAAAATATGGTTTTTATATATTGAACTTCGAAATAAAAAATTCGATTTTTATATATTGAATAGCGAAGTAAAAATGTGATTTTTACATATGTAGAGGATACGGGCAAAGAAAGTGAAAAGAGGCAGAACGACGAAGACTTCTGCAAATGAAGAGCCGTGGAGCTAGGATAGCTATATGTGAGAATTTCTCACTCTTCAATTTCTTTTTCTAGTTATATATATACTAGGATGCAGACGGTGCTTAGTAGCACCCGACACAATCGTCCATAGACCATGGACTTGTTTGTTTGGTTGCATAGGTTAGTCAGATTATTTGATTGGAATTTGGTTGTTTAGTGAATTTGATTGATGTGTGAATGGCGTGGGCCTTCACTAGACCGGGGATAAGGCTAGGCCTCATCCCGTTTCTAGTATCGTGCCGTTATGCCGCCGAAATTTTCTAAAATATGTTAGAAAAATAAAAATATCATTTTATTTAAAGAATGAACTGAATAGAAATTCATATGTTGGAATAAAATGTTTTGTCGTTAAAAATATAATTTTTAACGTGAATGTGAATAAAATAAATATTCATTTACAAACCAGACGGTTTGTTTATGTACACCTATTTGAAGGACATTGATTGGGTCGATAAATTTTACACATCGCCCAACTGCACAAATAAAATCTGTGTTTGATTGTTTGAAACCCCACACGGGTGTTGGGATGAAATTTGAAGTTCACTCATCCTGATTGATTAAATATGTCGATCGATGGATTGACAGGCTGTTATAAGCATTAGATATCTATATTTGATGCTTATACGGTGTAGTGCACTTTGGTTGATGGTTGATTATTTATCGTTGCTATTATATACATGTGTTATATGAAAATCCATATAATTAACTTTATATGGTAATTGATTGGGCCTCATTCCAATCGTGAAAATAAAAAAAAATTGATAATAGGAAATATTTGAAATAGAATATTTGAAAATAAAAATATGTGAAGCCGTGATGATTAGATTGACGCCATTTTGACGTGAACGATATTTATATCGATTTTATTCATTTCGAAATGAATTGAATTGAAAACGATTTCGAAATGAATTTAATTGAAAACGATTTCGAAATGAATTGAATTGAAAACGATTTCGAAATGAATTGAATTGAAAACGATTTCGAAATGAATTGAATTGAAAACGATTTCGAAATGAATTGAATTGAAAACGATTTCGAAATGAATTGAATTGAAAACGATTTCGAAATGAATTGAATTGAAAACGATTTCGAAATGAATTGAATTGAAAACGATTTCGAAATGAATTGAATTGAAAACGATTTCGAAATGAATTGAATTGAAAACGATTTCGAAATGAATTGAATTGAAAACGATTTCGAAATGAATTGAATTGAAAACGATTTCGAAATGAATTGAAATGAATTCAAATTGAATTGAAAATGAATTGAAATGAATTCAAATCGAATTGAAATTTGAATTGAATAGAAATGAATTTTAAACCGAATTTATAAAGAAGAATTCAATTTTGATTTGAATTGAAATGGAAGTTGAAATTGCTTTTGAAACGAATTTTAAAACTATTTATATAATTCGTTTTAAATAGAAATCGACGAAATATATATTATATATATTATATATATAATATAATGGCCTGAATAGAACGCGTCGCGCCGCGGCAGTTCGTGAATTTCGACCATTTATTTCAAACGGACATTACGGGAGATCCGACCGTCGGATTCTCCTAAAACCAGAACCGTTGGGTTCGTATCGAAAAGAGCTTTCTAACGAATATTAGAAATTTGAAATCTAACGGTTGGATTTGGAATTATGTCCAAATCAAATTTGAAAAAGGTTGCTGTAAGTGCAGTTCGATGACCGTTGATGGAAATCGACTGTACGGGCCTTGATAAAATTATTAAAAATAGTAATAATTTGTGTAAAATCATAAGAAATGATTTGTGAAAGTTTGGGATGAAAAACTCCATATTTGAAAAGATAAAAATAGATTTTTATCGAGATAAACTAGTTTTGAACTAGAATTATAATTCTATTTATTTTTAAGTAAATAAATTGAATTGAAAAAGGATTTTAAAAATAACCAGAATTTCCAATGATTGCATTGGAGTGGATTTGAATCGAAATTGTTTTTGGAATATTTCGATGTTGGAATTCGTGATTATACAGGTGTTGTTATGGAAATTTGAAAGATATATATTTATATCGTTATTTCCAATACGACATTTGTTAGTCGTAGAATTTGATATTGAATATAAGCCGATATATTTTCTATTCAGAGCCTTGTATTGAATATCGAATGTGATTTGGGTTTGTCGTGAATGGTGTCTTCACTAACACTGTTCTTGAACCCAGTTGAGAAAAGATTAAATCTTTTTATTTAGATTTAATGAAGTGCACCAATTAAATAATATTTAATTGGAATTGAATTGATATTGATTTTTGGGTTTATCGTGAACAGTGTTTTTAAATAACACTTGTTCTTTAACCTGATAATTAATGGAATGTGATTTTGGGTTTATCGTGAACCGTGTTTTTTTAAATGACACTTATTCTTTAACCCAGTTAAAGATTAAAACTAAGTGGAGTTTTAATGAATCTTTAATTAGATTGAAATGATCGAAAATGGAGTATCACCAGTTTTGCTCCAGGCGATGGTTAAATCTTTAATTAGATTTGAACGTGAAATGGTAATTGAATTTACCGATAACACTGTGGTGTTAGATATGAAGTATTACCAGTTTTACTTCATGGGATGAATAGGTTGGGATTGGGAAATAAAATAAATGATTACTTCGGTGTGGTTCGCTAATCCCGACTAGTTTGAATTGATATTCAAAGGAGATTAAAGAATAAATTTAAAGAATTTATCTTGGATAAAATTAATGGGAACTTTTCCCAAAGTATAGGAATATTTGAATAAAAGAATATTCTGAATTGGAATGAGGCGTATGTTGTGTTTGTGTGACACTTTTATAATATATACGCGAGCTATTCAGAAAGACCGGGTTTATCCCATTCTGAATAACTGATTCGACGTGGTGTCGAAGATGAAGACGGTGGTCGAAGACCAGAAGTCTTCACGTCGTTTGGGTGATTACTGATGATCTTGATTGGGCTGTACACCCAAGAAGATGGAAACAGTTAGTGATCGTCTAGACGTACTTGGAGATCGATGGATATGCGGGGTACTAGGTGCCTCCGGTTTCGTTCAGACCCAGAACGGACTTGTGAATGGATTGTGTGTCTGACATTGGATTTTAGTCTGTGTGATTGATTTCTATTAAATATATATCTGTTTGGCGGCGGAGAATTTATTCTCTTGCTTAACGCCCTTCTCTGAGACGTACAAGCTCAGGGGTTATATATTGATGGATATCAAATGCATGGAGTGAATTGCCTGTGTGGCATGCCTATGTGGCAATTGATCGAGGCTTCTGTTGAAAAGCAAAGTCTTGTGGTGATGATCAAAGCACGGCCTTTGTGGCGTAGCTTTGTGTAACGTTGATTCGCGAGCTTCACACCCGGTATGAACCAAAAACGGGAGAGGACGTCAGGGAGGGCATGCGTTTCTTCCTAGCTAGAAGTGGCGTCAGTGATTTTACACGCCCTGACGAGTTTGACTTATGTGGTTGTTGCTGTTGCGAGGCGCCTCGGATTGATCGGTCGTTCTCGAACCGATGGAGTCATTTAGTTGGCTCGTTTACGCCCCATAGGGCGGGGAAACGCATGTTCAGGGTTTAAGTTTAATCCACATCGGTGGACTGGCCCTGAGGATCCAAGGGTCGCTCGAGCTCTGATCCTGAGGCTCGGGCTAGGCAGTCTCGAATCGGTTGAGGACTATCTTTTGCCTCGGTTCATAGACGGAAATCCAATTTCCAAATACGTGACTTTGCGGTTTTATTTGTAAACCTATATGGCGACATAGTGGCATGGGACGCTCATGTCGCCTATGATTGATACTTATGATTTGAAGTTGTTTTATACACTATGCACTTATAATAGTATCAAATGATTTGTTTTAAACATAACAAGCATTCTTTGGCTGTTATAAGGGAAAACCCTATCCCCCGGCTTGCGTTGCATTGTGTGATAGGACCTGGGTCTTATAACAGCTTCATTTTCCTTTATTTAGCATTGCGGTGTTGTTTTATGCACTGGTGTTCTTGGGAGGAAACCCATTCCGTGTTATACGGCGTGGTCCCTTGATTTACCTAACTTTAAAAATAAAGATTAATAACTGTTTTAGTTCTCACACCAGTCACATGACTGACCTGGAGTTTATTGTTTTAACCTAAACTCTGGGTGCCCTTATTTTGACACGGGCAACTAGTAGTTTTGGTTTTGCAGATTTATATTCACAGGATCCTGGTTTACAGCTGGAACGATATCCGGAAAGCTTTGTATCCGTATATCTCTTCTAGCTGTGTATTGTATTATTTTCCGCTGCTATGTAATTAAATGTAATTTAAATCTCTGATTTTTCTGTGTAATATTCATTTGTACTCTGTATATTCTTGTAATCTGATGTATTGTTGTAATATACAACGAAATGTTCTTCTGTATGCGTTCTGTTTTGGCTTGTTCTCGAACAATCGGACGCTTTCCTTTACGGGGAAGTTACGGGTCGTTTCATTTTGGTATCAGAGCTTTGGTTTACAAAGCAGAGAACAAGGCACATTAGAACCATACGAAAGAATTCATCAGGTATTGGATTAGTAATATCCAATGAGAATGACTCGTTAGAGATGGGATCAGTAGTATCCTAGAACGAGTGTGAAGAGTAGTGTTTTTGATAAATAAAAGTGAAAACAAATTTTTGTTTTGAAGATTTAAATCAATTATTCGTATTTGATTATTTATTTATATAGATGTGGACAATCCAGTATATATAGATTTTGCGTATACGTCTGATCCACGTGTGTTTGAAATTTTAATATACTGGATAGATATAGAATCACACTCTAGTCGCCCGGGGATGATGCTGATAATTGTGATCACATTATCAGTATTTATATTCGAGTGACGAAAGTGAGATTTCTATATATTTCCTATTGACTGGTGTGAGAACCAAAATTAGATAGGGCCTATTGTTGTGATTTGGCATCAAGAATCTGATTTTTGTATATATATCAAAATTATGAATTTGAGACTCTAATTCACTAATTGATTGATGTTTGTGTTGTTTGTTTATTTGGTTGATAATTTTGAACCATTTAGCCTAATTGAATCAAATATTGAATTGTATTGAAAATTGGTCGCATCTGCTTGCATATGCATGTATATCATTGAACAGGTCATAGCAAGGAGGCTAGAGCCGAAGAATAAAATTTGTTTGCCCGACAAATAGGTACATGTTTACTACATGATTTACTGTTTTGTTTGTGTGATGATGATTCTGTGAGCCTATTGGCTAGCCGCTTGGCTTTTTCTTTTTCTTTTTGAGATCTGAAGGACCGGGGAAGCTATTTGAAATTCCCCGATGCTCCCATTGCAGGGGAGGTTATGGCGAAATTTTTCGAAAATTTAGGGTGTTGGCCAAATTTTTGAAATTTTTGAAAATTCTCAGAAACTGAAAGGTTGGAGAATGAAAGTCAGATCGAACGTAGAGTTGATTAATCAAACCACTTTCAACTTTGTTCCTTTTCGGGGACGAAAAGTTTTAAGGGGGGGGGAGATTGTAACAACCCGTAAAATGCGAGCCAGTTTAAAATTTTTATTTTGGCAATTTTAGCGAATTTTGAATATTTAAAATGGATTATTTTAAATAATATCGACGAGAAATTTATTTTGAATATAATTCGAACGTATATATTTATACGCGTCGTCGTTAGAATATAAATAATTATTTATAATTATAAATGGAATTGAAAATGGCGCGGTAGTTCGATAATTCGATTTCAAACTTCAATGGAATGTACCGGGTGCAAAACAATCCGGATTTTAGTGAAACCAAAAACATTAGGATCTGATTGATGATATCTTTCCAATGAATCCGAATAATCGAGATGTCATAGTGGGAATCAAAAGATATGTCCAGAACAAAATTTTGAATAGTCGCTATGGAATTCAGGCCCTTAAAAATGGACATTTTGCAAACCACCTCGGATTTCGACGAAACCAGTTTTGTTGGGTCCGGGATGTGAAGTTATTGCTAGGTTTCAAATTTCATAATTTTCCGAATCAATTTGTGAGCGTGGCAAAGGAAAACGCGTTTGACCAGTTTTAGTTGATTTTAATCGACTGGAAAATGGCCATTTTTCCAACGGTCTCAGAATTCGACGAAATTAGTTTTGTTAGGACCGTATCGTCAATACGAAGCTAGAAAATATTTTTCGGGAATTTTCCTAGTTAGTATGTGACCCCGGTAATTTGAAATGTACGTTTAAAATTCAAAGTAGTGATTTAAATGTAAATTTAACGAAAACTGATCAAAACGTTCGAATCAACTTGCGATACATATCCCATTGTGTTCGGAATAGGGGTAAAACGCTATGGACAACAGGCGATGGGCCTCGTTTCGAGGTCGTATGTAAAAGTCAACTTTTTGAAAATTAATTAATTAAATAAAAAAAAAACCCTCTTCCCTTTTATACGCTGCCCCCCCCCCCCCCGATCAAATTCATTTTTCAGAAAAAAAAAAAAAAAAAAAGAAGGGAGGAGCGCAGCAGCGCCGCCGCGCCCAGGGAGCCGCCGCCCCCCCTCGAGACCACCGCGCCACCTCTGAACCCACCTCCCCCCTCTTCGATAAGTCGCAGACCACCCCCCCCCCCCCCCATCGGAAATCGATGCCGCCGCCACTTCCAGTCAAGACCGCGCCTCCCTCCAGCGCCGCTTCCCTCCGACTGCATCCATTTCTTCTCTTCCCCCCCCCCCCCCCCGCCAGTCCTTCCTCTATTTGTTGGCAGTGAGTTTTCTGCTTCCTTTTTTTTAAATTGCATTGTTTTAAATTCGATTTATATTTAGTACGAAGGTATAGATTCCCAGTAACGATTTTTATTTCTTTTAGATATTTATGTTTGAAATCAATGAATTTTTAATTAGGAAAAGTTCATATTTTTATTTATAAAAAGCTTTGATTTATATTTTATATAAAAGTTATGATTTCGATTTGAATAAAAATATAATTTTTATATAAGCAAGAGGTTCAAAATGTAGTTTTATATTGTAGAAAGGTAAAAATATGATCTTTGCATAGTAGGAAGTATAAAAATATAACCTTTATAGGAGGGTCAAATATAATAAGAAGTGATTTTTAATTATAAAAATATTATTTTTATATTTTTAAAGTATTAAAAATATAGTCTTTACTATATAGATGATATAAAAATATGATTTTTGTTTATGAAGAGAATTAAAAATATAATTTTTACATGATAGGAATATTAAAAATAGCATCTTTATAATGTAGAGAAAGTAAAAATGTGATTTTTATATACATAGCAACGAAGTAAAAATGTGATTTTTATATACATAGCAACGAAATAAAAATATGGTTTTTATATATTGAACTACGAAATAAAAATATGGTTTTTATATATTGAACTTCGAAATAAAAATATGGTTTTTATATATTGAAATTCGAAATAAAAATATGGTTTTTATATATTGAACTTCGAAATAAAAAATTCAATTTTTATATATTGAATAGCGAAGTAAAAATGTGATTTTTACATATGTAGAGGATACGGGCAAAGAAAGTGAAAAGAGGCAGAACGACGAAGACTTCTGCAAATGAAGAGCCGTGGAGCTAGGATAGCTATATGTGAGAATTTCTCACTCTTCAATTTCTTTTTCTAGTTATATATATACTAGGATGCAGACGGTGCTTAGTAGCACCCGACACAATCGTCCACAGACCATGGACTTGTTTGTTTGGTTGCATAGGTTAGTCAGATTATTTGATTGGAATTTGGTTGTTTGGTGAATTTGATTGATGTGTGAATGGCGTGGGCCTTCACTAGACCGGGGATAAGGCTAGGCCTCATCCCGTTTCTAGTATCGTGCCGTTATGCCGCCGAAATTTTCTAAAATATGTTAGAAAAATAAAAATATCATTTTATTTAAAGAATGAACTGAATAGAAATTCATATGTTGGAATAAAATGTTTTGTCGTTAAAAATATAATTTTTAACGTGAATGTGAATAAAATAAATATTCATTTACAAACCAGACGGTTTGTTTATGTACACCTATTTGAAGGACATTGATTGGGTCGATAAATTTTACACATCGCCCAACTGCACAAATAAAATCTGTGTTTGATTGTTTGAAACCCCACACGGGTGTTGGGATGAAATTTGAAGTTCACTCATCCTGATTGATTAAATATGTCGATCGATGGATTGACAGGCTGTTATAAGCATTAGATATCTATATTTGATGCTTATACGGTGTAGTGCACTTTGGTTGATGGTTGATTATTTATCGTTGCTATTATATACATGTGTTGTATGAAAATCCATATAATTAACTTTATATGGTAATTGATTGGGCCTCATTCCAATCGTGAAAATAAAAAAAAAATTGATAATAGGAAATATTTGAAATAGAATATTTGAAAATAGAAATATGTGAAGCCGTGATGATTAGATTGACGCCATTTTGACGTGAACGATATTTATATCGATTTTATTCATTTCGAAATGAATTGAATTGAAAACGATTTCGAAATGAATTGAATTGAAAACGATTTCGAAATGAATTGAATTGAAAACGATTTCGAAATGAATTGAATTGAAAACGATTTCGAAATGAATTGAATTGAAAACGATTTCGAAATGAATTGAATTGAAAACGATTTCGAAATGAATTGAATTGAAAACGATTTCGAAATGAATTGAATTGAAAACGATTTCGAAATGAATTGAATTGAAAACGATTTCGAAATGAATTGAATTGAAAACGATTTCGAAATGAATTGAATTGAAAACGATTTCGAAATGAATTGAAATGAATTCAAATTGAATTGAAAATGAATTGAAATGAATTCAAATCGAATTGAAATTTGAATTGAATAGAAATGAATTTTAAACCGAATTTATAAAGAAGAATTCAATTTTGATTTGAATTGAAATGGAAGTTGAAATTGCTTTTGAAACGAATTTTAAAACTATTTATATAATTCGTTTTAAATAGAAATCGACGAAATATATATTATATATATTATATATATAATATAATGGCCTGAATAGAACGCGCCGCGCCGCGGCAGTTCGTGAATTTCGACCATTTATTTCAAACGGACATTACGGGAGATCCGACCGTCGGATTCTCCTAAAACCAGAACCGTTGGGTTCGTATCGAAAAGAGCTTTCTAACGAATATTAGAAATTTGAAATCTAACGGTTGGATTTGGAATTATGTCCAAATCAAATTTGAAAAAGGTTGCTGTAAGTGCAGTTCGATGACCGTTGATGGAAATCGACTGTACGGGCCTTGATAAAATTATTAAAAATAGTAATAATTTGTGTAAAATCATAAGAAATGATTTGTGAAAGTTTGGGATGAAAAACTCCATATTTTAAAAGATAAAAATAGATTTTTATCGAGATAAACTAGTTTTGAACTAGAATTATAATTCTATTTATTTTTAAGTAAATAAATTGAATTGAAAAAGGGTTTTAAAAATAACCAGAATTTCCAATGATTGCATTGGAGTGGATTTGAATCGAAATTGTCTTTGGAATATTTCGATGTTGGAATTCGTGATTATACAGGTGTTGTTATGGAAATTTGAAAGATATATATTTATATCGTTATTTCCAATACGACATTTGTTAGTCGTAGAATTTGATATTGAATATAAGCCGATATATTTTCTATTCAGAGCCTTGTATTGAATATCGAATGTGATTTGGGTTTGTCGTGAATGGTGTCTTCACTAACACTGTTCTTGAACCCAGTTGAGAAAAGATTAAATCTTTTTATTTAGATTTAATGAAGTGCACCAATTAAATAATATTTAATTGGAATTGAATTGATATTGATTTTTGGGTTTATCGTGAATAGTGTTTTTAAATAACACTCGTTCTTTAACCTGATAATTAATGGAATGTGATTTTGGGTTTATCGTGAACCGTGTTTTTTTAAATGACACTTATTCTTTAACCCAGTTAAAGATTAAAACTAAGTGGAGTTTTAATGAATCTTTAATTAGATTGAAATGATCGAAAATGGAGTATCAACAGTTTTGCTCCAGGCGATGGTTAAATCTTTAATTAGATTTGAACGTGAAATGGTAATTGAATTTACCGATAACACTGTGGTGTTAGATATGAAGTATTACCAGTTTTACTTCATGGGATGAATAGGTTGGGATTGGGAAATAAAATAAATGATTACTTCGGTGTGGTTCGCTAATCCCGACTAGTTTGAATTGATATTCAAAGGAGATTAAAGAATAAATTTAAAGAATTTATCTTGGATAAAATTAATGGGAACTTTTCCCAAAGTATAGGAATATTTGAATAAAAGAATATTCTGAATTGGAATGAGGCGTATGTTGTGTTTGTGTAACACTTTTATAATATATACGCGAGCTATTCAGAAAGACCGGGTTTATCCCATTCTGAATAACTGATTCGACGTGGTGTCGAAGATGAAGACGGTGGTCGAAGACCAGAAGTCTTCACGTCGTTTGGGTGATTACTGATGATCTTGATTGGGTTGTACACCCAAGAAGATGGAAATAGTTAGTGATCGTCCAGACGTACTTGGAGATCGATGGATATGCGGGGTACTAGGTGCCTCCGGTTTCGTTCAGACCCAGAACGGACTTGTGAATGGACTGTGTGTCTGACATTGGATTTTAGTCTATGTGATTGATTTCTATTAAATATATATCTGTTTGGCGGCGGAGAATTTATTCTCTTGCTTAACGCCCTTCTCTGAGACGTACGAGCTCAGGGGTTAAATATTGATGGATATCAAACGCATGGAGTGAATTGCCTGTGTGGCATGCCTAAGTGGCAATTGATCGAGGCTTCTGTTGAAAAGCAAAGTCTTGTGGTGATGATCAAAGCACGGCCTTTGTGGCGTAGCTTTGTGTAACGTTGATTCGCGAGCTTCACACCCGGTATGAACCAAAAACGGGAGAGGACGTCAGGGAGGGCATGCGTTTCTTCCTAGCTAGAAGTGGCGTCAGTGATTTTACACGCCCTGACGAGTTTGACTTATGTGGTTGTTGCTGTTGCGAGGCGCCTCGGATTGATCGGTCGTTCTCGAACCGATGGAGTCATTTAGTTGGCTCGTTTACGCCCCATAGGGCGGGGAAACGCATGTTCAGGGTTTAAGTTTAATCCACATCGGTGGACTGGCCCTGAGGATTCAAGGGTCACTCGAGCTCTGATCCTGAGGCTCAGGCTAGGCAGTCTCGAATCGGTTGAGGACTATCTTTTGCCTCGGTTCATAGACGGAAATCCAATTTCCAAATACGTGACTTTGCGGTTTTATTTGTAAACCTATATGGCGACATAGTGGCATGGGACGCTCATGTCGCCTATGATTGATACTTATGATTTGAAGTTGTTTTATACACTATGCACTTATAATAGTATCAAATGATTTGTTTTAAACGTAACAAGCATTCTTTGGCTGTTATAAGGGAAAACCTATCCCCCGGCTTGCGTTGCATTGTGTGATAGGACCTGGGTCTTATAACAGCTTCATTTTCCTTTATTTAGCATTGCGCTGTTGTTTTATGCACTGGTGTTCTTGGGAGGAAACCCGTTCCGTGTTATACGGCGTGGTCCCTTGATTTACCTAACTTTAAAAATAAAGATTAATAACTGTTTTAGTTCTCACACCAGTCACATGACTGACCTGGAGTTTATTGTTTTAACCTAAACTCTGGGTGCCCTTATTTTGACACGGGCAGCTAGTAGTTTTGGTTTTGCAGATTTATATTCACAGGATCCTGGTTTACAGCTGGAACGATATCCGGAAAGCTTTGTATCCGTATATCTCTTCTAGTTGTGTATTGTATTATTTTCCGCTGCTATGTAATTAAATGTAATTTAAATCTCTGATTTTTCTGTGTAATATTCATTTGTACTCTGTATATTCTTGTAATCTGATGCATTGTTGTAATATACAACGAAATGTTCTTCTGTATGCGTTCTGTTTTGGCTTGTTCTCGAACTATCCGACGCTTTCCTTTACGGGGAAGTTACGGGTCGTTTCACACTATAAATCTTGTGTGTTTTCTGCTTTTTCTTCATTTTTCAGATATAATTCTCTACGAATCAGAACAATTTGGGTGTTAGAGCCAAATTTTGGTCTAACAGCTTCCTCAAGCACTGCCATTAGCAATTCCCTAATCCTAGGGACACATAACCTTCCATCTCGTCTTAGCCTCCCTTTCTTGTCCATGGTATATCTAGCTAGATTACTAGAAATCCATCCTCTACCAAGCCTGTCGGGTCCTTCTGCTGCATAAATCCAACTTGCTCCAATAGAGTAGGTCGCACCTCCAATGATGCTAAGAATCCCAATGTGAAATCCGTAGAAGGCTTAAAATCGAAGGTCGAGTATGCCATTCTACGAATAGAGGGCTCAAAGTCATCCTCTTCCTACTCAATATGTTCGCCACTACATTACTCTTGCCCGGGGTATAAGCTATTTCAAAGTCGCAAGACGCTAGGAACTCCATCCACCGTTGCTTCCTTAGGTTGAGATCCATCTGTGAGAACAAGTATTTGAGTGACTTATGATCCGTGTATAGCTCAAATCTTTCTCTAAGTAGATAGTGTCACTAGGACTTCAATGCGAACACTGTTACAACCAACTCTAGATCATGGGTAGGGTGCGATCTGAGAGTGCTTAGAACCTCCCCTAAGTGTTGGGTGTGCTCCTCCTCATTCTTTGAAAAGATCAGAATATCATCCACAAAGACTACTACAAACTTGTCCAGAAACTCGCTAAACACCCTACTCATCAAGTCCACGAAATAGGTGGGTGCATTGTTATCCCAAAAGGCATCATCAGCCATTCAAAGAAACCGTCTGGAGTTCTGAATGCAGTCTTATCAATGTTGTCCTCCGCCACCTTTAGCTGATAAAATCCCATGGCCAAATCCATCTTCGGGAAAACTGATGCGCCTACTAGCTGATCGAACAAGTCATCAATTCTTGGTAGCGGGTGCCTATTCTTCAAGGTGAGCTTAATCTGCAGCCTATAATCCACACATAGACGAAGTGTGCCGTCCGCCTTAGCAGCAAAGATGATTGGAGCTCCCCACTTTGTAATGCTTTGCCTAATAAAACCTTTCTCGAATAACTCCCCTACTTACTTGCTAAGCTCCCTCATCTCTCTAGGAGCCATGTTGCACACTGGTAGAGCAAATCTAAGCGCCTTCTTATGGGGCGTATTCGCCAAGTCCAGTCCAAATTTCGCCAGCTGATTGAACTTATTCTCATAATCTATAAGAGACATGTCCCCTTGTTTCAAAGCTAAGAATCTTTCCATTTGTAATCCCTCTTCTGCCTGAGACAAAAACTTCATCTCGAATCTTTGTCGAAAATCATCCCAAGTATCCACTAGTTATCTTGACTACGTTACTTCCCACCGATAAAAAGCTTCATCCTTCAACTGCCATGCGGCCAACTGTATCATTCTTCTGTCATCGACCTCGAAAATACCAAACACGTTCTCCGACTCTCTTATCTGATTTCGTACTTCAACAAAGCTCTCGATACCATGGAATGGTATTCCTCCCATAACGCAGAAGTCTTTACATAACTTAGAAAAGTTATCTACTCGTGGAGGTGGACCAACAGTGGCTGCAGCTGGGGATGGGGCATCTTCTTGACCTCCGGTAGGGGCCGTAGCCTCAAGATACCTATGGAACCATGTCGGTAGCGGAATGCCCTCATGAAGATTGGGTACCCCAGACATGCTCAAAAGAAAGAAAAAGGTTTCAACAAGAGACCGAGAGAACACTGGATATGGATTGAGTGGATATGTTTTTCAAAAACAAATTTTTATATGAAAATACTTTGCTTTTGAGAATAATTTTAAAAACTTTTTCTCTGATCTTGTAACTTTCAGCTCTGATACCAAATGTGACACCCCACGTCTGTTAATGTCACTCATAAGAGAATGCATTAAGTTCCATGAAGCGCAATAGGTAAACAGTACAGAAATTCACAAGACAGATATAAAATTAGTAGTGGAAAATTTCAACTTCATTATTTAAAATAAGACGTAGTCTCAAACGGGTTACATCAAAACCAAGTATCTCAAACCTGTCTCACAAAACATCTCGTAAAAAATATATCAGAGTACATAAAATCATATCCCTCAATGCAAGCCATAATAATGTAGAGAGCAAGTCAAATAGTACATCTCAAGAAATCTAAGTCCAAGCTATAAGAGAAAGTCCTAGTCACTGTTGAGTGCTTCCAGTCTGAGGACCTCGGGGGAAAGGAAGAAAGAAGCGAAAGAAAAGGGACAGTCATAAAGTATGGCGAGTTCTAGTGATTTTCAAGTATGCATAAAGTAGAAATGCCAAGACAGGTAAACAATACTGGATTAGAAAGGTACGGTGTCATATCAGGTAAAACTAAACTAAATAGAACAACGTGTTATACATGAATAACAGGAATAAACTATGATTAAGTAATTCTTCACATTTATATCCCTAAAAACAGGTATGTCTGCACGAATACTAGTATAACAGGATTAGATATTTAACCTAATTACATAACAACAGAATTAACAGCAGGATTAGGCGCACCCTAATTACATAACAAGATTAGGTGTTACCCTAATCACATAACAACAGAATTGGGTGTACCCCAATTACTACCCATGTGATCGGCTACCTACTACATAAAACCATGTGTCAACCTCGGAAGTAGGGTGTATCACTACCTAACCCAACAACTATTAACACAGACCTATTTACTGGTGTTACAGTCGCTTAGTTTCCCTAATCGGACTCATGCACGCTCATGACTCCGCCGGAACGTGCTCGTACCAACCTTCTCCATGTGAACCTCTTACAATCCAATTCAATAAAGTATGCCCTGGCCTCTACCTAGTGCGAGGCCCTCTAAAAAATACCAATAGGGATACTGGCTAATATGGGTTCTAAACAGCAGACCGACACAAGTCAAACCCCCTAAGCTTGTGCCCCCAAATAACTAGGATTTAAGAATCCCCAAAACCTGATATGATAGCAGAACGAGGGACCTCTTAGCTTACTAATAATCATGTTTAATTTAGTAGTTTTAGGTTGACTAACAAGCGTGGTTGTAATATTACATGTCATTATGTGTGTACAACCCTTCCCCAAAACATCTGCCCAGATGTATACAATTTCTACAGTAGTTTAGTTAATTAACCTCACAATATTCTAACATGTCAGTTACTTAATGTCTGTATTAAGTCAAATCTAACATGTTCAATACATATGAATAATATTCATCAAACTATGTTCCTAAATTACAACATGTACAATTCATGCATATTATTCATTTTTATCAATTCACAACAAGTATATGCACATTACCCTTTTTATCAATTTACAGCAAGCCTAAACATGTGCATATTATACCTTTCTCAAATTATAGTTAAACAGTCCTTAATTTAACAACATGCCTAAATTCCTCTTTTTATGTCATTCATTATTACCCCAACTATACGCACACTCTAATCAGACATAGCTAGGCTTCCAAAAGGCCTAGGCTTAGCGTAAATAAAAAGGAAAAACAAAGCTAAGAAAATCGAATCAAATCACATAGGCATATAGGTAAGATTGGAAATAAACATAGAAACTGGGAAAAGGAAGATATATACATATAACTTATTAATTATCGAACAATAAAGGCATATGTTTTACTTATCACGACGGTATAGGTGTTTAACAGTGAAAAACACGTATAGTAATTATCTTATAAACACTGTATATCCTAACCCAAATTTATTTAACTGTCATATTATAGTCTAAGAAATCAAATCTGAAAATGACAAGGAACTCATAGTGGGTCTTAGTAGAGAAGAGAATAAATGTCTTATATATATATATATATATATGCCGTAGAGAAGTCCAATCCAATCCTTTTCATTGTTGTATGTATGTAAGTCATGAAAGTTGTCTCTGCAGATCTAGGCTTCAGCAGCATTCCCCCATTGTATATTTTTATTTCAGAATAGATTCATACAAGAAGAAGATATGAAGAAATGGTGTGTGTGTGTGTGACACCCCACATCCGTTAATGTCACTCATTAAGAGAATGCATTAAGTTTCGTGAAGTGTTATAGGTAAATAGACACAGAATATTACAAGACAGATATAAAAGATAATATCGGAATTTAAAATTTTATTTAAAACATAATTTATAACATCGTGGTCCAAAATATCACAAGTCTGGAACTACATAAAAACCATTACAATAACATAAAACTTCTGTCTTGTACCATTAGAATACAGAAATACATAAAAAGCATAATTCCCCAAAAAGAGACAAAGCCATAGTAGTAAAGAAGAGAACTTGAGCAATACTTCAAAAGCAGCTCCTAGCAAGATGATAACCATGTCCTGGCTAAGTCTGAGTATTCCCACCTTGAAAACCTGGGGGTGGGGGGAAACAGAAGAGAGAAGAGGGAACAAAAAGGGTCAGACATAAAGTCTGGCGAGTCTAGTTACTTTTAGCAATTAAATAAATAAAAGTATCATGACAGGCATATAAGGTGGATATGAAAGGTAACACCATAAAAGGTAAGTATGACAAGGTAAAATGATAGAATGTGTGCGCTTCTCTAATGATTACTCTGATTCTCTGCACTAATACTAGTATAACCAAAATGAGATGATCCCAATAGCTATCAAATGGTAGACTTAGGAATATGTCCAGATGTATCCTAACTACTACCCTAATCAATCGGCTCCCTACTCCATAGATACCCTGTGCTAGCCCCACAGTAGAAGGTATCAATTCCTAAAGTGGAAACCCTTCGTTGATGCGCACAGCCATACCTACTGGTGTCACGGTCGTCTTAGCCCCCTTTGCCCAGCCCATGCACGCACATGTCCCCGGTCGGTTTGCGCCGCCCACCCCATCCTCCTCATTTGAATCTCTTACAATCAGCCCAGTAAGCGTGCCCCAACTCCGACCTAGTTCGGAGTACTCGTTTGATACCTATTAAGGGTTATTGACTGAAACGGGTCCCATACAATATGATACAAGCTCTCCCCTTTGTCTTGTATCCCCTCTAAGATTTCCACCAGTTATGTATACCACTAGGTGTCTTTAATTACATACCCTATCATTTCTACTAGTTATGCATACCCTAAAAAGGCGTCTTTAATTGCATAACTTCAACATTTTCACAGGTTATGCTTACCACTAGGTGTCTTTAATTACATAACCCTATCAGGTTAAGTTTGTGGGCCTATATGTAAATATTACCCACCCCCTCAGATTTACTTAACCCACCAACTGTTCAACCAAATTTACTTAACCCCAATTTAAGTTTATGTTCATACAATCCCTACGGATTCAACTAGGTTAAGTATTCAAGGTTTATTACCATATTTTCATTTATGGTTACAGTATGCTAGACCTCCCATATTAAGCCTACCATTTGTGGATGCTGGACATGCCGGGCGGGTCCGGGTAGACTTATTCCACATATCGGGCTTAACCTCGTGTCATAGCACGTCTCGTATTTGTGCACCTAGACCTCTCACATTAGATTCACCACTTGTGGTTACTGGATATGCCGAGAGGTTCCAGGCAGACTTCCACCACAACTGTAATCTAACCTCGTGTCTAGGCGCAATTACAGTTTCTAATTACTTAATCCTAGGCATTCCATTATTAGCCAATTTTACCTATGTCGTTATAGGTTTCATGCCCATTTTCCCCAAATATGTTCATAATGAATTATATGCCCAAATTCATATACATAAACATTATTCAAGTTATTCCAAATTCTCTCTTTTCAAGTTATGTCCAATTTTACGTTTTTTTTCCATTCCCAAACTAACACATTCGCATAATTTTAGCGACATACCTAACTCGATAATAGCCTGGCTATATAAATCAAAAGGGAACGGGTGAAGGAAAGATGACAGAAATGTTTATTCCAACAAAACTGACATAAGCATATGATGGCATAATGATAAGATGAACATATAAGAACAGATCGGTGAACTTGTGATAATAAAACATGTTCTAACATAGTACGGATGTCATAATAGGCATGATTAGATCTAAATAAGAATTTGATGTCCAACTAATGACAGATCTAAATTAACCACAACCTGATAGGCATAAGATGATCTAAATAGAAAATTAGATTCATAATCAAAAGTAGATCTAACATGATAAAGATTGAGATCCAAGTTACATTTATAGATTCACAAATACAATAGATCAGATATGATTCAGTCACAGGGATAGATCCAAATTACAGTCATATCATGTTTAACTTTTAATTATTTAAATCTAAAAGTAACTTAAAACTCACAATGTTCAGATTTAGAATAATAGAAGGAGCATAGCGAAGGTTGAATCTCAGATATACACTTGAATCTCTAAACTTTGATTGTAGAAGAAGAAAGGGATTTGATTTAGTCCAAGCACCGACAGCATTTAGGCCTCCATTGATTTTCAGTGAAGAAAACAAGAGAAATGAGCCTGTATTTATAGCTGTCAGCCCCCGGAATTCGGCCTGCCACCTCAGCCCTAGGGGGTCGACCCACCCCTTAGAGGGTCGACTCTGGGGTAGACACCCCCCTTGAGGTGTCGACACCCCTAGGCGGGATTTTTGCCGCTCACACAAATTTTGAATTTTGAACTGTTTTCTGATTTTCTGATTTATTTTATATATATATATATATCTTGCGCGTATACAAACTTCAAACCTTCATAACTTCTTCATACGGTGTCCGTTTTACGCAAACCAAATGTCTATCTTGACCAGAATTTCGAGACGAACACAATGGCGCAGTGCATTTTCCTTAATTCTGATTATTAAATTAATTATTATTTAATTTATCCTCTTTTAGTGTTGTTAAAATATGGGGTGTTGCAATGTGTATTGGAATGGGAGAAGCCACCTATTTATAGATTCACAGAGTCAACCTCAGCTTTTAGATTCTAGGGTTTTAATCCAAACTATACATATAGCGCTGAGTCGGCATGAACCTAGCCACAAAACTGTCCAGATTCGAAATTCAGAATCTTCCCGGGATCTAGCTGGCTCGACCCATGGGTCGACCCAACCATGCTTGGTCGACGCATAAGTCGACCCAGGCCGGAATTGGGTCATCCCACAGTGGTCTGGTTTCCCGCTCATTCTCCAGCTTATTTCATTTGATAATTCTGGAATTATATTTATATTATATTCATATATAAGCCATTTATATACTAACTTCTAATACCCATAACTTCTTCATACGTTATCCATTTTGCGCAAACTTGGGGTCTATCTGAACCAGAATTCCAAGATGAACGCAACAGTAATGCCTGTTTCACTTAATTCTGAATATGTTAACAAAGTTATTCCTAATTTATTATCTTATAGTGTATTAATTTTTGGGGTGTTACAGATGTACCATAAATAAAACCATCATAAATGTAAGTTACAATGAGTCTCAAACATTAAAAGGTACATCGATAACTATTCCAATAATACAAAAATAATTATACTGCCATAAATAACTAAAAATCTCCATTGTCGAGCTCCATCTCTAAAGAATTACTGATCCCAAGCGTTTCCACCTACTAAACTGTTTATGTTAAGAGGAGGGAGGTCAGAACATAAAGTTCTGGTGAATGAAAGTCACACAAGTTTTAAGGAGTAACTATTTCCTATATTTTTTGGTATAAATTCTTTATATTACGTCTATGCAATCCAACACACAATCAATCACATAAAATTGCAAGTTGGACTACCCTGCAGTCACTTAAGGCCTACTACTATTTATTTTAGGGTGGATTCCCTATCATCACTTAATACCTACGAGGCGGACTACCATCTGGTCACCTAAGGCTATTAGTTTATATTTATTCTTAGGAGGATTCCTACTATCACTTAATAAACTACGGCGAACCCTAGTCACTTAAGACCTTGTCTTATCATTGTCAACGCTATTAAATATTCTCTCCATTGTAATATGAGAAATAGTATCCTTCCACTTAATATCGGCTAAGGTGGATCCTCATCGTCATTTTAGACTCCTTCGGCGGATCCATGAGTTAATATTTAACTGGTATTACGGGTGAACTCCTAGTCACTTAATACTTCCCTTAGAAAGGTGGTTCCCCTTACATGATCAGCGGAACTCTTAGTAGCCCAACCCTAGGTCAGCTCTGACTTAGCCCCTATATTAAAAGAGGACACTTCCGAATAACTACCCACTCATACTATATCTTTTCTAGGACCATTTAATACTTTATGAGAGAAAGATGGAACTAATGACCATTTAAGACCTAATAGGGCGGGTCTTAAGACTCTAGTCCTAAACCAAGGAGTGAACCTTAGGAGCGAACCTACTCCTAACCACTTAATAATCAACTAGGTAGTTCAGCCACTTAATACTTTCTCAAGGCAGCCTAACTTCACACACAAATATATATATACATACACTAGACATCTCACGTTAAACCGACCACTTGTAGATGCTTGATTTGTCGGGTGGTTCCGGGCAGGCTTTTATTATAAGTTGGGATTAACCTCGCATCTTAGCATGCTAATTATAATGGCACATGACACTAGATCTCTCACATTAACCAGTCTTACTTGTAGTTACTGGATATGCCGACCAGATCTAGGTAGATTTCCACTAAAAGTAAGAGTTAACCTCATGTCTGTGTGTCATTAATAACAATAATAATAATAATAAAAGCCATTAACTCACACACATACAAATTTCCTATAGGTACATATGAATTCCTATTACCTGATTTAAATGCATTAAGTACGCAACTAATACGTATTTATATTACATTCATTACGCTCTAAATATATAAATAAGTAGGCGTGAATTTAGTGCACGTGAATAGTGACCTAATACGTTTGAAATGTCAATCCTAATAGCCACAATTAAGGTATGCAAGCTAATTTCTCTATCAATTCTCATGGGCCAAACATGTATATTCTTATTCAGTGATAAAAAGGGAAATAACAGCACATAAAAATAAAACTTACAACATAGGTTTGAATAAATATTAAAATAATAAAAGTATAGATAAGGTGCAATAATCCAATTACATATGCAAAATTTTACTTTTGGCGCTGCTTCACTTTTTATTCTATATCACATTAAAAAAATTAAGATTCTATTATGTTACATATAATACGTTCAAACAAATCTTTCAAAAATAAATTCTTAAACATATTAACTTACAACACTCAAATCTTATGTTTTAGTACACAAACATATATGAACATTTAAAGTGAGAATCAAGTGAATCAGACAAAAATCTACGAATTTCACAGCACCCAAAGCCTAACTTTCATTATTTCAATAACACAAACCTAACATATCACTTTTGATTGACCATTTTCGCAACAAACAAGATATAGGATTTGGAGGGTTTATGATGTTTTATTTTCATTTTAATCCAAATCTCATACAAGAATAAAAATTCAAGTCCATACTACGAAAGATAGAAAGTAACAACATATAAGATTTCCACACATAGTGATTTGAGATGGAAGAATAATAGGATTTGTGCAGAATCAAATCCAGATTCAGCCTTCGAAATAATCATACTCCAATCCTCCTAATAGTATATATATATAAGAATCAAATCTTAGAATCTCATATATATAACTAAACTCTAGAATCTAAATCAATATGGATCTAGATTAGAAAAGATAGAATGGAGGTTAGAGGAATAAAAGAGAATCCTAACCTTTTCTGGAATTCAGCTATGGTAGAAGGACAATATGGAGGTGTAGAATGAAATGAGAGTAGGGTTTAGAGTGAGGCTAGGGGCTATATTTATCGTTGCAAGTGTGTGTATAGACCATTAGATTAGTTTGATTTAATCCGGACAGTCTATCGATGCAAAATAATAAAAATCTCCTTATAAAAACACAACCTCTACATCGTTCCCTCAGGAGGGTGTTCAGCCACCTACTTGGGGTCGAGCTAGAGAATTTGAATCTCCTGTAACGCTGTTTTTTATTAATTTCTGAAATAATGGCTTTGATTTCTTTCCTTATGTTTATTATTCTTTCCCCCTTTGCATAGAAATATATACAAATTCAACCTCGTGGAATATTCATTTATACCAATTAATATATTTTTATATTCCATATTTATATTCATTCAATTTGAATTTCAAACTCTGTGTGTAAATAATTCATGTCTAACTTGTTTTATTAATATCTTCTTCTTATGGACTCCGTTTTCAATAAATAAAATATGAAAACGAATCAGAATCTCGCCATGAACGCAATAGAAATACTTTCATGGCCCAAATCTCAATTATTCAAAATTCTCATTTTCATCCCATTGAATTTATTAATTATTATTGTCATTATTATTTAATTTAATTATTGTTAGACCAAAAATGGCACTAACACCCAATTGACTAGAATTCGTAGAGAGTAATGAAGAATAATAATCTAAAGACAGAGAAAAAGCAATCAACACACAAGATTTTATAGTGGTTCTGCATTAACGAGCCTACGTTCACTTTATAGTTCTTTGATTGAGTAATGAATTACAAATACAATGTTGGTAATCACTCGATCTCATAAATACAATCAATTCTCTCTCGAGATTTATAGAATTATACTCAGAAATCTAGAGTACAATACTAGTGTAAATGGAGAATTATGATAATGGTGGAGCTCAAGTGTGTAGAATGCCAAAAGATCCTTTAAAATGCCACCAATGCTGGTATTTATAGGGGGTTTCTGAAGGCGGGTCGGATGCCACGTAGCACCAATCTAGGTGATCTCGGAGTGATGGTGGGAGTGGCACATTAGATCGTAGGGAACAGGTGGTGACTGATCCTCTTTTGTAGGAGTTCATTGACCAAGTTTGTAGCCTTGAAAAAGGAAGCCATAGAGTTGTATAGGTACAATCCCAGGCGGGTCGGATGTGTATCCCTTCGATCTAAGGCAATAGCTTCAAAACGTCATGCCCTCATATCTAGGTGGTTCGGATCGAATCTACCTGATCCGATCGGTAGCCACAGGTTTCAGCTAGCTTCATAGGCGTGCGGGTCGAACCCGATCCAAATACCCCGACCCGACTTTGCGGCTTTGTCAATATTGAAGTGCAACTGATTCTTCAACTTGATGTGCTATTCGGAATTCAACCGGTGCCTTGCCTAACAAATGTTGATGTATGAGTTTGCTCTTTGACCTGAACTCCTTCTGTCATAAATGATTATTTGGACTTTGTGTGACCTAGTCACAAAATAGGCCAACATTTTGCCCCCTCAAAGTATATCTTATCGAAGATAAGACATGCTTTGAGATTGTCAATTTGTCTATTCCTGAATGGGCGACAGTCAAGAGTCATATCGATCTGCGAAGTCATGGATCTTCATGAAGTCATGCCTCTTGGCTTTCGTTTTTCATACATAAATACATGGTATGATTCAGGATCATTTCTGTTACGTTTAATAAACTGGAGCTTTCGACAGAAATACAGGCAAAGCACCAGGTAAATTCCTCGACCCTTATTAAATCAAAAAGATTCGAATTATTTGACGGTTTCACGTTGCTTTGTCGATCCTTCTTCATACGCATATACATATGGTATGTAGCATTTCCCTTCAATTTCACTTGTTTCTCATAATTTAACCATGGGACTAAATGTTGTACACCGGGTTGCATCAAGTCAACTCGACCTGTCATCATATCTGACCTGCGAGGGTCTGCTTTATTTCCATCGTTTACAACATGCATTGGATCGGGTTGGGCCATCACTTCAAAGGGATACGAATAGTCCTCTAACCCTTGTATATACCCCGTTTTTACCATCTTCTACCCCATTATTTGTGTTGCCGACTTATCTTCAGAACACCGAAACCCTAATCTCCTTTTCGCTATAAATTCCTCTCGATTTGCAAACTTGAATCATAGGTGGGTTTAAAAACGTTAATTGCATGCCTTTAATCTCATTTTATTACTAAAATGGACTCGAAATATGTGTTAAACCCAATGTTGATCGTCGTGGCTCTGGCGTCGATGTCCTTGGTGTCACCACCTTTGTTGGCGACATCATACTTACCGTCAAACGGCGGTTCGGGGCTTTGTCTCAAGCGTAGGGGTACTTGGTGCACATGTTTTCCCTTTTGCTCCAAAGAAGAGGAGAAAACAAGATGATGGTTACCGAGGAGTGGAGAAGAAGAATTGGTGTAGGATTGGATGGTGCTGGTGCTTGCGGATCAGAGGAGCGATGAGAGGTGGATAACTGGAAAGGGTGGAGTGTGGCAGGTAGAACCGGGTTGGGTCGAGCTTCTTCAAATCGATCCCAATCTAAGCCGATGCCACTCTGACACGGTGGTGTCCCCTCAAAATCTCGACCCGATTCCGCAATTCTACATGACATCTATGCACTTCTGTGTACTATTAGACTTGGCCAAGATGAGGACTTTTGACAATGTGAACCCATAGTACATGCTTGCACATGGCTCGATCAAAGCTAATCAGAACTTATAAACTTTCTGACAGTTAGGATAGAGCCTTCAAAGATGAACATAATGAACATAAAATTATTCAAAAAACCAATGCACATCAACCAATAGCGTTCTTTTTCTTCTTTTCGCATAGCTGCACTGCACACACTGACACACACTAGTACACACACACAAGGGGGCACGGGCAACTATACTCCAATCCTTGGTTTTTCTTCGATTATACAACTAACATGTCAAAAAAGTATCAGAGAATATATTCTGAGCCAGATAAGAGTAAAGCTCTAGAATCATCTAGTAATCCCAATCCAGATGTTCTTTCGTCAACTTCATATTCGAAGTGGGACAGTAAAGGCTCTGACTTTGAAATCGAGCTTCAGGAGGAAGCGAGATCATCGGGGGGAGAAGTTTTGATGGATGAAGAAGAGGAAGGAGTAGAAGACAACCGTGATCCCAATGAATTTGCGAGTGCAGTAATTCTAAACACACCTGGTGATTCTATGGTTTCGGCATCCGATGAAGTCAAGCTCAAGCGGATATGTTTAAGGTATGGGATTTCTTGGGAGGAGGTTAAGATCCGACCGGCATAGGCTGACCCCACAATCCTATGGAGGGGTACATGGCCATCAGTCGACTGATGTGCACAATGGATGCTATACCTCCGTTTCCACCATTCGTCGTCAATTTTCTAAGACGAATGCAGAATGCCCCATGAAACTCCATCCTACTGTGTATACTTAATTGTACACGTTATATACAGCATACATGGAAATTTTAAGCACGAAGCTCACTTTCAAAGATGTGAATTTCTTTTATCACTTCAATCATTGTTCACAGCTCCTTCCTTTGTGTACTACGAATCTGTGCCGAAGAGGAAGATTCTTAATGAAGGATACAACAAAGCGTGGGATGTGAAGCCCGAGTGGTTTTATATAAACACCAGGCTGGATGCGCTAGGAGATGGCTTCAGTCAAGTAAGCTTCAAATTCTAGCGTTCCCGTTTCAACTATATTGACGAATGCGCTAACTCTTATTTCTCATTTGCAGTTACAAATCTAAGAAATATACTTGGACGTTTGAGCTGTCTATTGAATGGCAATCCAGATTTCTTGAACTTTAGAAATTTCTTGGTGTATGAGCATCTTCATCGTTATCGTCTGCTTGATATGAGTCAGAGTATAGGTCACGGAGGTCGTGCTTACACATACATACCCCCAGCTCCAGTTCCTCCCACTTCCGCGGAAACCGGTAATGGGCCCCCAGCCAGAGGGTAAGTCGCATCTGCCATTGAGGTGAGGGAGAGTTCAAAGAGTAAGGATCTCATGAGTTCCAGTCTAGAATCGCAGCAGAGAGACAAAGCGACGACTCCTGAGAGATATCCCATCATCCTTCCGAGGAGCCCTTCATCGATGGATATCGAGGATGAAGAGCTTTTAGATAGACCGATTGGGGAAAAGACTCAGGATGCTGATCCAAAAGATGCCTCTATTTCTGAAGCCAAGCCTTCTCCTAAGACACATTCTCATATCAAAACATCTGCTCACGGCCATCATTAAGAGGATTCCAAATTTAAAGGATTGGAGGATCTCCCTTTACCTAACGCGATATATACCTCTCGAGATAATGGTTTTGATTCTTTATTTCATCCTTCTGAAGGGGAAATTACCCTTGCTAAGGTTGGGGAGACTGCATCCGTAAGCTTGACTCCGGGCTCTGGTCCGTCGAGGGGATCACTTAGGGCATACCACAATAACATTGCATGTCACAACACCTGTGTGATACATCACTTTTGGGTTCTAATATTGGTTTCTATTAACTTGCAGGTGGGATGCCTCGTCGCAGATGTAATCTCAGGGATGTTCGTGCGAGCATACCCCGATATGGCTCCGATATTGAACACGATCAACGGGAAAGCCACGAGAGAGATGACAGGAGGCATTATCAGTCTCAGCACCATCGATCTTCTCACTCTCGCTCTCCAGTCCGCTCAGATTCGGAGAAGTACAAGGGCTATCACAGCTAATATGGAGGAGATAAATTCCCTCCTTAAGATTTGGTTCCATCAAAGGACTCTCGTTCTCAAGAGAAACCAACGAGGAAGCACTCAGATCCAAAATATAAGGCCAAAAAAATGGTGGAGCGGTGATCATTTCGACTAAGCACAGGAATATTGACATTACTACGATAAGGCTGGTGCTTCTCGATTTAGACACCAAGGCGAGGATAGAGGTTTTAAAGAAACAATTCACAGACTATCACTTCGGGAATATGCACTTTGTCCCAAACCTTAAGCCAGTACCTTCAGATTGGGCGGCAGAAGTCAAAGCTCAAATAGACTTTGCCGATAAATAGTATCAAGAAACTTGTAAGTTCGCTCGAAATCTTTCAAAAATCGTCATGGACATGTTGGCAGATGTGGATAACATGAAGCAAATCGTCGAGTATGATTTGTTTGCCAAGGAGAATGCAGAAAAAGAATTCGAGTACGTCCAAGCCCAACTTGGTTTGGCACAACATGATGCTTAGAATTACAAGTAACACGATGAGCTGTAAAAGCACTATTACACCGAGCTTGATTCCCACAGTCAATAGCGTACAACTCTGAAAAAGTAAGCTGAGGATGTTAAGTCAGAGAACACTGGGCTGAAGCTATCTTGCACTCACCTCGAACAAGAAATGGTGGAGTTAGAGAAGAGGTCGCCAGTCTGAAAGCTAAGTTGGAGGAGGCTAAAGAGAGGATGGTGTTAGCTGAAGGAAACGCCAATTTTGCTCTTAAATCGACCGTTGAGTCTAATGCACAGCTTGTCGAAGCCCAAAAGGAGTTAGATGAATAGGGGGATCTTATGATACAATTCTTTGCCCAAGTGCTTCTGACTCGGGATATATCTTGGATCCAACATTATCTGAAAACTCTGGTCGATGTGTGGGATCAAATAGTTAATGATGATAAGAAGTGGCTAAAGGTTGACACCATCGATGATGAGGAGCTAATGAAGACATATCTAAGAGGCAAAGAGCTAGAGCGCTTAGCTGAGGGGCAGAAATTAATTCAAGAAGCTATGGAGGAGGCCCATCATCAAGCCAAGGGAAAGAATACCGTTGAAGGTGGCTCCAGATCCTCTTCTGCCTTGCCCGGTGCTGCAAACCCCGAGGTATACGATCCTGAACGTCCAGATATTCCGAAGGCTTCTCTCTTATCTCGCATCATTAAAACAACTACTCCTGCCACTCCCAAAGACAACTCAACCGAAGGTATCTCCACCTTTTCACCGCAATTTGTCAAGGCTACCATAGCTTGTTTTCATATTGTGGAGCATACAATTGAAAGACCTGTGTTTTCCCTAGAGATGATAACTACTGCTTCTTATTCTTTAGGGACAAAGCTTAACGATGAGGCCGAAGAGAAATAGGAAGAAGCCGCTGACAAGGCTATAGTACCCTCCAGTGCTGAAGCTCCCCAAGGTGGAGAAATGATTGACGCCTTAAAGGATATTTATGGCAAGGGGGGTAAAAAGGAATAAGTTACCATCACTGGAGCCTCCGATGAGACTGAAAACATGACTCTTGCTCAAATGAAGGCCACAAACAAGGAACTTTTGAAGGCCAAAACAGAAGAAGAGCCTATTTCGGTTGATCCTCTCCAAATGGTTCCTCCTGGAGGCAAAATAAACATTAAGCTTCCGTCTCAATCAATCACCGGGGAGTTGGCTTTCAAGTCCTTCGTTGATCCTAAAGATCCTCCCTCTGATAAGAAGAAGAAAAAGCGTATTATCACTAACGCTAAAACGGAGGAGAAGCAGAAGCTCAAGTATGCCAAGAAAGCCAAACATTCCTCCAAGTCCAAGTGTTGCATCGTTTTAGTTTCTCTTTTTTTTCCACTGGCCCGTTGTGGTTGTTGCAAGTGCAGCCCTCCCATTTTTGTTTGGCTACCTTATGTAAATCTGCACTTTGTGAATAAAGTAGTGTTCCTGTAATATCATACATTTGCAAGTTTATTATCTATTTTAATCGCATGCACTTTTAATCAAAACATTACCATGTTAAGCAATGAACAATAAATCACATCACAGATCAAACCAGGATTTCCATCCAGCTTCCTTGGAAATAGAAATTTCTGCAATCACAATTCATTATTGGACTAAGCAATAAATAGCATATCATATAGAAATTATCATAAGGGTGTGATGTGTGTATGCCCCTAATCAATCTTGAATAAACTGTCTGGCCAGAGCTTGTTCGGGATTGATTAGATACGACATTATATTTCCCCCAATCCTTCTATAGGGAGTGAGGGCTCAGCTTTCAATCTTTCCCCCAATCATTTAGTGGGGTAGGAAACCATTTCCTTTAGCACTTAGTCTCCGTGCCTTTATACTCTCTTGCCGTATGCCCAGGATAGAGTGTGGTCAAGGAGGTCTCTAATCGTGGTGCATCAATCACGCCTATTTTATACTCACTCTCGAATCGATAGAGTTTGAGTTAGTAAGGCGAACGGTCATGTCCTTCGCCCCAGATTTCCTTCTACACTTTATTTCCAAGAGTGGGATTTTGTCGGCTCGAGTGTCGTTCTCGAACTCGATTTTAGTTCCGTACTCCACGCTTCACCCTAGCGGATGGAGCTTATCGGGCGAGTAGTCATGTCATACTTTCTCGATGATTACGTCTTATCCCCCATTCAAGGGTAGAGGTAGCCCTTCGTAACAGTCGAGTCTTTCTCATCACGACGAATCATGGGATGGAATTGGTGTGGTGTTTGGGTGTCGTATCCCTACTTTGGTTCACAAAGTGAAAACCACTGCATTGGGTGTTGATATCGAGCTCGATGTTAGCCAATCAAACTTCAATTGGCTATGGATTTAAGTCGTCTTGTTCAAGCGGGAGTGATTGAGCATCGTAAAGGGGTGAATCATCCCTTTTACGTAGGTCTAACACCGACCAATTACACCATAATATCAAATCAAAGATCCAAACAATCATAGAGCATGGAATGAATGTCAAGCATGTCAGAGAGCCCAAAGAAAAATAAATGTAGGAAATTTAAATGACACACGATATTTTTATAGTGGTTCGGCCAAATCATAGCCTACGTCCACTTCATAAACTATTTTTTACATCAACTAGACTGTTTTAGGCAAGTCATGCCTTTTTACATAGTTTGAAAAACAAAAGAATCAATACAAGCGCAAGTCAAGTAGTGTCGCAGATGTTGGGCATTCCACGTTTTGGGGATGTCATCGCCATCAACAATCATTAACTTGAAAGCTCCTTTATCAAGCCTCCGTTGAATGACGTATGGTCCCTCCCATTTTGTGCCCAGGAAGACAGGGGCCGGGAAGACACGCTTTAACACCAGGTCACCAGGTTCAAAGGTTTTGGTTCAAACTTTCCTGTTGTAATATCGAGCAACCCGGTGTCTGTACCTCGAGGCATGCAAGTCCGCTTCATCCCTTTTTTCTTCAATCGTGTCTAAGGATTCAAGGAGAAGCGTTTTATTTGTTAATGGATCATAGTAAGTTGTTCTATGGAAGGTACTTCCAACTCCACTGGAATAACCGCTTCTGATTCGAATGACATGAGAAAGGGGTGTGGCCAGTCGCCGACTTGTAGGTCGTTCTATAGGCCGACAGGGCTAAGGGTAATTCATCAACCCACATTGCAATGGCTCATTCCTGTGGCTTCTTTAGAATGGGCTTAATGATCTTGTTTACTGCTTCTACTTGCCTATTCGACTGTGGATACGCCACAGCGGTGTATCTTTTATCAATGTGGTATCTCTGACAGAAATCTCTTAACACTTGCTATTGAACTGAATTCCGCTATTGGTTATGATGACTTTAGGGATCCCATATCCACAGATGACATTTCTGACAATGTAATTAATCACCCGCTTCATCGTGATCGTGGTCAATGGTTCATCTTCTGTCCATTTTGTAAAGTAATCCATAGCCACGACTGCATACTTTGCTCTGCCTTTGGAGACTGGAAGGCTTCTGATGATGTCAATTCTCCACACAGTAGACGACCATGGGCTCACCATCGAGATGAATTGGTTGGGAGGTTCTTCGGGAATCTTTGCGAATTTTTAGCATCTATCGCAGCGTAGTGAATATTCAGCTGCATCCCGATTTACGGTAGGCCAGAAGTAGCCGTATCGCAATATCTTCTTTGCCAATGTCTGTCCTACGGTGTGATCTCCATATTCGCCTTTGTGTACTTCTCTCAACACATGCTTGGCGTCGTCATGTGCTATACACCGGAGTAATGGGACTGAGAATCCCTACCGATAAAGAACATTGCCTTGCATGATATATCTTGAATCTTTTTGGACGATGGTACGCCTTTCACTCTTTCTTGTCAGAAGCATTCCATTCTGCAGGAAGTTCTTTATTGGGGTCATCCATGACTCTCTCTCAGGCTCGATCTCCGACACCGGATCGACATCCATCTGATCAATCTCTGAGTGTCTAGTGTCTCAATTGGGACCATTTCTGTTTCTTATGGGTTGTCGGAGCTCGCTAGTTTGGCCAATTTATCCGCCTTCTGATTTTCTGTTCGCAGAATATGGGATATGTTATAATGCTCTAGGCCATCCAATACCTCTTCGACCCTTTCCAGGTATGTTGCAAGTCGTGGTCCTTTCATTTGAAATTCCTTTCGATCCTCGCAAACAACAATCTGAGGGTCACAAAAGATGTTCAACACCACTACTCCCAACTCCTTAGCGAGCTTCAACCTGGAAATCAAGGCCTCGTACTTGGAATTGTTGTTAGTATTGGAAAAATTCAATTGCAAGGCGTAATAAATCAACCATCATTCGGGATTTATTAATACGACTTCAGTGTCGGACCGTCGACCATTTTTAACACCATCTGTGTAAGCTTCCAGGTGCTTGATTCCATGTTTCGTTCTGGGGTGGTTGTCTTCTTCATCTAACAAAACCTCTTCAAGAATGGTGAATTCAGCGATGAAGTCTGCTAATGCTTGCCCCCGTGTAGATTTCCAAATGCCTCAGGTCGCTGCAGGACCTGTCGTAGCGGCCGATCAGTGTATATCACAATCAGATGAGCTTGAAAGTAGTGGTGCAACTTTCTTAAAGCGATCAACAAGCTGTAAGAGAGCTTCTCAATCTTTGGGTGGTTGCGTTCTGCTGCAGCTAACCTCTTGCTCACATAATACACTGGTCTCTGAACTTTATCCTCCTTACGAACAAGCACTGAACTGATTGCATGCGACGATACTACCAATTATATGAATAGGTCTTCGTGATCCACTGGCTTGGACGGCATAGGGGGTCTTTCTAGGTGACTCGGTAGGTTCTGGAAGGCTTCAATGCAATTCAGGGTCCACTCGAAGTTGCGCTTCCCTCGTTTTATCAAATCGAAGAAAGGAATACATTTTTCGGTAGCCTTGGAAATAAATCTACTTAGTGCTACCACTTTCCCTGCTAAGCTTTGAACATCTTTTATTTTCCTCGGTTCGCTGAAGTTTCTAATCGCTGTAATCTTTTATGGATCGATCTCGATCCCGCGTGAGCTGACTATGAAGCCAAGAAACTTCCCTAACGCAACGCCGAAAGAGCATTTCAAAGGGTTTAGTTTCATTCCGCAGTGTCGGAGGATATTAAACATCTCTTCCAGGTCTGTCGTGTGATCGGATGATTTCTTGGATTTTACAAGCATATCATCCACATACACCTTCATAGATTTTCCAATCTGGCTGTAGAGCATATAATTCACTAAACGCTGGTACGTTCCCCCTGCGTTCTTCAATCCAAAAGGCATTACCACGCAGCAGTACAATCCGAGGTCAGTGACAAAACTATAAGGTTCTTGATCAGGCACATGCATGGAAATATGGTATATCCTGAGTACTCATCCATAAAAGAAAGAAGCTCATGTTCAGCCACTGAATCCACTAGCTAATCGATTCTGGGTAAAGGGAAGGTGTCTTTTGGGCAAGCTTTATTCAAATTTGAAAAATTGATGCACATATTCCAATAGCCTTCTTGACAAGGACGGGATTTGATATCCAGTCTGGGTACGTAGCATCTCGTATAAAACCATGCCTCTCATCTTCACCACTTCTTCCTTTAGGGCAGCTGACCTCTCTGGGCCCAGCATACGCCTCTTTTTCTTGACAGGAAGATGCTTCGGGTTTATACTTAGTGTGTGACTCATAATCGATGGTGAAATCCCACACATATCGGCATGGGTCCAAGCGAATACATCCAGATTCTCCCGTAGGAAATCTTTCAATTCCCTTGTTCGAAGGGGGTCTAAGTGAGATCCGATCTTCAACACCTTTCTCGTGTCTTCGTTATCAATATGGATATCTATAGTCGCTTCATTAGTTATTGCTCTTCTGCATCCCGAAACTTCATCGGGAGACTCCTATAATGTTTCATTCATTAGCTATGTTGACGCCTCCTTTGAAGGAGGGGAGGCATTCTTGGGTTCTATGTTGGCTTAGTTGCATAGCATCTTCCATTCGGCTAAATAGCGGGCACTTCTGGTAACTTGGTCATCACGAACCATTCCTACTCCGGCCTCGGTCGGGAACTTAAGCAGTAAACACCAAGGTGCGATGCGGGCTCTGAATTCGGGTAAAGCTGGTCGACCCAAGAATGTGTTATACGAAGATTCAATATTCATGACGACAAATCGAAGGATTCATACTCTCCGGCGATCCCCTTCCCCAAGTTCCACAGATAGATCTACCACCCCCATTGGTGTCGTTGACGAACCATTGAAGCCACGTATCCATCCAGTGCACGACTTCAAGTTTTTAGCCTCCAACTTCATTTGGTCGAATTCTTCCTTAAATAGAATGTTGACGGAACTCCCATTATCAACAAGGACTTTTCGTACGGTTATTGGATCAATGAGGGTCGTAATTATCAATAGGTCTATACTCAGGGCTTCTACTCCCACGATTTCTTTATCGCTGAAAGCAATGTCGTCGGTCATCGTTTTCTACTGCTTTGCGGGAGCGGTATCGTCGAAGGAACTACATTCTCCCACATCCAGATGTTTAGTGACATTAACGTACTGTTTCATGGTTCTATTGCTGAATCCAGCTGGTTGTGGTCCTCCAACCATGGTGTTAATAACTATCCCCATTTCTTTCTGCTGGCCAGTAGCTCTCGGGGCCGGCTAGTTCTGATTCGGAGCCGAGCCTCCTTGCCCCTATCTTTAGGGGCAACTTTATACTCGTCCAACTTTCTTGCTCGAAACAACTTTTCCACTACATCCCTTAAGTAGCTGCACTTATTCGCGAAGTGGCAGTAAGTTTCATGAAATAAAAAGAACTTCCTTGTCTCGCGTTCTTTCTCAGTTGTGTCTTTTGGCAGAGGCTTTTTGTATTGGATAACATTGAAAGTGTCCAGATAGATATTCTCCAAAGTGTCATTTAGCGGTGTGTAATTCTCGAAAGGTTGGAATCGAGACCTATTTTTGGGAACATTTCTCCAATTCCTACTTCTCATGTTGTCGCTCCCACCTTGGAGGCCATTTCCTCCGCTCTGGTTGCTAACGTTGACTTCAACTTTCCCTGCCCTGTCACCAGATTGTTTGATGGCGACATTGCTTTGGATATGTTCTCTCGTGGAATCATTGGATTTTCTTTTCCGGCTAGCATACACCTTTTTTATCATAGGCGGATATTAGCCTTCTCATAAAACATCTCTCTAGTTAACGGCGGCTTTCCAACTAGGTATTTCCCGAATTCAGTATCTTTATCAACTCCGTCTATTAGTTCCATCCAAATCGTCTGTTCGTGGGGACTTCTCACTTTTGTAACTGCTAGATTGGAATAGTCCAAATATGATTTCAGAGTTTCCCCAGGAGCTTTCTTAACTACTGAAAGCTCGATGACATTCTTGGACTTCTGGGCATGAAGCCGAAAATGATTCAAGAAACACTCGCTTAGCTCTTTGAAGCTGGAAATCGATCGCAGCGGAAGCCGGGTAAACCACATCATAGCAACATCTTCCAGGTATATCGGGAAAGCTTTGCATTTTATGGCGTCTGGAGCTGCTGCGACATTCATATACCAGGAATATCTCATTAAATGTTGTCTTGGATTTGTTTTCCCACCATAATGGTTCATGGTGGGGACGTTGAATCGCCTGGCGAACTGGACATCTAATATGTCATCAGTGAAAGGCATATGGCTGTGATCTATGCCCCAATCTTCATTCGTGTAGCCTCTGTTATCAGCCATAATTTGACATACCATATCTTCTAATTCAGGATTGGTTAAAATAGGTTGTGGTTCAGCACTTCTTGCTCTTCTAGCACTTCCATGTCTTGTGTCAGGCAACGTCTGTTAGTTTGTTGCAGGAGTAGATTTCCCTTTGCCCCTGTGATCCCATTCATTCACAGGATGAGTGGGATGAAAGAGTTGGCCTTGAGTAGGGTTGGTAATGCTTGGGTCCCTTGGAAGGACATGAGACCCACGCAATTGTAGTACCATAGGCTCTGTCAGTCTAGGGTCATTAGGTCCCAAGCGGAGAGATACATCTTCACGGGATCCTAGCGAGCCAAACTGGATTTGTTCAAGATTCTAAGGTCTCTCGAATGGTCTTCTTTGACGTGGGTGCCTTTCGTTTTCGTCCGAAGAAGATCAATAGTCTGCTAGTTGGTGATGGGTAGGAGAAGGTGTTCTCTGTCTGCGAAGCTCATCCATCTATCTAGCCATTGTATTCACATTCTCTCGGATCACGACACTATCACGTCTTTGAGCTTCCAGAGCCACATTTGTTTCTTCCGGCCTAGCGAGTAAGCGCGAAAAGTTTGTCTGTGAAACGGGTGCAGGTGTAGGAGGTTCGTTACTAGTTGTAACAGCGAGTGATGAAGTTCTTGCACTGATTTGAAGCATTGGGATCGACTCGGGTAGAAGCATCAACAACAACATATTGGTTCGGCTCTCCCCCTACGGGACGGATCGGGACATTTTACTAGGGTCGGGTCGGACCAGACACCATCCTATTCGACCCGGGATGGTCTGCCTCCAAAGCCTGCGCCACAACATTATTTTTTGTTCTTCGTTTGTACGAGAAGTTTGATGTTCCTTGCCTTTCCTTGGATCCATGGAATTCAAATTTGTTGAAATTGACAAAAACTTCGGAAGTGATGAAAATGTGGATTTTCTCTTCGGACTTGGTGATCCAAACAGTAGAATGACAATCCAGAAAGTTGAGAATTCACTTTCTTGGTGAAAGCACCGAAATGTTAGACATAAAAATGGCACTAACATTGACTAGAATTCGTAGAGAGTAATAAAGAATAATAATATACAGACAGAGAAAAAGCAATCAACACAAGATTTATAATGGTTTGGCGTTAACGAGCCTACGTCCACTTTATAGTTCTTTGATTGAGTAATGAATTACAAATACAATGCTTGTAATCAACCAATCTCACAAATACAATCAATTCTCTCTCAAGATTTGTAGAATTATACTTAGAAATTTTGAGTACAATACTAGTTCAATTGGAGAATTATGATAATGATGGAGCTCCATTGTGTAGAATGCCAAAAGCTCCTTCAAAATGTCACCAATGATGGTATTTATAGAGGGTTCCTGAAGGCACCCATCTAGATGGTCTAGGAGTGATGGTGGGAGTGGCACGTTGGATCCTAGGGAACAGGTGGTGATCGATCCTCTTTCGTAGGAGTTCATTAACCAAGTTTGTAGCCTTAAAAATAGGAAGTCGTTGAGTTGTAAAGGTATAATCCCAGGCGGGTTGGATGTGTATCCCTCTGATCCAAGGCAATAGCTTCAAAACGTCATGCCCACATATCCAGGCGGTTCAGATCGAATCTACCTAATCCGATCGGTAGCCATAGGTTTCAGCTAGCTTCATATGTGTGTGGGTCAAACCCGATCTGAATATCTCAACCTAACTTTGTGGATTAGTCAATATTGAAGTGCAACTAATTCTTCGACTTGACACGCTATTCGGAATCCGATCCGGCGCCTTGCCTAGCAAATGTTGAAGTATGAGTTTTCTCTTTGACATGAACTCCTTCGCTCATAAATAATTTTATGGACTTTGTGTGGCCTAGTCTCAAAATAGGCCAACAATTATCTATGTCTATTTATGGTTAATTTTACGGTGTAATAAAAGTCTTATATTAAAAATAGTATTTTCAACAACTTGGATTGGAAATAAACTATCTATTCAAAATAGTGTATATATTTATACAATAGTTAAATTTTAAATATAAAAGTTTAATATAAATAGTTATTTATTAAATACTACAAAATAAAATAGAATAAGGGAAAATAGTTTAATAAAGATGGTTTAATAAATATAGTTTAATATGAAATAATACTAATTTTTAAAAATAATATAATTATAATATTTTGGAATAAACATCTTATTTCCTTTCATACCATTTGGACCTAATTCAAGGTTCAAAATCCACTCAAACCGTTTTTGATTTATTATTCCAATTCGAAATACAATTCCAATCATTAAATTTACCAATGTCAATTTATTAAATCAATTGTAATTACCAATTTAAACGTATTCCAAACACAAATCCATTATGTTGGTTTCAAACCTAAAAACCCAAATTTAGTCACATCCCTTTAAATTGGTTTGCGATCTGAAATCTTACGTTCAAGACGCGAAATAATTCAATTTCGATAAATCCAGTTTACATCTTACTTTCATATTTTAAGTTTTTTCTTTTCAAGATTTTATTTATCAATTCACTTTATCTAGTCGGATTTGTACATTTGAAACATTTCACATTTAAACTTGAATTGAAATTACTAAGTTCTGGATTTCCATATACCAGATTATCATTTCAACAATTTATTTCAAATTAGAATTTGATTCAAATTTTTGTTTCATTCACCAGAACCTATTTAATTCAATTATAAAGTATATTCTACAAATAATGAATTCAACATAGGATCAAATCTTACATTCCACAATGGTTCACTTTAACTTCAACAACATGAAGGAAAACTTTGTTAATGGTGACTTGGCATCCCCCTTTTCTATGTTTCTTTCTCATATTCCCCTGCGTTTACTCTGATTTTTCCACCTTCAAATCTCACCATCTCTTATCTTATCCCCGCTCTCCTACCTTGCCAAGCTTTTATCATCGTGGAGTTTTTAGTCCTCGATCCCCTTTCAGATCTAAACATAAATCACCTTTATTTAACGTGTTATGCCACGATTTTAATGCTCACCATCCCCTAGCATTTCTCCGGCCATCCAACTTTAGATCTGCTACGTCAAGCGGTGTGTCTCTCTGTTTTCTCTTAATTGGCTTTCGACCCTCTTTTGCGACCTCTCGCGGCCTCTATTTGCCTCATCTTCGCTGGTCATTGGTCGCAGCTCTGGATGTTTCATAGAAAGACTCACCACAATATATGTCGTTGGTGTGGATTGAAGTTAGCTTCGAAGAGCTGGTAATTTGTTCCTTGTTGTGTGCAAGTGTTCAGTTTTATAGTTGTCTGATGGTTTGGTTGAGTTGTGTTCGGGGTTTGTTCTGGATTTTGGTCTTGTGAGTTGGTGGTGTGGCTGATGATTTGTGGTTGTTGTTAATCTTTGTTGCAGATTGTTTGTTGATTCTGGTGTTCGATTGGTGATTTTTGAAGTTGCGTGTTCTGATTGCCTTTTGTTTTGGATGCTGGAGGTGTTGTTTCATTTGTCAAGTGAGTTTTCTTGGATGAAACACTATTCTTGTTCATGTCAAAGTTTAAGCTTCAATGTTGGTACAGTATATTGCAAAGTATGGTCTTTGTCAATTTAGTCGTTAGTTGGTGATACTAAGTGGGTTAGTTTCCCGATGAGGCTTTATCTGTTGTTGTTAGACCAAAATATGGCACTAACACCCAAATGCGGTGTGAAGTCTTCACAATCACAAATCACAGGTCATAGAAGGTAGAAAACAGTAAAGTAAGAGGAGACACACGAAGTTTTTATAGTGGTTCGGCTCAAACCAAGCCTACGTCCACTTTATAATTTCTTAAATCCTAAGAAATTACAAGTACAATGCCGTCTTACAATCCGTATGATTCATTGACATACAACATCCTTGTACTTTAATGAAGAAGTGGAGAAAAGGGAATGATTTTATACACGAAATCATCGTGTTAATTTAGCTTAAGAAGCACAAAGTCCTCGTGTTGTAGCAATGGTGGATGCCATGAAGAACAAGTGCCCAAAGTCCTTTGAAAATCCTTTAAATGGTGTATTTATAGGGGTAGAGAGGCTCTGGGTCGGATGCCACATGTCACGACCGAAGGCGATCCCGGAAAGTAGCGGAAAACATGGAAAATCCTTTCCAAGTTGTGATATGCCAGGTGGAAGTTGATCCATGCAAGTAGGAGGTAATTATGCCTTGAGAATTGGTCAACAAAATTATGTGGAGCTCTGTCCAGGCGGGTCGGGTCCGAACCGAACTGGTGTCTTCGAACCGGTGGTGTGCATTTTTGTGCAATTGATGTCGAGGCGGGTCGGGTCCAGCTAGTTCGACCCGAACCGATGTGAGCCAAAGTCCATGTCCGAGCTTCCTACGTGGGTAAGTGGGAACGGGTTCTCCTCCTCCGATCCGACCCGATTGGGTCAAGTCAATTCCAAGATCCAAGTTTCCAGTTCTGCGTGCGTTCACGAAAACGGGCGTAACTTCCAAAGCATAAGGCCGTTTGGGCCAAACGAAAGTTGTATCTGAAGCTAATTCAGATGGCTACAAGGGTTATTGTGCAAATCACTATAATTGATGTTTTCGGGTCCAAAAGAAGTCATTTGATAGGAGTTCTGGACCATTTTATGTTTGCAGTGCGACTTCAACTAAATCGCTTTGTGATTGTTGACGATGATCTCAATGCATGAGCGCGTTGCTAACCAGACTTTTCACGTATGACGGCTTTTACCAAAAAGCGTGTCAACATGTTTGCCCCCCAGGACATATCTTGCTGGTTTAAGGAAGATGTATTCTAGATAATCCAAGGAAATCAGGGCCACGCCAGGCCCGCCCCCTGCAAGTATGATCCGTACCTACAAAGAGAAAGAACCAAAATTATGTGTCAAATCCTGACAGCTTTGCCTAACCTTTCCAAGCATAAACCATGCTTAGGCATCGAGTTGAGCATAACCCATACTCAGGTCATGTTCGAACCATCCTGCCAAGACCTGGCAAGGGACCTAACCTTCCGGGCATAAACCATACCGAGAAGTTCAAACTGAGCATAAGCCATACTCGAGTTTTATCGGGTTCCTTTGTCAGATCCTGACAACACCATTCAGTGTTCCTGAGTATAATTCATACTTAAGAATCCAACTGAGTACAATCCATACTCATACCGAGATGGGGCTGCACTTGCCACAACCTGATAAGACAGTCTGTCCCTAGGCATAATCCATACCTAGGGATTCGAGATAAGTATAAGCCATACTTTAATTGAGATTGAGAATCCCATCACAACCTGACAAGACACTTAAATTTGCCAAACATAATCCATGCTCGGAAAGTCATTCCTTATTCAATTCAAAATACAAAACCAAAGCAAATCCTGGTTGGTTTATCATTGAGTTCTGAGCACGCTCTGGGGCTAAATCCTAACCCCGTACGTGTGTACTTCGATTTAGCCAATTGGAAAACCTAAAGAAAGAAAACATATCTTAAATCCTAAGAAATGTAGGAAATCCAGGCTGATCTCATCCAGATCAGTTGATGATGAGCCCATGAAAGCTCGATCCAGGTTCATTCCCTCTCCGGGGAGCAGGTGGTGGCAGCGCAGATGCAGACGATGTTGGTTGTTTCACATACTGGGGTAGCTCTCCACGTCTAACCTATTCCTCAATCAGATCTCGTAGATGCCTGCAGTCATTCGTGTCATGACCATCTATACCGTGGAATATGCAATGTTTTCTAGAGTCGCATTCTCTCGACGTTGGATCCGTCCTGGGAGGCTTTGGGTAGGAGATAGTTCCATTTGTGTCCATGTAAATGTCAAATAGTGAAGCACTGAGTTCAGTGTACTTTTCATATCTGGGCCCTCTCTGGGGCTGAGTGTTGCGGTCATTCTTGACAGTAGCTTTTCCCTTGCCTTTTCCAGAATCAGACGGTCCTCCGTCTTTAAGCATGTTGACCTCGAGAACATTCTTCTCGGAAGTCGCATCCTCTTCCCATAGAAATCTATCTGCTTCTAGGTAGAATTCGCTGAAGTTTCGCGGTGGGTCTCCGTGCAAAGATTTTTTGAATTCTGAGTTATCCAAGATACCGGATACTGCTGCCATCAATACCATCGATGGTTCAGATCGATCAACCGATGTTGCTGCAACGCTGAAACTTTGCAGAAATGAGCGCAGAGTTTCTCTAGGTCTCTACTTGATTGTAGTGAGCGAATTACGTTCTTGGGTCGAGCGATGTGGACCCGAAATTGCCCGACAAAGCGAGCGACCAATATGTTCCAGCTGTTGATCGATTCAGCTTCCAGCTGCCGAACCCACATAGCAACTAAATCAGTCAAGAATATAGGTAAGCATTTTTCCATCCCGTTTTCTGACGCCGATTGAACTTTCGTTTGTCGTTTGTAGCGCATCAGATGAACGGTAGGATCTATCATGTCGTTGTAAGGCTCCAGAACTGGAAGTTTGAAATCCGGGGGACTGCGGGAATTCCTTATTTCCTATGTGAACGGAGTGTGGTTGACGTCATCCACGTCATTCTGATAAGAGGCGTTCAATCAAATTAGAAAGCTGGTCGTCTTCAAAGAGCTATTCAAGGCTATTAAGATCAGGGTTGGTGCCCCCAGTGTTGATTCCAAGAGAGTGAGGGAGCTCGTGGTGCATTGCACGGACGGTTTGGAGATGCCCCGGGGTGCGGGTCGTGGAAGTCGACCCGACCCGTTTCTCCTGATCCAAACCGGGGAGCTTCATGTTGGAGTTGTACTGGTTCCATCCGAACAGGAGCCGACGTGGGTCGAACCCAACCCGAGCCTTGGTGTCCAGAGGGGAGGCTAATTCCCCTAAGTTCATGTAGTGTTGCAGTCCTCGCGGTTCAGATAGGATCCGAACTGACCCAGTCAGAGGGGGCTTCTGTTCGAGCTGAGTTCTGGGCATCCGTGGGTCGGGTAGAACCAGATCTGACCAGGTTGGTGTCTGGTGCTCGAACCGCTTCTGTGCCTCTTCCTATGAGTTTAACGTTACCTGGCCTTTCATTCATCCGAGCGAAGAAATCGTTCATCATATTTTGTTGTTTATGAAGAAGCTTCTCCTTCCTAGCCATCTGGCTTTTCAGTTCAGCAAGAACTCCATCCATCTCTTTTCGAGTCAAGTATGTTGATAAATCACCATGAGAGGAAGCCTCCTGGCTTGCCTCGTTCCTTGTGCCCTCAGTGCCACCCTCCTCGGCACGAGAGAAGGTTCCATCTTTCTTCCTTTTGACCATTGATCCAATAGTCAAGCAATCCGCTTCCTTTTAAGCTAAAAATTGAAGTAGTAGCGTGTGTCCCCTACCTGGCGCATCAAAATGTTAGACCAAGATATGGCACTAACACCCAAATGCGGTGTGAGGTCTTCACAATCACAAATCACATATCACAGAATGCAGAAAACAGTAAAGTAAGAGGAGACACATGAAGTTTTTATAGTGGTTCGGCTCAAACCAAGCCTACGTCCACTTTATAGTTTCTTAAATCCTAAGAAATTACAAGTACAATGCCGTCTTACAATCCGTAGGATTCATTGACATACAACATCCTTGTACTTTAATGAAGAAGTGGATAAAAGGGAATGATTTTATACACGAAATCCTCGTGTTAATTTAGCTTAAGAAGCACAAAGTCCTCATGTTGCAGCAATGGTGGATGTCGTGAAGAACTAGTGCCCAAAGTACTTTTAAAATCCTTCAAATGGTGTATTTATAGGGGTAGAGAGGCTCCGGGTCGGAGGCCACGTGTCACGACCGGAGGCGATCCTGGAAAGTAGCGCAAAACGCGGAAAATCCTTTCCAAGTCATGCTATGCCAGGTGGAAGTTGATTCATGCAAGTAGGAGGTAGTTATGCCTTGAGAATTGGTCAACAAAGCTGTGCGAAGCTCTGTCCAGGCGGGTCGGGTCCGAACCGAACCGGTGTCTTCAAACCGGTGGTGTGCATTTCTGTATAATTGATGTTGAGGCGGGTAGGGTCTAGCTAGTTCGACCCGAACCGATGTGAGCCTTGGTCCATGTCCGATCTTCTTGCGTGGGAATGTGGGAACGGGTTCTCCTCCTCCTATCCGATCTGGTTGGGTCAACTCAATTCCAAAATCCAAGTTTCCAATTCTATGTGTATGACGACCGCCCGCACTATACAAGAGGAATAATGCGCTGAAGGGTGTGTCGGGTAGCTATGGACGATCATCATGGTATGATATATAAGCGGGACCTGTCGTAAACTCACAGCGCAAGGATAAAATATAATAGAATATATACAACAGGTAGTGATAGTGAACCTGAAAACACTAAACTTTCATGACAACTAGAAAGTAATTCCTATACACGTGGATAACAACAATAGTGTTTGTACAATTTGCCTCACTACAACACTCAGAGAAATAACAAACAGCGGAAAAACAAAGGTACTAGATAGTAGTAAAACAGTACGCCAGCCTCCTGCTCGCCAATCACCTGTCACCTGCCACCTAGTCTGCCCATCCAAACAACTGGATGAACAGCCCAAGGTAATTAGAGGAAACATAAAACCTTGAGTCAGACAACAGTCTTAGTGAGCGGTAAAATAGCTAACCAACTTTATCAATAAAGTATATGAGAATGGGTAAATATACAACTAATCTACCCAGCTTCAGAGAAGAATTCTCGATTTCCTTCCCCACTACATGACAGTGATAGCCTTTACAATCCATACATCCAAAGGAATAACAATTCAGTCATGGCAATTAAGCATCCATCCATACATGGAAAAGCAACTCAATCATGATCACAACATGCATTCAGACATCCATGACTGACTCTGACTATCACCGCCAACCTTGCTTTGGAACCCTAGTTATCGTATGACTGGCTAACAACTTGTCGTCAATTGTCAAGGACCATACACGACGCCCCGGTTCTAGCAAAACCCCACACGCTATACACAACACGTGTCTAGGCCATACACGACGCCCAGGGAACTTGACCTACAGCCGGTCTTCAATTGTACCCCTGCTTTGAGCCTGCTAGAACCTACGACAACGATAATTCCTCGGCCTTCACATCTCTAGTCGTTATCAATTACGACTATTAATCAGCTCAAAACACCTTAGAGCTATCACTTCACACGAACTCAATACCTCGTTGAGTCGTTTCCACATTCATCACATCCGATGAATAAATCACCTCACTTTGTCATTCCCCATGGAATTCACTTCGAAGTTACCACACCACGGCGTTGTGGCACGGGTTTAGGGGCATCGCCCCCGAAATATTTTTTCTAGGCATTCTCGCTAAAATCCGAGTCGTACCCGAAAAACGTACTTTTTTAGAAAATGACCATGTGCGACCGACCCTGTCTTACTCGATCGACCGACCCAACATGGTGCGACCGACCCATACTTCTTGGCTCGACCGACCGCTTTTAGTTGGACCATACATATGTGCTTTAAAACATGCACGACCGACCAGCTCATCCAAGTACGACCAGTAGATGACCGACCGACCAAATTAATTCACCCATAGGCTCGCTCAGACCCATCACCCAAGCTCGCTCGAACCAAACAACCATGTAGGAATGCACGACCGACCCAACACTAGGAGCGACCGATCACCTGTTTCCTAAAGGCAAAACCCCAGGCCTTTTTCCACTTGCGCGACCGACCCTGATCGCTTCTCCTACGTGCAATCGACTCCTGAGCCTGTCATGTTCTCCAAGAAAACACACCATGGGCGAACGACCCCCCCTCCCCATGTGCGACCCAAAACCTGCACTTCACCAATCCCACTCTGATTTCCACCAAAACTTCGCCAAACAATAGATTCAACGAAACCAACTTGTCCAATCCATCAAATATGATCAAAAATACGGTATGAATCCGCTAACAATATGAAAACAAAAGTCACCCAAATCATACATAATCACTCCAAAAACCATCATGAGTGAACATATGAACAAAACTAAAGATCTAACTTGCATAATCATATGGAATAACATGGAATCAATGATTTAAACATGCTAAATGAGATCATAGGGTGATTCATGTGGAAATGAACTGAATATGGCATAGATCTATGATAAAAACACTTAAACATGATGAAAAACATGATCAATAACTCATACACTTCATTGAATCCATGTGAGAGATATAAACCACTCACTGATTCTCCCAAACAAGCAAAAAATCAAAGAAAAATGAATCCGGACAGCAAGCACTTCGCACCAAACACTTTGATCTGATGAATCCTTGCCTCAATTGATGTAGATCTATCCTTCAATGGTGTAGAACTTCAATTTCCCTCCTTGGATTATGGTTTTTAATGGTGTAAAGGTGTTAGAGGAAGGAGCACAAGGCCTCCAAATGAGAGAATGGAAAACTAAAACCATTTCCCATATCCCTTAACCCCTATTTAAAGTTTCCACCAACCCCCTAATGGGCTTCTCCCAAATCAGCCCATTATGCTCCTAAAACCTGGACAGCCAACTGAAAAACCTTAAAACAACGATTCCTCCTGAACCGTTGAGCTAAATCCTTAATGTAACCACTCTACGGAAAGGCAACCATCAATTCCTTTCCAATGGCACATGTCTCACCCTCTAATTCGACCCGAGTCAAAAGTTATGCCCTGTACAAGACTAACAGGGGCAAAATGGTCGCAAACAAAATCGGTAAAAAATATGGACATGTCTCACATCCACATAAGTAACATATTAAAAGATGAGAATGATCCAACTCTCGGGGAATAAAATAAAAATATTTTATGATTTTCCGATACGTAAAATGCGGGCTGTTACATTCCCCCCCCCCCCCCCCTCCTCCCCGCTTAAGAATTTCACCCCCGAAATTCCAAGCAACCACAACAATTTCGCGTGCCTGTCATCCATGAGAAGCCAATCCTATCATCCAAACTAGCAACCATCAAGCCATGCATTCAAAGCCTTATCCTAGCACGTGGAATTCTAACAAACAACAACAAGATACAACGATATAACAATGATACGATATCAAAGGGTCCTACCGACGAAGAGTTCTAGATGAGTCGCCTTCATGCCTTCTTCCATCTCCCATGTACAATCATCACCATCTTCACTCCATTGTACCTTGACTAGTTTAGTCGCCTTCCTCCTATGTTGTTTCTGTCATTCCCCACAACACGAAGCGGCTTACGAGGTCTCGCAACTAAGGTTTCAACTTCTAGGTCTTCGTACTGCTCTGGAGCTACCACCACATTCGAGTCATGCACGAACTTCCGTAGGAACGACACATGGAAAACATTATGCGCACTCGACATCTTCTCGGGTAACTCCAATCGATATGCGAGCTTTCCAATTCGCTCGACTATCGAAAACGGTCTAACAAACCTAGGAGCCAACTTTCCTTTACTCCCAAATCGAACCACATGCTTCAGCGGCGAAATCTTCATGAAAACCATGTCACCAACGTCGAATTCCAAATCTTTTCAACGCTTATCAGCATAGCTCTTCTGACGGTCTTAGCCTGCCTTCATTAGTTTTCGAACGATCTCGATACAATCCGAGGTCTCTCTTATCATCTCAGGCCCAAGTATCAACTTATCTCCAGTTTCCAACCAACAAGCTGGAGAATTACACGGCCTTCCATACAACGCCTCGTATGGTGCCATCCCAATGCTCGACTGGTAGCTATTATTATATGCAAACTCAACTAGATGTAGACTGTCCTCCCATGATCCCCCAAAATCCAACACACAAGCTCTTAGGAGATCTTCCAAAACCCGATTGACTCTCTCGGTCTGACCATCAGTTTGGGGATGATATGCCGTACTCAAGCACAACTCAGTTCCTAAAGCTTCTTGCAAATTTTTCCAAAATCCGCTAGTGAACAACGGATCTCGACCTCTCACTATACTCTTTGGGATACCATGGAGTTTAACTATCCATTTCACATAAAGTTCAGCCAATTTCGACGCTGTCCTAGTCGACTTGACAGGAATAAATCTCGCACTTTTGGTCAAGTGATCCACAATGACCCAAATCCCTTCATTTCCTTCCCTGGTTCTAGGTATTCCATCGATAAAATCCATCGATATTTGCTCCCACTTCCACGTAGAACTTCCAACGGCTGAAGCAAACCACTCGGTTTCTTCTGCTCAGCTTTCACCAACTGGCAGTTCATGCACTTGGAAATGAATTTTCCTATAACGGCCCACGAGATTTTCGACCCTGAAAATCGACATAGATACATTTACCGTATAGCATGCCAACCTTCCAAGCACTGAAAACACAAGAACGTTATTAAAAAGAAGTTAGAGGGTGAGATAAGAAAGAAAGAAATATTAGAATAGAAGAAGAAGAACGAAACACAACACCGAGTCTCACATCGCAGCGGAACAAAATATATTGCAGAAATAAATCTTTATAGAGAGCTTTAAATAAAAACTTACAATCATCAGAGTACATCAACACATCTCGACAGTTATATTAATCTGTCCTCATATACAACACACAGCGGAATAAATACTAGATATCATACGTCTGAACACCTCCAGCTTGTCTCTTCACAGCATCCGATAACTTGAACCTGTATGACCCGGTATAACCCGAGCATTACAAACGATGGGTCAGTCTGGTGAACTAGAGTGAGAAAAACACACTAAGTTTACAACAACATCCAGATTGATTTTAAAGTTAAAATATTTTCTAAAGAAAAGGATAATCGTAAGACCAAATCCATACATAAATACGGACGGTTTTTACCTTATGATAACCAAAACGATTTTTTGAAATCAATATCTTTTCTAATATTATAATAGTGTCTAAATACAAATAAATATCAATCTAGCAGAATGCTTGCATCTCACGCTCTACATATATATAGTATATAATCAAAACCACGGGCGCTTATTGGAGAATGGATTTCCATGGCAAGGTATGGGCAACCACCTTTCTGACAATGTACCTCCGGAGATGAATACGTTGGGGTTCAACAAGAGCATCTTGCAACCCAGGCTAAACATGACCGACCCCTCACTTCGCTTGAGAGTACCGAATATATCATTACCACGGTTGGGGGCCAGCCAACCGAACCGATAGCATACATACAAAAATATAAAAAGGGACAATTGAAGGCATTTGATTTCTCCTGATCAGGTAATGAATATACCCTTTTGATGGGTGCGACCCACATAGCCATGCGACCTACCCGATTTTAACCATTTCTCGGTTGATGAGGCTTGAGGTCAAAATTTATTTATTTATTTATTATTCTTTTCTTTAATTCTTTTATATTTTAAAAGAACTTCTGATCACCATTCACTTTGAATGCCACATCGTCATATCCGTCAAATCACTAATTGACGTCCATAAATATACTCTGGGTATAAAAGAAGTGTCCCTCTTTGCCACCAACTCGGTATATTTGTAAAATCAACGTACGTGGTTTTTAGGAAATACTCTGTCAGACATTCATCCATATAAGTCATCCAGGAACAAGATGAATCGAAGGTACTCTCCCACCACATCCTATATAGGTATCACCCCAAGGATCAGTAGCCAGTAGTCTTTGCAATCTGTAGATTCCAGCCACGACAGAATCACAGTATATCTCTGGTTGCAATCCCGGAAATTTTTAGTAATCCTTCCGCTTATGAAGATCCACGGTCTTCAATGCTCCATCTTCAATCTCCATCTTTACGTATTTGTTGGTCGGAATGGTTTTCGAATATAAATTTGATCCCGGTCTTTCCGTGCCAACAACGCATTGGCCAGATTTTGATAGTCGGTTATTTAACTACCAAAATAAACGGTTATTCAATCATGAAAATAAAATGAGTTCACTGGTTCAGTATTCAGCAACACTTGGCCTTTATAATTAAAAATAATTAACGAACGGTTAATTAAATATCTCAGTTTGGAAAACATCATTTCTCTCTTTACTAATATTCGCAAAACATTTCATTTAAATATTTAGAAAAATATATTATACAATATTCAATATTCCACTTGTCCACCATTTGCAAAACATTTGCTATGGCATTATTCATTATCTAAAATTTGGAAATTTGTTCAACTGATTACTCGTAAAACAACGTTATGAAATATCCTTTTGTTTCATTATTCGAAACAATAACCAAAGCTTATTCTTATAGGATAACCCTATTTCATTACTCAACTTTACATTTCCTTTATTTCGGATCTCTCATTATATATTTTCCAAATGTACACTAAACGTTGCATTATTATTTCTTTAATGGAAATAATAAATTATTACTAACCTCTTTTACCATTACCAACTAATATCATCCTCGGATAATCCTGAAGTCGTCAAGTTGGGGTATTTTATTTACCTCTCAGACATTGATCAACAACGTTCTTATCTTAAGATTGATACGAGTTGTAATCCAAAAACTGATATTTCATCTAATATCAACAGAAATTCCATTTAACTATTTTATTCAAAATACGGTTTCATAAAACCTTCTTATCTTTTGAAAATCTCTTTGCTAAAAATTTATTAATTAATAATTAAGTAATTTCTTATAAACTACTTTTTAACCTTCACCTCTTTAAAACAAATTCATATTACAATTCGGATATGATTACAGAATCCTCACTTCTCATAACAAATTCACTTTTACTAATTCCTTCTCAAATCCTTCGAACCATTTCCCGCTTTGGAAATCTTATTTCAAATTTTCCCTTTTTACTTAATTCCTTTATTAAGTATGTTAATTTAAAGTTAACGCTTTAATACCTTATACCTCATTTGTAAAACTTTGGTATAATAAAACCCTTTTTATCTTATTTTTTTTACTTAATTCAAATATCAAGTAATCATTTATTTAAGCCATCGTATTCGCTTAAAATTTCTTTTATAACTTTGATATAAAATTCAGGTTTGTATTATAAAAACCGTTCATATTCCCCTTCCCAATTCAATTAGATTTCATTTCCGCTTCGATCACTTTTTAAATGAATTTCCATTAAAAAGTAATCTTTAAAATTATTATTAATTAAAATAATAATTTGCTTAAATCATTAACTACTGTATAAGTAGCTAATTTCTTTATTACTAAAATAATTAGTAAATTCCTTTCTAAAAAGTCTTATTAAATTGAAAAAATATTTGTTAAACTAATTTATTAGATTGATTCAAAACAAATTAATTTAATAATCAATTACAGTTAAAACGGTCGACTTCGTCAACTCAAAACACGGTTATCTCGTTAATCGATTCCAATTAGTTCTCACTTTAAATTAATAATATAATTAATTTAAATAATTCCATTTAATTGTTTCTTAACAAAACATTTATCAAAACTTAACCATTAGGTTAATTTCTATTCATTTGTTTATAAATCTGGTTAACATCATAATTTACTTTATAAAATCATTTAATAACTAATAGGAGGCACGTGCTTCGCACACAGCTGATTTTTGTATAAAAATGGTGATTAGTGGTTAAGAAAATCAACATATACGTGGTTGGTTTATTTCCTTTTACATAAACTTCATTTTAAATAATATTTAAAAATCTATATTCAGTTATGAAATAAATTTCATAACTTCATTTTTAACGATTTACCTAACGGTAAATCAATATTTCAAAACGATTGATTTATAGGCCAACTGCTGCCAATTACTCAACCAATACTGCTCATTGGTTAAAACAAAACAATTTATTGAATTTCAGGTCAATGGTCAATAATCAAATCAATCATCCAAACAGATGGGTTTAAACAGTTCATATAATGATAATATGAAAATAAATAACATCTAATATATTTGAGGAATCTGGTTGGATCCCGCTAACCTGTTCTTCCCTGTATCAAATCGGTTATCACAAATCAAATCATTCAATTCCATTTAACTGATAATTTCTATAATCGTAAATAACGACTATTTAACATCAACCGGTTAGTGAAACAGTTCAAACAGTTCAAACCATTAAACACGTTTGTTTTATAGACGTGACCAACAAGGTAAGTTACCTTCGTTGGGTCAAATCGTTAAAATAACGATTTGGTATTTCACTGAAATTAAACGATGGTTTTAATTTCGGTTAAATTAATATATGAATATATATCTAACAAACAACAAACAGTCAACCATCAACAACCATAGCACACAATTATAAAAACCCGACTTATATAAAATATAAGTGGGAAGTACTGAGTGAGTTTAACTCATCTTGATTTGAGACCGTTGTTTTAATGGCTTGTTTTAGTTAAATTAAACGCGCGTCTAATTTAACTAAAAATCTCAACTGATTCCAAACACGTCCGATTCCATTCCATGATGTAGTACTTGTCAAGGCGATTCCATAGTCTCCTGATTAGTTAAGTTCTGATAATATATGGACCAATTGTAAACATTATAAAATTAACACTATTTAATTATATATAAATTTCTTAAATCAAATTATTTACTTAAATTCTTAGATTAGGGAACACGGACCATGACTAATCTCTTCCTCACGTTTCAATTCCTTAGTCCCCTACTTTTCAACACTCGATAGACTACCTGCAAAAATTCACATTTTAATAGATCAATAAATGATTCCAGTTAGATTAACTAATTTATTAAATATTAATTTAATACTTTGATTACTTTGATTAAATATAACAGGCCGGTATTTACTTCATTGCTACTTCGTTTGTTCCGGTTCCAGGCCGAACAAATTGTTCTGATTTACAAACAACCAGGCTAACGTCAATTAGCTTTTGTTTTAACCGACCAATCATTGGTAAATTCGAAATCCAAGCCCCACTAAAATTCATTTGCTACTGTTCCTATTTCTCAACGTTCTTCGTTGCTTTCCATCCTGCTCTGCCAAATTATTAATCAAAGCTTAATCCACTAATCAATTTATTAACAGTTTAAATATGAATAATTTAACTAACTTATTAACTTTAATTGAATGAATTAACAGCTAATTACGTTTTACATCAATGTTACTGTTGGTTTTCGTTCCTTCAGAATTTCAATGGCCATCTTCTCATTCACCAAGTCATCATGCTGCTTCCAGTTATAGTTTAATTGGCCAACGTTTACTCCCAGTTCACAATCCTTCATTACCAACTTACACCCTGCGTCTTCCCCTTGAACTGCTGCATTTCAGAAAATTGCTACTGATATTCCTCTAACCTTTCGTTTCTGCCCCCACTTTGTTTTATTTCTTCCCAACTTTTTGGTTCTCCCACTGCTCACGTAAACAAGTTCCCATTTGAATACACGCCAGAACCCACGATGTCTCACCAAGCCTCATCACTGCAACTTCCTTCCACCGACCACTCGATCGCCATGCGACACCAGTGACTCCTCTCAGGCGTCGACCATCTGCAAGCCACTACGCAACTCACCGGAACGTGCCACCGTCACTTCTACCGTACTGACCCATCTCCTCCTTCATCACGAACTTCCCTTCTAATCTCCTCCAAATCTTGGTCACCCTTGCGCTGTGTGTGTTCAGTCCACCAGGCTGAGTAAGAGCTCCGTCGCTGTGTGTATTGGTGAAAGGGAAATGTACATATATTTTGAAACTGCTAAACAAAGAGGGGAGATTCATGTTTTCATGGTGGAGAGGCCTGCGGTTCATTTTCAAGAAGAAAAATAAAACAAGATGAAACTTATATTCATAGAAGAAGAGTAATGAGATGAAAAAAAAGTATTTCAGGATGTAACAGCGTAGAGTAGAGTAGATTTTAGGTAAGGCAGTGTATTTTCACTTCAATAGAGGTAGCTGTGTATAAATATAAGGGTGGACTTGTTTGGGGTAGTCTGCACGTCTTTGATTTCATTTGTACAGATAGGTTTAGACAGCAAATCGAAGGGTAGGTGTGTACGATTGTTTAGTTTTTTTTAAGGCTTAAGGAATATACATACTTTGCGTGGGTACATGGTTTGTTCCAATGGCACGGTAGGCTGGTCTCAATGTAGGCTTTTCAATTTTTCCTTGAGATTTTAGTTTCATTATTTCATTAAATTTTTATTTTATATATACAAATAATAACGTTATTAACCACTAACCGATATCTAATTGTACCGACATATGCGCATTCGTCACGAAAATGGACGTACCGCTACGCCTTAATGTTCTGAATCCAATGAGACTCGTTTGCTCGAAAACCAATTCTGTTTGCATCCAACATTATTTTGATTTCAATTTATTCATCGGTTTACCCTTAAATTGTACACACAAATAAAACAACTCCAATTGGCTCCAAACTGAAAATCTAGCAATAACTAACTGTACGTATTCCAATAAAATTTGTTTCGTTGAAAACGGAGGTTGTTTGAAAAACAACTTTTCCTAACGCTTATAAAATTTCGATAAAATATTACTTAAATTCCAAAATAATTCAAATAAAAATAATAATAAATTATTATTATCATATTTATCCAAATAAAATTATCATGTAGTTATATAACTCGATATCAACATTCCGAATTAAAACGCTATTCAAATTATATTAAAAATCCTTTTTAATAAACGTTATATTTTAATAACGATTTCCATAGCGACTATTTTAAATTTTGAATTGGACATAACTAACAATTTATAACACGAAATCCAGATTTTTCTCTTTCATTAGAAAATTATCATCAACAAGATTCTAACGTTTCTTGTTTCACAGAAATCCGACATAAAACAGATTCTGTATATTCAGTTTAAGTTCAAAGCTCAATATTACGAACTGCCGTGCCATTTCGAGCTCGATTTAAATTATATATAAATTTAATGTTCAAACTTCATTTTAATAACGAATTCAATATTAAAATTCATTAATATTCCAAATAATATATTTAAAATAATAAATTTAATTAAATATTTAATTGTCAAAAATACGGGACATTACATTTCCAATATCTCGCTTCATCCCCTCCGAGTAGTAAATTATCTTCGTGTCCTGATACATCTTATTACCACCGGGATGGATCGTCAACTTCGAGTGATGACATTCTCTCAGAACCTCATCTCTCAATCCATCGATATCAGGAACAACTAGTCATCCTTGCTTTCGAAGCAAACATTCTCGATCGACCTCGAATTCTTCATCTTCTGGTTCCAGTTTCTGGATAAACTCGACAAGCTTCACATCTCGCTTTTGGCTCTCGCCAATCCTTTCGATAAGAGTAGGTCTTATCGATAAGCTTGCCAACATTTCAGGTTCCAACTCACACCTTGGCCTGAAATCAAACCTTGCCAAATACTCAAGGCTCTTCCATTCTGAAAACATCGCCCCCAAACTCGCGTGTCTTCGACTCAATGCATTTGCAACTGCGTTGCCTTTGCCAGGAGTATAGGCTTTCCCAAAATCATATGATGCCAGAAACTCTAGCCGTCTTTGCTGCCGAAGATTCAAATCCTTTTGGGAGAAAAGATACTTCAACGACTTGTGGTCCGTAAACAACTCGAACCGAACCCCCAATAGGTAATGTCTCCACATCTTCAGAGCAAACACAATTGTTGCCAACTCTAAATCATGAGTTGGGTAGTTTTTCTCATGCGGCTTCAGTTGTCGACTCGCGTAGGCCACAACCTTATCCTTTTGCATTAGTACTGCTCCAAATCCAGTACCACATGCATCGGTATAAACCACCATCTCTTCATTCCCACTTGGAATGGTCAATGCAGGTGCACTCGTCAATCTCTCCTTCAGGATTTCGAACGCTTGTTCACACTTCGTATCCCAAGTGAACACTTGGTTCTTCTTCGTTAATCCCGTCAATGGTGCAGCTATCTTGGAGAAATCCTCGATAAACCGTCAGTAATAACAAGCCAACCCAAGGAAACTCCGTACATCCGTCACATTCTTAGGTCTATCCCAGTCCTGGATTGCTGCTACTTTAGCGGGGTCAACCGCTATCCCATACATGGCCTAAGAATCTCACTTCATCCATCCAGAAGTGACACTTAGAGAACTTAGCTTTCAACTGATGCTTTCGCAAGATCTCTAATACAACTCTCAAGTGCGTCTTGTGCTCTTCCTCATTCCTGGAGTAAACCATAATATCATCCATGAACACAAGAACAAACTTATTCAACTGATCTCTGAACACTCTATTAATAAGATCCACGAAATACGCTGGCACGTTAGTCAACCTGAATGGCATCACCAACCATTTGAAGAAACCAGATGGTGTCCTTAAAGCAGTCTTTTGTACACTATCCTTAGCCACCCTCAACTGGTGAAACCTCATTTCCAAATCCATCTGAGAAAACACTTTGGCTTCATGAAGCTGATCGAACAAGTCATCTATCCTTCACAACGAATATTTGTTCTTCTTAGTCACCTTGTTCAGCTCACGATAGTCCACACACAATCTTAACGAGCCATCTGCCTTGGTTGCAAACACGACCGGTGCACCCCATTCGGAAACACTTCTCCGAATGAACCCCTTTCTTAGAAGGTCTCGAACTTGCACCTCCAATTCACGTTGTTCCTTAGGCGCCATCCGCCTAAGAGGAATAACGATTGGTCTAACATACTCGACCAAATCGATCCTACACTCGATCTCTCGATGTTGCGGTAACCCTTTGACCTCATCAAAGACATCCTCATACTCATTAGCGATCAACACAGATGGAAAGTCTTCTTATCGAATCACAAGCGAATATAAATAGCTAACGAAGACACCCTCTTCGTGCTTACACTTTATCAACACATTTCGCCCTTCCACATCCTCGACTCTCACATCTAGCTTCTCGCAGTTCACCCTTGCCGCATACCTCTTGAGCCAATCCACACCCAAGATGATCCCAAACCCAGCGAAGTTAAGAACAAAGCAATCACACATAAAAGAGAAACCATGACTCGACAACACTAGACCACAGCACAACATGCACGAACTGGATGAACCCCTAACTGGATTAGTCACGATCAATGGTCTATCACATATCTTGGGTTCCAAACACAAGCGACACACAAGGTTTTCAAATGAATGAATGCAATGCTCCAGTATTAAACAAAACTCGAACTGAAACACCATGAACAGAAAGAGTACCTTGCACCACGACACCTATTTCCTTCTCCTCTGCGGTAGGAACCCTCGAAGATGTTGGCACTGCCCCCAAAGCATAAGCATTAACCACTTGCTTCCCTTTGGCCGATTCTGGACAATCTTTCTTCTCATGTCCTGGATTGCCACACTTAAAGCACTTCTTTTCAGCTTTAGGATTCTTGCATTCACTAGAAAAATGGCCCTTCTGCCAACAATTGAAGCAAGCCACTTCTCCCTTCTGCTTCTTTTGGCTATCCTTTCCTTTCTGTTGTTGTTGCTTCCTTTTCTTGTTATTACCACCCTGCTGTGGTTTCTACTCCTCTTTAGATGCAACAACAGATATCTTCTTAGGGAACAAACTTTCATGCCTCAAAGCCTTCTCGACGATATTCTCAAAGTTGTCATCGAGGTGTTCCACAAGCTGATTCCCAAGATATTCATCCAATCCCAAGACAAACTTCTCGTTCTTTTGATAAGGAGTATCCACATATGAACGAGCATACTTCGACAAAGCCTCGAAGTCAAAAATATAGTCAAGAACTGGGCGACCATTCTGCTTAAGATCCACAAATCTCTTAAACAGAATAGACTTTTGCATGGTGGAGATAAACTTCGCTTCAAACTTAGCTTGGAACAGCTCCCATGAAATAACCTCTTCAGGGGTCTCAAGTGTGACAGAGTTCTACCAGTCCATCGCTCTGCCCACTAACTTCCTTGATGCAAGTTTCCTCTTTGTTGCATCATCAATACCCAAGTCCTTGAAGATCGTAACACAAGTATCCATACACCTTTGAACCTCTTCAACTAGTTCGGTTCCCTTAAACTATTTCCCTCCCAATGATGTAAAGTCTTTGCACAACTTTGCAAATTCCACAGCTCTAGGCGCTTGAACTCCAACATCAACCGTAGCTGTTACTGGAGCGGGAACCCTATTCATGATCGATGCCTCCATAGCCTCAAACATGGCTGGATAGTCTGGTTCGCCACCATTTCCCACTCCAGTATTAGCTCCCCTAGCAGCGTGTCTTGATGGTCGTCTACTCATTCTAAATATACAATTTAGAATAATTAGCCATTTCCAAGAAAAACTGCTAAAGGAAAACAACCGTTACTACTATATATGCCAATATATATAGTAAGCATCCAACTGAAATCTACAAGTACGTCTCTCATACGTGATTACGTCTTAGAACTTTGGCTAAAATCGTTAACCAGAGCTCTAATACCAAATGTGACGACGGCCCACAACCCCTGCACTATACAAGAGGAATAATGCACTGAAGGGTGTGTCAGGCAGCTATGGACGATCATCATGATATGATATATAATCGGACCTGTCGTAAACTCACAGTGCAAGGATAAAATATAATAGAATATATACAACAGTTAGTGATAGTGAAGCTGAAAACACTAAACTTTCATGACAACTAGAAAGTAATTCCCATACACGTGGATAACAACAATAGTGTTTGTACAATTTGCCTCACTACAACACTCAAAGAAATAGCAAACAGCGGAATAACAAAGGCACTAGATAGTAGTAAAATAGTACGCCAGCCTCCTGCTCGCCAATCACCTGTCACCTGCCACCTAGTCTGCCCATCCAAACAACCGGATGAACAGCCCAAGGTAATTAGAGGAAACATAAAACCTTGAGTCAGACAACAGTCTTAGTGAGCGGTAAAACAGCTAACCAACTTCATCAATAAAGTATATGAGAATGGGTAAATATAAAACAAATCTACCCAGCTCCAGAGAAGAACTCTCGATTTCCTTCCCCACTACATGACAGTGATAACCTTTACAATCCATACATCCAAAGGAATAACAATTCAGTCATGGCAATTAAGCATCCATCCATACATGGAAAAGCAACTCAATCACGATCACAACATGCATTCAGACATCCATGACTGACTCTGACTATCACCGCCAACCTTGCTTTGGAACCCTCGTTATTGTATGACAGACTAACAACTTGCCGTCAATTGTCAAGGACCATACACGACGCCTTGGTTCTAGCAAAACCCCTCACGCAATACACAACACGTGTCTAGGCCATACACGACGCCCAGGGAACTCGACGTACAACCGGTCTTCAATTATACCTCTTCTTTGAGCCTGCTAGAACCTACGACAACAATAATTCCCCGGCCTTCACATCTCTAGTCGTTATCAATTATGACTATTAATCAGCTCAGAACACCTTAGAGCTATCACTTCACACGAACTCAGTACCTCCTTGAGTCGTTTCCACATTCATCACATCCGATGAACAAATCACCTCACTTTGTCATTCTCCATGAAATTCACTTTGAAGTTACCACACCATTGCGCTACGGCACGGGTTCGGGGGCATCGCCCCCGAAATATTTTTTTCCAGGCATTCTCGCTAAAATCCGAATCGTACCCGAAAAGCGTACTTTTTCAAAAAATGACCCTGTGCGACCGACCCAACATGGTGCGACCGACCCATACTTCTTGGCTCGACCGACCACTTTTAGTTGGACCGTACATTTATGCTTTAAAACATGCACGACCGACCAGCTCATCCATGTACGACCAGTAGATGACCGACAGACCAAGTTAATTCACCCATAGGCTCGCTCAAACCCATCAACCAAGCTCGCTCGAACCAAACAACCATCTAGGAATCCACGACCGACCCAACACTAGGAGTGACTGGTCACCTGCTTCCTAAAGGCAAAACCCCAGGCCTTTTTCCACTTGCACGACCGACCGTGATCGCTTCTGCTACGTGCAACCGACTCCTGAGCTTGTCTTGTTCTACAATAAAACACACCATGGACGAACGACCCCCCCCCCATATGCGACCCAAAACCTGGACTTCACCATTCCCACTCCGATTTCCACCAAAACTTCGCCAAACGATAGATTCGACAAAACCAACTTGTCCAATCCATCAAATATAATCAAAAATACGGTATGAATCCGCTAATAACATGAAAACAATAGTTTTCACCCAGGTCATACATAATCACTCCAAAAACCATCATGAATGAACATATGAATAAAACTAAAGATCTAACTTGTATAATCATATGGAATAACATGGAACCAATGATTTAAACATGCTAAATGAGATCAAAGGGTGATTCATGTGGAAATGAACTGAATATGGCATAGATATATGATAAAAACACTTAAACATGATGAAAAACATGATCAATCACTCATACACTTCATTGAATCCATGTGAGAGACGTAAACCACTCACTGATTCTCCCAAACAAGCAAAAATCAAAGGAAAATGAATCCGGACAGGAAGCACTTCGCACCAAACACTTTGATCCGATGAATTCTTGCCTCAATTAATGTAGATATATCCTTCAGTGGTGTAGATCTTTAATTTCCCTCCTTGGATTATAGTTTTTAATGGTGTAAAGGTGTTAGAGGAAGGAGCACAAGGCCTCCAAATGAGAGAATGGAAAATTAAAACCATTTCCCATATCCCTTACCCCCTATTTATAATTTCCACCAACCCCCTAATGGGTTTCTCCCAAATCAGCCCATTATGCTCCTAAAACCTGGACAGCCAACTGAAAAACCTTAAAACAGCGATTCGTCCTAAACCGCTAAGCCAAATCCTTAATGTAACCACTCTACGAAAAGGCAACCATCAATTCCTTTCCAATGGTATAGGTCACACCCTCTAATTCGACCTGAGTCAAAAGTTATGCCATGTACAAGACTGACAGAGGCAAAATGGCCACAAACAAAATCGGTAAAAATTATGGATATGTCTCACATCCCCAAACTTCTTGAATAAAGCAGACTTCTGGGCAGTGGAGATAAACTTCGTCTCAAATTTAACTTGGAATTGTTCCTAAGTTATCTCTACTTATGGAGTTTCCAAAGTGACAGAATTCCACCACACCATGGCTCTGCCCTGAAGCTACCTTGACGCAAGCTTTCTCTTAGTTGCATTATCCATACCCAAGTCTCCAAAAATACAAACACAAGAATCCAACCACCTCTGAACCTCTTCAGTCGGTTCTGTTCCTTTGAACGGTTTTCCTCCCAGAGATGTGTAATCCGTACAAAGCTTTGTGAAATCCACAATCCTAGGCACCTGCTCGCCTACGTCTACCGTGGCTGCCACTGGAGTGGGTGCCCTTCCTTTGAATGCTTCCATCATGGACTCAAATATGGCTGGGTTATCTGGTGTACCGCCATTTCCCCATCCAAGCACAGTCCCATCCCTAATAGTATGTCTTGAAGTTCGTCGACTCATTCTAAATCTGCAATTAATACAGAATTATTAGCCAGTTACAAGAAAAACTGCTAATGGAGTTCAAATGGTACTATACTATATAGTATATATAGTGTTCATCTAACAGAAATCTATAAATACGTCTTTCATACGTTATTATGTTTTCGAACTTTGGTTAAAATCCATAACCAGAGCTCTAATACCAAATGTGACGACCGCCCATAACTCATGCACTTAATAAGAGAAATAATGCGCTAAAAGATGTGCCAGGCAGCTATGGACGATCATTAAGGTACGAAACACAATTGGAACATGTCGTATAACTCACGGCGTAAGGATAAAATATAATAGAACTTATACAACATGTAATAATAGTGAAGCATATTTGAGCAGAAAAACTCCAAACTTTTATAACAACTAGAAAGTATACCCAAACACTAGGATTACAACATATATGTCTGTACAAATTTGCCTCACTACAACACTCAGAGTAAAACAACAAACAGAAGATAAACAGATACTATATATAGAAAAGATAATACGCCAACCTCCTGCTCGCCACCGAACTGCAACATTGTCCTCACCAAGATATCACCTGACACCTGTCACTTAGTCTGCCCATCCAAAAATCAGATGAATAGCCCAAGGTAATAAGAGGGAAACATAAAACCTTAAGTCAGACAACAGTCTTAGTGAGCGATAAAACAACTATCTAACATCATCAATAAAGTATATAAGAATAGGCAGATAAACCAACTAATCTACCAATAACACTATAGAAGAATTCAACCTCGTCTTCCCCACATCGGACAGTGATAGCCTTTACATCAAGCATTTCAACCATACATACATGGAAACCAGAACAACCATTCATTCATAACAATCAGAATTAACCAGATGATAACAATCATGGCAACCAATTATATTTCTCACGTAAACCATCCTAATCGAGCTCAAAAACCCTCAATCACAAGCCCCAGAGGCCTAAAACAATATCAGAAAAGCACCCAAGAAACATCTCCTTCGACATCAGACAATCTACGTGAGATAGTATAAACAAATCATCCAAAATGCATGACTGACTCTGGCTATTACCGCCAATCCTGCTTTGAAACCATCGTTAATCATATGACTGGCAACGTCACGCCATTAACTGTCAAGGGCCAACGGTAAACCCCAGTTCTAGCTAAAATTCCATACGCCATACAACGAAACGTATCTAGGCCCGTTCGAGCTTTCCAACGTACTCGACCATTCGACGAAATCGTGTAGCCCCAGCTTTGAGTCCGCTAGAACCTACGACAACGATAATTCCTAGGCCTTTGGTATCTCTAGTCGTCATCGACAGATACCATTCAACCATTTTCTACAAACTCAGAACACCTTTGTGTTGTCATCACATTCGTTGCATTACGACGGTCAACGAACACATCATTGTAGCAATGACCGGTCTGATCCCTGTAGCAATGACTGACCGATCCCTGTAGCAATGACCTATCGATCCATCCTTGTAGCCCGATCCATCGCTGTAGCCCGATCCATTACTGTAGCCCGATCCATCACTGTAGCCCGACCGATCCCTGTAGCAATGACCGACCGATCCCTGTAGCAATGACCGACCGATCCATCCCTGTAGCCCGATCCATCACTGTAGCCCGATCAATCACTGTAGCCCGACCGATCCCTATAGCAATGACCGACCCCTGTAGCAATAACCGACCGATTCATCCCTATAGCCCGATCCATCACTATAGCCCGATCCATCTCCTGGTTTGACCAAAACATCGCCAAACGACTATATCAACGAAATCAACTCATCCAATTCAACCACAAACATGTTATGAAATCACTAACAACTTGAAAATGACAATTATTATCAATAATTATGTAAAATTCACCAAAATCATGATAAATGAATAATTGATCAAAACAATGGATCTAACTTGCATAAACATATGAAATTATATGGAAATTACCGGTTTTAAGTTGCTAAATTAGGTTCTATGATGATTCATATGAAAATAGACTTACCATGATGTAGATCTAGGTGAAAACACTTGAAAATGATGAAATTAAGATCTAACAACTCATATACTTGATTGAATCCGCGTGAGAGATGCATATCACTCACCAAATATTCAAACAAGTCTAAAAACGATGAATCACGACTCCGAACAGCGAGGAATTTTCTCTATACTCTTTGATTCGATGAACTCTCTCTTCGATTGATGTAGACCTAGCTTCAAACGATGTGAATATTCGATTCTCTTATGTAGATCTCAAATTTTAATGGTGGAAAGGTGTATTTGCTTGAACAAGGAGAATCACTAGCTCAACCAAATGAGAGAATGGAGAAAGCAAACTATTTTCCATGCCTCCAACCCCCTGTTTATAGCCTTCCACCAGCCCCCTAATGGGCCTCTCCAAACCAGCCCATTATGGCTTTAAAAACTTGAACAGCCAACTGTAAAACACAAAAACAGCGATTCCTCCCAAACCGCTAAACCAAATCTTTAATGTGACCACTCTATGGAATTGGCAACACCATTTCCTTTCCAATGAGGCCAATCTCATAACCTAGTTCGATCTGAGTCAAAAGTTATGCCTTGTACAAGAAAGATGGGGGCAAAATGGTCACAAACAAAATTGGTAAAAATTATGGATATGTCTCACATCCCCATAAACAACATATTAAAATATGAGAATGATCCAACCCTTAGGGAATAAAATAAAAATATTTTACGATCCTCCGTAAAATGCGAGTTGTTACAGTGATGTCGGAATGTTTACAACTGCTTACACATCATTCTACACCTCCTCTTCTTTTTGTTACCGCATAGTTCCTATACTTTTCATTACCACAAAGTTCCTCTTCCGCTTTACATGAGCACATCGTTCGAAAAGAACAAAAGGAAAAAGAAAAAACCGACTTCCAAGAAAAATCAATACCTAGATTACATACAACAATAAATTCCTCTCCGAGGTTCTCCGGCTTTCCCAATTTCAACTGTTATGTATGGTTGAAGATGTACGAACGCCCATTAATCACTACCCCGATTGCAGCAAAAACTTCCTCCCATGGGTTCTCCGCCTTTTCCAAATTCAACTAGTACGCGTAGTTGAAGATATACCAATGTCGATTCAACACAAATTGAACGTCTCTCACCCAAACTTTGTGATATACCATCAGGCCTGGCTCTTCCCCAAGAAGTAGAAGTAGTTGCGTAGGGTCCACGAAAATTAGGGCACATCTTATTTCCTGAAAATGCAATACACAGGCAAAAAAGGGAGACACGCACGTGATACTGTGACTGCCGACTTACAAGGCGAGGCAGCGACGAATGACTACCCCTCTAAACCTCATCTCCTCCCAGGCTCCAAATTGATACAAAAGAAGAAGGATTTATTCTAAATTACAGAGCACAAAATCAACACGCACGGTTAAAATTTGCAGTTGAATCTAATTTCTAAAACCTGAAAAGGTATAGTTAATGGATGTACTATTTTTTACTTTTCTACGGTTGGTGTTATTGTCTTGGGGCTGTAATTTGTAAGTAGCGACAGTCATTAATCCATATAATTCATGACTTCATTTCATTTGTACATCCTCCAACTAAGAGTAAATGTTAACAACTAGCATTATTAGAGATTGAAGCCTTTACATCTTCGAATTTAATTTCTTTTTGCTGAAAATATGAATATTAGCTGTTAACATTAGATCAGTTGGAATCAAAGTTATATTGCGATATTAGTTATACTTTATGTGTTATTTTGGGAAATGTTGCTTGATCAAAATATTAAACTTTAAAATTGTTAACATAATTGGACTAGATGGTACGTATTAGAAGTTTTTTCTTCATCTTTTTTCTTTTCCTGAAATAAAAAGAAAAAGGCATAATCGTCAAGGTTGATAGCATTCAATCAAACAACCATACCATTGTTCCACGAAGGATATCAAGATGGAAATCTTTAATTCTTCAGCAGCACCATCTATATGTTCCATCACTTAAGACATTCATAATTTAAACTAATTACTTTATTTTAATAATAGCTAATATACAATATTGTTTAATGTTTTATAGTGTTGAAAAATGCATAAAGAAGAATTTGAAAATGCTAAAAGAGTAATAAGAAGGCCATTTTTTCGCTTTAGGCACTGAAACTCTTAAGACCGACCCTATATACCATCCGCTCAGGCGCTGGTAACAGATTCTATCCATCACTCCTTGGCAAAGTCCTCACCACGTGACCTGTCTATCCTGGACATCATTGATCTGTTGTTATCGTGTCACCCAAAGGTTTTGCTGCATGTAGTTCTTCCTAGTCAGAAGTTGTCTAACACTGACGGTGAGTCTTAGCATACTCTCTAATTATTGTTTAATTTCAGTACAATGGCCCCATACTTCCCAACTATATTATTTCCCCCCAACACTGCAATCTGCTATTATTTAACTTATTTACTTTTTTCTACAATGGAATTCCCGCATTTGATGACCTCCTTTATAACTTAAATATGGGTAGCTTAGAGCAACTCATTGTTATATCCTTTGCCATTGATATTTCAGTCATCAAACTGCTGAATTTTTCGATTCAAATATTTTATGAACAGGATGTAATCAATTAATTGATTTGATTGATTTGATTAATTGATTGATTAATTAATTGACTAATTGATTTGATCGATTTTTTATCATAAAAGAAAAGAAATGAAAGTTTATATTCTGGAGATAATTTGAAGGGGCAATTTTGTTATTTGCCTAGGTCTTCTACTCTCTATATATGCAGCCTTCTTGGTTAGATCAGGATAATCATCAAGGAACCATGTGAGACATAGGTTTATCGTGGTTCTTCATCGCTCTTCTTCTCCAACAATATTTATAGTCATCTAGATATTCTTTCACTTTCTCAATAAGGTTATTGATTCAATTGTATTTTGTTTATTTTTTGTTTTGATCCATTGAGTGTAAAAAAAATTGTTTTTGGTGAATCAATAAAGAGGGTGGTTGGGTGGAATATTTGTGTATTGCTATTATTTATGATTTATTGTGTTGTTATTTTCAATCAAATTCATCTTCAAGTGATTGGGTGAAAAAGATCTTGTTTTTTGGCGGGTTTTGTCTTTTCCGCTGCGCACAAAACCTCAACACGTGGTATCGGAGCTCATATCATCGCATTGCTTGAAGTGTTTGTTGTATTGAAGATTGTAGATGTCGGATATGATGTTGATTTCGTGGACAACAATTTTTGATGGTAGATATTGAGGGATTTAGAAGCCTATGATGGTGGATGTTCCATGCCTCAATGGTCTGATTGATGGAGATGAGAAGAAGCCCGTTGAAATGGATGAGGGAAGATGGAAGAAGAGTAAATGGAAGGCGGGTGACAGATGAAGAACCTAGTCCACAGCAAGGTGGAGATGTTAATATAGTCACTGCTAATGGTCCTAAGGTGAAGGATCATGGTATTGACAGGGGTCTAGATGTTGATGATGCTCGAGAGATCCCGGAGATGAAGAGATCATGTCAAGCGGAAGACGGGTGATCTACAAGTCATAGATCTTGTGGAATTGCAAGCACTTTTAGACCATTAGTTTTGCGCTGTGCAACTCAGGTGGTAGATGCATCTTTTGCAAACGGTGGGTTGTGTTTGTAATTGAGGTGTGGTTGTAGTCCTTTCAAATCGACTGGATGTGATTGTTACCCTGAAACCAATTGAATCCCTATACTCCAGAAACAGGTGGGGTGTATCTCGTTGCCCGAAAATCGAGGTTGGTTTTTATTGAGAGTAGATGTCGTCGAAAGAGTTAGGCTGACTTATTTGTGGGTTGTTGGAGATATGTGATATTTGAATCAAGGTGGAGTGTTGAATTTTTTGATTCAAATATTTTATAAAGATGATGTAATCAATTGATTGATTGATTAATTAATTGACTAATTGATTTTATTGATTGGTGGGTTGATTGATTGATTTTATCACAGAAGAAAAGAAATGAAAGTTCATAATCTGGAGATATTTTGAAAGGGAAATTTTGGTAATTGCCTAGATCTTCTATTCTCTATATGTGCAGCCTTCTTGGTTAGATAAGGATAATCATCAGGTAACCATGTGAGACATAGGTTTGTCATCGTTCTTTATTGCTCTTCTTCTCCAACAATATTTGTAGTCATCTAGATATTCTTTTCCTTTCTCAATAAGGTTATTGATTTGGTTGTATTTTGTTTATTTTGGATTTTGATCCATTGAGGGTAAACAAAATTTGTTTTTGGTGAACCAATAAAGAGGGTGGTTGGGTGGAATATTTGTGTATTGCTATTATTTCCGATTTATTGTGTTGTTATTTTCAATCAAATTCATCTTCACGTAATTAGGTGAAAAAGATCCTGTTTTTCGGGCATTTTGTCATTCCCGCTGCGCACAAAACCCTAACACATGTATGATGTAGTTAATTACAAGTACGACTACGCTATCAATGTTTGCATGAATCGTCAAATATTTATCTAATTACTTGGTATTCAACATTTTAAAATTGTATAACTGCACAAGAATTTAGCTTTGATTCATAGGTTTAACAAATCTACCCTTAAATTTCGATAAATAGGTTAAATAAAATTTACATAACATCTGTTTGTTCCCAATTTTATTCCACTTTAATCATGTGTTTCCAACTATGATTACTGCTGCTTGCTTCCCTGTTAACATCTAATATTTTTTACCTAAACTCTAAAATAGTTAATTTTGTTGTGCTATTATGTTCTGAAGTTTGATTTCATTTTAACCAAATTAATTATCTTTCTAATCAATCTAATATATTGTTGTCCCTATGCTCAGTCGTCAAATTTTATAAATATATTCGCTTGATAATCTCTAAATATATTATCGTGATAATATATAAAACAGTTAATAGAACCACAATACATAATTTACATCTGAACGTATACTCTTGAAATAAGCGATCTTATATGTGTATATCGTGACAGAAAATATAATCAACTCAGAAACTGCAAAATCTCATGATTCCACCCACACCACGTCTTCGAAACCGCAATATGTCGACCACTCATACCATCGTGTCCTTGCAAACCAAAAACCACCGCCTCCACGGCACCGTGTTTACGCTTTTGTTTTTTTGTATAATACCTAAAAATGCTATTATTAGTAACAATTATATTATTTTTTTCACCTACTTCTACCACTTTTGGACTGTGTTTATTGCATATGATTATACGACCAATATAAATTAGGAAAATAGAAAGGATAAAACAAATGCATTACTGTGTGTATTGTTATGTTTCATATGCAATTTCCACTGAAGTGGTACTTTGCAATATTACAATATTTGCAGTTTTACAAAACTTTATAAGCTATAAAAACTTGATTATCACCCCACATATTACTCGTATCAAACCATATTTTTAAATGTTATTTAAATGATAAATATAACAACTAAAATTTAGCAACACTGTAGTTATTTATTTAGTTTCACTTTCATACATTCGTGACCCAAAATCTACCGTAGTTATATATTGAATATGTTTTCATGGACAATGTAGTTAAAAATCAAATGCAGAAGTAAACTGAAATAAAAAAATCGTCATACTTGTGTTGAGTACTTGACATGGCGCCAAAATATTTGGGAAACTATAAACACGACCAGTCCTAGGTCATTTTGGGCTATGGACAAAATTTAAGCATGGGCCCTTCGATATACCTACAAGTAACTATCAAACAATAATAAACACATATAAACCGTATATAACAATGATTTTTTTAAAACTTAATTAATTTTTTAATTATATCTCCAAATATACCAAATTTACAACTTCTTAATCATTTAAAAGACAAAATGGTAAATCCAACATCATATAAAAATTTCTCTCAATATATTTTTTAAAGTGAAATCACTGATTATATCATCTTGCTCAATATTTTCCAATATCTTTTCCGATGCATAGAACTGCTAGCTCATTCAGTCAATCTTAAGACATAGAAGTTCGCAAATATGATTGTTATAAGTTCTTGTCTTTGTCGTTTTTCCTAAAATAAATCATATAATTTTAAACTTTGAGTCAAAAATTATTGTCTTTGTCTCTTTTTTCTTTTTTGAGAGTTGTTGGATAATTGTTTCATGATGGAACTATTAAATTAAGCTTTAAGAACAGCAAAAAAATACATATGAAAACAGTACACCTGATTCATGAGTTGCCATCCATTCACCAAATAATCACATTTCATCATTCTTCCATCCAACAAACTGACATTAACTTCAGAAAATGCAGTTAACAATAAGACTAAAATGTTATCTCTTGATTTTTTTCTCAATAAGATAAATATGTCAATAGTTAAAGAGCAGTAGACAAAGATATTGAAGTAAAAAGTAAAACAAACTGGGAAACAAAACTCAACAAATGGCACTAATTCAGTAGGAGGAGCTTCGGTTGTCGTAGGAATTTGGTCCAGAGTCTTGGGCTCTTCTTCAGAATTGGTAAAAGGAGCACAGTTCTTTTTGAAACAGTGAAACCAAGTAGAGCATTAATATTGAAAATTCAAATATTATCTAATTAAAGATACTAAGCAATGCAAAGCTTTTTGAACTATCATAAAAAATTCTCAAATTTAAAGCATACCTTACAGTTGAATTCTGAAGTCCAAAGGAGTCTGAATCTGATTTGAATTACAGATGATGATAAGTTGTAAAATCTCAAAGTTTTATAGATTGTAAAATTGATGAAACTAGAAGAGGTAAAGAAGTCTGAATTAAAAAGAGATATATGGGGGGACGTTATCTTCATTGAATATCCAACCGTTGCTCTTGGAAATCAAAGTAGAAATTGGAAACCACTTGGATTGCTTTGGCTTTTGTTCTTCAGCGTTAACTTCCACCTGTGTTTGATTAGTAGGGTTTTGGCGACTAGGCTGATGGTAGAAAAATACAATACAACTACTGAACTATAGTGAAAACGTGCCCCCTTGGAAATTGGGCCCTGGGCTGTCGCCCAGGTTGCCCAGCCCAATCATTCAATCACACTGGTTAAACAGTTCATATAATGAATATAAACTACATATTTGAGGAATCCGGTTGGATCCCTGCAACTTGTCCTTCCCTGCATCAAAATGGGTTACTTCAAATTCAATACGACAGTATATTCATTCATCACGATAAACGGAAATAACAGTTTAACTAATAACCATCAACAATCAATTTATAACATCCATTCAAACATCAGATTTTATATTTAATACGTCTATATTATTATAAACGTAACCAACATGGTAAATTAACTTATTTGGAATTTAATCGTTAAAATAAGGATTTAATTCGATTAAATTAAACAAACGTTTAATTTAATGAATATTAAAAATATTCAGCATACATGCAACCATTCATCAACCATTAGCAAGCACTACACACAAAAAATAAAAAATCGGGTTATAAAATTATAAGCGAGATAAACTGAGTGAGTTGAACTCACCTTGGTTTCATTTGTCGCTAAAGTTGTACGGTTCCAGTTAAATTAAACTAGTGTTTAATTTAATCAATAAGAATCCAGTTGTCTCCAGCACTTTCCGAACTAGTTCCATAATATAGCATTTGTCCATACGGTCCCGACATAGCTTGTTTGGTCCTATTCTGGTAACATAGATGAGAGATACACAACAATAAGCGTTCACGGATTAATTTAATAATTAGATTCAATTTACGTTTAATTACTTTGCTTTAGAATAATAATCACTTAATTACTTGGCTTATTCGAATTAATCACGTTGTTCTTTCTTCCAGCTACTACGCCATATACAATTCGCGTTCGATAACTGTTCAGCATCAGTACCATCGGTTTGTTACCACGCTGCTCCTTTTCATAACATAAAAGGTAATACATGATTTAGTATGGGATTTTATTTTAATTCGTTAATTAAGAATTAATATAGTTAATTACATTTGACCATGGTTTACAGGCTGATCTGTTCATTCTATCTTCATCTTCATGTTCATTGATTTCAGAAGCCCACACAAGCTCTATATCTGTTCACGGCTTAAATCAAATTAAACTATTAATCCCTCACTTATATAATAATTAGATTATGAAATTTAACTAGCCCGATTAGCTTTCTGTACCGTTCCAACGCTTGAACCCCCTATTTCCCTTTTGCTGTTTCCATTTGAACCACGCACAGCATAGCACCGTTTTAATTCTCCATCCCGTTCTCTGCTTCTTTGTTTCTTCATGTATGTTACTCCACATAATGCTAGGTACCCATGTCAGCCTATTTTTCCTCCCACAAAGCCCCAGCTTTCCTATTCTCTGATCTTCTTCTCACCATTTTTTTATATAATTACTTCAAAGGCCCAACCCGGCCCAAAGACTCATAAAGCCCACATTCTTGTCCTTCTCCCACATTATCACTTCGGAAACCAGCTTCTCTTCAATCCCCCATGCAACAGTACGCCTCCTCCTCTTACCCATTTTCACGCAACTGTTCCACCTATTCTCCCATACTTTTTCCAGACAACACATGCCAGTGCATACACTTCCCTCTTTTCCATACGTGCGGCCATCTCCGGAATCTATGCCTCATCAACCTAAACGTCTTCACCCTCGACAGTTCACCACCGTGATCTGCACCTTCACCGCTACCCATTGCGCACGCTTCCTCTATACGTCATCGGAGGTTGACCGCCACTTGTACCTTCGACGACCTCTCCCCAGCCTTCAACCAACCCGAGCTTGCCTAGACACCATCACCGTTAAACACCATCAATACACAAATGGTTTGGGTTGATTTCTGAAATTGCTTTAATGGTTCGCGATTTTAATTCGTAGGAGAGAATGAGGTTCGTTTTTCTTTTCTATTTTAAAATATCTGGGTTCGGTTTATTTAAGGAAGGTTACGGGTTTTGGGTGTAAATTTGGATGAGGAATGGTTTGGGTTGATTTCTGAAATTGATTTAATGGTTCGCGATTTTAATTCGTAGGAGAGAATGAGGTTCGTTTTTCTTTTCTATTTTAAAATATCTGGGTTCGGTTTATTTAAGGAAGGTTACGGGTTTCGGGTGTAAATTTGGATGAGGAATGGTTTGGGTTGATTTCTGAAATTGCTTTAATGGTTCGCGATTTTAATTCGTAGGAGAGAATGAGGTTCGTTTTTCTTTTCTATTTTAAAATATCTGGGTTCGGTTTATTTAAGGAAGGTTACGGGTTTCGGGTGTAAATTTGGATGAGGAATGGTTTGGGTTGATTTCTGAAATTGCTTTAATGGTTCGCGATTTTAATTCGTAGGAGAGAATGAGGAACACCTGATAGATATATATATATATACATACATATATACATATATATATGGAGCGGCTATAGGGATACAAAATTAGAGACAAAGAGAGAGACACAAAGCTTCCACCGTTAGATTTATTTGTCCTTATGTGGAGAGTGTAATTCATGGAAGGATCCAATGGTTGAGATTTATTATGTGCAATTTTGTGTCCTTATCTTGTGTCTATATAGAATTTCCCATATATATATATATATATATATATATATATATATATATATATATATATGAGAAATAAGAGATAAGAACGATGTCTGCTCACAACATACATGGTAGTTTTAGACATGCAGAGGTAGGGATGAAAACACATGTGTTTTCATTCCAGTAGAGGGTAGCTGCGTTGGGACAAATATCAGCATGTGCGTGTTTTCTTTTCGTGTGCATACGAATGGGAACAGTTGCTTAGGAATGGGTACAAGTCCAATGTATTTTATTTTCAGTGATTTTGCGTGATGGGGAAATACGTAGCCAGTGTTTAGGCTGGGCTTCAGGTAGGTGAAATAGAGAACAGGTAGCTGCATAATGGTTGTATACGAAATTCTTGTGTGTGAAGGTTATAGGAAATAGGGTAGGTGATATACATTTTACTTAGGACCTAAGTTTTATGTAATTTATTTATTTTATTTAATACGTTGATTTTATGCGGTTCATATATTCTACCGTCACTGCTATTTACGTCGACCGTTAATTTCACACTGACACTCGCTAACTCTAAACACAACGAAAATAAATACACCACTACGTTTCGACGTTTAAGTCCCAACGAAATAAGTTTTGTTGAAAACCGACTCCGTTTACAAAACGACGTTATTTTAACTTGTTGGTTAACCTTTAAATTTCGTCTACCGACAAAACAACTCCAACTGGTTCCAAACTAGAAATCAACAATAACTAGTCGTACGCATTACAATAAAATTTGTTTCGTCAAAAACGGAGGTTGTTTGAAAAGAAAACTATTTATAAGGCCTATATACTATCGATAAAATATATTTAAAATTCCAAAACAATTCGATTGATAAAAATAAACCAATATTATCGTATATACCCAAATATAGTATTATATAACTTCAAAAATAAACATATTCGAGTTTAAACTCAATATTTAAAAATGTCATTGTTATATCGATATTCAAATATGTATAAAATTCCTTATATATTTATTAAATAAATGTTATCGTTTATTATTGAATTCCATTGCGACTATTTGAAAATTTGAATTGGACATAACTTGCAGTCTATAATATGAAATCTCCATTTTTCTCTTCCGTTAGAAAAATATAATCAAATTGATTCAAACATTTATTGTTTCACAAAAATCCGACTTATATCGGATCCTGTATATTCAATTAAAGTTTAAACCGAAAATTACGAAGTACCGCGGCGTTTCGAGCTCATTTTAATTAATTATAGATCACCATATATATATATAAATATATATATATTACCATAAATCAAAACACGATCCATAAATCACCATATATATATATATATATATATATATATATATATATATATGGGCTCCTACTTCAATTCTCTACATGCTGATATGCTTTTTGGAGGGGTTCGTCGCCCATTTGGTTGCTGCCTGAGTTCACTGTGGTCTAGGGTTGTGATTTTTGGTGGAATAGGAGCACCAATTCGAATATTAGTTGTTGTTTTTGGATTCGAAAAGAAGGAGTTTAGCAAAGTTTAGTGAATTTGATGACAAAGAATGTCGCGAGCTGCACCATGGAAGCGTGAAAACGCTGGAGAACGAAGGTTATTCCATGCATACGAGTTGAGGGTGATATATGAAGTTAGAGGAGAAGTGAAGTTTTGTGGTAATTTTGGTTTGAATTTTAGCGTATGGGAGAGGGAGAGTGGAGAACTTGAAGCTTGCGTGTATGGAGAGGAATGGCTGCGTGTTACAATAGGTGTGCATGTATTTTGGGAGGAGGAAGAAGAGATTAGAGTGGGTGATTAGGGAGGATTAGTTAGTTAATTAATTTATATGTTAAGTTAATGATTTATGTATACACCAATCTTGTAAAATACATAACTTTTTCATACGAATTCGAAATTTAGTGATTCAAGATGCGTTGTAACCGTATCGACAAGAGCTTCGCAATGAAACTGATTTGGAGCTCATGGCCATTTTTGGCAAAAGAAAACATCAGATTCGTTCAATCGACCGTTCAACGTTATTTAGCGAAAACGACCAATGTGAGAACTCTCTCACTCAATTATTTTGTTATGTTATTAAAATCATATTTAAAATATATATTAATTCTCTATGCTGATTTTTATCTATTAAATTATCGTAAATTGTTATACGGTATATGGTAGCTCATATCACATTTGTTAGCAAACCAGATGGATGAATGGATGATTGTTTATGTTATGATTTGAATGTGATTTTGAAAAAATTAACAAATTAAAAATGATGTTAAATTATTTGTGGTAGTTGAAATAGGTTTAAATATCCATTTATAATTTGAACGATGATTTTATTATCACTTGTTTAAGTATAATTAGTTAGATTGAAAAATAATTTAGAATGAATAAATAATTTAGAATGAATAAATAATTTATTAATTATTTATTTATTGGTTGAATACCCCACACGGGTATTGGGATGATATTTGATTTACACTAATCCCAAGTGTTTAGATTGGATGTTAATCAATTGATTGACATACCAATATAAGCGTTAAATAATTAGTTAATGCTTATGTGGGTGTAAGGGCACTCTAGATGTTAATTGAATGTTCGATGGTTGTTTACAATTATCGTTGAATCTATGTAATCCATATAAATTTATTTATATGGATATTGATTGAGTTTTATTCCAATTTGGAATAAAAATGAATATTTTAATAATGTAATATTCAATGAAAATTGAAATTTGATTTAGACGCCCAATTTTGGATGGACCCGAAGATAAAAAAATATCGATGAATATTCGTAACTATAACGAATGGTTTTGAATTAATTTTCAGCTGATTTTGGCATGTAGAAGTTTTCAAATTAAAAATGAACAGTAACTTTTTAAAGTGAAGTTTAATTAGACTATATAGAAAACATTTTAAAAGAAATAAAATTTGAACTGAAAATAACGAGTTTTGAAAAGTAATATTATTTTATTCATTAAAATAATATTAAAATGGACCGTATAGTGAAATATGCGATTTTGAAGATAAACGGCAGAAACGAGTTTTCAAAGATGGTTATATAGTTTATATAATTTATACAAATGATTTAGAAGCGTTTCGATTTATATTTATAATTTATAAATCGATTTCGGGCTTGAATAGAACGCGTCGCACAACGACAGTTCGCGAACGTCAACCCGTAACTTCAAACTGACGCAATGGGAGATCCGACTGTAGGATTCTTATGAAATAGGAATCGTTAGAACAATAATTAAATGAGCTTTCCAATAAAATAAGAATTTTTGAAATCCAACGGTTCAATTATTAAATATGTCTAAATCAGTTTTGGAAAAGGACGTTATGAATGCAGTTCGGTGGCCGGTATTGGGAACCGATTATAAGGGCCTTGATAAAATTATTAAAAATAAAAACAAATTATGTAAAATCAAAATAAATGATCTGGAAAGATTTTTGAATGAAATGCTCCAAGTTTGAAATGGTAAAAGAGCCTTTACTATTTATGGAATTTAAAAGGCTTTGCCGTTATTTCATCTATAGTATTAGTCTGATGTGGGAATTTATATCGATTATAAATTATTCAGATTTCCGTGAAGATTCCATATTAATGGAAGATGATTTTAGGTTTATCATGAACGATGCTTTTAAATGGCAGTTGTCTTTTAACCCGTTTAACACGAGATTAATTTCTAAAAATTGAATAATCATTTTCTTATGAGTTTTGAAGGTAAAAACATATTATAAAATCTTTTGAAATGATTTCCGAGGAATGGATTAAACTATAAGTTTAAAAGAGAATCTTTGATAAAATTAATGGGAACCTTCCCCGAAGAATAAGATTATTTGAATAAAAGAATATTCTGAATTGGAATGAGATGTATGCTATCTTTGTGTATTTATCACGTGGTTATAAAGATGCGCCAGTTATTCGAAAAGACCGGGTTTAACCCATTCTGAATAACTGTTATGACGATTAAAATTTGAAGAATGAAGACGGTGGTTGAAGACCGGAGATCTTCACATCATTTGGGAAATTGCTGATGTCTCACTTGAAAAGTACACCCAAGTTGAGGTTATAAGTGGTGGTCGTCCAAACATACTTGGAGATCGACCGGATATGCGAAGACCTCTCTTCTGTATTGGACATAGGGGACGAAGAATAAGGTGCCTCCGGTTTCGTTCAGATCCATAATGAACTTGCAAATAGATTGTGTGCCTGACATCGTAGTTTGTGCTATATTAATTGATCTCTACTAAATATATATCTGTTTGGTGGTGGTGAATTAATTCTCTTTGATTAACACCCTTCTTTGAGATGTATGAGCTTAGAGGTTATATATTGGTGGAAATCATTGGTATGGTATGGATTGACAATGTGGCATGCTAAGATACAATGATCAAGGCTTTTGTTGAAAAGCAGAGCCTTGTGGATAATGATCAAAGTACGGCTGTAATTTAGCACCACTTTGTGTATAGTGCTAATTCGTGAGCTTCACACCTAGGTATGAGTCAAAAACGGGATTAGGGACAGTAGGGACTGCATGCTTTTTCTTTCTAGCTAGAGATGATGTCATAGTATGGAGCCTAGACATTTTACTTATGTGGATGATTGGATAGCAAGGCGCCTCGAATATGGTCGTAAAAGGCCCAGATGGTCGACGTACTGACCAGATTATAGGTCTGATAGGACCGGGAAACATATTGGTCAGGAATTGCCAATCCACAAAAGTAAGTGTTGACCGGCCCTACAAGATCCAAGGGTCACATGTGATGGTCCTGGACATCCTGCTAGAGATGGCCTGAATCGGATAAGGAACATCCTTTGCCTCGACTTGTAAATGGAATCCAATTTCTAATACGTGACTTTTCGATTTTAGTTGTAAACCTATATGGCGACATAGTAGGATGGGGAACTATGCCGTTTATGATTGATACATTTATATTTGAAGTTGTTTCCTGCACTATGCACTTATAATATGAATATCAAAAATATTTGCTTTAAGATGTACCAAACATATTTGGCTATTATAAGGTAAAACTCTATCCTTCGGCTTGTGTTGCATTGTGTGTTTGGACCTAAGTCTTATAATAGCTTTATTTTTCCAAAAAAGCATTGCATTATTTATTATTTATTCCAAGCTTTGCTATTCACATGGAGTAAACCCGTTTCGTGACATACGGCATGGTCCCTCGATTTACCCTATTTTAAAGTAAAATTTTAATAACTATTTTTAGCTATAATACCAGTCCCATGACTTACTCGGAGTTTATTATTTCTACCTAAACTCTGGGTGCCCATATTTTCCACACTGGAAATCAGTAGTTTTGGTTTTGCAGATTATTTTCTTTTAACAAGATCATGGATTATGGTTGGAGCTATATTCGGAAAGCTCTATATCTGTGTATGGCCTTCAGCTTTGTTAATTGATGTTTTCCACTGTGCATTGTATTTATATTATAAATTTCTGGTGATATGTAATTTATTCTCTGATAATTTTTTTTCCGCTGTGTATTTATTTTCCGTACTCTGATATTCTAGTACTCTGATGTAAATTTTTGTAATAGCAATGAAATTTTTTATTGTTTCGTGTTCCAATGCGTTATGTTCTCACAAACAATCTGCATTCCAGTTCGGTTTAGGCCAGGCGGGGATTAGGTCGTCAGTCGTGTCACTTTCAGTCCCGTCGAATAATAAGCTGGACGTGGTACTCTGATGTTTAAAGACACCTGCGATGATCTGACCCATTAGGCTTTTCATCCCACACATTACATTATTAGACCCTATGTCTAATCTTTGATTACACCCTTGTTTTATTTACCATGTTACCAATTAACATAAACATTTACTTGTTTACTCTGCATTCAAACTATTTGTTTATTAGCTTTAGTTAGCCACTTATTTTTCCTAATCATCCTTCGTTGTCGGAACGGGCCTTATTGCTTATTACTATATTCTTTAAACATAATTCCTCAATTATAAGTTTGTTAATAATAAGCTTACTCTAATCTTCTTCCGATTTTAACTATAACCTCATGGTATAATATTACCTCAACTATAATTGTGGGTTTGCTTATTAAACTTAATTCCTATAATTAAATTCATTTATAATAAGCTTCTAACTCTATTCCATCTTTTAATCATGACCTACGTGTTATAATCCTACTTGTCACTACAACAAGTCTGCCTATTAGATTTCATTCCCGTATTATGATTTATAATAAACAGATTGATTCCTCTGATAAGAGGATGCTAGCATCGAGATGGAAAGCCCCTTGCCACCAAGGACGGAGGTCCATCCAATACCAATGGCCAGAACAAGGGCAAAGCAAAAGTCTCGGACAAAAACGATCGAAATGTACGACCTCAGAGAGACAACAAGTATGATCAATACACCGAGCTCAATTCCTCCTTACTCGACATCTACCTTGACGTGCGAGGAACTCTGCCTTTCCTAAAACCTCCTCGAAGGGAGTCGACCCAAAAGGACTCGACTCTGGAAAGCACTGCATGTACCACAACATGGCAGGCCACAACACCATTGAATGCAGATACTTGCGGGACCTCATCGAGGATAAGGTTAGGCGCGGAGAACTGCCCGAGTACGTCAAGAAACCTTTACAGGCCGAGCCGCCACAATCCTCTGCCCAAGCACCTCAGTCCGGTCCTCGAGCTCCTAGAAACAGAAAGGACCCTGAGCCCAGCAATCGCGGCATCATCATTAATTAATAAAACTTAGACTTTTCTTATTTCTTAAGTTGTAAGAAATATACCTTTAGCATTTTCTTTCAATAATACGTTGAAGCACGCACGCACAGAATTAGCTCCTAGGTATGCTTTGGATTCAACTATCACTTCCTTAGAGTTTATTTTCATTTTTCTGTAATATCTCTTTAGCAGCAATAAACTTTCTTTTTCGAGCATAGATTATGTTAGAAACTATTCCAAGCCGAGCATGATCGACACTCCCCAACCCAAATATGGTCATCACTTGCCACCGTCTCTAAGCCACGGTCGATGCCTGCCACCATATCTAAGCCAACTCCACGAGCCGAGTATGGCCCAACTTCCATAAGCCGAGTATAATTGATACTCGCCACCATATCCGAACCGATTCCATAAGCCGAGTGTAACTGACACTCGCCGCTTCCATAAGCCAAGTATAGCTAATACTCGCCCCTCCTCACGGCCGAATATGACAAATACTCGGTACTACCTCTCAACCAAGTTTGTAGCCATCTCTAAGACGAGAATGGCCTATACTATCTATGCAGGTATCATGACAAGATCTTTCACCAGTTAATCCCATAACATTTTCGACCTTAATATGGTTTTCGGTGGTTGCCAGTTCTCTGGCCTTAATGCAATCTATATCGATTGTTGGTTTCCCGGCCTTAATGCAACCATCAGGATCGTCGGATTTCTGACCTTAATATGGTTCGGCGCAGCCATAGCTACCCGCATGTTGAGCTCTGATACAATATCCAGAACACACCTTCTTTTACCAAGAAAGATGTATTCTAGGGGGAAAAGTGTTGACCCACTTTTTGGCAAAAGCTATCACGGATCGAAGCCTAATGTCAAAAGACTCACTATTAAGTACCGAACGATCCCAACAGACAGCCTCCATTCCAGAAACCTCAAGTAAGATTCAGCCCGAGCCAGTCTCCTTCAAGCAGCGGCATAATAGCTCTCTCGGCCGATCGAGTCAACCATCTCCTTAAAGCTCGGATCGATCGGATATCCTGAATCTACCTAGAAATATCAGGATGAGTCATTCATTGCTTAGCCTGATTCTCAAGGCACGAAAGGCGATCAACACTTCCGGGCAAAGCGCTACTTTTGATACACCGTAGTTCAAGTGCCACGCAAGCGACAATTTTCAAGAGAACTATTAATCAGTAGTAGACCGGGTCCCACCGCCACAAATATACCACTGGATCAAGCTCCACGTGTCCAAGTTCTGAGAAAGAAGCATGCCACGTCTCTTCCAAGTCGGCCCACACCTTGGTCTATAAATACCTCCTTTCCCAAAATAGAAAGGGGATAATTTATGAATTCTGGAAAAAGAAACTCACGGCTAACTCTAAAAATAGCCAACTCTCATCTCACTCAATTTTAAGTATTTTCTGTTCATATTTCTCATCTACCAACTTCTTTAAAAGGAAAACAGATTGCACTTGTAACCAAAGCAAATCAATACATTTAAAGTGGACGTAGGCGCCGATTTAGCTGAACCACTATAAAAATTCTGTATGTGTTCCATGTCTTTACTTTTCGTACTCTGTGATTATTATTCGTGTGTTCTACGCATGATTAGGGGTTGACTATCACTAGTAACCAACTTTTGATGTCAACAGACGCTAAAAGAATGAAAGGAATCATAAATAATAATTTAGATTCACAGAATTTATCCAGATGAGTCTGAGCACCTATAACTTAGATAGACAGCCTTTATTTCTAAATCTTGAATCAGAACCCTTAAACTAATATATTTTTATTTCTGAAAAATTTAGAGGAGAAAGGAAATGGTAGAGTTCTGGCGTCGTCTCAGAAAATATTAGTTGGAGGTCAGGCCTTGCTGGTTTATTTATAAGTGCTCAGAAAAATCACGTTCGTTTGATCGAAACAAATAAAATCGGAGCCGTCTAAAATGAATAAACCACGTTGTTTCGACCCGAAGTGGGTCGACCCACTTGTAGTATGGGTCGACCATATGCAATTATTACAATCACATATTGGGTCGCCTTTACGTGATTTCTGCTCCAATTAGAACGCTGCTCTAACGTTATTCTCTTACCTAATTTTTTCCCAATCTATTTTATTATTTTCCGTTTTTACTGTATGCTTTAAATTATGAATTTAAATCTTCACATAATATTCGCGTACACTTCATAAAATTTCAACGGTTAGTAACTTCGCATACGAACTCCGTTTGTGGCAAGTTATATATGTTTATCAGAAAAGTACCACGAACGCAACGGTACTTGTTTCGAGGCCAAATTTTGAAATCCTAAAATGTCTATTGTCGTCAACAAATATTTAAATGTTTATTTAAAAATACAGGGTGTTACATGGTTTCGTTATTAGTTGCATGGTTGAATTGTGCTTAGTTTAGATTAAAAACATCGTTCGAAGCGATCTAGTATTAGGAAAATCTCGTTCGTAAGAGTTTGGTGTTTATCGATCGAACACACAAGTGGGTGTGTATTGATTGAACGCACAAGGATGGTAAACTCGAATGGGGGAGATATAATCTCAAAAGAACTTTAGAATGTAGGGTTGGACTTGATGATAGAGTAGCATTAGAGCATGGAGACAGACCCAAAGACGACACGACACTGGAGCTTAACGGCTAATATGAAGACGATGGATGGACATGGCAACGAGCTGGGTTTCGCAATGAATGCCGAACATTTTCTTGGGATGCGTATTTAACCAATTTTGATAGGCGATCCGAGTAGTCGTTATCAATTACTATGAAATATTCAATATCGATTACTATTGTTATTGACCCTTAGCTAATTTTACAATGATGGCGATGCGATTTCGAGGAGAAGGATATAATGGTCCGTTCGATAGCGATTTCCATATGATGGCTCTTCGATCAATGACTTTGGATTGAGACGAAATGTGGTGCTTCTATGCAGTGATGCATCATTCGATAACGATGATTCCAGGATGGAGAGCAAGCTTCTGCGATGGATGGTTTTCTCCAAGATGCAGAAAAGATGACGTTAAGTCTTATTGAGTTGACTGTTGGAGAGAGAGAGATGGGAGACATAGATTGATATCATACGACAAACGATGACCGTCAGGGATAGTTCGCATATTGAGATGACTTCAGTTGGAAGTCATATGAGCAGTCTAGTGATGGATTATGCTGCGGAGAATATGTGCAAAGGGGTTATTGGTATTCATGACTTCGGTACACCTTAGAGAGTGTGGAACAAGGATGGATCAGAGCCAATGCAGTGTGGACTGATCGTCCTAAATCCAGAGCGAATGTGGTGTCAACTGGGTAGGGTTATCAGCTATAGCTCATGCGATGCAGAATAGTAATAGTCGGGTGGAGCTCATGAGTGGGGCCTACCAATGTCTTGATCTATCCGATGACCGGAGTACCAAATGCCATACACTTTAAGCACTGAGTGAGTAAATGCGAGGATGAATGATGAATGTCATGGATGTTATTTATTTATCATCATTATTACTTAGACATCTATCACACCCTATTTACGATGCTTATCATAGTGTAGCATATATCGACTGTTATGTGTTAACTCTGTGGATGCAAGGGAAGGACATGTATGATTCTTGTAACGACCCGGGGAATTTGCGACCTTGGTAATTGACGTCTACCCAATGTCGACTATCAAGCATCGGAAATACCAGAAAGTAAATGAAAGAAAATAAAGGGTGAGAATAGATAAGATAGAAAATTAGAATAAAAGAAGAAGAACATACAACATCAGAATAATACGAATCTCACAGCGGAACGAAAAAAATATAGTATATAACATAACTTGGAAATACAAATCTGTCATTTGAGTATAACACTTACATCACAGCGGAAATAAATAATAGTTATATAATCCTGAAGCCTCCTGCTCCAGCTCTCCAAGTATATCTGTAAAAACCTGACTACTTGACTGCCCGTACAAATTGGGCACCAAGAGTTTTGGGAAAACAAAACAAAATAAAGTCTAGGTCAGTCATGGGACTGGTATGAATAAACACTTTAAAACAGTTTGGGAAAAATAAGCGATATCTCATAAGACCACGTCGTATAACATGGAACGGGTTTTTCCCTTATGAGAATCCAAACACTTGATTTAACTTTCAAAATCCTTTTGAAAGAAACGATAATCTTTAAATCAAACTCTTTTGAAATTATAATAATGTCTATCAATCATAGTATAATAATCATCTAGCAGAACGCTTTCATCTCACGTTCCACATACATAATATATAATCAAAAACCTTCGGCGCTTATTGGTTAATGAATTCCAATTGGCAAGGTATGGGACCACCTTCCCGCAGTGTATCTCTAGAGAGGAATATACCGGGTTCAACAAGAACATCTTGTAACCCAGGCTAAATATGACCGGTCACTCATTTCGCTTGAGTGTACCGAATGTATTATCACCAACGGTTGGGATCAGCAACTATTTCCCGAAAGGGACAACATCGAAATAGATTTTAGAAGTAAATGGAATTTCTCTAGATTAGGTGACAGTACACCCTAATTGGCAGCTAACCACATAGCCATGCGACCTACCCGATTTTATACCATTTCCTGGTTGTGAGGCTTGAGGCCATAACGTATAGAGCACACTTTTATTTACTTTGAATGTCACATCGTCATACCCGCCAAATCACAAGTTGATTTCCCCAAACATGCCACGGGTATACAACTAAGAGAAACGAATTACTCCGCCACCAAACGTAAATACGTTTGAAGAGATCAACTTACGCGATCTATTAAATATACTCTGTCAGACATTCTTCTATACAGGTCGTCCTGGGACTGGACAAACCGAAGACACTATTCTATAAATAGGACAACACTTGCATAACACCGTCTTCAATTATCTTCATCATATTCGCAACGTTAACGTCCATACAGAGTGGTTTTCAGATAATGAATCCGATCCCGGTCTCTCCGTATTGACGACGTTAAAATGGTCAAAAACTTCGATAGTCGGTGATTTAACTATCAGAGAAAAACATGGGTGCAAACAACGATATTGTTTCCAGATGGAAATTCTATCGATCAATCATCATTCATCTTTTTATCTCTTTAGTTCGTTTATCATTAATTTATCATTTTCTATTTCCTGTTTCCATATTTCGAAATCTCTTATTTTCTAAATTTAGAAAATATATCGTATTAACATTGGAAAACGTTTCGTTCCTTATTCACGCATCACTTATCATTTCAGTATTTTTTATCAACAAAACAATTCATTTCTATGCATAGAAAACATCTCTGGTTATATTTGGAAAACGTTTCCAAAACTCTTTTACCTGGATTTCAAATGAACGTTGTATATACATTGTTACTACTGCTCAATCCATTAGTACTTCACTGTGTTTCTAATCAATCTTCGCTATCGAACTTCAACTATTCCTTAGTTAATTCCGAAGTCAATCAAGTTAGGGTATAATTTCCTCTCAGACCTTAACTGAACAACGTCCTTAACCTCGCAACAGATAAAGCTCAACACTCAATTTTTAACAACCATTGCTTATGCAAATTCTCGGATTCAGTTTACAATTCCATTTCTTTTCTGAAAAACATATATTATAACGATAACGTTATAATTCGTACTTCTGAAATATCTAACTTAACAATGTAACTTTTATTCCTTGATTTGTATAAATAAATAAAACAATTAATTTATAAATAAGTGAATCTTGATTTAAAAACTGGAAAGTAAATAATACTTTCCCCTTCGATATAATCGAATTCGACGTATAGCTCTCCTTCGAGAAATCTCTATTCGATTGACTCTTCTTCGAATAACTAATATTTGATTATCTCTCTTCGAATAACTTATATTCGATTATCTCACTTCGAATAACTTATATTTGATTATCTCACTTTGAATAACTTATATTCGATAACTTTATTCGATTAACTTATTTCGATTTACTCTTATTCGATTAACTCTTTTTCGAATAACTAATATTCGATTAACTAATATTCGATTAACTCTAATTCGACTAAATCTATTCGATTAACTCATATTTCTAATAACTATATTTGATTTCACTCTATTTCTGTCTCATTCAAATTCCCCTTTTGAATTTCTACTTCAAATCTGATCTTCTTTATAATTATTTTTATTTTCAAAACATTTATTTAATCTTTTATTCGTATAAAATATGAATAACATTTCTTTTATAATCTTCTTCTTCACAAAATGCTTGCCTTAATCCATTATTCATATTCAATATGAATAACATATTTTTTATATAATTAAGACAGTTTGGTTTTGTATTTAAAATAACATCTTATTATCAAATTCTATTTATACTTCTATTTATAAACAATTCATATAAAATCTTGTTTTATATTCAACACTTTAATAATTCCATCTAAAATTTTCGTTAACACTACGTTCATATTCAGTTTCAAATATCGATGTTAAAATCGATTCTTACTTCTCTATATAAGTTCTGACTTATATATTCCATTTATCCATTGATAAATAATTAACTTAATTTATAAAATATTATTTATAAATTAATCTGCTCCCTTTATCTATTTTACTTCTTTATATAAGTTCAGACTTATATATCTTTATTTATCCAATGATAAATATTTTCCTTAATTTATAAAATACTTTTTTATATTTTATTTTTCTCAATTCATTTGTTAAAACATATTTTTATTTAATATCTATTTTAAATAAATTATCTCAAATTTCTTTTATAACTCGAAATCTTCTTTTTAATTATTCTATTCATTTTCCAAATAACCCTTTTTATAAAATCTGTTGATTTTATAAAATACTTTTATTTCGATATACAGTTTGAAATCTTCCTTTTACACAAAATCCTTCGATTTTATATAACATCTTATTTCAATATACTTATTGAAATTTTCCTTTTTCATCCCAGGGTTTCTTATGGTATTTAAAATACCAAATAACAATGATCAATATTATTCTAACACACATAATCAGTAACAGATTATATATCACATCATATATCACAATATATGAAAACAGTAAAATAAATGTTGACGAATCCAGTTGGATTCCTTCAACTTGTTTCCCTGCATTCACAGATGTTAAACAATATAATTAACATCAATTTCATTTCAATATGAAATATTCTAAAAAACAGAATCAATATTTGATTATCGATATATATGTATATATATATATATATATCGTTATCTATACTTTCAACCAATTGATCAGCAATTCATTCAAACAGTCAACACACAGCAATCAATCATCATACATCAATTCTAAAAATACGTTATAAAATAGAAACTGATCAGAGTTAGTGAGATTTACTCACATTGGACGTTATCGTTAAATAACGATAACTGTCGGTTGATTCAGACAGATAATTTATTTAGCTATAAATCGTAACGAGCTCTGATTCACTCCCAGTTAGTTCCACGGTGTAGCCCTCGTCCATACAATCCCAACGGATCCAGTTTCATTGAATTCTGTTAACATATGAATAAGATACGATGAATTAAAGTTAATACTTACTTTTATTTGAATTTAAATAAAATTTAAATCCTAAGATAGGCTTTACCCATTCAAATAACGTCGGCACAACTAGAGAAAAACATACCCAGATGAACAGTTCTCTTCCTCCCTTTCAATAAACAGAAGTCGCTCCTCTTTCTGGCCATTACCGTTCCCTCTTAAAGCTCAAACTTCATCGTTAGTTCACTATTCAACAAACTGAGATCACCGGCATTCACCTCATCCAAGTCTCCTCCCTCTCATACTCTTTTCGCACAACTCGATGCAATTTCCGTTCGAACCCAAGCAACTCATTCGAGCTTCCTCCCTTGCACGCTCATCCTTCCATAATTCAACAAAACAAATACAACATCTCACTTTTCATCAAAATCTCCACATAACCATATCAAAATCAAGGAACTCGTCCTCTCCTACCATTTCCGTCGTTCATACCCAAACGCAACTACTGTAGTGACATTGCGTCACTTTCTATTACCGTTCCTCCCCAAAAACTCAGCGCAAGCAACCTATCTCACGATGAACTCAAATACAAGCTCTAAAACATGTATCAACGCTTAAATTCCATGAATGTCTAAACCTCTAGCTCACCGTTCATATTTTTTGTGTGACAAAAAGGAGATCGAACCAACTTAAATTCCACGAATGTCTAAACCCTAGCGCAAGAAAACGCTCACCTTAGTGACGACCTCGGTTTGTTGACCTCCATATCTCAATGTAAACACACGATACGATATACACAAACACGCGGATACTCAAGTAAAGCTATGGTGCACGATCTACAGTGACATACACTGCTGCGACGACTGAAACATAACATGACATCAATGTACATGATCAAAATATAAGTCTAAACCAAACCCATTACGCTTTCTCATAAACTAACCTAAATCAAGCAACTAACTTACAACTGGACGTGAACAACAAGGTCGAAGCACAACTCTACTTCACTGAACGATGGAGCAACCAACGAAAATAGAGGTAGGGTCCACTAACCTATTTGCCAACAAAATAGTTGCAAGGAACTATCTAAGATTGCTGAGTAAGCTAAGAAAAGGGTTGAAGTTGCAAGGTTTGATCCGATAATAATAATAATAGTAATAATAGCCTTTTAGTATGATTAAAGAAAAAACTTGAACCATTTCAATTTTGTACACAGGCTTCGCGAGCTGCAAGCAATGAATAGTCATATTGAACGGTAATGAAACCGAAGGGTCTAAACTGATACAGGCACGCGGGTGAGGTTAGAGAACATGAGTCGAACACTTGCAGGAGGAGGAAGTCGTCGCACGTTGGTGGAGGTGGTCCGACCTCGTTCAAGGGTGCGGGGGATCGGTTTGATACATTTTAAGTTGCATGGGTTTGGGAGGTGAATGGGTTTCAATTGAAGGGCTGACTTCTGGTGGTCGGCGAAGCATGGACGGATGACTAGGTGGCCTCACGTGTAGGCGGTGTCATGAGCAAGGATGAAAAAGGAAAGGCGGTGCTCAGGCTATGCTTGAGTTTTTCGCGAATTCATTTTTTAAACATAGCGGAGAAGAAGTGGAAGTGAATAGAAGGAGAGAGAAATTGAATGGTGATGCGCATGAAGGGAAATGCTAGGCCAATCGAAGGATTTTCGGTCGAATCTTGTGAAGTACTGAAATAGTGTAATGCATGGGGGTAGTTTTGTAAATTACATGTGGGTCCCCCTGCTTTTTTCTTTCTTTCACATATTTAGACATAAAATCGATCGGTCTGTTAACCATTATACTGCGCATGAAATAGAAAAGTAGATCGAAAGTACTTCTTCAATCGGAAATACGTGAGTAGTTTCCACCGGAAGAAATTTGGGTCCTTGAATTGTTTTCACCTGTGAATTGCGTGACGTCCATTCTTAGCTCCGAAAGTTTTCACCGCTTTTCTTTCGGTTAACGTATTGATAAACTGTCGCATTTTTTTCTTCTAAATGGCGGAGAAGCTTTCCGAAAGTTATGGTCCAGAAATAAAGGGAAATTACCCTTTTTACTTGCTCATTCAAGAACTATTCATGTGATCAATATTCACGTGATCAAGATTTGAATTCTAACATAGGTTGTATATTATGTATGTGTGTGTATATATATATGTGTGTGTGTATAATTTTTTGGTAAAGCATTTGCTTTTTGAAACAACTAACTTATCCGGTTCAAATCCATATGCCAAAAAATATAACAGTGGAGATCTGATAATGCAAAATCCATTAGTCCAAAATCAAAATGTTGCGCAGTATAAAACTAAAAATCTAAACATAGGAAACCGAATATCGTTGTGTTCAGTGTGGAGATACAAATATGATAGCACACTGAAGGCTGTTAAATTGACGTTCGTGTGAAGATTCATTATTTACGTTATATTTGTTGTCGCTACATAAAATCGAACGAACATATTGATTTAAATAGAGCTAGCAAAATCAAAATTCAAAAAAACCAATGTCGACTTTTTTTTAATTTCCGGACCACAACTTTCGAAAATCTTCATGTACATACACCATTAACTACATAGTACAGATATACAGCAACCACCTAATTTTCCAAACACTTTTAAATCGTCCAATTATAAACCCAAGGGGAAAACAAGAAAGTACCCCAAAAAAATCAAAGTATCAAAGTTGCATTTCACAGACTCCATCTTGTGCAACAAAGTAGTGATATCAGACTGCATCCTAATCTTTATATTGAAATACTCGCAACGTGCCCTCTCCATAGCTTGAAACTCTTCAAGCTTCTTCCTACGCCTTTCCTCAACCTCAAAAAAATGCTGTTTCATGATCTTGGTCCAATACTCTTCTTCAACTTTTGCATTCTTTTCTACTGCTATTCGCTTTAGTTTTCTGCTGCTATTCGCTTTAGACTTTCAGTACAAATGCATGTCCACAGAAAACCGTGTTCAAAGATGAAAATGAATGTTAAATCTGAAGTGTTGCCATCTTATTTGTATTTAGTTTCTTTAACATAGAAACATTTGTCCACGGACACATTTTAGTCATCTTGCTTTCTCCAACACAACATTATATTACCTAAAATGCCAACATCCACCATTACTGTTAACGTAATTATCAATGCTTCAAAAGGAGGTATTCTCATTAAACATAGATGCATGTGTTGAGAAAAATATTAGCCAAAAAATATAATGCATAAGAATACATCAAATAATGAGTTTCTTTACATATCCATAAGTAAACTAAATTAATTTTATAATATTTTCATATATTAATTTCGTAAGTTTAGCATTTTTGGATATCTTTACAAATAAAGGGAAAACCAAGTTTAGAAAAAAAAATGAATATTGAGTTGTTGGTTATTAACATGGTTAACTTCTTATAAGGGAATACATGGAATTTTAAAGAAAAATAATAGTTTGAAGCACCAAATAAGAGCGTTCTCTAGTGAAAAACTAATAAGAGTGTTCTCTAGTGAAAACTGTACTAAAGCCATATCAAAATCATATGTGTCTTATCATCATTGGATGACCATTGCATTATCAACATGAAAGCTAAAATTACTGCCATATATTTAAGATAGTGATTATTAAATTTTATTTTGACAATAGTAACCGTAGGGGGGCATGAATAACGGCTCATGCATAGTGTCAAATGTGTATGCTTCTTTGTCATTATCTATTTCTGGAGGAAGATATACCTCATTTGCAAGCTCTGATATGCAGGATAATTTTGTTATCTTTCCCGTTGTGCTTTTCGGAGACCAACTCAGATAACAGTATTTCTGCTATACCTGAAAATAATAACTACATTGGTAAAATTACATACCAAATTCACGTAGTTTATTTACTTAAGCTGGCGATGAGAGTCATGTAACTTCAAATAGTGCTTGAAATACTACTATAAATGAGCATCAGAAACTTGTTCAAGATGAAGAACCTGATGTCAATTAATTGATTTAACATTTTACTTGCACAAAAGTTAGAATAATATCGTGCATTATAAAACAGGGACTCATTTGGGATTATTTTTTTCAGCTTTGAAAATGCATCAACACCCTGTCTTTTCTGAAACCATAAGAAAAGCATTAGTTCGTTCAATGGAGCATTTCGAATTATTAGGAGCTAAAGTATGATTAGATAAACTATTCAGTTAAAAAAAATGTTTTTCATGTTACATACTTAGTTTTCAGTAAAAGTAAGTGTCATGGTCAATTTTCTACACATTTATTTATACTATTTATTCGCAGTATTTATCTAATCCATCAGTGATTGTTATATGACTTTGAACTAAATTGTACTTGCTCTCATTGCAAAAATTAAGCGACTACATTATTGTCCAAAGTATCACTAATGGTCCTACTATAGATAATAATGTACTTTCCATTTCTTTAAAATTAAAAAATAAAAACAATATTTAGTCTCTTGTTTATTATCCAAGCATCAGTCCGTTTTCGGGTTGTATGAAAATGGTTAATCATTAATCAGCTAAAGATTCTAGTTTCATTTATTCAGTCAGTTACTTTCGACCGGGAGCCATGACATTTCTTCATGTCATTGTGTAACTTATAGATTCTCTTATATATGAAATGTACTACCAGTCTTGAATTATTTTTGTAACACATGATACTCACGCTATCTCAGTTTCTGTTACCACCATTAAAAATAACCTACTTATCTACCCACATTATTTTCATTTCAGTTAAAACCACTCATGATAATCGTGTATAAAGCATGAATCTGCAAAATTATTGAATAATTAAGATGTTCTAAAAGTTAAAAAGGAAAATCAAAAATTGAATGCTAACCTGAAAACCTTTAATCCAAATGCCAGATCTGAACATGAATATCCTGCCATAGCTCATGTCCCTGAACATAAATATCCTGCCAAAAAGCATTGCATATCTGCATGTCAGTAACAGGTTCAATTTACAGCATTGATCAAAAAACATATACTGAAGGAACTGATAGATAGTACGACTCACAATATATAACTCAATGCAAACCTAAGACTCAAAATTAATAACCAAAGCATGATTCTCAACTAATTTCGTAGATTTGCTTTTGTCTCTAATATGTTGCATAAAGTTATAATCATATTGCAATTATGAAGACCTATAGAGGGCATGGAAACCAAAAAGGTTTTGTGTTGAAATGTCAAAATGTTAAATGTTATGTATGAGAAGTAAGTAATATATCAAAAGTGTAATAAGAACATATAAAATTAAATTTTAAGTGAGGTTCACAAAAGATTGACAATCAAGGAAGGAAAGTTTCGTAAACTATTTGTATTAAGACATGCTCTCTTATTTATTAAAACATGCAGCTGGAACATAAAGGAAGAAAAGTTACCGATGAAATTGAAGTTCATTAAGTGATTTCATCACCTTGCCTGATATAACCTATCAGATAACGTGAACCTTAAAATCAGCTTAATCAAAGTTCATAAAGGAAAGAAATTTTAGGATAATTTATCTTCCTCATGTAAAAACAAACCAAAATATACATAAAGTACCAACTAAACTAACATATGTTTCAGTTGGTGAAATGCAACATTCAAATAATCAACAATTATTGGCACAAAAAATAGTGAAAACCGAAATGAAACAACTCTTGGCATTTTTATTATAGTTGGAAGATTTTTTTAGCAAGTATCAACATCTTTGTAACTTTTATCATCAGAAGTACATTCAGCTAAAAGTTTCAGCCACTACTTATATGTAAATTAATAAACTTGATAGACAAACATAGTATAATATATTACATTTAACATATATACGTGATTTAATATAATTATTTTTTCATCCAACGCACACAATATGTTGTTATCATTGTTGAATATTGACAAATTTGAGGCATTCAAATGAAACCTTTATTTATAGCATAATATATTCATTACAAAAATTAGTAACAAAAAATATATAAAGTGAAGTAGTATATAAGAAACAGTGGTTCCTATAGTGCTTGTTTACCATAAAAATGCAAATTAGCAAGTAAACCAATGTAAAATGGTTGTCAATGGTTTATCCATATGTAATAACATTAACATATAAATAGGATGTTTAATTGCATATCAAAAATTAGTGCAAAAGACTATAGTGGTAAAATAGAGCATGAGAAAAGGAAATGTATATTAGGATCCACCAAACATAACCATCAAAAGAATAGAGATATACCTGCTTAGCGTGGAGATAGTTGACGCCATGAATTGAAAATATGTGTGTAATTTCAGCTTCAAACGCTTTGCAATAGAAGTATTTTGCATAGTTATCACCATACTTAGCCTTTAAGGAATCTGCAATAAGCATAATTTCTTGTCAACTTATATAATGCTTACAGCTGCATTTGGTGTTAGACTTTAAATAAAAAGTCAGTTGCCCTTTGTTAGATTTTGAGAGACAATATTTCCATTTGCAGAAGATTTGGAAGATATTATTGAATATGGTGATACAATATTTCCATTTAGAGAAGATTTGGGAAATATTGTTAATTTGAGTAATATAATATTTCCAACTGCAGAAGATTTGGAAGATATCAGAAAATGTATTGCCTCTTTTGTAAAATTAGACATGGCAATAAATTACCTACATAAGTGGATGAATATGAAGAAGTTTTTATTTTCGGTTATTGAAGTAAAGAATTAATTCTCTGATTGGAAGCAAATAAACTGGAGAATTAATTAGCATTGATTTGTCACCATAAATCAATTACTTCATCCCCAATTATTAATCCTTATATAAGGATATGGATTAGTAAATGGATGGATCATCTCTAAAAGTTGTATTTCTTCTTGTTCTTCCCTATTATCAGTCTTGTAATATTTTCTTATTTAGAAAAGTAATAAAATCTCCTCTCCCCAAGTGGATGTACACTAACAAGACATTAGTGAAACCACTATGAATCTCTTGTGTTCTTTCTTTTATTGCTTGATTCGTGACTGTTTTGTTGGTGACTATCTGTTGTTTGTTTTGCCTCACCATCAATCTATTCCAATTTGTTTTTCCACAAGGTTGGGTTTTATTCCCAAGGCGTGTTTTTGGGAAACTTTTCCCCAATAATTGGTATCGGAGCTACGCGGTTCATTGAGAAAGGGTGTTAGGCATTATGGCAGGAGATGAGGAGAATTCAGCAATTGTATCAAGGCCATATGTCAAAAGGACAGATATGGTAGCACGATCTCGGTTAGCAATAGAAAGATGGGATGGGTATAAAGACTACGAGAAGTGGCAATGGAGGATGAAAGCTATTCTGATGAGGAACAATGTTCATCCTGTGGTTTTTGTTTCTGAGGAGTTGACGGATGATATTTTAGCCATGGAAAGGAAGGAGATGGAACGATGGGCATTTACTACTTTACAATTAGCAATCGGAGAAAATGTCATTTCAGAGATTAGCGATGAAACCACTGCTAAGGAAATTTGGACTAAGCTAGAAAAACTCTATTTAAAAAAGTCACTAACCAACCATCTGATTTTGCTGTAGACGTTTTTCACCATGCGGATGAGAGAGGGTACCTCAGTGAAGGCACATCTAAGCTTTTTCGATGATCTCGTGATGAAGATGAAGACTATTGACTTGAAAGTGGATGAGGAGCAAACATCAATGATTCTTTTGTGTTCTCTTTCGGAGCGATACATAGGTTTCGCTAACAGCCTTATCTATGCCAGAGATACACTAACAGTATATGATGTGAAGGCAGGTCTTCTATCTGAGGACTTGAGGGATCGGATGAAGGCTTGAGTGAAGGTAGAGGAAGAACCAGTACAGAAGCCTTATTAGCTGGTATGGAGAAAGGGGAGAAGAAGAAAAAAATAAAGTCAAGAGATGGGAAGTGCTACATTTGCAAGAAACCAGGCCATTGGAAGAGAGATTGTCCGTACTTGAAGAAAAAAATGAAGCTGCAAATTCATCGGTTGTGGTGTAGGAATTTTGTCTGATGACTTGTTGACAACGGTAGTATCAGACATATTAGACCATTGGGTGCTAGATACGGGGGTGTCTTTTCATATGACACCTAATAAGAATTATTTCAAATTTTTTTGAAAGAAAAAGAGGGAAACTGATTATTATGGGAAATGATGCTAGTTGTAGAGTCATGGGTGAAGGTACTGTGTAGATTCGCATGTATGATGGGGTAATACGCACCTTGACAGGTGTTCGTTATGTTCCAGGTCTTCGAAAGTCAATGATATCTCTAGGGCAGTTGGCATCCAAAGGATGCGAGGTGACTATTGATAAGGATATTCTAAGGGTTTCTAAGGGTGCATTTGTAGTGATGAAGGGAGATATGTTTCATAATTTGTATCTCCTGAGGGGAAGCACCGTACTTGGAGAGTCAAGGGTTGGAGTCTACACTTCTCGTGGAAAAGATGTCAAAGCTAGGCATACGAGAAGGGACTTTGAGTTTCTGTATAGGCAGAATATGATCAAAGGGGAAAGCTTCAACAAGGTGATATTTTTCCAAAAGGATGTGCTTGTAAGCGGAAGAAGGGATCGTCTGAAGTTGGTCAGAGATCAAAGGAGAAAGCAGTGGATATGCATAAGTCTTTGCAGACTGCTGAGTTCGAGCGTTGCTCGAGCTGGAATTGCTTATCGAAATGCTAGGTGTCATGCGGTGGCACGGTGTGGGGAGAGAGTTGAGATGGTTCATGGAGACGTTTGTTTTCATGGTGAAGATTGATAGGTCTTACAAGAAGGGGGTACTTTGAACACTTTGTTGACAGGCGCTGGCATTGCCGGAGTTTGTTGACAAAGTGCAATGGGTGATGGCCATGCCGAAGCTCATTGGGGGAAGTAACCATGGTGTCTTGTCCAAGAAGATGCTTATAGTAAGAGGATGTAGGTGGAGTTGGTATGCTTTCAAGGAAATATAGTATCAAGGTGGAGACTGTTAGATTTCGTGATACAATATTTCCATTTGCAGAAGATTTGGAATATATTATTGATTATAGTGATACAATATTTCCATTTAGTGAAGATTTGGGAAATATTGTTAATTTGAGTAATATAATATTTCCAACTGCAGAAGATTTGGAAGATATCAGAAAATTTATTGCCTCTTTTGTAAAATTAGATAGGGCAATAAATTACCTACATAAGTGGAAGAATATGAAGAAGTTTTTTTAGGGATATTGAAAGCAAAGAATTAATTCTCTGATTGGGAGCAAATAAATTGGAGAATTAATTAGGCATTGATTTATAACCATAAATCAATTACTTCAACCCCAAGTATTAATCTTTATATAAGGATAGGCATTAGGTAAATGGATAGATCATCTCTAAAAGTTGTATTTTTTCTTGTTCTTCCCTATTATCAGTCTTGTAATATTTTCTTATTTAGAAAAGTAATAAAATATCCTCTCCCCAATTGGACGTACACTAACAAGACGTTAGTGGAACCACTATAAATCTCTTGTGTTCTTTCTTTTATTGCTTGATCCGTGATTGTTTTGCTGGTGACTATCTGTTGTTTGTTTTGCCTCACCATCAATCTGTTCCTATTTGTTTTTCCGCAAGGTTGGGTTTTATTCCCAAGGCGTATTTTTGGAAAACTTTTCCCCAACACCCTTCATCCATTCTACCTAGCAATTGAATCATCCATAGAACTCACTCTATTTTCCTTCTTCTCAAAAGAAATATCGGTTTAGCTGCTGTATGCAGAGAAAAAAAATATTGTAACTTGTTCAAAAGAGTACATATATCAATTCACAACTTGCACCTAAAAATAAATGGTTCACTGCCCTTATATAATTTACAAACAGAAACGAATTATCGACTTCCATTATTTGAAGTCCAACCATTAGAAGAAGGTACATTGGCCTCCAACTAAAGAAATAAACTATTTGAAAAATTACCAAATAAATTTACGTAGAGCATGAAATATTTATCAACTACTTACATTTAATCATCAGCATCAACCTTTGTTCGAGTGTGGCAACATCCATATAAAAAAGAAAAACTTTCATCTAACGGAGCAGAGAGCAATCAAAAAAGAGAAACCAAACTAAGCAGAGAACATGGAAAATGAGCTAGGTCTAAATTCGTATTGGATAAGAGCACTTGGTTTTTCCATTTCAATTAATTTGACCTTTAACCAAAGTCATTAGATTGAGAATTAGCTAAACTCCAAAAGCCAATGAAGTCTCATTGGACGAGATGTGATGAGTCATCTCATTAGAAAGCAGTGCTTGAGAGTAGGATTTCCACGTTATAGTATGAATCAGCTAGGGTCTGTCTGTTATTATTCAAAACTAATAAAGAAGTGGAATCATTATACGTCACATGATTTCCTATCGACAGCCTTAGGAAACATAACCTTGTTGGATCTCGCTATATAAATATTTGGAAAATGACAACTATCATAAGCATATATATTATCGACTAACTTTGTTTTGCAGGAAGATATTCGACAAGTAGATTCAAGAACACCAAAATAAAGATTGAATATGTTGTAAGAGTTTGTTAGTCCTAGATTTTCATGTTAAAGTCTTCCTTGATGAATACACACACACACACACACACATATTATATATATTCATATTTAAAAGAGGCAAGGAATAAGTTTTTCCCAAAAAACAGAAGTCTAAATTAAATCAGATAGACGTCTGTTTTCTGAAACAAAATTAAATTTTCCATAATATTCAGACGTCTGTTCTGAATTTTTCAGACGTCTGAACCTGCTTCGAAATGAACTAATTCCTTGCTATTATATTTTCAAATTCAAAACAAACATTTGAAATTTATATTCATACATCCGATTACGAAGGGTTGCAACTTATTATGAAGAGTCGCAACTCTCTAAATCATTTCTCTTGATGGAATCTCTTCGTGATTAGTTACAACTCTTTGTATATTATAAATAGAGACTTGATTAACTGATCAAATCACCGAATTTCATTCTAATTATTTCTATCTTACTCAAGGCTCTCTAGTTTTCAAAAAGCACACTATTTACAATATAATCTTCCATAATCTTTCACAAGCTTCACGTTTATCATCAAGGAAAGTCTATAGGAAGGGTGTACTATATATTGACATATCTGTGTTAAAAAGAACACAAATAAGTCATCAATTATTCTGTACTAAGAAAGACCTCTTCAGCAGTTGAGGCAAGAAATCTCGTTCAGTTGTTCGGGTATTTGTGAACCTATTTCTCCGGGTAAAGTGAGGGTGTTAGTGATAGTGAAATACCAGAAGTGAGTCTGAGACTGGACGTAGGACAGTGGTCCGAACCAGTATAAATCGACTGTGTGATATCTACTTACTACTCAGCTATATATATTTCATCTTGTACTCCATTCTACACGATCCTACCGCTGTATAGCCTCTTTCATTTGGTATCAAAGCAAGGCCATCCTATAACCGTAACACCGTTATTTGATACCTTGATAAAATGGATAATAATCCAAGTACTAGCTCAACTACATTTGTCGAAGGACAATCTACTCAAAGACCATCTCTATTCAATGGACTGCACTACAACTATTGGGCTACGAGAATGAGGATTTATATGCAAGCAAGTGGTTTTAGTGCATGGAATGCTACTAAAAAAGAATTCACGGCACCTACAATAGAATATTCAGCTTGTATACCAGTTCAGAAAGAGGAGGCAAATGCAAATGCAAAAGCTATGAATAGGGCTGCACACAACCCATATCCAACCCGACCCAACCCACCAACCCGACCCAACCCACATAAACCCAACCCAACCCATCCTAGTTCGGGTCGGATATGGGTTACAATTTGTAACCCATACAATATGCGGGTCGGGTTTGACATTTTGTTCAACCCAACCCCATTTTAACCCAACCCAAACCTATTTTAAAAAAACTAATTTAATATCCATCCAATTAAAATTAGAATAGTATAATCCTATAATAATGTTTATGTATTCTATAATAAATGTACAAAAAAATATTTCATGTCAATCCAAACTAGATAGAATTTGATAAATATATTTTAAAGAGCATTTTAATGTATTTTAAAATGAAACACTTGCTCAACTATGTAGTAAATTAATTTCATATGATGTGTTTTACAATGAAATTTTAATTATATGTCTTGTAATGAATCGGTTATTTTAAATGCATTATGGTAGCTAAAATCTGATATATTATGCTGAATATTTTAATATAATTTTTAGAAAAAATCCCTCATATTCTCATTTTTTATTGTATTCAAGTGACCCAACCCAACCTTACTTAACCCGACCCAACTCATACTTCAACCCAACCCATATCCAACCTCATATAGGGTCGGGTACGGGTTGAGCTACCTTAAACCCATACCTATGCGGGTCGGATAAAGTATTTGGTCTAACCCGACCCAACCCATACTTTGTGCAGCCCTAGCTATGAACATGCTATATTGTGCTCTCGATAGAAATGAGTTCAACCGTGTTAGCATTTGTACATCAGCATATCAAATATGGGAAACACTCAAAACTATCCTTGAAGGAACAAACAAAGTCAAACAAACAAAAATTCAATGCTCAAAAACCAGTTCCAGAATTTCAAGATGAAACATAAGGAAACTATCAATGAAATGTATTCAAGATTTCAAGACATTTTACATGCATTGATAGGACTGGGAGAAAAATATAGTGATTTTGATATCATATCAAAAGTACTAAACTCTCTAACTGACGACTGGGAAAGAAAAGTACTAGCCATTGAGGAAGCAAATGATTTATCAGCTATGAAATCAGAAGAACTCGTAGGCAATCTCATGTCTTATGAAGTAAATCTTCAAGCCAAAATGGAATTAGCGCAAGAAAAGAAGAATGTGGCCTTTCATGCTGATAAAGAAGAATCTGAATCAGAAGACAAAGATCTAGCTTTTATTGCCAAAAACTTTACGAAATTTCTAAAATATAGAAAAGGAAATTTCAAAAAGAATACCTCAAACAAACCTTCATCCTCAAAATTGGAATGTTTTAATTGTCATAAGAAGGGTCAAATGGTAAAGGACTGTCCAAAAATGAAAGAAAAAAAAATCAACAACAAGAATAAGAAAGATAAATTCAAGAAGAAGGCTTTTTATGTTACATGGGACGACTCAAATTCAGATTCATCAGATAGTGACAGTAATAGTGAAAGTGAAAATGAACAAGCAAATGTGTGCTTCATGGCTCAAGAATATGAAGTAAGTGACTTATCTATGAAGAATTAATAGAAGTTAATGCTGAATTTTTAAACGTTATAAAAACTCTAAAGAAAAGAGCTTAAAGAAACTTGTGAGAATCATAATAAAGCTGAATTTGAAAGGGACATGCTGAAAGATGAAAAAGTAAATTTTAGAAAAAGAACTTCAAAAAGTTCAAGAGACTCTTACAAATTCAGATAGTCAGCTTTCTCTTTTGAGTCAAGAAATCGAAACTCAAAAGACAAAGAAGGATGAAATTAGTTCTGAGAATCACATATTGAAAACTAAAATAAAAGAATTAGAATTAGAAAATAGAAGTATTCAAACTAAGTTAGAAAGCATCTCCAAAAATGTTTCAAACTTTAATAAGGGTAAAGAAAATTTGTCGAGAACTATAGAAAATTCTCGACCATCTTCAAACAAATTTGGTTTAGGATTTAAAAAAGAATCAAAAATTCCTCCAATAAAAAAACAAAATTAAAGAGGAAATTTGATTCAAAAATTAAAGACAAACCAAAATCCTTAAAAAGGATTAATAAAATTAAAATATGGGTTCCAAAAACTAATAATAATTTGATTAGAAATAAACATATTAACTCATTTATGGAATCTGCGCATAATAATAAAAATTATTTATACAAAAGGGATACTAAACACACTTGGGTTTGGCTTCCTAAGACTTAACTCTTAGGAACCTATCAAAAAGTGGGTACCAATGTGCTTATTAACGTCTTTTGCAGGTCTCACTCAAAAAGAGAAAATGGATCTTAGACAGTGGTTGCTCAAAACACATGACCGGAGACAAGGATATGCTAACCAATATTTCATACTTTGATGGTGGCTCAGTTACCTTCGGAGATAACTCAAAAGGCTTTATCATCGGCAAAGGAGATGTGTGCAACTATGGTATCTCAAATTTACCTCTTATTACTAATGTTTCCTTAGTTAAAAATTTAAAACATAATTTACTAAGTATTAGTCAATTATGTGACAAAGGTTTTAAAATAACGTTTTCTGAAAACAAATGCAGTAGTTTTGACAAAGAACAAAATATTATTTTTGAAGGAAATCGAGATAGAAATATTTATGTTTTAAATATGAAAGTTAATAATAATAAAGAAATGTGTTTGATAGCCAATAACAACGACTCTTGGTTATGGCACAAGCGTTTCTGTCATATAAATTTTAAAACTATACAAAGACTTTCGAAATATGAGTTAGTAAAAGGTCTACTAAAAATAAATTTTAAAATAAACAATCTATGTGAAGACTGTCAAATAGGTAAATTAACCAAATCTTCTTTTAAATCGAAAAAGGTTATTTCAACTTTACAACCGTTAGAACTATTACATATAGACTTGTTTGGTCCTACTCAAGTTCAATCACTAAATCACAATCGATATGTATTTGTAATAATTGATGATTTCTCAAGGTATACATGGAGTATCTTTATGAAAAATAAAAGTGATACCTGTGGACACTTTAAAGATTTCATCAAAAGGATTCAAAATTATAAAGATTTAAAAGTTAAAAACATTTGAAGTGATCACGGTGGAGAATTTCGAGAATGAATCTTTTGAAAAAAATTGTAAAAAGAAAGGAATAAATCATAGTTTTTCGTTCCCTAGAACTCCACAACAAAATGGAGTTGTAGAAAGAAAGAATAGAACTTTACAAGAATGTGCTAGAACTCTACTTAATGGAAGTACTTTACCTAAACGATTTTGGGCAGAAGCTATAGCAACTGCTTGTTACGTATTAAATCGAATTTCTATTCGTTCTTTAACTAAAAATACTCCTTACGAACTTTTTAATGGAAGGAAACAAACATTTCATATTTTAAAGTTTTTGGTTCTAAATGTTTTATTCTTAATACTAAAGATCAACTTGAAAATTTTGACGCAAAAGCTGATCACGGAATTTTTGTTGGATATTCAGAACGTAGTAAAGCTTATCGTATTTTCAACAAACGTACTAATGTTATAGAAGAATCTTTACATGTATCTTTTGATGAATTTTTTTATAAAAATATAAAGAACAAAGATGATGATGAAATAATTGAAAATACTAGTCTTGAAAATACAGAAAATAATTCCATAGAACATATTAGATCACCTCCCAGAATTCTAAGAGACCATCCTACACAAAACATTATTGGTGAAATCGACTCACACGTTCGAACAAGAAGTCAACTAAATCAAATGGGTCATGTAGCATTTCTCTCAACAATTGAACCCAAAAATCCGAAAGAAGCCTCTACAAATGATTATTGGATTATAGCTATGCTATAGGAATTGAATCAATTCGAACGTAATGATGTCTAGGAACTAGTACCTCGACCAAACGATCAATCAGTTATTGGTACAAAATGGGTATATAAAAACAAGGCTGATGAACTTGGAAATATTACAAGAAATAAAGCCAGATTGGTAGCTCAAGGGTATAATCAAGAAGAAGAAATTGATTACGAAGAAACTTCTGCACCCGTAGCAAGACTAGAAGCAATACACATTCTCTTAGCATACGCAAGTTTTCATAATTTTAAACTTCATCAAATGGACGTTAAAAGCACCTTCTTAAATGTTTTTATTAAAGAAAATGTTTACGTAGAACAACCACCATTATTTGTACACGAAAAATATCCAGGTTATGTATATAAACTTAAAAAAGCTTTATATGGTTTAAAACAAGTGCCTCGTGCTTGGTATGAAAGACTTAAAAGTTATTTAATAAATTCTGGTTTTCGAATAGGAAAAACAAATCAAACTTTATTTATTAAAAAATCAAATAAAGATATTTTTATTGTACAAATTTATGTTGACAACATAATTTTTGGTTCAACTAATGAAAACTTATGTAAAGAATTTTCTACAATTATGACAAACGAATTTGAAATGTCTCATATGGGAGAATTATCGTATTTTCTAGGATTGCAAATTAAACAAATTTCAAATGGTATTTTTATTTTTCAACAAAAATATTGAAATAATCTAATTAAACGTTTTGGTCTAGACAACACTTCAGGAAAACCAACTCCAATGAGCACTTCAACTCATCTTGAAAAAGGAAAAAGTATTGATAAAAAATTATATAGAAGTATGATCGGTTCGCTACTTTACTTAACCGCAAGTCATCCTGACATAATGATGAGTGTATGCTTATGTGCACAATTTCAATCAGATCCAAAAGAGTCAGATTTAAGAGCAGTGAAACGGATTCTAAGATATCTTAATAATACTAAGGACTTTGGTATTTTTTCTTCAAAAGGATGTCCATTCGAGTTAGTATCTTATAGTGATGCTGATTTTGGTGGATTTCGGACAGATAGAAAGAGTACAAGTGGTATGTGCCATTTTATTGGAAAATCACTTGTATCTTGGTTTAGTAAGAAACAGAATTGTGTATCACTCTCTACATGTGAAGCCGAATACATATCTGCTGCTTTAGCTTGTGCACAGGGAATTTATATGCAACAAACACTTAAAGATTTTAGAGTAAAATTAAATAAATCAACTATATATTGTGATAATACAAGTGCGATAAATTTATCCAAAAATCCAATAAATCATTCCAGAACTAAACATATAGATATTCGACATCATTTTTTACGTGATAACATAGAAAAAGATATTATTGATCAAGAATATGTTTCAACTGAAAACCAAATTGCTGATATATTTACTAAACCGCTATTAGAAAATTCTTTTATTAAGCTAAGACGAGATTTAGGAATAGTATCAGTTAAAGATATATAACGTGCAATAAACAAATTTTATAAAACAAGTTTACGTACATATGATTATATATTTGCTAAACTTAGCTTATTCCTACAAATACTCTCTTCACTTAGAGTATTTCTCTAGTTAATAATTACCTAAAACACAAACCACATATTTGCTTTAAATCTCTCCTATATAACCTTGGACTCTTTATCACTGTAAACACAAAACTTAAAAGTTCAAGAATCAATCATGTCTTCAAACAACTCAAATTCTTCCATTAATATTACTTTCATATCGGATAGTTCTTCTGATTCTCCTCAATTTCCAACACCTACTCCTAGATATGAACCGCAATATCGCTGGGGAAACTATCACACTGGATATACTCCTGAAGCAAAGAAGGCTAAAAGAGCTCTATTCTCATCACCAGATGCAAAACGAAAATAGACGATCTTCATCACTATCATTCAGAACAAATAGCTCTACAGAAAGGATTATACTTCGAACAAAAAATTATCGTAACTCGCTTAAGCCTTCTCGAAAAAATGATCTACAAATTTTGTGGTCCAAAAGAAAAGGATGTTACTTCACCTTTACCAATCCCGCCAAACCCTATTGATCCGTCTTCCTCTTATCGAACTGAGAAAAACCCAGTACTGTACCTTCTCTCCCCAACAACCATAGTATAGTCCAAACTCGTGAGATAGGAATTATGAAGCTAATGAAGGAACGAGTTCATCAACATTAAGGAAGACTCCACCTTCTAAAAATTAAAATTTCATTTAATATTTTTATGTATATTTTTATATATTTAATTTACTATTCAATCATACATAAAATAAAATTCTTTTTGCAAAAAAATCCATAAACAGATGTTTGACCTAAATGAAACATACGTCTGAGTACACGGTCTGAATAAAATTTATCCCTAAATCAGACGTCTGCACAAAATAAAATAGACGTCTGAAATATGAATAAAATTAACTATATTCTTGCGGGTTAAATTTTTTTCAAACTCAGACGTCTGACTAAAACTTTCAGACATCTGACTCATGAATAAAAAATTTACTCCTTCCAGAATCAGACGTCTGATCTACAATATACAGACGTCCGAATTACCCCAAATTTTAACTAATTCCTCTCGGGTTCAAATTCAACATAAAGCAGACGTCTGTTCTTAAAATTTCAGGCGTCTGACATGAAACTGACGTGTTTTTTAAAATAGTCATATGACTATTTTCAATCATCATAACCCTTCATTTCTTCATCTTTTCATTTTTACCTCTTCATCTTTTTTACCATCCATAAAAACCCTAGCCCCCAAAATCAAAAAATTACCAAAAAACTTCAACTTTTCATAACAAAATCATGGCAAATCGAGGCAAAAGAACAAGAGAAGAAGAATCAAATCCTCCTTTCGAATAATTAATCCAAAAATGGCTATGGGATAATACCGCCAAGGCAAGATACAAAGCAATGAAGGACTCCAAATTCTTCGAAGGTGCTTTTGTAAAGTTTGATGCTTTCTCAAATTATAGATTACAACAATAAGCTTGACACTTTCATTTCGAATCACTAGTTGAGTATGATAAAAATAATATCAAAATTTATCCTCTACTAGTGAAGTTGTTCTTAGCAAATTTGAATCTTGACCATACTAAACCTCAAGTCAAAAGGGATACCGTTTGGTCTTGGGTTTGTGGAAATTGTGTGCTTCTTTCAATGCAACGACTAGGTCAAATTTTAGAATGTACTTGGCAAGGACCTGATATAGACACGACAGAAGTAGATATGTCAACAAGGGATGAGATATCACACAAATTTCTCTCTGAATCTCATTAATATGCAAGAGCTTACTTCCACTCATCTTCGCCCACAAGCTGCTTACTAAATCACATACTAGTCTGAACTATTCAACCTCGGAAAGGGAGCTATGAAAAGTCAACAAAAGAGATTTCCAAGCATTGTACGCCCTATACTCAAATAAGCAAATTAATTAGGCAAAAATCATCATGGATGAATGGACGAATATCACATATAAGCGCAAGTATAAGACTTTATTTACACTATGGTGCTTATATTACTCGGATCCTTACTGCTTATGAAATAAACCTACTTAATACTCCTTCCTTAAGCATCAAAGAAATTGATCCGAACACTTTGAAACTTATGGATATTGCTCCAAATCCCGCTACTCAAGAATATATGTCTCTCGAAACTTGGACTGAACATGTAGCCTCGCAACTAGAAGCAATCATACCTGAGCCTTATCACCGTCGTCAACTTAGGAAAGAAGAAGAAGATGAAGAAATTCATGTCATTTCCCCCGAAACTTCTTCCAAGAAAGCTTTAATAATGCTATCCCAAAATCAATCTAAAATTCATAAAGATTTGAAGCGTTTTGAAAAAAAAAACAAGAAATTTGATTCCATCAAAGGTTTCTTAAACAAAATTTGGGAAGTAGTTTCTTGCACCGGCACTTCTTCAAGCCAAGCTCAAGCTCCGGCTCCATTTCAATGGTCCTCTAGTTCCGCCGAAGAAGCTCCTGATTCTGAATAAGGCTCTCCCAAAGACGGTGGGACAACTATTGAGGCATCTACTTCTGAGGACTGGTAAGCATGGTTGATGGTATGGTGGTCTACGTATTTTGCCTACAAACTCTTAAATTATCTAAATGGTGTGTAATATTTTGGTACTTCTCTTTATGTTTAGCACGAAACTCTAGTACGTGCTGTAGTATGTTACGTTTGATGGTATGCTTGTTTATATATTATGTCATGTCTGTTTCTGTGGTATGGTTGTGTGTAATGCATACATGCTTGAAGTTTTTCATAAGTATTCTTTTTTGTTGAATGACAAAGGGGGAGAAACAAGTAATGATATATGTATATTGATAGGGGAGCTTATATAGTTGTCATTAGTCGAAAAGGGGGAGAATGTTGGATCTCGCTATATAAATATTTTAACTATGACAACTATACATAAGCATATATATTATCGACTAACTTTGTTTTGTAGGAAGATATTCAACAAGCAGATTCAAGAACACTAAAATGAAGATTGAATATGTTGTAAAAGTCTATTAGTCCTAGATTTTAATGCTAAAGTCTTCGTTGATGATTACACAGACATATTTTATACATATATATATATTCATATTTAAAAGAGGCAAGGAATAAGTTTTACCCAGAAAACAGACGTCTGAATTAAATCGGACTGACGTCTGTTTGCTAAGAAAAAAATAAATTTTCCACAATATTCAGACGTCTATTCTGAATTTTTCAGACGTCTGTTCTGAATTTTTCAGACGTCTGAATCTGCTCTGAAATGAACTAATTCCTTGCTATTCTATTTTCAAATTCAAAACAAATATCTGAAATTTATATTCAGACATCTGATTACAAAGGGTTGCAACTTTTTATGAAGAATTATGTAACACCCCATATATTCTACGAATATTAAATTAATAAATTTAATAACACTTAATTTTTAGAAGAAGAATTAAGGGAAACGGGTTACGCTATTGCGCTTGTCTTAGAATTCTGCTTGAGATAGAGTTCGAGTTTGCGTAAATCGGACTCCGTATAAAGAAGTTATGGAGTTGAGAAGATTTCAAGTTTAAGCAGAAAATAAATTAAAATAATAATTAAAATCAAAATCAGCCAGAACGGCCTGCGCGGGAAAATTCCCGCTCAGGGGAGTCGACCCCCCTCAAGGCGAGTCGACATAGGTGTCGACCCCCTATAGGGGAGTCGACATAGGTGTCGACCCCCTATAGGAGCGTCGACATAGGTGTCGACCCCCGCTGCAGGGAGTCGACCCCTTCCAAATCTGGTTCCAGTGACGAATTTTTGTGCCTTTGTGCTGATGTGGCCTTCTCTGATTGGCTTAGTAACGAATTATGATGTGTTAGGGCTTAAGTGTCATGCTGTGATTGGCTGAGTGACACATTTCTTTGGTTGGATGGCTCTGATTACTCATAGACTGATCCAATGGCTAGAATTAAACCTAGACTTCTATATAATCAACTCAAATCCTAAACCTAAAACACATAAACACATCCTATGAAGCCGTCATGCTGTCTCTCTGCTAGCGTAGCCTCCATCTTCATAAAACTAGAATATCTTCTTCAACTAGAAATCAATTAGAAGAACAGTAGTCTACACCAAAGGAATAGCTTTACAAATTCAGAAATCAAATCCCAGAATACAAGATCTACTCTTTTCTATAAGTTCAGTTATTGCTTAGATTTAAATACATTTCTTAATAAAAATCATGACTTGTAATAAGTTGAATCTAGAACGGTGCTTAAGTATAAGATAAATAAAACCTGATTCCTGTTCATCTTGAATTACCAATGCCTATATTAATTTGGTAATTGAAACTATCATGCCTATGAGACTGTTGTGATTAACATAAAGGAACCTATCATGTTTATAAGACTGTTGTATATTAATTTGGTGATGAACCTATCATGTTGTATATTAATTTGGTGATTCCTTTATGTTATGTTATATGCAAGTTCATAAGCTAAGTCATGTTCACATATGTTTATATGTTTAAACCGACATGTTCCTATGTTAGATCTAAACCAGTCGCATGTCAACTAGATCTAACTTAAAGTGCAAGTTCACCTTTATATGCTTAAATTAAACTAATGTTGTTCTATGCCAAATTACCCATGATTAGTTAGATGAATATATTATTATATGCTTGTTGGAATAATGCATGTCCCTTTTTCCCTTTTGTTTATAAGTTAGGCTAATTTGTGAGCCTAACGTTCTATGTGAATCATGCGAACGAATAACGGGGGTAACGTTGGGAAAAATATTAAATTACATTGGCATAGATTGGCTCATAGCATGAAATGGTATAATTTGTATACCATTAATTATGAACATAATTTGAATAGTAAATGTGACATGACAACACTTGTGGATAATTTACATATAAAATGACAAATATGTAAATTAAAGAAAAGATGAACATGCCTAACCCGAGGTTAGATTGAGTTATGGTGTAAAACTGCTCGGAACCGCCCGGCACATCCAGTAACCACAACAACACTGATCTAATGTGAGAGGTTAGTGCATCATGCCCAAGAAAAACCCGAGGTTAGATTGAGTTGTGGTGTAAAGCTGCACGGAACCGCCCGGCACATCCAGTAACCGCAACAACACATATCTAATGTGAGAGGTTGGTGCATCAATAAATCAATTAATGCTAATGAACAAGACATGCTAAGAATGGTAGGGTTAAGTTAATTAAGGCAACACTTAACCAATACAACATATTAATTAAACAGACGGATGGGGTTAGGTCAAATTGGGAACACTTAACCGTTATAACATGTTGATTAGGAAACCCTAGTAACGGGGACCCATTTCAGCAGTATCCCACATAGATGTATCATGGTACCCTAAACTAGGCAGGGTGGGGCACGATTACTGGGCTGATTATAAGCGATCAAAATAGCGGCGGGTGGTGCATCAGTGTAGGTTCCGACGGAGTATGGGCGTGCACGTACTCCAGAGTGGAAAAAGCAGGCACTGGGCATCAGTAGTTATACACTGTGCATCTGGAATTGTATCGAGTTGCCACCATAGGTATTGATACATCCCATGGTGGGACCAGCACAGGTATCTACAATCGAGCGGGGCCGAACGACACAAGTAATGAATGCATGCGAGTAGAAGCCTATCGATAAGGGGATCACTTGGTTATGAACACATGAGCCTGGTTGAAATAATGGTTAGTAGGTGAAGAGAAATAGAAATGGGTGCGATAACATATTTAGTTTATCTTGTCTTAGGTAACCTTGCCACTATGGTATTGTCCTATTTTCAGCTTTTTCATGTCATGATCCTTTTCCCTGTTTAAATGCTAGTAATCACTGAGCTTACTAGACTTATTGCTGACCCGTTTTCTTTTATCTTCTTTTCTTCCGTTCCCCCCTAGGTCCGTAGGGAGGGAATAGTTCAGCTTAGCTTAGTTTTTATTTCCAAGCTTGAAGATAGTTGACGTATTGCTTTTGGACTCTCTTTTTCGCTGCTATGGCTGGCTCATGCTTTATTGGGGAATATCATTGTCATTTTATGCTTCTTTATTTTGTTATGCAAGACATAAATATTTTGTTGTAATGGTTTTATGACTTATGCTATTATAAACCACTGGAATATGATTTATGTCTGAAATAAAGTTTATGAAATTTTCGTTGCTATCTATACTTATATTTGTCTTGTAATTATTCTATGTCTGTTTACCTATAATGCTCCACCAAAGTTAAGGCATTCTCTTGGTGCGTGACTTTAACGGAGGTGGGGTGTTTCAAATCACAACTCTCTAAATCATTTCTCTTGATGGAATCTCTTCGTGATTAGTTACAACACTTTGTATGTTATAAATAGAGACTTGATTAACTGATCAAATCACCGAATTTCATTCTAACTATTTAAATCTTACTCATGGCTCTCTAGTTTTCAAAAAGCACACTATTTTCAATATAATCTTCCATAATCTTTCATAAGCTTCGCGTTTATCATCAAGGAAAGACTATAGGAAGGGTGTACTATATATTGACATATCTGTGTTAACAAGAACACAAATAAGTCATCAGTTATTCTGTACTAAGAAAGACCTCTTCAGCAGTTGAGGCAAGAAATCTCGTTCGGCTGTTCGGGTATTTGTGAACCTATTCCTCCGGGTAAAGTGAGGGTGTTAGTGATTGTGAAATAACAGAAGTGAGTCTAGGACTGAACGTAGGACAGTGGTCCGAACAAGTATAAATCGACTGTGTGATATCTACCTACTACTCAGCTATATATATTTCATCTTATACTTCATTCTACACGATCCTACCTCTATATAGCCTCTTTCAAACCTGTCAGATTATCACGCCTGTTTTGAGATGCCCCATGTCGTTGGTAAACATGCAAATTATCCCTGCAGTCTTTTAACACCTAAATCTAACAAAAAAGAAGAAGAAGAACCTGTAACTAAGACTAAAGTGCTTACGATCTCCGTTTTCGACGAAACAATTGCATTCAAATTATAATAATATATATTTCTAAATTTGTTAATGGCATGATGTAATGTACCACGTGAATTTCAGTTACGAGGATTATGAAACTCTTTTGATGGTACAACAACCAAACAAAGTAAAATGAAGTAAAATAAAAATCAGCTGCTAAGTTAACGTGCACATATCAAATTTAATTGCACCTACTAGCCTACTTTTCCCCTATTATGCATTTTGTACCATGCAGTGCACAGGTGCATAGGCAATAGCACGCCAGAAGTAACATTGCCTATTTTTAAAATTTTGCTATGAAGTAGAAATTACCCATTCCTATTTTATATGTCTACCTGCCGAATGCCTAAGCAAGGAATTCGTACACGCCTAAACTAAATAGAATAGTAATAGCTACCCATTACTATCAGGACTAAGTATAACGCACATGGCCGCTTTCATTTCTGTAAGCCTATGATGTTGTTTAAAACCTAAACAAATGCAGGAGTACAACCCATTTCCTTCATGGCCAAGTCCTACAAAACGCCTAGGCCAGCTACAATGTCTTTCCCATGCCATGTCTCCATCTAAATGGGTTCTCACCATCAAATGCCAACCGTACCTACAGAGCCCCCATCAAGTGAAATGAAAACACACAACCGTAGTATTCATTTAGAAAATTTCAACTACTATCTTTTTCCCATCCTACGTGCTGAGCTACCCACGCACACTACAGCTATTTTTCTTCTTCTGCTCTGTGTAATCATAAATCAATCTCAATCCATCAAAAGAAACAACACGCTACTTTGTCAAATATTTTCACCATCAATCGCCTTCCTATACTACCCATGCTACACCGGATCTACAACGCGAGTGGCAAGGTTCCTATGCTTATAAATAGGAACAATACTACACCATTTGTTCTCGCATCAGGTTACTGCCGCAACCCCCATTCTTCGTTTTTCTTCTCTTTTGTCTTCCAGTTCATGAAATGGGAACCAATCTCCACAAATAAATTAAAAACAACTCTCCTCCTCTGTTTAATTAAACATGCAAGCCACTTCCTTTTTTTAACAATGTTGGCTTATCACGCAACTATACTCGTGATGGAAGTGGAAGCGTCTCGTCCTAAGCAACTAGCATGGTGGAACAGTTTCAGCATAATGGGGGTCAAACAGGAAGGAGGGGAGGCATATGCATGGCGCAACGCATTGATGAAGGGGGTCAGTGCAGTCCAAACCTATAGGGTATACATATAAAAGAGAAGTAATTTAAACGAAGAAGTAACAGGAAAGAAAAAGAAATAATACACGTGGAAGGGAAAATCTATAAACTGGAAGAAATGTAAGTGGGCATAACGTGGGGTATGATGTTTTAACGAGACAGGAGTGAAATGAAACAATGGAAAGGGGAGGCGCGGTTTTGTACAGGCGGTGGAGTAAGCAGTTTGTCATGGAGTTTGAAGGAAGCAAAGTAGTGGGTACTGTTTAGAAGACGAAAGGAGGTGAACAGTGTAACACAAATGAGCTTAATCATGGTTAATAAAGAGTAAGTAAGATTTAGTTAATAAAATATTATATTAAGTTTGTGATAATAAGTATACTGGCCTGGTCACTGGTGGGATTAGTTTCGAAATATACCTAAATACTGATCGTGTATATGGAAACAAACTGTAATTAAGGTTTATATAACCGTAGGAAATAATTGAAATAATAGTTTATTATGTAGGGTTAACAGTACTAATTTTTACATTGAAAGTGGTTAGCGAAAGGAAATTCAGTTGTCCCTAAACGTGTTTAAATACGGCTAATCCTGTTTATACTATGCCTAACCAGCTGCTAATCATGTATTTTCTAACTTAAGTAGTATTTTGATTTAGCAATTTTTGTTAAAGGTATTGTGTTTAATTAAGTTGGTAGGTAACCAATATACAAACCCAAATGAGTCTGAACCGTGACTTTGAAATGCCAAATACTATTTTGGTTGACACACTTGAAGGATGCTGATCACGGTGGTAATATAAAACGTTAGAAATTGTGCTTAACCTAGATTTGTATAATGTTGGATAAGATTTAAGTAAATAATAATATATTTATTAGGTCATTTGCTGTAGGCATGGTTTGGGATAGATTGATGTGTCGAATCCTATTTTCAGCATGCCTAGTTATGGTCGAACAGTATCAGTAACCTGGGAGACATGCCGTTATAAACGTGCCAAAGAAATAGAACGTGGTCTTTAAAGCTAAAAATAAAAGAAGAGTGAATTAGTTATAGAAGTTAATTTTGGGTTAGTTAAATTAATTTAAAACCAATATGTATAAATTTTATAACGTGTTCGTGTGTTGTCAGAATTTCGACTAGACAGGAAGCTTTGGAACCGTATCAGAAAGCACAACATTTTAGAGCTGTTTGGACAGAAGAGGACGTAGATAAAGTTTTTAATTAAGTTAAACATTTGTTTAATTTAATTAAAACCAAACAATTTCGTCAACGAATGGAAATCAAGGTGAATTTACTCACTCAGTTTTTATCCCATTTATATTTATATAGGTCGGGTTTAATTTGTATGTGCTATGGCTATTTATTTTGGATGATTACTGCATACATTGGTTGATATTGACTGAACCGATTAAATTAAACGTTTGTTTAATTTAATTGAAATCGATCGTTAATTTAACAGACGAAACCAATCAAGGTAAACTACCTTGGTGGTCACGTTTATAATAATATAAACGTAGAATTAGATGTTTAAATTATTGGTTGATCATTTAGATTATATCTGTATGATTTTATTTGCGATAACGTATTTGGATGTAGGGAAAACAGGTTGGAGGGATCCAACTGGATTCCTCAATTATATTTTATGTTATTTACTGTCATATCATCATTATATAAACTGTTCTGATTGGGATTGATTTGGGTATTGATCGTTGATTATAAATTCAACGTTTGTTTGTTTTAACCAATGGGCAGTATTGGTTGAGTAATTGGCAGCAGTTGGCCTAAAAATCAATCGTTTTATAAATAGCGATTTACCGTTAGGTAAATCGACAGAGATGAAGTTATAAAATTTATTTTATAACTGAAAATGAATTTCTAAATCTGTTATTTTGAATAAAAATATATTAAAAGAAAATAAATAAATATATATTATTTATTATTTAAGTTTATAAGTGATTATTAAATGGTTTTATATAGCAAATACTGATATTAATCAGATTTATAAGCAAATGAGCAGGAAGTAACATAACAGTAAAGAATGGATTAATTATTTCTAAGAAACATATAAAAGAGATTATTTAAAGTAATTATATTATTAATTAATGTAAGGAAGAATTAATGGAAATTGGTTAACGGAATACCTGTAATTTTAGTAAACTAAGTCGACCGTATAATTAAGATTGATTACTGGATTAGTTTGTTGTAATTACCCTAATGAAGGGATTTAACAGATATTTGTTTAAGATAAGAATTTATAAGGGAATATAATATTTATTTTCAATTAATAAAGGAAGTAAATTATTATTTTAATAATTTAAGCGGTTAATATTTAAATAAGTTATTAGAGTGGTAATGAAATAAAGTTATGTTGTGGAAAGTGTTTATGAATGGGTTTATATTCAAACCCGAGTTTTATGAATAAAAGTTATAAAAGGGATTTATAAGGAATATGACGATTTAAAATAAACGTTTACTTAATATATAAAATTAAGTAAAAAGAAGTCGAGATAAAGAGAGGAGTTATATTAAAACCAAGTTTATAAAGAAAGAGGCGTGAAGTTAAAACATTGAGTTTGAATTAGAAATACTTTATAGTGAAATTAAGTGAGACGAATGGAACTGAAACAAGATTTCAAGGCGGGAAATGGTTGAGTAACTTAAGAGTGGAATAATATGGGATGATAAGGAGTTAAGATAAGAATTAGAAACTGATTGAATATTTATGAGTTGAATGACTTCTTGAGTATCAGTCTGATGTTGGTTTCGGCCTTCGGGATTGATCTTTAGGCGATTGTTCACTTACTAGTTTTTGGTTAGGGACTAATGAATGTTGAAGTAACGACGATAAAAGGGATTAAAAATATTATTTCCAAAGTAATGGAAACAAAATGAGATTATGAGAAAATATAACGATATTTTCGAAGTTTGAGAAACTAACGAGATGTGTTTAAATAAGTTTATTCAAAGGGGGAAGCGTTTAGTTATTGTTTCAAGAAATGAACAAAAGGAGTTCCCATAACGATGTTTTTACGTAAAATATATTGAAACCAGTTTGGGATATATATATATGATTTAGTTCTAATGAATTAAAAATAGTTTTGAGAATACTTTTATAATAAGATAAGAAGTTAATACCATGTTTTGAATATCGAAATATTAAGAAGTTTAAATTATGTAAATTTAAAAAGGCCAAGTGATGATGAGTACTGAACCATTAAACTCATATTTATTTTCATAATTGAATGATTGTTTATTTGATAGTTAAATAACCGACTATCAAATCTGATCAATACGATTGTTGGTACGGAAAGACCGGGATCGAATTTATATTCGAAAACCATTCTGAACCAGCGAATATGAATTGTCGAAGATGCAGATTGAAAATGGAGCAGTGAAGACCGTGGATCTTCATAACCGAAAGAATAACCTATCGAATCTCTCTGGCATGCATCCTGAGTTATTCGATTCGTGATTCTGACGTGATTGGAATCTGCGGATTGCAAGGACTACTCGCTACCGATCTATAGGGTGATTCCTAGGATGCAGTAGGAGGGTGCCTTCGGTTTGTCCAGTCCTAGGACAACTTGTATGGACGAGTGTCTGACAGATTATTTCCAAAGGGATTACGTACGTTGATTTCTTCAAACGTACGAAGTTGGTGGCAAAGAAGGGAAACTTCTTTAGCCTCATAACCTGAGTATTTTTGTAGAGATAAGTTAGTTATTTCCGATGGATCTGACAATGTGGCATTCAAAGTGAATGGTGGCGTGTTATCTTAAAAAGGATAATTCAAACCTCAAGCTTCACAACCGGGAAATGACAAAAATCGGGCAGGCAACATGACTATGTGGGTCGCACCCATTAGGGTGTATAATCTCCTATTTAGAGAAATTCCTTTTGCTTCTTTAATCTATCGATGATGTCCCTTTTCGGGAAACGGTTGCTGATCCCAACCGTTGGTGATATACATTCGATACACTCAAGCGAAATGAGTGGTCGGTCATGTGTGGCCGGGTTGCAAGACGTTCTTGTTGAACCCAGTGTATTCGCCTCTAGAGATACACTATCGACAGGTGGTTCCATACCTTGTCATAGTCGGAATTCAATCTCCAATAAGCGCCCGCGGTTTTGATTGTATACTGTATATGTGGAGCGTGTGATGCAAGCATTCCGCTAGATTGATATTTATGTGTATTTAGACACTATTATAATATCAGAAGATATATATATATATGATTTCAAAATGTTTTGGGTTATCGTAAGGTAAAAACCGTCCGTATTTATGTGTGGATTTGGTCTTACGATTACTCTTTTCTTTCAAAAAGATTTTGAACTTTAAAATCAAGTTGGATGATATTATAAACTTTGCGAGTTTTCTCACTCTAGTCCACCAGACTGACCCGATGTTTGTAATGCTCGGGTTAGACCGGGTTGTACAGGTCCAGGTTATTGGATACTACGAAGTTCAGAAGACATGCTGGAGGAGTTCAGACGTGTTAGTATTTATTCTGCTGTGTGTTTTATATGAGGACAGATATCTATAACTGTCCAGATGTGTTGACTGTAAGTTGTACTCTGATGATTTGTAAGTTTTTATTTAAAGCTCTCAATAAAGATTATTTCTATGTTATACTTTGTTCCGTTGCGATGTGAGACTCTGTGTTGTGTTGGTTCTTCTTCTTCTTCTTCTATTCTAATATTTCTCTCTTTCTTATCTCACCCTCTAATTTCTTTCTATTAACGATCTGGTGATTTCAATACCTGAGTTTTGGCAAGTGATACGGGTTTTATGTATTATTGTCGAAATCCGGGAGTCGAACCCGCTAGGTCGTTACAGTGGTATCAGAGCAATGGTTTAGTAATAACCTTGGCTCTGTGGCGTAACTCGATAGAGATGGGGTTAGTAATACCCAAGATTGAGTTTGAGTGTATATATATGAGAGCTTATTTGTAAATTTTATACAAACATATTTTATATCATGTTATTTGATCGGTTCAATTTTGAACTGGCAACTGGTACGAAATTGTTTTGAGAAGATGGTCAAATGAAATAATTTTGGCCCAATTATATTTTGTATAGAAAGGTAATAATTTTCTTAAATTATTAGAACATTGATGTGTTTGGTCGATTTGAATAGAAATTAATAAAATTATAAAATTTGGATTGGTTTAAAATAACCATGGGTAATTTCAATATGAAATTAGTAAAAGAAGGAATTCAATATGAAATTGAATGAACCGGAATTTAACTTACAGACAAGTTAAATGACACTAGAAGAGAAATTGGATGATTTTGGAAATAAAATCAGAATTTGGATTCTGGAATGGAAGTGAACTAATTTTGAGAATAAATCAGTAATTGAATTTGGAGTTGAAACTTGACTTAGTTAAGTGGAATTGAGAATGGATATTGGAATTAAATCGATATGGAATTTGGAAATCGAATTATTAATAATTAAACGGAAATCGATTAGATATTAATCGAGTGATAATTAAGGTATGTTAACCCAAGTAAATATTGATGTTGAACATAAATTCAATTGAATGATTTGATTGAATTAATGGTTCGTTGTTTATTAATTGTTTGATGATAGGTTAGTTGAATATAATTCATCGAGGGTCTAATAAGAGTTGAATGAATTGGAATTCGAATAAATCAGATTTGTAACACTTTTCCTACCTTAGCAATTTCGAGGACGAAATTCTTTTAAGGGGGAAGGAATGCAACGTCCCGTATTCTTAGTAGTCTGATATTTAATATATTTTATTATATTAAATATTAATACGGAATTATAAATGGATTTAGAATATATAATTCATTTATATGACAAAGATTGAACGTATATTTATATAATTCGAACTCATAAACGTCGCGGTATTTCGTAATTTACGATGTGAAATTCATATATATCGGTACGAATATAAAACGCTCAACGATAATTGACGATGAAATTAAATAATCATACGAAATAGAACGTTCAAATCAATGTACTGCTTACCTTATGATGAAACCCGTGCTTCGCACACGGAAAATTGTTCGATATATAATATAGGTCTTAAAAATGTCTTTCTTTCAGATAATCTCTGTTTTCGACGAAACAATTGCATTCAAATTATAATAATATATATTTCTAAATTTGATAATGGCATGATGTAATGTACCACGTAAATTTCAGTTACGAGGATTATGAAACTCTTTTGATGGTACAACAACCAAACAAAGTAAAACAAAGTAAAATAAAACTCACCTGCAAAGTTAAACGTGCACATATCAAATTTAATTGCACCTACTAGCCTACTTTTCCCCTATTCTGCATTTTGTACCATGTAGTGTACAGCGGCATAGGCAATAGCACTCCAGAAGTAACATTGCCTATTTTTGAAATTATGCTATGAAGTAGAAATTACCTATTCCTATTTTATATGTCTACCTGCCGAATGCCTAAGCAAGGAATTCGTACATGCCTAAACTAAATAGAATAGTAACAGCTACCCATTACTATCAGGACTAAGTATAACGCACATGGCCGACTTTCATTTCTGTAAGCCTATGATGTTGTTTAAAACCTAAACAAACGCAGGAGTACAACCGATTTCCTTCATGGCCAAGTCCTACAAAACTCCTAGGCCAGCTACACTGTCTTTCCCATGCCATGTCTCCATCTAAATGGGTTCTCACCATCAAATGCCAACCGTACCTACAGAGCGACCATCAAGTGAAATGAAAACACACAACCGTAGTATTCATTTAGAAAATTTTAGCTACTATCTTTTTCCCATCCTACGTGCAGAGCAACCCATGCACACTACAGCTATTTTTCTTCTTCTGCTCTGTATAATCATAAATCAACCTCAATCTCAATCCATAAAAAGAAACAACACGCTGCTTTGTTAAATCTTTTCACCATCAATCCCCTTCCTATCCTACCCATGCTACAACGGATCTACAACGTGAGTGGCAAGGTTCCTATGCTTATAAATAGGAACGATACTACACCATTTGTTCTCGCATCAGGTTACTGCCGCAACCCCCAATTCTTCGTTTTTCTTCTCTTTTGTCTTCCAGTTCATGAAATGGGAACCAATCTCCATAAATAAATTAAAAACAACTCTCTCCTCTGTTTAATTAAACATGCAAGCCACTTCCTTTTTTTAACAATGTTGGCTTATCACGCAACTATACTCATGATGGAAGTGGAAGCGTCTCGTCCTAAGCAACTAGCATGGTGGAACAGTTTCAGCATAATGGGGGTCAAACAGGAAGGAGGGGAGGCATATGCATGGCGCAACGCATTGATGAAGGGGGTCAGTGCAGTCCAAACCTATAGGGTATACATATAAAAGAGAAGTAATTTAAACGAAGAAGTAACAGGAAAGAAAAAGAAATAATACACATGGAAAGGAAAATCTATAAACTGGAAGAAATGTAATTGGGAATAACGTGGAGTATGGTGTTTTAACGAGACATGAGCAAAATGAAACAATGGAAAGGGGAGGCGCGGTTTTGTACAGGCGGTGGAGTAAGCAGTTTGTCATGGAGTTTGAAGGAAGCAAAGTAGTGGGTACTGTTTAGAAGACGAAAGGAGGTGAAAGTGTAACGCAAATGAGCTTAATCATGGTTAATAAAGAGTAAGTAAGATTTAGTTAATAAAATAATATATTAAGTTTGTGATAATAAGTATACTGGCCTGGTCACTGGTGGGATTAGTTTCGAAATATACCTAAATACTGATCGTGTTTGTGGAAACAAACCGTAAATAAGGTTTATATAACCATAGGAAATAATTGAAATAATAATTTATTATGTAGGGTTAACAGTACTAATTTTTACACTGAAAAGTTTTCGTGGTCTGCGAAAGGAAATTCAGTTGTCCCTAAATGTGTTTAGATACTGTTTATACTATGCCTAACCAGTTGCTAATCATGTATTTTCTAACTTAAGTAGTATTTTGATTTAGCAATTTTTGTTAAAGGTATTGTGTTTAATTAAGTTGGTAGGTAACCAATATATAAACCCAAATGAGTCTGAACCGTGACTTTGAAATGCCAAGTACTATTTTGGCTGATACACTTGAAGGATGCTGATCACGGTGGTAATATAAAACGTTAGAAATTGTGCTTAACCTAGATTTGTATAACGTAGGATAATATTTAAGTAAATAATAATATATTTATTAGGTCATTTGCTGTAGGCATGGTTTGGGATAGATTGATGTGCCGAATCTTATTTTTAGCATGCCTAGTTACGGTCGAACAGTATCTGTAACCTGGGAGATATGCCGTTATAAACGTGCCAAAGAAATAGAAAGTGGTCTTTAAAGATAAAAATAAAAGAAGAATGAATTAGTTAAAGAAGTTAATTTTGGGTTAGTTAAATTAATTTAAAACCAATACGTATAAATTTTATAATGTGTTCGTGTGTTGTCAGAATTTCGACCAGACTGGAAGCATTGGAACCGTATCAGAAAGCACAACATTTTAGAGCTGTTTGGACAGAAGAAGAAGTATACAGAGTTTTTAATTAAGTTAAACATTTGTTTAATTTAATTAAAACCAAACAATTTCGTCAACGAATGGAAATCAAGGAGAGTTTACTCACTCAGTTTTTATCCCATTTATATTTATATAGGTCGGGTTTAATTTGTGTGTGCTATGGTTGTTTATTTTGGATGATTATTGCATACATTGGTTGATATTGACTGAACCGATTAAATTAAATGTTTGTTTAATTTAATTGAAATCGATCGTTAATTTAACAGTCATAACCAATCAAGGTAAGCTACCTTGGTGGTCACGTTTATAATAATATAAACGTAGAATTAGATGTTTAAATTATTGGTTGATCATTTAGATTATATCTGTATGATTTTATTTGAGATAATGTATTTGGATGTAGCGAAAACAGGTTGGAGGGATCCAACTGGATTCCTCAATTATATTATATATTATTTAGTGTCATATCATCATTATATAAACTGTTCTGATTGGATGATTGATTTGGGTATTGATCGTTGACTAGAAATTCAACGTTTGTTTGTTTTAACCAATGGGCAGTATTGGTTGAGTAATTGGCAGCAATTGGCCTAAAAATCATTCGTTTAATAAATAGCGATTTACCGTTAGGTAAATCGACAGAGATGAAGTTATAAAATTTATTTTATAACTCAAAACGGATTTCTAAATCTGTTATTTTGAATAAAAATATATTAAAAGAAAATAAATATGCATATTATTTATTATTTAAGTTTATAAGTGATTATTAAATGGTTTTATATAGCAAATACTGATATTAATCAGATTTATAAGCAAATGAGCAAGAAGTAACATAACGGTAAAGAATGGATTAATTATTTCTAAGAAACATATAAAAGAGATTATTTAAAGTAATTATATTATTAATTAATGTAAGGAAGAATTAATGGAAATTGGTTAACGGAATAACTGTAATTTTAGTAAACTATGTCGACCGTATAATTAAGATTGATTATTGGATTAGTTTGTTGTAATTACCCTAATGAAGGGATTTAACGGATATTTGTTTAAGATAAGAATTTATAAGGGAATGTAATATTTATTTTCAATTAATAAAGGAAGTAAATTATTATTTTAATAATTTAAGCGATTATTATTTAAATAAGTTTTTAGAGTGGTAATGAAATAAAGTTATGTTGTGTAAAGTGTTTATGAATGGGTTTATATTCAAACCCGAGTTTTATGAATAAAAGTTATAAAAGGGATTTCTAAGGAATATGACGATTTAAAATAAACGTTTACTTAATATATCAAATTAAGTAAAAAGAAGTCGAGATAAAGAGAGGAGTTATATTAAAACCAAGTTTATAAAGAAAGAGGCGTGAAGTTAAAACATTAGGTTTGAACTAGAAATACTTTATAGTGAAATTAAGTGAGACGTATGGAACTGAAACAAGATTTCAAGGCGGGAAATGGTTGAGTAACCTAAAGGTGGAATAATATGGGTTGACAAGGAGTTAAGATAAGAACTAGAAACTGATTGAAGATTTATGAGTTGAATGACTTCTTGAGTATCAGTCTGATGTTGGTTTCGGCCTTCGGGATTGATCTTTAAGGAATTGTTCACTTACTAGTTTTCGGTTAGGGACTAATGAATGTTGAAGTAACGACGATAAAAGGGATTAAAAATATTATTTCCAAAGTAATGGAAATAAAAAGAGATTATGAGAAAATATAACGATATTTTCGAAGTTTGAGAAACTAACGAGATGTGTTTAAATAAGTTTATTCAAAGGGGGAAGCGTTTAGTTATTGTTTCAAGAAATGAACAAAAGGAGTTCCCATAACGATGTTTTTACGTAAAATATATTAAAACCGATTTGGGGTATATATATATGATTTAGTTCTAATGAATTAAAAATAGTTTTGAGAATACTTTTATAATAAGATAAGAAGTTAATACCATGTTTTGAATATCGAAATATTAAGAAGTTTAAATTATGTAAATTTAAAAAGGCCAAGTGATGATGAGTACTGAACCATTAAACTCATATTTATTTTCATAATTGAATGATTGTTTATTTGATAGTTAAATAACCGACTATCAAATCTGATCAATACGATTGTTGGTACGGAAAGACCGGGATCGAATTTATATTCGAAAACCATTCCGAACCAGCGAATACGAATTGTCGAAGATGCAGATTGAAAATGGAGCAGTGAAGACCGTGGATCTTCATAACCGAAAGAACAACCTATCGAATCTCTCTGGCATGCATCCTGAGTTATTCGATTCGTGATTCTGACGTGATTGGAATCTGCGGATTGCAAGGACTACTCGCTACTGATCTATATGGTGATTCCTAGGATGCAGTAGGAGGGTGTCTTCGGTTTGTCCAGTCCTAAGACAACTTGTATGGATGAGTGTCTGACAGAATATTTCCAAAGGGATTACGTACGTTGATTTCTTCAAACGTATGAAGTTGGTGGAAAAGAAGGGAAACTTCTTTAGCCTCATAACCTGAGTATTTTTGTAGAGATCAATTAGTGATTTCTGATGGATCTGACAATGTGGCATTCAAAGTGAATGGTGGCGTGCTATCTTAAAAAGGATAATTCAAACCTCAAGCCTCACAACCGGGAAATGACAAAAATCGGGCAGGCAGCATGGCTATGTGGGTCGCACCCATTAGGGTGTATAATCACATATCTAGAGAAATTCCTTTTGCTTCTTTAATCTATCGATGCCGTCCCTTTTCGGGAAACGGTTGCTGATCCCAACCGTTGGTGATATACATTCGATACACTCAAGAGAAATGAGTGGTCGGTCATGTGTGGCCGGGTTGCAAGACATTCTTGTTGAACCCAGTGTATTCGCCTCTAGAGATACACTATCGACAGATGGTTCCATACCTTGTCATAGTCGGAATTCAATCTCCAATAAGCGCCCGCGGTTTTGATTGTATACTATATATGTGGAGCGTGAGATGCAAGCGTTCCGCTAGATTGATATTTATGTGTATTTAGACACTACTATAATATCAGAAGATATATATATGATTTCAAAATGTTTTGGGTTATCGTAAGGTAAAAAACGTCCGTATTTATGTGTGGATTTGGTCTTACGATTACTCTTTTCTTTCAAAAAGATTTTGAACTTTAAAATCAAGTTGGATGATATTATAAACTTCACGAGTTTTCTCACTCTGGTCCACCAGACTGACCCGGTGTCTGTAATGCTCGGGTTAGACCGGGTTGTAGAGGTCCAGGTTATTGGATACTATGAAGTTCAGAAGACGTACTGGAGGAGTTCATACGTGTTAGTATTTACTCCGCTGTGTGTTGTATATGAGGACAGATATCTATAAATGTCCAGATGTGTTGACTGTAAGTTGTACTCAGATGATTTGTAAGTTTTTATTTAAAGCTCTCAATAAAAATTATTTTTATGTTATACTTTGTTCCGTTGCGATGTGAGACTCTGTGTTGTGTTGGTTCTTCTTCTTCTTCTATTTTAATATTTCTTTCTTTCTTATCTCACCCTCTAATTTCTTTCTATTAACTATCTAGTGATTTCGATACCTGAGTTTTGGCAAGTGATACGGGTTTTATGTATTATTGTCGAAATCCGGGAGTCGAACCCGCTGGGTCGTTACAATAGTAGAGGATCCCTTGGTTGTTTCAAATCCAATTAGGGGTTCGGCTTATTTATCAATGATTTGTTTGGATTTGGAAATTTCTATTCTAAGCGTTGGGTTTAGATGTAATGCTTATGTTTTGGGCTTCACGGGCTACAGAATGATTTTAGGCATGGACTGACTATCCAGTAATGGTGCCGTCCTCAGTTGTGAAAAGAGAGTAATTAGACTTATGACTCGCCTCGGTAATACTCTCGAAATCTCTTGTAATCCTGTGAATTCTGTTATGCTTAGCTACCTAGAATCTCTTGATGCGTCTGTTGAAAACTTGCAATCGGTGAGAGTAGTCCGTGAGTACTCGGGTGTCTTTGAAGAAGTGAAGGGCTTACCTCCAAAGCGGGAGATAGACTTCCGCATATACCTGGTTGATAATGCTAAACCGGTTGCTTTAGCCGTTAGACACATGGCTCCAAGGGAAAGGAAGGAGCTCAGCAAGTAAGTCAAAGAGCTTCTCGAAAAGGGGTTCATAAGACGGAGCATTTCGGAATGGGGTGCTCTAGTAGTATTTGCAACCAAAGTGGATGGTTCACTTCGCCTTTGCGTGGATTATAGGGAGCTAAACAAGCTGACCAAGAAGAATAGACACCCACTTCCAAGAATAGACGACTTGTTCGATCAGCTTGCAGGTGCATCGGTTTTCTCCCAACTAGATCTAACTACCGGGTTTCATCAGCTAAGAGTGGCTGAAGACAGCATAGATAAGACCGCGTTCAGGACTCCGGACGGTTTCTTCGAATGGCTTGTCATGCCTTTTGGCTTGACAAACGCACCCGCTTACTTCGTTGACTTGATGAGCAGGGTGTTTAGGGAGTTCCTTAACAAATTTGTGGTGGTCTTCGTGGACAACATCTTGATTTTCTCAAAAAGTGAGGAAGAACATGCTTTGCATTTAAGGGAAGTCATGGAGACTCTTCGCGCGCATCGGCTGAAAGCAAAATTCTCCAAATGCCATTTTTGGAGAGAATAAGTGAGGTTTCTTGGACATGTAGTGTCCAAAGAGGGGATAGCTGTGGATCCCGCAAAAGTAATTGCGGTGCAAGATTGGAAAGTTCCACGGAATGCAACCGAAGTACGGAGCTTTCTCAGGCTAGCGGGCTATTACAGAAAGTTCAATAAAGACTTTGCAAAGATCTCAACCCCACTTACAAGATTTACGAAGAAGAATCTAGCTTTCGCCTGTGATTTGGATTGTGATGTTGCTTTCCAACGTTTGAAAAGGGCTCTTACAACAGCTCCAGTTCTGACATTGCCTGATGGGAGTAAGATGTTTACGGTATACACAAACGCATGCGGTACTGGATTGGGCGTTGTCTTGATGCAAGAAGGCAAGGTGGTTTGCTATGGGGGAAGGCAGTTGAAGGTACATGTGAAGAACTACCCAACTCATGATTTAGAACTAGCTGCCATTGTTTTCGCTCTTAAGTCATGGCGTCATTACTTACTAGGAGAAAGGTTTGAATTGTTTACTGACCATAAATCATTAAAATACCTTTTCTCACAAAAAGATCTTAACTTAAGACAACAGAGGTGGATGGAGTTTCTTGCCTCATATGATTTCGAGATTGCTTACACCCCTGGCAAGGGCAATGTGGTAGCAGACGCCTTAAGTAGGAAAAAGCTGACCTTAAGTCCTCTCTTTGTGGAAAGGAAAAACTTGGAGTATATAGCAGCCTTTAACTTTAAACCCTCTTTTGAGTTTGTACCTGGTTTGCTAGCAATGCTGGAGGTGCGGCCTACGCTTTTGGACTCAATAGGAGCCGCGCAACGTGAAGACCCTCAGATAGTTGATATGATGGAGAAGTTAATTAGAGGTGAGACTTCTAGTCACCTCAATAGATACTCCATAGATGACAAGGGTTGGTTGAGACGGGATGGAAGGCTATGCGTCCCACATGCAAGGGATTTGGTGAAGACATTTCTTGAAGAGGCACACCATTCTAAGTTGACCATACACCCAGGTGGAGACAAGATGTACAAAAACGTAAAAAGAGTTTTCTTTTGGAATGGCATGAAGAAAGATGTAGCTGAATTCGTTTCTAAATGCTTAATATGCCAGCAAGTCAAGGCGGAGCAGAAGAAGCCTGGTGGTCTGCTTCATCCTCTAGAGGTCCCACAGTGCAAATGGGATAACATTTCGATGGACTTTATAGATGGGTTGCCTAGGTCAAGAAGGGGCAATACCAGTATTTGGGTAATAGTTGACAGACTCACCAAAAGCGCTCACTTTATACCTGTTAAGAGTAGGAGGACTGCCTCATCTCTAGCATCCCTTTATCTTAAAGAAATAGTTCGACTGCATGGGATACCCTCTAGCATAGTAAGCAATCGAGATCCTATCTTTACGAGCGAGTTTTGGAAGAGTTTACAGAAAGCTGTAGGCACACAACTATGCTTAAGCACTGCGTATCACCCTCAAACCGATGGCCAGACGGAAAGGGTAAATAGAGTACTGGAAGATCTTTTGAGGCTATGCATTCTTGATTTTGGAGGAACCTGGGAAGATCATCTTCCTTTGGTGGATTTTGCCTACAACAATAGCTACCACGCCACCATAGGCATGGCACCCTTTAAAGCTTTATATGGAAGACCATGTCGATCACCAACTTGTTGGTGGGAATCTACAGACAAGCTTGTACTTGGGCCCAACATGATCAGAGAAACTTCAGAGAAGGTGGACTTGATATGAAGACGAATGAAGACCGCACAAGATAGACAGAAGTCCTATGCGGATAAAAGAAGGACCGACCTTGAGTTTGAGGTTGGAGACAAGGTTTTCCTTAAGGTATCCCCCTTAAAGAATGTCGTTCGCTTTGGGTCCGTAGGAAAGTTGGCACCAAGGTTTGTAGGGCCATTTCCTATCATTGAGAGGATTGGGACGATGGCTTATAGAGTAGAGCTGCCCGAAATACTGGCTGGAGTTCATAATGTCTTTCATGTCTCTCATCTACGAAAGTGCTTACATGAGTCTACTGAAGTTGTGGAGCCAAGCATTCTAGAGGAAATAGAAGTGGAATGAGAAGCAACAGTGCGGAGAGTTCCAACTCGTACCTTGGGAACAGAAGTCAAAAAGCTACGCAATCGTGAGGTCAAGCTAGTCAAGGTACAGTGGAGTGATGTTGAAGAAGACGCGACTTGGGAGACTAAGGACAAAATACGCGCAGCCTACCCTTTTCTTTTTGAGGGTACATCTTCGATCTCTTTTTCCATAAGTTTATAAATGCTTGTATCTATCTTTTAAGTATATCTTCTCAGCCCTATTCTTGATCCTTAAGTAGAAACCAATGGATGTAAACATGTATTTGGTACATGTTATGATTGATGGTTGCAAGTGGTTGCTCGTGGATACATACACACACATATTAGGTGCTAGATCGACTCAGTCACTTTCATATTGCATATGCATGCATGTATTTGTATATGGATTGAAAACTTGATGTGTAATCATATGGATGTTGCATTTGTATGAATGACTGTGCACTCATGTAGAAGTTATAAAGTACGATTAGGAATAATTGCATACATAATGGACTCATGGCACTATCATGATTTGCATTAAGGAGGTCAACTGAATCGGTAGACCGCCTGATTTTGCATTAGATAAGGAACATATACACACACTCTTTGCATATGTTCATTCGGCATTAGAAATCTTTTAAGGACAATGGATGCCTGCATTTGATGGTTGAGTAGATGGACGATTGGATAATAGGATACATTCTTCTTAACTTAGAGATTTCGGGGACGAAATCCTTTAAGGAGGGGAGAATGTAACACCCCGTATTTTCTATGAATATTAAATTAATAAATTTAATAACACTTAATTTTTAAAAGAAGAATTAAGGGAAACGGGTTACGCCATTGCGTTCGTCTCGGAATTCTGCTTAAGATAGAGTTCGAGTTTGCGTAAATCGAACTCCGTATGAAGAGGTTATGGAGTTCAGAAAATTTCAAGTTTAAACAAAAAATAAATTAAAATAATAATTAAAATCAAAATCAGTTTGAATTTCAAAAATCAGCCAGAACGGCCTGAGCGGGAAAATTCCCGCTCAGGGGAGTCGACCCCCCTCAAGGGGAGTCGACGTAGGTGTCGACCCCCATATAGGGGTGTCGACATAGGTGTCGACCCCCCTATAGGGAGTCGACCCCTTCGAGATCTGGTTCCAGTGATGAATTTTTGTGCCTCTGTGCTGATGTGGCCTTCTCTGATTGGCTTAGTAACGAATTATAATGTGTTAGGGCTTAAGTGTCATGCTGTGATTGGCTGAGTGACACATTTCTTTGGTTGGATGGCTCTGATTACTCCTAGACTGATCCAATGGCTAGAATTAAACCTATACTTCTATATAATCAACTCAAATCCTAAACCTAAAACACATAAATACATCCCATGAAGCCGTCATGCTGTCTCTCTCTCTGCTAGCGTAGCCTCCAGCTTCCTAAAACTAGAATATCTTCTTCAACTAGAAATCAATTAGAAGAACAGTAGTCTACACCAAAGGAATAGCTTTACAAATTCAGAAATCAGATCCCAGGATACAAGATCTGCTCTTTTCTGTAAGTTCAGTTATTGCTTAGATTTAAACACATTTCTTAATAAAAATCATGACTTGTAATAAGTTGAATCTAGAACGATGCTTAAGTATAAGATAAATAAAACCTGATTCATGTTCATCTTGAATTACCAATGCCTATATTAATTTGGTAATTGAACCTATCATGCCTATGAGACTGTTGTGATTAACATAATGGAACCTATCATGTTTATAAGACTGTTGTATATTAATTTGGTGATGAACCTATCATGTTGTATATTAATTTGGTGATTCCTTTATGTTATGTTATATGCAAGTTCATAAGCTAAGTCATGTTCACATATGTTTATATGTTTAAACCGACATGTTCCTATGTTAGATCTAAACCAGTCGCATGTCAACTAGATCTAACTTAAAGTGCAAGTTCACCTTTATATGCTTAAATTAAACTAATGTTGTTCTATGCCAAATTACCCATGATTAGTTAGATGTATATATTATTATATGCTTGTTGGAATATTGCATGTCCCTTTTTTCCTTTTGTTTATAAGTTAGGCTAATTTGTGAGCCTAACATTCTATGTGAATCATGCGAACGAATAACGGGGGTAACGTTGGGAAAAATATTAAATTACATTGGCATAGATTGGCTCATAGCATGAAATGGTATAATTTGTATACCATTAATTATGAACATAATTTAAATAGTAAATGTGACATGACAACACTTGTGGATAATTTACATATAAAGTGACAAATATGTAAATTAAAGAAAAGATGAACATGCCTAACCCGAGGTTAGATTGAGTTGTGGTGTAAAACTGCCCGGAACCGCCCGACACAACCAGTAACCACAACAACACCGATCTAATGTGAGAGGTTAGTGCATCATGCCCAAGGAAAACCCGAGGTTAGATTGAGTTGTGGTGTAAAAATGCACGGAACCGCCCGGCACATCCAGTAACCGCAACAACACATATCTAATGTGAGAGGTTGGTGCATTAATAAATCAATTAATGCTAATGAACAAGACATGCTAAGAATGGTAGGGTTAAGTTAATTAAGGCAACACTTAACCAATACAACATGTTAATTAAACAGATGGATGGGGTTAGGTTAAATTGGGAAGACTTAACCGTTATAACATGTTGATTAGGAAACCCTAGTAACGGGGACCCATTTCAGTAGTAACCCACATAGATGTATCATGGTACCCTGAACTAGGCACGGTGGGGCACGATTACTGGGCTGATTATAAGAGGTCAAAATAGCGGCGGGTGGTGCGTCAGTGTAGGTTCCGACGGAGTATGGGCGTGCACGTACTCCGGAGTGGAAAAAGCAGGCACTGGGCATCAGTAGTTATACACTATGCATCTTGAATTGTGTCGGGTTGCCACCATAGGGATTGATACACCCCATGGTGGGACCAGCACAGGTATTTACAATCGAGCGGGGCCGAACGACACAAGTAATGAATGCATGCGAGTAGAAGCCGATCGATAAGGGGATCACTTGGTTATGAACACATGAGCCTGGTTGAAATAATGGTTAGTAGGTGCAGAGAAATAGAAATGGGTACGATAACATATTCAGTTTATCTTGTCTTAGGTTACCTTGCTACTATGGTATTGTCCTATTTTCAGTTTATTCATGTCATGATCCTTTTCCCTGTTTAAATGCTAGTAATCATTGAGCTTACCAGACTTATTGCTGACCCGTTTTCTTTCGTCTTCTTTTCTTCCGTTCCCACTTAGGTCCGCAGGGAGGGAATACTTCAGCTTAGCTCAGTTTTCTTTCCAAGCTTGAAGATAGTTGACGTATTGCTTTTGGACTCTCTTTTTCACTGCTATGGCTGGCTCATGCTTTATTGGGGAATATCATTGTCATTTTATGCTTCTTTATTTTGTTATGCAAGACATAAATATTTTGTTGTAATGGTTTTATGACTTATGCTATTATAAACCACTGGATTATGATTTATGTCTGAAATAAAGTTTATGAAATTTCCGTTGCTATCTATACTTATATCTGTCTTGTAATTATTCTATGTCTGTTTACCTATAATGCTCCACCAAAGTTAAGGCATTCCCTTGGTGAGTGATTTTAACGGAGGTGGGGTGTTTCAAATCAAAACTCTCTAAATCATTTCTCTTGATGGAATCTCTTCATGATTAGTTACAACTCTTTGTATGTTATAAATAGAGACTTGATTAACTGATCAAATCACCGAATTTCATTCTAACTATTTCTATCTTACTCAAGGCTCTCTACTTTTCAAAAAGCACACTATTTTCAATATAATTTTCCATAATCTTTCACAAGCTTCGCGTTTATCATCAAGGAAAGGCTATAGGAAGGGTGTACTATATATTAACATATCTGTGTTAACAAGAACACAAATAAGTCATTAGTTATTCTGTACTAAGAAAGACCTCTTCAGCAGTTGAGGCAAGAAATCTCATTCGGCTGTTCGGGTATTTGTGAACTTATTCCTCCGGGTAAAGTGAGGGTGTTAGTGATAGTGAAATACCAGAAGTGAGTCTGGGACTGAACGTAGGACAGTGGTTCGAACCAGTATAAATCGACTGTGTGATATTTACTTACTACTCAGCTATATATATTTCATCTTATACTCCATTCTACACGATCCTACGGCTATATAGCTCTTTCAAACCTTTCAGATTATCACGCCTGTTTTGAGATGCCCCATGTCATTGGTAAACATGCAAATTATCCCTGCAGTCTTTTGACACCTAAATCTAACAAAAAAAGAAGAAGAAGAACCTGTAACTAAGACTAAAGTGCTTACTTTTGAGATTGAGGTGCTTCATCGCGTACTTGTGAACCTACTTACTTCTGAAACTTGAGCCTTTAGGGCATACCCGATTATCTAAGATGTGAAATCAAGTTGGAATTCAAGATGAATTGAAAAACTTAACTACAATGACTGACATTAATCGTTCAATTAAACTTAACTTACGGATTTAGACGGAGAAGGAAAATATATTCAAAATCCCCTGAATGTCAAGTATTGCTGATAATAGAAGATTGTAAATTAAATTCGACAGAATGAAGCCTAGTTAGCAGAAGAACAATTGAACGAATCATACCTAAAATGAAATTGTGGAGTGCAGAACACAAATACGAGAAATAAGAGGAAATAACAGGAGTGTTGTAGGTGGAATAAGAGGAGGGATGCTGAAAACTTTAGTCTGAATCCAAAATCCCGTTTTGGATGGAAAAGGAAGACGGAAAAGGGGACGCACGAAAAGTTTAAAAACGGGGAGAAGAATCTAACACGAAGAAGAGCCATTTCGGGGAAGGAAATGGTAAGTAATATGCTTTGGGAAAGGAAAGGAGAGCGGTTATTTCTAAATAAATCTGTTATCACTCTGCTTTTTCCTCGAATATGAAGTAAATTAATTAACCTGCATCGTGTAATGTGTTAAATATACACATGGAAGTATGCATGCCTTGGAAATCTATCTTAGTAATTATTAGTAGGTAATATTTTATTGCCATGTGTTGGAAACTAAACCCATATAATAAATAAAATTAATACAGCATGGATGGCTGAGAACTTTTAGTATTATTTATTACTATTATATATAGCTACATGATCTCGAGAATGCTCTAGAGCCTTGGAAATCAAACCCAATAATTATTAGTAGGTATTTTTTTATTTTATTATCCTTTTATTTTATTATCCTATTTTATATTAAATTTTCTTTTTTCTTGCGCATGTATGAAGAGTGGATGCATTTTGGCGGGAAAACAATTCACCTGGTGTTGACACGTGGCCTCAGTGGCCTTTGTTTTAGTATGTTTTAAGATTCTCTAAATCGGTTTTATGTAAAAATATTCGTATTTTTAAATAAATATTTCAATGTAAATTTTATATGCTGATTTAACATCAAATTCCAAAATAAATAAATTCTGACTTAACGATCAATTTAATTTTTTATATTCAAAGCTAGCAGACGTATTCTAAAACTACATCTAAAATCGGATTCAAAATTTTATTATGTTTTAAAATAAATCAAATTTCAGTATATTCCTAAACAACAAATCTGCGGTTCATTATATTTTATGCTTTGCATCATATTACTCTGTCTTTAATAAGTATATTAGTGATTCAAGTATGATGAGCACGTGGAGATGAACAGAATATGACATAAGACCACTCTCGTATCACTACATTTACTTAATTTTACTCTGCCACACAACACTACGGAGCTTGCTAATGCTTTTATTGTTTAGAGACAACTGTTTATGAGTTATTATTTGATGTATAATTCTATCACGTACGTCGTATATTGTATGGATCTATTACTTTGATTTCCATGATTCATTCAGTTATTGTTTTCTCCATGTTTTATATATGAGAAGTTTATTATTATATTTTACTTGATGCGTTGCAAGATATATGATATATTCAATTACCTATGATGTTTTATTTACCTTATTACAACCTTAACCTTCTTTGTACATCAGTCAGGCACCAACAACACATTCTGCATGTTACTATCACCATTTGATGTTGGTGGTGTGAGGTGGTCATCAAAACCAACCTCGTTCTTAGGCAATTTCCATACTTCTAAGTGAACTTTAAGCAAGCACGTAAATAGCCCAAAGCCAGAACAGAATCAAAGCCCTTCATGACTTAGTGCCGATCCAAGCAGATCCAACTTACACCACCTAAATTTCCTAAATGAACGCCGACGTAACCTTGTGTAACCCAAAATAGTAACTAAATAAATCTTCATATGACTCAAGCATGACTCGAAGTAACATTCTACCAATCTAACTTCCAAATTCTATCATTGATCCAACTTTTTTTGCCTATTACTTAAGCAAATGATCTCTAAACAACTTGAGATTTGAAACGTGATTATGTGAGGCCTTCCATGCCACCTCACATAACTCATGCCCAATTTGAGTAAGTTGAGTTCTATTGTTAGAATTGATTTACCTGTCATTTTAAGACATGAAGAAGATGGTTTTGGTATGTTCCCAATCAATTCTTCTCCTCGATTTGCGTGCTTTATTTGGGGATGATGGTGTAGGAATTTCGCCATTAACGCATGATTTAGACACGAGGACAGTCCCGAATGCGACAATCTCAATTGGAAAAATGATCAGCTGTCCCATTTAAGATAGGAGCTAACCATACACCATTATTTCACTTGGAAAATCTACAAGTAAGTTACCTTTCTTTTTAGTTACATTTTTAGTATTTTTCTAATAACCCACAAATTAGAACATTTTGATTAATGATATTTGATCAAATCTAAACATTTTAAATGAAGTAATGAAGTCAACTTTCACAACTCAATGCATTTTTTTCTTCTTCTATAAAAGCCAATTTTAATGAAAATAATAACCCTTTTAGAAAAGTACGAAGTTATAATATTAGCGTTAAAATTAAAGTCTATTCTATTGAATTTTAACTTAAAATAGCAATAAGAATTTCTAAATTTGGGTAAAAGAATTCTAAGTTTTAAAGAGAGAAGATGATGAAAACAACGACGGTTATGTAAAAGAGACGGTGTACGTAATCTAAGGTTGGCACGGCATATGTATAGACAAGCCTAGACTTCAAAAATGTGCCTTTCTGGCCACACACCTTTTTATCTACCAGATGAATAAAAAAATGCCAAAGCAAGTTTATTTCAAGGCTTTAAGGTAGAAGGTCGCCTCTTGTTAAAGCGTCTCTAGAAAAGAATAACTCAACATTAGTATTTGGTAGTTGTACAACATATGTCTCCAACAAAGTATGTTTCCATTAGTATTTAGGATAATATACAAACAATCATTTAATAGACACTTGTATTCATAAACTTATTAAATAGATGCTTAATGTTTGCGCGTTTAATAATAGACGTTTGAAGTATGCACGCCTATTAAATATGCGCTTGAAATCTCTTCCTTAATAAGAAAAGATAGGAGTTTTATTATCAGACGCATATTTAATATATGTCCAAAGCCATAAGCCTACTAGATATGCATCTAAAATTTAAGTCTTTGTTTAATAACCATCAACATCTAGATGTCTATTAAATGGACGTACGATTATTGGAGATTTTCATAATTATTCAACTATTAATATTTAGGAGTCGGATATTAAGGGCTTGATTGATTGAAGACGCTTTCAGCTAAGGTTGGCAATTAGAATCGAGAACCGAAAATCTGAACCGACCCGAACCGAACCCAACGGGTCTCGGGTCGGGTCTAGATGATGAAAAATACAATTAAAACCCGATCAAACCCGACCCCGAAAGACCCGATAAAAAAACGTTGAAATATATGTATTTTTAGTGTTACTATCTAATCGAATTTGAACCAACCCAACTCGAATCGAAGCTTGGGTCAGGTCTGGTCCAAAATTTTGAAATGTATAGTTCAGATCCGACAAAACCCGATCAGCCTAGAACCGAGACCCGCCGGGTCGGGTCCTGGTCCGGGTCCATAGGGTCGAGTCTGATTGTCATCTTTACGTTCAAGAAACTATATTGTAGGTCAAGCCAAAGCTACACCCGAGATCGATCAATTTAATTATGGAATATATTATTGTTATTCAAGGTTGCTTTAGGTAACACAAAACGATGTTGCTTACGTCAAACCTACCGCCGCCACATTCGCCCAACAACTGCAGCCACCAGGGGGCAAATACTACAACCTTATCGCCTCTTCTTTCATCGTTGCTTCGTCGCCTACTCCACCCTCTCCTAACCTCTTAGATTCTTTGGGTTATTGTTTTTTTTCTTATACTTAACTAGTAGTTCAAATTTTAAGTTAATTTGAATTAGTTTAAAGTTAATTTGATTGATTAATTTAAAACTTAAATAAATTATAAATATGGTTCAAATTTTAAATTTTAGTTAATAAAGTTGTTAAATTTTGTATTTCTATCAATGAAATAGCTAAATTCAACTATTTTTTAATAAAATATTTAAAATGAGTTGGATTATGATTTGAAAGAGGAGGAAAACCATGGTTTGGAGGACGGTTCAAAGGATGATAATGATAGTTTGAATACCAATGATAGTTCAGAGGATGATAATGATGGTTCAGTATCGGTTAAAATATGATCTAACAAGTAATCTTTATACATAATTTCATTTTTCATTAATTAACAAAACAAATGAAGATTAACACGTAAAAGTATAAGATAATGCAACATTACAATTAAAAAAAACACGATTTTAATACCAAAACATAAATGTAAAACATTTTATTTTAAACGAGCGTTACGGCATGCACTTCTCGCGTGAGTTGCTTATTTACAAATCTTGCATGTTTTGACTCATTCAAAATAAAACGATTTACATGTCTATTTTGATGTTGAAATCATGTGTTTTTTCATTTATATGATTTAATGTTGCAATATTTTATGGTTTTCAAGTGTGAATCTTCATTTTTATTTTTAATTAATGAAAAACGAATTTATGTATAAAGATTAGTTGTTAGATCCAGTTTTAAGCGATATTAAAACTTGTATAGATTGATGTTTTAAATTTATAAACGAAGTATATACCTAAGATCTTATTATTAAACTATGTCATGATCTAATAAGATGTGTAGATTTGAATTTTGAATTAGTAAATTTAACTTATTTATATGATCCTATATATTAGTGATATTAAATTTATAATATACATAAGGATATTTTCGGTAGTTCTACCAAAAAAGCGTGACACCAAATGTGTGTGTGTGTGTGTGTATATATATATATATATATATATATATATATATATATATATATATATATATATATATATATATATACACACACAATAAAGATGAGTTAAACATATAAAATTTGCAAACAAATAACTCACGTGCGAAGCGCGTGCCGTAACCCTCATATTTATTAATTCATGCGTTTTTATGTGCAATATAAATACCTTTTAACCGTAAATTTTATCATTTTTGTGGTGATATATATAACGCAGTTTTTATTCATCAAAAGAGCTGTTTTTTATTCATCAGAAGAGCTGTTTGTACAACAGGCGCACAAATTGACTGACGCCACTTAGCCCATCATCAGCCAGACCAAAATCGAACCCAACAAGCAAACCAGCTCCACTTGTCTATACAAACAAAATAGGGGGCAAGAGGTGGGGAAAAAAAAAAAAAACCTAAAACCTCCTGCCCAGCAGCCAAACGCAGAAATAAGAAAGCAGTAAACTCAAAAGAACGCATTAGATCGTTCATGCCAACTGCCGCAGCCTTCTCCAGAACTTCTCCTTCGGTTCTTCTGCGCGAAAAGAAACAACGCATTGGGTTTGGGGGTGATTCTCTAATTTAATCAATCAGCTCAGCTCAGTACCTGAATCAATTCAGGTAATTTTTTTCATTTGCTTTCAAACTATTGGATTGAAAATTGATTCTTGGAATGAAAAACCCTATTTTTTTGGGTTGCAATTTGCATTATTGCACTGTTATCTTGTGACAATAGCATTGTTTTCATGATAAGATCAGAATTAATTTTTGCCATTGATTGAACATATTTCTTTAGGTACCGTATTACTGAATTAAGGAATTTGACTAACGTATAGCCTATTCCTCCTGCTTGTTCATAGTACGTATAACCTATTCCTCATGGTTTGCGATCAGATTGTCCTGTGTATGCGCGTAAGTTCCACATTATTCCATGTTAAATGACCCCTAATCTTAACATGATATTTTTTGTTTGACTTAAATATAGTAACCTATGTAAAACTCCTAGTTTATCATACTATGTGGCCGGTCGGCAGCTTTAACGGGGCAGTTTATCATACTAATTGCCCCGTTTTGATTTGTTTAGCTTAATTAGTAAATTTAGGTTTTTATAAATTTTAAAAATTAATAACTTGTGCAAATGAGATTTGCTTGATACACGTTTTTTTCCGTTGCGATCGTATCGAAGTGCTCTACGTAGTGGAGTTGGTTTGAACTGAATTAGAGCAATTTATATTTTTTTTAATTTTATTAACATTCCGTTAAAATACCCCGCTTAAATGGTCCGCTTGAACGCGACATAACTCCTTTATAATTGGGAAGATTGATTTGGATTTTGAAGTTAAGGAATTTGACTCTGCGAAGACCCGTCGTGCACAACTAAGTTAAATGTTATGTATTGAAATGGTGAGGAGAGAGGATTTCGTTTCTCTTTTGAATATGAATTTACTTCTTATTATTTTGAATCTTTTCTTGTGGTCATTGTTTTGTAGTAGTAATTGAGCTTGCATTATAATTTTAAAAAATGGTAGCTTTAAAATTAGCCCATCCTGGTCTTAATTCCTGGGTCCGCCCTTGCCTGCCATCGCCTGCGCCTGCTCCAACTGCCAACCTTACCTGCCGTTGAAATCCTCAGCCCTCTACCGCCGTCAATCTCGAGCTTCTTCTTCTTAGTTGTTTGTCTCTTTTTTCCTTTAATATTTATTTATCTAAGTTTGTAGGTTAATAGTATCAAAACTGATTTGTGTTAAATTTGTTTGAAATTTTGAAGATGAGTTGTTTAGAACTTCACGTTTACAAATTAAAATCTGTTGCAAGGTTAAAAAAATAAATAGAACTGATTTTTACATAACATTTTGAAGCTAATTTGTTTATAACTTCAATTATAAAACTACTTTGAAATTTATTGTTTGTTTTCTACATAACATTTTTATTATATGATTTTTTCTAATATAAAGTAATTCTAATTTTTTTTAAAATAAAATGTTTAAACTGATTTGAAGTAAATAAATAAAAAAACTCAAAAAAAGATAACAAATCCAATCAATTTTGAGTTTTAACAAATCTGATAGTTTTTATAGTACGCATTTAGTATTAATTTCAGCTGCAGTTTTTATAGCGCATTGAAGGCATACAAAAAAGCGCATCTAAGGCACACAAAAAGGCACAAGTCATGTGCTTTTTTGCTGTGACTATATTGATTTTGATGTATATTAAGAGATTATTGGTGCATGAATAGGATTAGCCTATTTTTGTTGTATTTTTTTCAAAAAAAAATTTGATTCCTACAGAAATAAAAATGTCATGCACATGCGTAGGCATATAACCTCATATATATTCAATCTTGATTCTGTAGATATATTTAGATTACACATGTGATTTTGTTGTCAATCAGATTCAGAAAGCCATGTGTGCATATTTTTATTCTTAAATTGTAAGTTGTAACTATCATTATATTTTAGTTACCATCTAATTTAACATGAATAACCTTCTCAGTGGAAGTAATTTTCTTTATGTGATTAGCAAGTTTCATCTCACAGTTTTTCCCTTTAATGATACAGGAAGATCTCTATATATTTTTGTTAAACTAATAACTTTGAACATCTGATTTGAAAACCAAAAAAGTGTTAAATGATTTACTATAGGAGAGAAAATAGATTATACTAAAAAACATTGTTGCCAATTTTTTTAAAAGTTTACGATTTAAAATCTGTGATTCAGATCGGATCTCTCCCCTTACGATTCGATATATGTTCCGGTTCAAACTTAGTCAAAACTGCAATTACAAAAAACATTCAACTTATAATAACATTTCTAGCACACTTATTTGGAATCATAATTTCAGTTTTAATGTTTTCAACACAAAACTGAAATATAATAAGGGATAAAATTAAGTTTTATGTTAAGTTCTAGAAATTTTAACCCATTAAAGTCAATTTAAAGGTGCCCATATATCTTAAAATATGAAATTTTCTAATCCACGCTTTACGACTTGAATCCTGTTTCAATTCAAAGTTTGAAATTTATGATTTACGATTTGAATCCCTTTTTGAAAACCTTGCTAATTTTTTTTATACAGTTCTGTTTGATTTGCTCAACAATAACATTTTTATTAGACAAAAGAAGTTACACCTTTATTCATTATTCCAGTTTGGTTCTACATATGGTGAGGGTGAGGGTGTGGGTTATTTTGATATGTTCTATCACTGCAAGAAAAAATGGTTCGTTTGGAATAGTTTAATCCATGAGGTGACAGTGTGTTGGTTGGCATGCAAAATCTTTATGCTCTTAGCCCTTTTTTCATAAACCAAGATGTTATAGTATAGCTAACAGTGTCATAACTCATACAACTACTTAGTTATACCATATATGGTAGTGCCATAACTCATGTAATTACTTTGTTATTCTTAGCGTCACAACAACTATGTCCCAATGTCATTCATATTTAAATGTTTGTTTGCTAAATCATATGGCTTAACACTATAATATTTTATAAGATATAAAAGTTACATGTTTATCCATTACTCCAGTTCATTTCTACATATGGTGAGGTGTGTCTGAATTTTTGGTTTTTCGATGTGTTACATTTCTGCAAGAAAAAAGAACGATTTACTCAAAATAGTTTAAGAACTGGTTGAACTTGTAAGGCATGATTGATCTAGATTTCTCTAATTACAACAATAACTTGGTGATTTAATTTGAAGCTGAAAACACTTGCTATTTCCCCCTTTTATAATTTATTTCTTGTTCTAAGTTCGCATTTTGACTTAAATTCTCAGATTGGTTTTAAGCTTTTGTAACTTTTGTACACTTATACTTTAGAATAAACCTGATAAAAGGTAGCTAAGCATATCCTATTCGTCCTTGGTAGTTAAAATTTAATTGGATATCCTATACCAACTTAGTATATGATCCTTCTTAGTGGTGGTAAACTATATGATAGAAAATGAATTGTAAGCATGTAAAACTTGCGTTTTACTTAAATTTTGCAATTGATGAAGCATGAGAAGTAACTGTTTCTATTTGCATCCACCGCCAAACCCCTCTTTGGATTGGACTTTGTTCTGTACCTTCAGGACCTTTTGGAAGGGGTCCTTTTATCAGGTAGTCCGGGTTATTTTTGAATTAATTTTTTTATTTTTGTTTGCTACGTTTTAGAGATATTGATGAAGCATACACTGTATCTGTTTCTATACGCATACAAGCAAGAAATCATGAATTATTTACTATTCAAGATTTTTATATTCACTGCAAATACACCATCTAAGATAGACGGCTAGTAATACAAAACATAACCCAAGTTTGTTTGTCTCTTTTGTGTGAGCGAAGGTATTATTGATTCAAGTTCTACTTAACATGCTTTTGATTTAATATGTGGAGATAATTCTAAGTCCATGAAGGTCCAGTATCATCTTTTTAAATATCATCCTAAGATAACGTATTATTTTTCATATTTTACTGCAATTGGATCTATGTTTATGTGGAGTTATAAAACAATGTGGTTACGCATATAGAAAAATACAAGAAGAATTGTAAAATAATAACAATAACTAGAATAATAATAAAACCATAAACTTGGACTGAGCATGAATTAATTCCCTTTTCATATGGTAGTACTATATAGGTCTCTGCTCATATTTTCTAATAATCATTATTGTTAAGTCGATAAGTACAATCAAGCAAACTCTAGCATGGTACAATATACGATAGAAAAGGAATGCTAAACATATAAAACTTGTTTTTTATTTTTAGTACTATGTTGTATTATCTGATGGAGATTTTTTTTGGGCATATATATCTTATATTTTGTATGCAACACCACCCTCACATACATTTGGGATTGTTCCTGATTCACTCTGCAAAGTAGAAGCCTCTACGTTGATGATGATCGAAAATGGATACTACCTCAATTTTTTATGGATTAAAGACTACTTAAGAAGTGATATGATGAACATTTTGTTCTTGAATTTGAGATTAAGTTTATACCTGAAGAACTTTTGTACTGAAGTATTTTATGAAGTAAACAAGCATATTCTTACCTTCCTTGATGCTTGAGTTACTCAATGATTTTGATTTTGATGACAAGCTGGTTGCTGCTGCGTGGGGTGTATATCTGTATAGCAGTTTCAGCATTTAATTGTTCTCTACAGTACAGTAGTTTCTAAATATTTTTAACTTCTGTTTCTACTAATGATTTTTTTCTTTTCTTTCAAACATGTTATCATTATCCATTCAGTGTGTGCACTGTACAGGTTACATACTAGTTATACTTGAAGCCAAAACCATTGGATTAACAGAAGTCCATAAAAGCCTGCTATCTTCTACTTTGCAGAAGCTATGGCAACCCACCAGAAAAGTTCCAAAAAATCTGGCGGATTCCAGTCCATGGGACTGATTCCAACTGTATTCAGAGGAGTGATGAGGAAAGGATACAAAGTCCCAAGCAAAATACAAAGGAAAACAATCCCTTTAATCCTTGCCGGCGCTGATGTGGTGGCCATGGCACCGACTGGTTCAGGAAAAACCGCTGCTTTTCTTATTCCGATGCTGCAGAAGTTGCGGGAGCATGTTCCTGGTGCCGGAGTTAGAGGATTGATTCTATCACCTACTCGGGATTTAGCTATTCAGACGTTGAAATTTACCAAGCAGCTTGGCAGATTTACCGGTTTGTTTGTTTTCACCCTTTGCTCGTGTTGTTGTTATGAATTGTGTTAATCAAAGTTATGTTGATCCATGCTATTATCTGAATTAGGAAATTAAATGTTAGTCTTAAGTCTTTTTTTTTTTTTTGGGGTGGGGGGGGGGGGGGGGGGGGGTAATAGCATAAATACGGGACCAGGGTTTTTGCATTTGTGTCAATGTAGGACTGAAGAAAATTTTGACATTCCTACTTTTAGCAAGATAAGGTTTGATCAGTAGAATGTAGCCATGTAGGTAGCACTAAATTTATAAAACTAAGGATGAATTTTGTGATTTATAATTAAATATAAAAGTAGCCATTAAGTGAAATTTAGGGGCTATTTTATTTCACCTATAAGTGCTAAGGAGCAACGCTTAGTAACTTAGTATTGTTCATCGGTTATAAGTGCTATCGCTTTTAGGCATTCACAATGTTTGTTTTTCTTAACAAAAAATTTCATATACTAGTGATGCATATTACATCCTTTGTTTTTCTCATCATTAAGTGCAATATGAAGATGCATTTGACTATTTTATTCTTACATGCTATGACATTAACATAAATCAATCCACTTAGCATGTAGTTTCCTACTTTTGAATTCTTGAAATGTTGTCTAATTCATACAAAAGTTGTTTTTAAAATACCTTTTACCAAAACAATTTTTTATTGTTTTCTTCTTAGAATATTTTTATTACTTGTAATCCAAAGTTTAAACTTTTTCATTTTCAGTGTCCTTTTAAGATTTTTTAAGTTATCTTAAAGTTTTGATTTTTTTATTGTAGTTTGCACATGGAATTTTGACTTTTTTTTCTTATTTATCTTATGATATTATTTTTTACAAGCATCTTTTGAAATCTACCTTGAACCTTTGTTTCCTTGCATTGAAGTTCCGTTATTTTTTTTTATTTCCTTACTTTTACCTTCGTGTAGTTGTGTAGTTATTTTAGTTGAGTTTTGTCACAAGTGATAAACTCTAGAGCATTCCAGGTTCCACACTTTTGCACTTCTAGGCGATGATCGCTTAAAAGGTGGTGCCTGGCGCAAACGGTAAGGTTACCCGGCTGGTAATCTGGAGTGCACAGGTTCGAGCCCTGGCCTCTTCACATAACGTGAGGGAAAGACTATGCGCGCTTGAATACGGGAGCCTTCGGCACTGGGTATCCACCTTTTTAGGCGATGATCGCTTGTGAGCGTATAAAAAAGTACTCTCCTGTCCGCGGGTGCGGCGCAGTGGAGAGGAGGCCTAACTTCCTGGTAAAAGGTCGATGGTTCGATTCCTACCATGCGCTTCCCCATCCTACATAAATTTATCCGGGGGTATGGGGGCTTGGATTAGCGGACGGCTTTACTGTACCCTCCTCAGGAGTTTACCGGTCCGCCGGGGTCTCCTGGGTTTTCAAAAAAAAAAAAAAGTACTCTCCTATCATGTGATGTTTTTTATATTCTGTATAAGAGTGCTACCACTTAATAAGTGTTCATCACTCCATTATCATTTCTAAGTGCACAAAGCATTTGTCTTTCCTGGTGACGTGCATCTATGCAAGTGCTGTAAATTTACTAATTTAGCCCTTTGTTTACTCATCATTCTCGGGGGCTATACAAATGATAAATTTGACCATTTTGTCCAAGGTTCGAGAACTCAGTTCCGATCTCAGTTTCGGTCATTTGAAATTTTGTTAGTTTCGGATGATTTTGTAAATTTTGAAGGTTTCTGTTTTGTTTTGGGTTTGGTCCAGATTTCGGTTTTTAGTAGTGTGAATAATTATTATAGCAATTAAACAAACCAAACTAAATTAAGCAAACTATCTTAACTAGATTAAACAGGCCAAATTAATTTAAGCTAACTGCCTTAATTAAATTATTTATTAAATATAAAAGCAGCCCAATCAAACCGCTTCTCCCCTTTCAGCCTTAAACAATGAATTATGAAATTTAATTATACCGCATACACATTTAAACCCATCCCACTATCTCCCATTTACTTTCAGCCCTAAATTTCAAATTCCCAGTTCTCGACAGTACCCCCCCCCCCCCCCCCCGCGCGCTTGAGTTCAAATTAAGAAAAGCAAGTAAAGTTATTGAGTAAATACAAGATTGATCGACCTCTAAAGAAAAACCTTACAAGATTGATCGATCTTTGAAGAAGAAGAAATGAAAGCTAAAATATTTTGATCTTTCTTTGATGTTATAAGTATGTATATGATCAAATCGCTGATAGATTCACAGTCCATGATTTTATCTTTATATATTATGGGCATCAAATAGCGTTCAAATAACATCATTAATTTAGCTTGGATCGACTTAAATAAGCCGTTTTTTGGCTTTCTAGAAGTCAAAACCAATTCATTTTCGGCTTCAATAAGTCAAAAATTGACTTATATAAGTCGATCTAAACGAGCCTTGAACAATACTAAAATCAACATGCGGTTTTCTGCGATTTGAAATATTGCTTGATTTATACAAAAGCTGTTTTAATATGGTGCATTTCACTAGAATAATTTTGTTGTTGTTTTTGTGAGAACATTTTGGTCAAAATTTGACTTGTCTTGATGTGACTTCTATTCTTAAGTTTTCATTATACACGCACATACATTTACATATATTTATTCAATTTATTTAACTTATCTTGTTTCAGAATTTTGTTTTCTCAAGCATTTATTAAGAACAACATGGATATTTTTTATCTTTATCTTGTTGGAATTTTTTGTTATATTTATTCCATTTATGCAACTTATTTTGTTTCAGAATTTTGTTTTCTTAAGCACTTATTAAGATTGGTGTAGATATTTTTAATCTTTATCTTGTTGTTTTATTAATTTGGATTTTCTTTTTGTTTTTTAATTATACACACGTATGAGCTAGAACCTGTACCACCTATTATTATTATGTCCGTACGGATAGTCATATTTACATCCACATCGAAATCATTTTTGGATATCGAATATCTCTATTCGCGGATATGAACGGACATTGGATAACAATCCTATCCGCTAAAGATTGATAAATCAAGAAATATAAATAAATAAAAAATTGGTTTAACAAATTTTTTCCAATCCCATTGATTGTAGAAGTTTGAAAAATAAACAAATAGAATGACAGTAAATATTTTTGAGCAATTAGTATGCATTAAATTCATATAATTTAAACAATTAGCTTAATTTAAAAAAAAATACACATCTATCGTTGTATTAAAATACACAAAGTATTAACTATAATCTTGATAAAAATTGGACATAATTTTCGGATGTGGATACATTTGTATCTGCATCCGTTTTTTTCAGATATCATATATATATATATATATATATATATATATATATATATATCTGCTTTTTAGATACGTGTGCATACGGATTTTAGATATTTTGGGCATCCATTGACAAACCCACCTTTTATTTAGCATCGTTTGTAGCCTTCTTATATCAGTCTTAAGTTTATATTTAAATATTTGGTTTATGTGACGGAAGAGAATAAAAGCTTGTGTCTGATACTAAGGGACTACAAATTGGTATTAAATAAAGGTGCCATCGTTCCTAGCTGTACACACATAATATATTATTTTGAGTTATGTACTTATGTTTGGTTAAATTTATTTTGTAGGGCCATTTTACTTTTTTAATAAAAATAAGTGGAGGTGCTATATGAAAAGCTCAGTGTTAGAGTTTGGTTTTTGCACTTTTTTTTTTACTTAACTAATAAGTGTTTGTCACTTAAAACTGCAGGAAATAAGCACCAAAATAGTTCAATTCACCAATTTATATTTGCACTTGTAAGTGACGATAAATGCTAAATACGTCCACCCCCTTGTACCTTATATATATTATTGGTCAATGATGAACCAAATATGGAACTACAGATCACATTTGCCCCATGCTGTCCAGGTTTTCATTTTGCACTTTGATTCTTCATAAGACTCCAGAACACGAACATATTGAGTTGACCAACTATCTGTAACTATTGGACAGAGTAGTTTTTATGTACATCTGCCATCAGTTCGAAGAGTGTTACAACTGGTTTTCATATTTTATTTGGTTATACTTTATTTATAGATCATTCATAGTTTATATTTGCATAACTCAGGGATACACATTTGTCACAGTATAAACTCTTAGAGAAAAAGCACTGTTGTAATATATAAATAATGTTTAAGAGTTTTCTTGTTAAATTTGAAATCTAGTTACTAGAGCAAGTTCTATATAAGCATGAAATATGTTTGATTATTTTGGGTATTGAGTAGTAGCATATTCTGAATTCTTACAGACCTTTCCACTAGTCTTTTGGTTGGTGGAGATAGCATGGAAGACCAATTTGAGGAGTTATCACACAACCCAGACATAATTATAGCAACTCCCGGTCGACTTATGCATCATCTAGCAGAGGTGGATGGAATGTCTCTTCGCACAGTAGAATACATAGTATTTGATGAGGCGGACTCTCTTTTTGGCATGGGATTTGCTGAACAATTGCATAGCATACTCCAACAGCTAAGTGAAACTCGCCAAACTTTACTTTTCAGTGCAACTTTGCCTAAGGCACTTGCCGAGTTTGCCAAAGCTGGTCTTCGCGATCCAGAACTTGTTCGCCTTGATGATGGTATTAGCCCAGATCTAAAGCTAGCATTCTTCACAGTACGCCCAGAAGAAAAAACAGCAGCTTTGTTGTATTTAGTTAGGGAGCAGATTGCTTCTAACCAACAAACAATGATATTTACTTCTACTAAGCATCATGTTGAGTTCTTAAATACAATTTTTAAAGAAGAGGGCGTAGAGCCTTCTGTTTCATATGGTGATATGGACCAGGATGCACGTAAGATACACATATCAAATTTTAGATCTAGGAAAACCATGATACTTATTGTCACCGATATTGCTGCAAGAGGACTGGACATTCCCTTGCTTGACAATGTTGTGAATTATGATTTTCCTCCTAAGCCTAAACTCTTTATACATAGAGTTGGTCGTGTTGCTCGGGCTGGTAGAACTGGAACTGCATATTCATTTGTTACACCTGAAGACATGCCTTACCTGTTAGATTTACATCTATTTCTATCAAAGCCATTGAGGCCCGCTCCAACAGAAGAAGAGGTTCTTCGTAATGCTGAAGAGGTTTATTCGAAAATTGATCAGGCTCTTTATAATGGTGAAACAGTATATGGTCGCTTTCCTCAAACTGTTATAGACCTAGTTTCTGAAAGAGTTAGGGAGATCATTGATAATTGCACAGAGCTGGTTACATTGCAGAAAACGTGTGCAAATGCATTTCGGTTGTACACGAAGACCAAGCCTACTCCTTCAAGTGAATCAATAAAAAGAACAAAGGATTTGCCACGAGAAGGCTTGCACCCTATTTTCAGAAGCTCACTTGGCTCAAATGAATTGACCGCGCTAGCTTTCACTGAACGCCTGAAATCATTTAAGTTGGTGCTTTCATTATTTGACCTTCCATCACCATATCTTGTCAATTGATAGTATCTGTTACCATATAACATGTAGCGACTAAATTTTAACTTCTGAAATATTGCATGGCAGACCAAAGCAGACCATTTTAGAGTTTGAAGCGGAAGCTGCTAAATCAAAGAATGCACAGGTGGTGGTCTATTTTTAACATTTGGTCTTTTATATCTGAATGCATTTGCCTCTTAACATAGTTGTTTGATCGCTTTGTCTATGCCATCTCCAGTAGCATAATGTGTCAGTGTCAATGCTATTGAGTGATCAGTAAAATTTGAAGCAAAAATTTATGGATTTATGATTGTCCATACTTATCTTCAGTGCCATCTGAAATTTTTATTGGATCTCAATGCATTTTCCTTGAGCAACAAAGATAAATAAACAAACTAAAAATAATATTAATGAGTAAATCTGTTCCTCTTGCCATCCTTTTTTGCCACAAGGGATCATTCTACCGAGAAACTTGTGACATCCATATACAACGAAATCAATTTGAACATCATGTCTAATCAACAAGTCTTAAGAGAGTCCACACTGAAAGAACACTTCTTAACGTAGATGAACAAATGTTCTTAGTTCTGATTTTTTTTTTTAAAAAAAAAAAAAAATCATTCTAGCTATGAATGTGTAATGTACTGCTAGTTGTGTTAATTTCATGTCTGATATAAAACTACAGTAGTATACAACATACCAATTAAATTTTAATTTGCTATTTCTTGAATCGAATCCATTTCAGGGTGCTAACCAGTGCCTTGATATTATGCGAAAAAAGAGAGCTGTTCATGAACATTTGATCAGTCTTGTACAAGAGAAGAGATCTACTGATAAAAAACCTAAGGTATGGCTCTATATCTGTATACACGTACATTTTCATATAGAGAGAATTTATATATAGACCATTTACCAAATCGTTCAGTTACTTTGTTTAACACCGCCGTTCATCTTACAATTAACAAAACTTGTATGATAATCTTATTATCCTAAATTCATTGGATTGCAGTTCTTATTCACAAGGTAGCATCCGGATCAATTCTAATGATTTTTTTTTTTTTATATATATTTTTTTGGGTAGAAACATTAAATCCTTACGCATTTATCATATTCTCCAGTATAGTCAGAGGGCATTTTTTATTACCATCTTTGCTGATCGTGCAGCATAACTCTGTTACTTTTTATAATTGATTTCTTTGCCTTTTATAGACTCGGTCTGCCTTATAAATCATTGAGTAATTATTTTTGGAATCAGTGTAACCTTTGCTGAATTTTCATTAAGTAATTATTTTTGAAACGTAGATGCTGTTCTTTTAATAGTTAACACAAATATACTAATTAGCTCAAATAGATGATAGAGCCTTCTGTATTTTCTCTTACTGCTTTTCTTTTTTGCATTGAAATCAATGCACCTTTATATGTTTAACGTGGTATTGACCTCAATAACCCGTGTGCCGAACAAGTTCTGGGTCTCTCAAACGAACTATACATTCCATATCTGAAATAAGATTTTGATCTGTATATGAAAGGAGTTGTTGCCTCTCAAAAAATTCCTTGCAAAATTTTGATTGCTTTTCTTTTACTGCATTGGAGTTTCCATCTTCATGGTCATGAACCCCCTTTTTTATTTGCTATTGATATTTAGAATATCAGCATGGAAAACAGTACTCGAATGAGGTGATGATTACACAGAATTGATTAGTGCATATACTGAGTTGATGTGCCATTTTTATGCTCTAGTGTATTGGTTTCAATTGGCATATGCTATTTTCTGTACATGTGCCAAACTTGTTCTGGTTCATCGAGTACTTTGACTTTTCTTGCAATTTTTACGTATCAAAGCTACAAGCCTCCAAAGCATGCCTTTTCGAAAGTTGAGTATGTAGATGGTAGTATAGATTAGTACCATAAGTCTTAGGTAGTACACAACATACTACATGAATGTATGTTTGAATCACGCTACGCAAGTTTCGAATCTGTGACCTCTCGCACCAAAATCAATGCTCCTAAATGCTAGGACAATGGTGATGGTTAGCACGTCTAGTTTCGTACAAATAAACCAACTAATTCTGTAATGTTCATGTTGCAGGAAGAGAAAGAAGAGGACACACTGTCGAAAGACTGGGACAGAAAAGGTTGGTTTGTATTTGAAAGCCATAGTATTTGTCAAATGCTTTTATTGTATATTATGTGTGTCTGCTTATTCAAGACTACAGTTTTTAGTTATGCTGTCAAAGGCCTCACATAGGTTCTCATTCATGTGTCAAATCTTGTCATATCCCTCTTATTCATTGTTGCTGTTGACTCCTTGTGCTTATTAAAAATTAATGGTTAGCTCTCCGCTTGTTACAACATTGGTTTTTGGAACCTTAATTTAAAAGTCTACTGACTTTTATTGCTTAGTTTCTTTACTGTAAAAGAGAGTATGCATGTTTTCAGTAGATCGGGTATACAATATTTTTTATAGAAAAATGACCACTTGGTGGCTAAATACTGATATATTTTTAACATAGTTTATTAATTTCCTTGAACTTAAAATTAATTAAAAATTATCTGAGGACTTGATGTCCTTAAGGTCATCCAATCAGTGCAGCTGGGTCTGTTTGGGGTTAATGACATGGACTTGTTTTGGGTGCTGTGTAGCCTAGTATTCGGAAATTATTATGGCAGCACGAACGTAAGCATGAACCTACGATTGCCATATAATAACGACTTCTTGTTTATTACTAAGGTTTCTAACAATGCTAAGTATGCTCCAAGTCCATTTCATTTTATCGTTGCTGATTTTCTTTTTTCGGTTTCTTCAGAATCACTTTTATGTGCAGTCAACTTTGCTAATCACAGCCATTTAACTTGTTTGTTAGCCATGTAATCTGGAATTCTTCTAACCATTTGCAGAGATTTGTGGTTTAAAGAGAAAAGCAGAAAGCTTTAAGGATGATGAGTACTATATAAGTTCTATCCCAACAAATCAGGTATGTAACATAAGCTTCCTGAATGTTTTTTGTTACTGTATACAAATCAACGGTTACATAATCATAAGGTCATAAAGTTTAGAGGAACGAACTAGTAAAGACATGATGGGCTTATCACAACACAAAGTTAAGATATTTTACCGATTGTCTCCAAAATGGATAATAGTGTATATATTCTACATATATACCTTGTTTGAATAAAGAGTGGTCTGCTTAAAATTAAATATCACTCTTGTTATCAACCAAAAAAAAAGAAAAAAAAGGAAAGAAAAAGAAGGAAAAAAGGAAAAAGAAAGAAGAAGAAGAAAAAAGGTCACACACATCCGTGTTTGAGTAGGTAATTCTGGCCAGGAATGTATATCCCTGGCTTATTTGTAGACTTCAGATTTTATCATTTTGTTTGGTTCCAACTTCCAAGTAGTGTAAAATCTTTAGTTGTTTAGACTCGCATTATATATTTCAGCTTTTGGTAGTGTACTGACTTAACAAAATGATAAATTAAGCTTCAATGTTCTTTTCTTGCCAGCACCATGAGGCAGGATTATCAGTGAAGAACAATGATGGTTTCGTATCCAACAGGTACATGAGACCTAATTACAATCTTAACCTTTAATTTGAATAACTGTTGGGTGATAGTTCACTTTATAATCTGTATAGTCAGAACAATTGTAACTTTCACATGTAAGTGCAATAAACTATCTAATAAGCATGTATCTCTAAGCAAACTCTTTGACCACTTGGTACTAACTTTATATTCTCCAGGATTATAGTCGTTATACAAGGACCAAGTGTATTTTAAATCAGAAAATTGGTTTATTGTATAGAACTCGGATATAAATGGTTTTAAATGTCTAAACTAGTGGTCAAGGAACTTGATTACTGTATGCTAGCTACTTCATACTTTTTGATCTTATTTTAAAGTGAACTATATAGTGTATGCAGTCAGTGTGAATCTGGAAACCTGTCCATTTGATCTTTACAAGTGGCAGTATAAACTATGAGTGGCAGTCCACCATCTTGTAGTGAATGTTGCAAACTTGACTTTTTCCTCTCCAATTTACAGACTAGATGCTGCTGTCCTTGATCTAGTTGCAGATGATAACACTGGAATGCAAAAGCAAAAGGCATTATATCATTGGGATAAGGTATACACGAAATATACGGATACTAATTGATTTATCTGTCTTGTTATTAAACTTGTTGTGAAACATAATTCTTTATTAATAACATCGAAGTTTCTTTTTGTTGTTGACAGAAAGCTAAAAAGAAACATAATTCTTTATTAATATTGAAGTTTCTTTTTGTTGTTGACAGAAAGCTAAAAAGTACATCAAGCTCAATAATGGAGAGCGAGTTACAGCTTCAGGGAAGGTAATATGTGACAGTCTGTTGATTGCCATGAAATTTTATTTTGAGTGCAAATTAAATATCATACGATGTTCCTGCTTTTCAATTTTGATTCTGCCTTGTGTTGTGTTAAGAAATTAATTCATCTGACTGAAAATTTAGTCAGCTGGGCCAATTTTTCGTACGGTTTAGCTGACTAAACCCTTTCATTCTAAAGTATACTGGGGTAAACAAATTATCCTCAATTTGGTTAAATATACCCCCACCCCAACCCTCCTTCCTTCCCTCTTCTAGATGGTAACTGACTTGAGCATAAATTTGCTGTCCGTTTTGTGAACAGATCAAGAATGAAAGTGGTGCAGTAGCAAAGGCTGGAAAAACTGGAATCTATAAGAAATGGAAGCAACAGTCACATAAACAGATAGCTCTTGATGGAAAAAGTACGGAAGAAGTCAGCCAAGATAGAAATAGCCATGCAGGTACTGCTATCTTTTTGTTGCCATCGTTAGTTGGTTCAAACTTTAGTATCATACCATGTATAATATATTTTGGCATGTGAAGCTAAGCTGTCAATATCGAATACTACTGGTCTTATCTTGCATAAGGATCTTTGGTGATTTTCCCTTAAATTATCAGCTAAAAAATAGGCGACACTATACAGTATGATATCTCCTTACCGAACATAATCCAAAAATATATTGGGTAAAGTTGATGAACGTACCTAAAGTGCTATGAATTTAAAAGAATGATGCCATTTCCCTTTCAGTATACCAAATTTTTAAATATTTTTCATCAATCATGAGTTTCATTTATAAAATGAATTTTATTTTAGATGAACTACAAAATTGGAATGTGTAAAAGAAAGGTTTGAAGCATAGTTATCAATGGCATACAATGCAAAATGATGCAGAGCCTCTTTGGACTTGGCGCATGGCGCGGCAAATGACGCTTACCTTTTTAATTTACTGCGTATGCGTAGAATTTTCTTTTATTAATTTAATATATATAATGGCACCAAAGATTGGTGGCATAAACACCCAAAAGATTAATGAAGAGAGGAAAATGAAGAAAATAAGCAAAAATGTTGAAGGAAATCATACACAACGATTATAGTGGTTCGGGTAATTGATGACCTACGTCCATTTGCACTTTGCTTATCTTTCTCTTGAAATTTACCAAGTTGATCTTATGGATCGATATGGAAGGATCGGCGATGATCTGTAAGATTGCAGAGATTATATGGAAATATGTTAAACGAGCAAAGAGTCCTTTGAACAACGTCTTTCCTCAATTTATAGCTATAGGTCATCATAATTTTCTCCACAATGTTTGCGTCCATGTTCTCCAAGTTTGAAAGGAGCTATGCTAGAAATATTGTGATCACATCATCAAGGTTTAGTGGTCGGTACCGATCAGAGAATAGAGATCGGTAGCGATCATTAAAATTGATGGGAAAATCTTCCTTGACTCCCAGATGTTGTTTGCATGTCTTGCATCTTGGCTTTTAGCATCAAGTTGTGTCGACATGAGCTTAAATTTGAGTGAATACTTTGACTTGAATGTTAGTTGATAACACTTGATTTGGCTATCAAGTGTTTGGGTTGTTTCTATCTAGCGAATCACTCCATATGACATCTACTAGGTCACAAGCACTTTAAGTTCATGCAGTGTGAATATTGAGTTTGTGAAGTTGGGAATCAGTAACGATCCTAGATCATGGATCGGTACTGATCTATGCCTTAGCATTGATCTTGGACGACGATCCTGCGATTGAAGTGGGTCGGTGTTTTGAAACTTTATGGTCTCATGAATTTGCATATTGATCTTGTCCGATATTTGGTTTGACAGTTAGCGCTTTGGATTTATGCTTGATGATTTTGTTGTTTAGCCGACATGATCCCATTCAAACTTGGCTTGGACAAATGGCTGGATAACATCTGCCTTCTAAAGTTCATCTTATTTAACAAGATATGCTTTGAATCGAGAAAAGAGGTCAAGGTCAACGAATTGTCCAGTTAATTCAAATTCACCTATAAATCCAAAATCATTCTCGATCGTTACGGCTAGGGATTCGGGTTCTTGCCTAAGGATAAGTCATAAATATTCATGGTTCCATTTTCTTTTGGAATTACCATATCATATATCATATTGTAAATCAAGATCATCCCGTGTTCATTCGGGAGTTAATAATTATCAAGATCAATGTTATCCTTTGTTTGCCCAGGGGTTTATTATCATGATTTGAACATGTATTGGGTAATCAACGGTCAACAATTGTGCACGTCCGTCGTCCACTGTCATCAGTTGGAACGTGACTTATATATTGTCTAGCTCAGATTCGTATCCTATTATAAGAATGTCCAGTTGAATCTAAGCAGTGAGTTAATCTGACAATTGTGTTAGTCTTTTCTTAACCAGATGTCATACAAATCTAATGTCCAGTCCTCGACCTCTGGATCTTTTCTCCATATATTCAGACTGCTCTTCGATCTGTTTGAACTCTTGATGAGTCCAATCCACTCGCTTTTCGACAAGGGGACCCAACGTCTAAGCAGGTCTATCCGCTTACTCTTCGGCCAGGGGTTTAACCTCGTACAATCCCAATCTACTTGCTCTCCGGCAAGGAGACTTGCATCTTATGGTCATCGCTTTGTTTTTCCGGACAAGAGTACCACCATTGACATTAGTCATCACATTCAAGTGATTTTCAAAAATCAAGATTCATTCATTGGACTCAAATTCAAATATCAAACAAACGTCGTCACAACCATTTTATTGGGCCTACAGCCTCAACTAACTTAGAGCATCCGACTGAGATCTCATACAAGAGTAAGTGAATCGACTCGACTGTAATTCTGCATCATTTGTTGAAAATAAAAGTAAAGTGTGAGAACTTAACCTAGCTTTCGGCCATTCCAATCACGAGATAACTGACCTCAACCTGGACCAATCCTCACGTGTTGTTGCAGTCTGTTGTTCCTAACTTGCTCTTCAAACAAATCACAGAGATGTCTACAATCATTTAGTTCATGCTCATCCAACTCATGGAATAATCAATATGTTTCCATCTTATTTGATCTATCGGTTTTCTCTTTACCGGTTTTCGATGGATCTATCCTTCGATATCATGGTAAATCCTTTCTTGGGTTTTGTTTGGTTATGTGTAAAAAGAGAACTTTTGTTCCCTCTTTGCTGTTTTGTTCCCAAAAAACCATTGTGAGTCTTTCGCTCTCCTTTGTCTTTATTAAACCCATTTCCGGATGGTCCTGCTTCATCCTGCGTCAACTTATGTGTCCTTCTGATGCAAGTATATCTCCGCTTTATGGTAAAATTCCGCTCAATCTACCTGCTGATCCCTTTTCAAAGCAACCTTAAAATCCGTTTTCTTGGCAAATCCTGAAACTGCCGCCATCAGAATCACCGATGGATTTAGCCTTTTAACTGTCGTTGCTATCGTGTTAAATATAGTTAAATAACCGCTAAGGGTCTCTTTGGCCCTTTGCTTCACGTTTGATAGCATTATCACATTTTTGGATCGTGAAATATAAACACTGAACTATTTCATAAACCTATCCACCAATTCGGTCCATGTGCTGATAGATCCATTTTTCAACTGTCTAAACCACACAGATGCTGATCCTGTTATATACAAGGGGAAACACCGTCCCGTTGCCTCTTAAGATGCACCCGACATCTCCATAAGTTGGATATATCTCATTAAATGAATCATCAGATCAATCTTCTTATCATACATTCCCAACATCATCAGTTTTAAATTGGGTGGATTCCTCGTGTATCAGATGTTCTTAGTGGAAGAGCTTCTGTTCACATCCTCCATATTCTGGTTTGGTAGTGCATCTCTCATTTCATTACTATTTCAGCTATTATGTCATTATCATCTGACAGCAGTCTCTGCTCTGCATATTCATTTTGCCTTCATTTTCCATGAGGAGATTCCGCCACGTATTCCTCTGGTTGCACATCTGCATTCTAATTTGTGTTTCGTTGTCCAACAATATTCCTCAAATGAGTATCTTCGAGTCCTCGATTCCAGCTGTGTTTTTCCTATCTCTTGGCCGTTGATTCTAGTTTACAACAACCTCGATTGTTTCCCATTCTTCTGAAGAATCCTTTCATTATCTCTTTCTGGAGGACTACCCATTTCTTTTGCATTTTCGTCATCATCATTCCCATCTCAACTCTGATTATGTAGATGGATGGGTAGTTAGACCGTGAGGACACATCTTGGATGCCCCCGTCTCCTTGTTGGCTTTCTCCGAGCGCAATTTCCCCGATTGGTGGTTTCGTTCATTTTTCTAGTTTCACATTTCAATCCATTGAATTAAGTATCCTTTAATGATATCATCAAAATGTTTACATCAAAAATTGGCGTACGCACCCAAAAAATTAATGAAGAGATAAATGAAGGAAATAAGCAAAAAGGTAAAAAGAAAACAGACAACAGTCATAGTGATTCAGCCAATCGATGCCCTATATTTATTTAGAATTTGTTTTTTCCTGAGATTTACAGAGTTGATCTATGGATCAATATTCAGAGATAAGTTGTAATCTGTGTGAAATTACAGACATTATATGAAAATTTGTTAAACAAGTAAAAATCCCATTGGACAATGCGCGCGTGCTTTTGTATTTATAGCTGTAAATCACCCAAATTTTCTCCATTATGTTTGCGCTCATGTTCTGTTTGTCCACGAGGAATTATGCTGAGAAGATCAGGGCAATATCATCAAGTTTCAGGGATCGGTACTGCTTCATAAAGTTGATTGGAAAAGCTCAACTCTTGGATGTTGTTTACATGTCTGCATTTTCACCCCATCAAGTTGTGTAGACATGAGCTTAAATTTGAGTGAATACCTTGGCTCACATTTTGGTTGGTAGCACTTGATTTTTTTGAGTGTTTTGATTCTTTTTGGTCAGCGAACCACTCTATATGGCATGTACTAGTTCGTAAGCATTTTAAGTTCAGGCAGTGTGAAGCGTTGACGAATTTGAGGATTGGTAGTGATCCCTAATCATGGATCGCAACTGATCCATGGTTTAGTATTGATATTGGCCTTCGATCTTGCGGTTGAAGTGGGTCGGTGTTTTGAAGTTTTTTTGCTAGTTTTATGAGTTCACATCTTAATGTTGTTCGATATATGAGTTCGGCAGTCATTAATTTAGAATTCTGCTTGGTAGTTTTTCTGTTTGACCGACTCGATCGGTCCGAAAATGATTAGACCAAAATGCTGGATGGCATATAACAGTAAAAAAAAAAAAAAAATTATCTACTGAAATGTGTGTAATAAATATTTTTTAGGCATTATGCGAAATCTCATCATCAAATATAATATCATAAGCATAAAATTTCACATATAATAGTGTTTAATCCAAAATTCAAGGTAATTGTTCATATTATTGATAAACTAGAAATATTAATTTGATTAAACAAATATATTTTTCTAAATTATTGTCTGCAACGTTAGATTTATAAGCTTCCGCATCTTACTCATTTGTTTCATATCGATTAACCATTTCTTGATGCGGTCATAACATAAACAGACAGTTTGAAGTTCGTTGAAGATTAGTTTGAAAAAAAAACATTCATTTGAGATTTTTGTTCGGTATAGCAATAATTAGAACAGATGGTTCGAAGTTCGTTCGAGATTAATTTAGAGAATGCGGCTATTCGAGATTAATTGTCTGGTGCGAGAGTGGTAATTAGACATGTAGGGCCAGATTTGGATCCGGCCCTCGGGTTTTGTAGTGTCTAACTTGTACATTTTAAAACCTTGATCGACCCAAGGTTCTATTCGGTTAGGTTCCGATTGGGTAATAATACTAAAAAATGCTTATATTTTCTTTGTTTTTTGTTTAATCTTCCAGATCAGACTGGTTTTCATATTATTTATTAGATTTGATCGGAGCCCATTGGGTTCCATCGGTTTGGTCAGGATCTGCGGATCTAGGTTTTAATTGTTTATCATAGTTTGATGCGGCAATGATATAAGTATATAATTAAAATTAGTTGGAGATTTTAATCGTGCAAGGAATTGAAGTGGTAAACTGAAACACCAGTAAATGCTTTTGTCTTGTCTTGGTTAAGTAGCAGAAAATATAGTAAATTTAAAAAATAAGGCACGCCGGTCATTGCTGAAAATGTAAATTGCAAGTCCTTTATTTTAGGCCAATTAGCTGACTTGAATATTTCCAAAATGCATGTACTCTAAAACAGGTGGTGACCGGATGAGGGGGAAGAGATGGCAATACAAAGGGGGAAAGCACAAGCGACAGTTGCCAAATGCAGATGTTCCTTCAGAGATCAAAAATCCAGAGCAAGTTCGTAAAGGCAGGCAGGAAAAAGCCAGTAAGATATCCCTTTTGAAGGGCAAATCGTCCAAGGGCAGAAAATTCAACAGTGGAGGAGGGAATGGTAAAGGTAAAATGAAGGGGAAAGGTAGAGGGAAGGGGAAAGGGAAATGATAAAATAAAATACTTGAACAGCAAGCTTATCGCATTGAGAAGATTGACACGGCAGTTGCATGGCAGGCAAATGTGGAGAAGTGGAGAAGATAAATTTTGCTCTACTTAATTTGAGGCTTGACTGCGTTGTGATGTTTGTTTATTGGAGGATGATTTCAGGTTTTACTAAATGATACAAGTATTGATTTGCTATGTTTGGCGTAGTTTTAGCAAACTGTTTCCTTTTTGTTTTGTGACAGGGCCAGAAAATTGTGATTTATTGTTTAGTTTGATAAAATTTTGATTTGGCTGTCACAAAAATGAGATTATTAGTATGTCTGATTAATTGATATATTTGGTTGAGGGATAGTTTGTCAGACACCACCTGTTTTGTTTTTTAAAGTCAGATTCAGATTTTTAAAACGCTTTGCAGAAATATCTCATAAAATTAACGTGGTTTATGTTATGTTGTGTTTTTGAGTTTTAAACATTATTATAAAAAAATAAAAAAAGGTGAGAGATGGAGGAGATGGAATGAGGATGAAGAGAACGACGGAGAGGTTGATGGGAGGTCAAAAGGATGAATTATATATCGTTCATTCGTTATTTTTCGGAACACAAGATATACAAAAAATTGTTTCACATTTTATATTTAATTTCATTTTTTTTAAATGATTGCTTTTCATGATGTGTATGGATCATTTGTATTTTTGTACAGATGAAAGCTCAAAACTAAAAATACAACTTAAACGCATTTTAAAATTTGTGATTCTTCATAATATAAACCTGTATTAACGGTAATTTAGTTTAGTCAATGCCAAATAATATAGGAATGTATATTGTAAGTAAAATAGTTGCCTTGGAATTTCAAACTCGGGAGGAAATTTAAGAATGTTCTTTTGTGTTTTCTAGTAAGGCTTTAAATTTTGTACGAATGTCCGTTTTCTATCCATGTCCGTGGCCGAAAAACATTCGTCCGAAATCGTTTAAGACACGAGTTAAGACAATAAAATTTATTTGAGAAAAATCTTGTTATATTCGTGTTCGTTCGATTTCGTTTGAATTTCTTATACTTCGGTATATCCGTTGTGTTCTTTAAAATATTTATACATCAATACACAATTATATTATAGAAATAATGTAATTGACAAAAGTATTATTAAACATCATAAAATTCAATATAAAATTCAATGTTCACCGGTGTCAGATCGAGTCTGTAATCGAAAATTGTTCCTTCGATTTTATTTAGAGCACGATTAGTGCAATAAAATTTGTCCAAACATAATTCTTACTCGGCTCGTGTCCGATCCGATTTTATTTAGGACAGATACTGAACATAGCTCTGCCCGGTTAGGTTCAACCGATTTACTCTTATTTGTAAGGAGGTAGAAGTAATTGAATTTTGAGAATGCGAATGGTTCACTGAATTTAACGTAATGGTTCTGCTACTTTTTTTTAATTGCTTTCCACATGATTTACCTCTAGCTTGCCAACATATGTGATAGTGGAAAGACGTGCTCCTATCTGATAAGAGGTCAGAAGTTTGAGGCCTACTCTAACTACTATGTTGTATATTAACCAATTTTTTTTTTTTTTTTTTTTAAAAAAGAATGATTTACCTCCAACTCCAATTTTTTCCCTTTGTATCGATTTCTATTGATGTGTGGACTAAAACAAAGTCTAGAATAATGGGTTCTGAATAATGGGTATGAAGAGGGTTGTTATATGAGAGTAGCATCTATATTTTGTTGTGTTGATACTATCTTTTCCTTCTATTTCAATGGGTATTACGATACATGCTTTGCGCGTTAATTATTTCTTTATAAATTATATATATTTAATCATGTTTATACATTGTAATAGTTGTAGCATAGATTTCTTTTTCCTTAAGTTCTGTTTCTATTATTGATTAAGAAAGAGCTAATTTGTTAAGCAAAACTTATGTTAATGTCATATTAAAATTTAATTTGGTATTATTTATAGAGATGCATTTAATTTGTAAGATAAGCTTATTTGTCGGATCCTATTATTAAGCGATGTCATGATTTTAATAATCTTTATTAATAGTTGTAATACCCATGGTGTCGTATTTAAATTATTATTTTTACAAATGTCCTTTAAGATGTATTACAACAATTGATATTCTTTAAAATATGATATTTAAATTATTATTTTTACAAATCAAAATGTTTGGAAGTACCACTAACTTGAAAATAATCATAAATATCCCTTGAAAGTAGGATCTAAGAATTAAATTTTGTTTATAAATTTAAGATTGTCTATAAGTTGCATATAACTTTAAAATAACTATTAATATCGCTTAAAATTAGGGGCTAAGAATTAAATTTTATTTACAAAATCAAAAGATTCATCTAAAAATGCTATCAAATCTTATCGCTTAAAAGTGGTTAACCAAATAAGCTTTTTTTATAAATACAATTTTTTATCGACTAATAATATAATAAAAAATAATGATAACAATTAGACGTTGTACTGTAGGAAAAAAATTCAAACTAACAAAACGTAATTTTAAACTAAAAAAGTAGTTGAATATTTGTGTAAATCGTTATCTCAATCATGATGAAAAATATACCACCGTCTCACGCGAAACGCGTGCCCTAACTGTCATATAATATCTAAAGGTGCATTTTCGATAGCTTATGTGCATATAAAAAAAATGTAACATCAAAAGTATTACAACGATTAATGATGATATAATACTTTTGCTTTCTTAAAAGTCAAATGCACAGGATGAATATTGAATAACTTGATACTGATATATAATTTTAAAACTGAAATCTATCTACATCTGTGTACAAAAACGGATAAACCAAACATATAGAAAAACATAAACAGATGATACATACATCTAAAAATTATCCATTCGACTTTTGTGAAGATAATAGTTTATATAATTGTATATGTGTTGACGTCAAAATTGGTCTAATGACAGTCAACCCCCAAAGTGTGTTATTCACACACAATTTTAATCGCAGAGTGCAAGAAAGTAAATGTAAACAGGGAACACAACACAATTTTTATAAATTTATAGTGGTTCGGCTTCAACCAAGCCTACGTCCACTTTATAATCTCTGTTCATACCGTCGATTACAGGTTACTATTGTTTTAATTGAAAGAAAGTAGAAAGAGAACTGTTTATACACAAAATCCTTGTGTTATGAGATGAAGTGTATGATCAGCTATTTTTGGAGTGTCGAGCATGAGCTTTTGTGTAGAGAATCCAAGATTTTTCGGATCCCTTTTATTTCTGGAAACTGGTGTATTTATAGGCGAGAAGGTCGGCCGAGTTGAGTGCAACGTGGCATGCATCTTTTTCGGGGTCGACCACGTGTAACTCGATCCCAAAAAGTATTTATAGGCGGAGGGTCCCGGTCACCTACTGAAGAACAGTTCTCCTTGAGAATTGTGGCATACGTGGAGCTCAAAATCTGGTGCATGAAAAGTGGTGCAGGTCAAAGCTGACCGATTCTGTAGCCTTGGGAACAGGACTTCGTCTTGTAGCATATAATCTGGCATGATACGTTGATCCGGTATTCCAGGCTCGATCTTATCTTCCAGGAGTGACTCGATCGATCGGTTGGTCTTGACTTCGGAAGTGTACGCCAATTATGAGGAGGGACATCTTTATTTTGTGAAATTGGTTCGGAAACCATAGTCGATCGATTTAGAATGAAAGTCGATTCCAGGGACAGAGGGTTCGATCAACATCTGATAAAGAGCATCCGTCTTGAGTTGTGACGGCTTTTGCCAAAAAGCTGGTCAACAATATGCGTTGTGCAAAATTACATTTTTTCGTCATTTATTTTTAATTCAAGTATCATAAACAGTAGGATTGAAAGAAATTTATATTAAACTAAAATTTTATATTATATCTTTAGACTCATTAGTTATTAATGGATAGAATGACATGAGATATTCGTTCATTATCTGTAGTTGTAAATATTTGATATTTAAAAATGATTTCGGATACCTACACGAAATTATCTACATCCGGAAGTATATGACAAATCAACCTTGACTTTGTCCTCTTGTTAGATATTCTTTTGGTATGGTTGTTTTTTTTTTTTTTTTTTTTTTTTTTTTTTTTTTTTTCAGTGTAATATGCAAGTGCATATATCACGAACTTATATATATGTATAGAAATAAAAAGGATTTGTTTACATGTATTCTAGAAGTACTTTGGATCAACATTATTTTAAATGCATGAACACAAATACTTATAATTTTTTTTCACATTCTCCATTTCTTTAATATATAAAGTGCCCTTAAAAAAATTTGATTTTATTAAGAAAATTCTTCTATGAATTAGAATTAGCACAAACTGCAAAAAAAGGTTATCTTAACCCCTAGGCGTAAGCCTGATGTGGGCCAGTCAAGGATGGGGTTTTACCTTCATTTATGTTATTGTTTAATCATAGTTTCGAAATATATTCACACTGAAGAGAAGAGAATAAAAATGATGGGCAATTCATAGTCATTTTACAACCTTAATTCTATATTCACTTTATTTACTATTGTATTTCCAAAATACGAAGTTCCAATTCAAAAGTACAATGCAGAACAACTATGAAATAAAGATATTATTATTTGAACTTTTATACCGGAAAAGAAGGTGCCTAATTCAGCTACTTATTTAGAGTTCAAGTACTCTTAATTTTAAACCTAATCTTGTTGTGGTCCAACCACTGCGTGGTCATCGTTCCAAAGCATCCCAAGTCAAGATATGTAAGTTTAGAACTTAGAAGCAAGAATAGCTTAAATTTGCCACCTTGTTCTAGCATGGGATTACTACATCATCCTAGATGCCTTGGTACTACAATCAGGATTCTCCACTACTCGTGACCAAGACTCTTGATTATGAATTATCAAGCTTTCTAGATCACTTGCATATGTCGATTACTTGCATTTCACGAAGTTAGTGTGCTCCTACTTCATAGCATAACCAATTTATTACTAGAGATTTAGCATGATAGTTACTCGTACAGTTCGTGAGTGTCATATTACTAGCATATCTTCCTCTGATTATGTAAGTGTTTAACAAGTAGTTGAAGAACCATAGAGAGATAAATCATAAAATAATGATAAATGGCAATACAAATAAGATACGACATATAGTGCTTCGACAGCCTCAAGTCTACATCTAATTCACTGCTAATGCTGATTTAATCTACCGCTATCACAAAATTTCAGTTCAAAACTACAATGCAAATTAATAAGAAAAATGATAGTATTTAGAGTTTTAGATATCAAAAGAAAGTGCTAATTTATCATAATAGTTATGTTAGCTTTGCCATTTTTATTGAATATTCGTAATCGATGATCTGATTTTATTATGATACCCAAGTGTACTGCAAGGCATTCGAAGTCAAAATTCACAAGTCTAGAAGCAATAACCAATTAAATTAACTAGCTTATTCTAGAACATAAATTATTATAGTTCCCTAGACACTTTGTTACTAGACTCAAGAGTCACTACTAATTACAATTAGGACTCTCCAAAGCTAGTTATTTAGCCTTCTTGAGCATTGATATGTGATGGTTGCCACACTTTACTATCAGCATTTAGGAAACTTGTTCACTCCAACTTTATGGTCTGACCAATTATTACTAGCGATCTAACATGCTTGATTACCCATACATAGTCGGTCGACTACCATATTATTAGCATCATAGCTTTTTGGATTGCATAGCTTCTTGTTTGCACATCCCTATTGCCAATGTCCTTGGGTCTTTGAATGTGCACACATTTAGATATGGTTAAGTGTGAGCTTAATCTTTTTGAGTATTAATCTTGATATCACGATATCCAACATTTTAACATCATTTCATTAATAATTTATTCATCCATAGAAGCCTACTAGACTATGCTTTCGTATAAATAGAACATACATTCTAAATACATAGCATTGATTTTAAACACGACCATTTACAACATCTTTTAATCATTATTATTCCTTTCCAATAACAAGTATTATGCAAATTTCTTGAATGAACATCTGTATCTTCTTACATTTTACAATACCATCCGAACTTCACAACGCAAGTTATAATCTTTCCATGCCATCTCATGTTCACCACTAGTGCTCGGTAGGTCGTTTATATATGCAAGCCGCTCATCCAAATTGCTAAAGGCCATACTGCTTCTAATCTCTTATCTTCTCACTTCCCTTAACGTTTCCTGTTGAACTCAAAATCTGGGAAATTCATTTTAAACCTATTATTCTTGCTCTGGCTACCGTAAACTCTTCAGATCCAATAAGTTTCTCAAATTCGATTCAATTATAACTTCTTCATCCAATTTCACACATTATTCACATTCGTTTCATGAATTTATTTACATGAAATCTATTTGGCTGATATAGACTAGAACGGAGAGATAATAATTTGAAAAACTTTGGGTGATTTAGCGACGTAGCGGAAGTCTTTTACTTTCGAATGGATATTCGAAACTAGGATGAATTCACAACAAATATCAATTCCCTGATGAAATTGATACAAATAATCACAATAGAACGATAATTCCCAATTCCGTTGATCGAGACCGATGTCGGAAAGGTACTTGGTTTCATAGATCTCGATGAACTCGAGATGAACAGAAAACATAAATTTCGTTGATCCAAAGATACTAGAATCGTGATCACCAACTCTCTATCGATCCGCTAATGTCGGAAAGATGATCTTCCAATTCGTTGATCCACAAACGGATACCATAAATGGGGATGTAGTAACAAGCTCCCAATAATGGCGGAATGCCAAGTTTTAACTTCAAAATCAACCAACTGTTTACAAGTACTCAACCCGCCTATTTATAGGCTTCAGACACACAGGCCGACACCGGAACTACAACACTTATTACGATACTGAAACTGAATACACACGAGTTCGATACCAAAGTAAACAACAACAATACACGTTAATAAAAGAAACGACACCGACACTAATTAAAGAGTTAGCCCGGAATCACTTTGCTTGAGCCGGTACCAAAAACATAAAGAAGCTTATTTCGAAAGCTTAGCTCAAAATCAAAAGAACTTTACTAAAGCAGCCGATAACAGAAACGATAGCGAAACCACGGAGCCAAATAGGAAACAACATAGAAGCTTGATTGATGCCAAGAGCCGAGAGTCTGGTCATTCGTCATCGATAACAACACTTGCGATATCTGTAACTCCCCACACTTTTCTACATCCAAATTTTGACAAAAATCAAAACTTGAACACATCCGAGCAAAGAGCGTATATCTGGTACTTGCAATAAATGAGCATGAGAATAATCAGAGTACGGTAAAATAACTCACAGCGGAAACAAAAATAGGACAAATTAGTATTAACTCAAGCAACTACCTTTTTCAGAGTAACTCACTTTGCCAATACCGAGCATGAGAGAGAATGAGAACCCAAAGCCAAACTTAATCATCTGTGAGAACCCGACCTTTTCTATGAAACCTGGGAGGTTGTAATGAGGAAGGGGGTTAAAACAACAAGCTCTGGTGACTAAGAAATATACAACATAGGTTATAACACAGATATATTTCGTTTGGTTCAACCCAAGCTGTATGCCTGACAAGGTTAGTGATTCTAAACCAACCCTGTTAAAATTTACGCACGACTACTATCTTTCCCAAAGTAGTATTTCCAAAATTATATTACCGAGATAGGACATTTATACACATTTTTGTAAAGCCTTTATACCAGAGTTTAACTGGTTAATTATATCGAGAGTGGGCCCTTAATTTCGAATTTTCTATCTATATCCTCATTCTCTATTCTTTATTATTTAACTCCTCACTATAAATGATAGATAGGGTGGATTCTCCCGGATCACTTAAGACCTTAGGCGGACCTATTGGTCACTTTTTAACCCTCGATAATATATTCAATGTTAACATAAAACTAGAGGGCACTAGCTGTGGGCCCTACTGGTTAAGGCTTCCGTCATTCACACGTATACCCTTGCCCCGCTTAGGGTGAGAGTAGTTATTTTATCATTCATTATATCTTCTAGCTGACCTCATTTCATAACCTCCTTAGTCACTTACAACTTCCCGTAGGATAGATGGCCATATCTGGCCCTTTAATTTTCAGGTTTGGGTAGGCCAACACGCACCTGCCATTTAAGACCCCTATATTGAAAACCTATTCCCAAGTGGACTCTTTAACCTTAGTCTCTTAGCCTTTTAGGACCTAGGAAGCAGACTACACGCGAAGGTTATTCAGTCGTCCCTCATTTGCCTTTAACACCTTTCCCTTTTTGGGATAAAGTAGGCTACATTATTAAGTTATTCCCGTTTAATTCCTTTATACGGAAATACTATACATACACATTATTTGTATCACGGGTATATATGGTTAATAATATCTTACATTACTAAGCTACTAAGCCCAACTATATTTTTAATTATAAGTTTTATTGACATAAATAAGGAAGGTTATATTCCCTTTTCTCTAGGATATTTATATAATTTCTTCCCTAATTTGGACTTAATATTTAAATGATAATCAATATACATTAATCCCCTTTTTGACACCCATTTCTTTTTATTTCCTTTTTTATTGCCCTTTATGACTTTAACAGTTATATTTTCCTAAGGCAACTATTTATCAATCCCATGTGATCTATTTGTTGTACCCCAACGGACAATTCCTATTCTCATTTATTTGTTTGTTTATTGGTTGACTATTATATGTTTACATACCAGGCCTCTCACATTAAGTTGACTACCTGTGGATGTTGGATATGCCGGTCGGTTCCGGGTAGACTTCTACTACAAGTGAACTTAACCTCGTGCCTTAGTATGATAGTATTTATGCATTAGACCCCTCACATTAAACTGACTATTTGTGGTCGCTGGATTTGCCGGTCGGTTCCGGGCAGGCTTACACCACAAGTTGAGTTTAACATCGTGTCTAAATGCAGTTATAATTTAAATTTCCTATTTTGGGTCCATAACAATTATCCAAATTGATTTTAGGAATTGTAACAAATTTTCCCATCACATTTATTTTCCCCAAATCAATATTGGATACAACAGTTATCCCCTTGTTTGTGGTCTCATTTAGGCAAATAATTACATTTATTGCTACAAATAGTCACCACAAATATATTAATTCAAATTGGATTATATTTACATATAATTCAATAATTGGACCTTATCCAACATTCAAATATTCCATACAATTTGTATTTCACCGTTTTACGCTGATTTGGATGGATAATATGTATATATTTATTTTTATGCTTTCGTGCGGTCAACGTAGTTAATATTTATTTATTATTTATTATTTTGCAAATTGATTAAACAAACATTCCCTTTTTACATTCAATCTTGCCTAAAAGGTTTCAAGTCTCACAAGGACCATTAGCCAAAATCAGTGTAAATCATGCCTATTTTGTAGAATTGGCACATTTCCAAATCATAAGAAATATGCGTGACATATTTTTATATTGGAATGTTGATGCAAATTACATACAAAACATGTATTTATTTTTATATGTACCTTTGCACCACTTTTCCCTTTTTAATTCTTTTTGTCATACTTCTTGTGATTCTAAAATAATGCCTCTTTACTTAAAAATGAGGAAAACGACATAATTTACAAGGCTTAAACCAAAAACCCAACAATATTGTATGTAAACAAGGAATATTTCTTTTATTCTTACAATCACATAATACATAAATTCATCTTTTTACCCAAATTCACATATTTCATATTTCAGCACTGAACTAAAGATCTAGAACATAACTATGACAAATTTATGTTTAATGGGACAGATTTCTAGATCCACAGTGCCATACAACATATACAACATATATCATAATTCATGACATAACTTGTAGGAATATGTGGGAATATATATAAAAAGCCTACAATTCATGTTTATACATAATCACAACTTTACCATTTACCAATTTCAAACATATTCATATTCAGATCTGATGGTTGTCGCAATTTACAATAATTTAAATTACAGATCTGATAGACATAAACATAGGTTGTGTAACGACCCGGATTTTCGGCGACTTTGGTTATCGACATAAGCTCGATGTCGATAACCAAAACATCGAAAAATCCCGGTAATTAATGAAAGAAATTAGAGGGTGAGGAAAGATAAGATAGAACTTATAGAATAGAAGAAGAAGGAGAACATCATCATCAGAGTAACACGAATCTCACAGCGGAACGAATAAAATATAACATAACTTTTGAAATACAAACAGTTATATATACAATAGCACTTATCAGAGTACAACACTTACAACAACAGCGGAAATAATAATAGCTATAGAATCCTGAAGCCTCCTGCTCCAAGCTCTCCAAGTGTATCTGTAAAACCCCGACTACTTGACTGCCCGTACAAAATTAGGCACCCAAGAGTTTAGGGAAAACAACAAAGTAAACTCCGGGTCAGTCATGGGACTGGTATGAGTAAAACAGTTTGAACAAGTAAACGATATCTCATAAGACCACGCCGTATAATGGAACGGGTTTTTCCCTTATGAGAATCCAAAATATCTTTATATCAAAAACATTTTGATATTATAATAATGCCTATCAACCACAATATAATAATCATCTAGTAGAAACACTTTCATCTCACGTTCTACATATATAGTATACAATCAAAACCGCAAGCACGTATTGGTGAATGGGTTTCCAACTATGACAAGGTATGGAACCACCTTCCGATCAGTGTACTCTAGGAACGATACATTGGAGTTCAACAAGAACATCTTGCAACTCAGCCACACATGACCGACCACTCATTTCGCTTGAGTGTATCGAATGTACATCACCAACGGTTGGGATCAGCAACTGTTCCCGTATATATATATGGGACAGCATTGATAGATTAAAGAAGCAAATGAATATTCTCTAGATAGGTGATTATACACCCTACTTCGGAGCGACCGACTTAGCCATGTTGCCTGCCCGATTTCTGTCATTTACCGGATGTGAGGCTAGAAGCTACGCTTATCTTTTCACATACTACATCTTCATTCACTTAGAATGTCACATCGTCATACCCTTTAAATCACAAATTGATTTCCCCAAAAACACCACGGGTATAAGCTAAGAGAAACGAATTCCTCCGCCACCAACGTAAATACGTTTGAAATGATCAACTTACGTGATCTACCAGATATAATCTGTCAGACCTTCGTCCATACAAGTTGTCCTGGGACTGGACAAACCGAAGGCACTACTCAGTATATCCATCTTAGGCACTGTTATCTAAGACTTATATAATAGCCCTTGCACTTTACTCCATCTTCAATTATCTTTGGCATAAATGATTCGCAACGCTTAAGCCAATACGGAGTGGTTCTCTGGATAATAATCCAACCGGTCTCTCCATATTAACAACGTTAAATGGTCAAAAACTTCGATAGTCTGTGATTTAACTATCGAAGGAAAATACGTGTACAAGCAACGATATTATTCCCAGAAGGAAATTTTATCAATCAATCATCAATCATTATTAACTCTTAAATTTATCTTATCATTTATTTATTCCCTTCCTTATAAATAAACATTCCATTTTCTTATTCATATTTCAATTTCCAGTCTTTGATTTCATTCTGATTCTGATTTGGAAAACATTTCCAAATACCCCTTTATTTGGATTTAAATGGATGTTTAAATCCACAATGCGATGACGACCCAAACCACTATACTCATTAACTAATTCCACTTAACTACTTTCACTTTCGAACCTTAACCATTTCTAAATTTAAAAACAAAGTCAATCAAGTTGGGGTATAATTACCTCTCAGACCTTAACTGAACAACATCTTTAACCACGAAATAAGATAAGTTCTCCTTCCTAAATCTTTAACACTTCCTTACGTAATTCTCTTTCGAATATCTCTATTTGATAACTCCTCCCTTCGAATAACTATATTCGATACTCTCTCTTACAAATAACTAGATTCGATAATCTTTCTTCGAATAAACTATATTCGATTTAACTCTATTCAATTTACTCTTATCGATTAACCCTTATCAATTAACTCTATTGGACTAACTCTATTCTATTAACTTTTTCCACTTAACTCCTTTCGAATAAACTATATTCGATAACTCCTTTAATTCTATTCGAATAAACTATATTCGATTAACTCCTTTACTTCTATTCGAATAAACTAGATTCGATTAACTCCTTTAATTCTATTAGATTTGTTAACTCCCCATTTCGAATAACCAATATTCGATTAACTCACTTCGAATAACCAATATTCGAATAACTTACTTCGAATAACCAATATTCGATTAACTCACTTCGAATAATCAATATTCGATTACTCTTCTCTCGAATACACTATATTCCATAACTCTACTTCGAATAAGTGATATTCGATAATTATACTTCGAATAAGTGATATTCGATAACTCTACTTGATTAACTCCATTTGAATAACTCTAACTCTAACTGGTTAACTCTAACTGATTAACTCTACTGATTAATTCTAACTGTTTAACTCCAACTGGTTAACTCAAACTGTTTAACCCTAATGGATTGACTCTAACTGTCCAACTGGTTAACTCTAACTGGCCAACCCTAACTATTTAATTCCTTTGAGTTAACCTTAACTGTTTAACTCCTATTTGATAACGTTTATTCATTTATAAAGATTTACTTTTAGTAACGGTTCTTCACTTTATAAATGTTCTCTTTAAAAATGTTACTTCACTTATACAAGTGTTGTGTACATATTCTATTTAAAACTATCGGTGTTGAAACCAATATCTCTTCTTTATATAAGTTCAGACCTATATATTCTATTTATCGAAAGATAAATATTTTTATTTAATTTATAAACTATCACTTATAAATTAATCTTTTCTATTTATCTGTTAAAAATAGATACCCATTTTCTATTCATTTTCTAATTATTCTTTTGGTTTAATTCTATTTATTCATCAATAAATATTCCTTGATTTAATCCCATTTATTTATCAAATAAATATCTCATTTATAACATCCTATTTATTTATCAAATACATATCTCCATTTAATTCTATATATTTAACAAATAAATATCTCCTTAAATCTTATCTATTTATTTAACAAATAAATATCTCCTTTATCTTTTATTTATTTCCTAAATAAATAAATCTTTTTACTCTTTATTTATTCCCTAAATAAATAATCCCTTTTAACTCTTTATTTATGTTTTACCAATATATTCTTTTATATTTGCTTTCAAATATATTTCCTTTATATTTGATTTCAAATATATCTCCTTATATTTCATTTCAAACATATCTCCTTTATATTTGATTAACAAATAAATTCCCTCTATATTTGATTAACAAATAAATTCCTTCTATATTTGATTAACAAATAAATTCCTTCTATATTTGATTAACAAATAAATTCCTTTATATTTGATTAACAGATATAATCCTCTTATATTTGATTTACAAATATAATTCCCTTATATTTGATTTACAAATATATTTCTTTTATTCAAAATCCTTTTTCTTTTATAATATAAAATCCATTGATTTTATATAAATAAATTATTTTCAAATTATACTTTGAAAATCCCTTTTCCACATTCTGGTATTTCTTATGGTATTTATCACACCATATAACAATGATAATATCGTCCAACACACAAAATCAATATCAGATTATATATCACAATATATAAATCACAGAAAAATAAATGTTGAGGAATCCAGTTGGAATCCTCCAACCTATTTCCCTGCATCACAGATGTTAAACAGTATAATCAATATCACTTTCAGAATTTAATGATATATATATATATATATAATTTCCACTAACTGACTAGCAGTTCAATCAAACAGTCAACACACAGTAAAACAGACAACTTATAACAGTTCTAAGAATACGCTGTAAAAATAGAACTGTTCAGAGTTGGTGAGTTTTACTCACTTTGGCAGTTCATCGTTAAAGAACGATAAACTATTTGTTTTGATTTGAATCAAACAATTTATTTCGCCATAAATTCAAACGAGCTTACTCCACTCCCAGTCAGTTCCATGGTGTTGTCGTCGTCCATACGATCCTAACGGATCCAGTTTTGCTGAATTTCGATAACGTATGAAATAGTTATTGCCTTTACAAGTTAATACATTATTATCTTTGAAATTAAAACTTCAATAAAATAATTATCGGGCCTTACCCCTTCCATATATCGGCCCACCTAACCATTTAGAGCCCACCCGCCAACCTCTTCTTCCCCAAATTCCGTATACAGGAAACCGCAATTCCTTTGCACACTTCTTCCACTTCGATGTCCATTCAACCCATCAACACTTCATCAAATTCAAAATAAAAATCACCATTCCATCCCTCTTTGAATACTCCATCCTCTCCACACAGGCATACAGAACTCGCACCTCCCTTCCTCGGTTTTGCCTGAAGCTTTCAATGCGACTACAGGGAAAAATCACGACATCAATTGGTGCAGAACTTCCCAAAAATTGCACACTAGACTCGAAATTCGACGCTGAATCCAAATGTCATAACGAAAACGAGTATATGTGATTCCATCTTTCGATTTCTTTAACCCTAGCTCGAACGGAAATAAAACCCAAATACCAGACTTGCGTCGCACTTAGTAAAATGGTTATCAAACTGAAGAGAAAGGTTTCCTGAATCCAACCATATTCATATTATGATTTATAGAAATTTGTGAGGATTGATTTTGATTTTGATTTTTCTTTATCCGACTTTTACTGCGAGGGAGAAAAAAAAGAGATCGGCGGAAATAAAAGGTCGTTGACCAGAAATGAATATATTTTTAGGGTTTAAGGGATAGAGATATATTTATAGTGTAAAAATAATATTTTTAAATTCAATTTTTATGTTAATTTTTAATGAACTGCTGCTTATATCTGTCCTTAAAAATTCCTGTAATCACACATGACATCTAAAAATCACGAAACTGGACATGCAGCTACAGTTCGACATTACGGTCCCAACGAAACTGGTTTCGTCGAATTCCGACTCTGTTTGCTCACACAGCGTATTTTTAAAGGTCAATTTATCGACTGTTTTTCACATTAAAATCCCGTACGGCCGCACAATGACTTCAAAAATCATGGAAATTGAAATCTAACAATAATTTAACATTGCGGATCTAACAAAATTGATTTCGTCGAATTCTGAGGTCGTTTGCAAAACTGGCTATTTTTAAAGCTCTAAATAGCCTATTTAAATATATAAATATATTTAAATATAATTGAATTAAATATTTAAAATTAAATATTATCGTCTATATTCACAGTGGAATACCATACAGCTCTAGAATATTCCTATGTAAATTTCAAGCTTGATATTTCAAATCCCGATTAAATCGATATTTGATTTAAAATGAAATTCCTTTCTAAAATATAAATAATTCCTTTATAAATTATAAAGGAATTCCACAGTGACTTTTCTAAAATTTGATTTGGACATAACTCAAAATATACACGATGAAATCCCGTTTTTTCTCTTCCACTAGAAAGATATACTCCACCAGCTCCACACGTTTCTTGTTTCACAGAAATCCGATTTAAAACGAACCCTGTATATTCAGTTGAAGTTCAAATCGCCAAATAGCGAACTGCCGCGTCATTTCGAGCTCTATTTTAATTATATTATAATTCTACGTTCAAACCGACGTCCATTGAATATATTCGTCAATATAATTCAACTCTAAGCTGAATTAAATCTAAGGGACGACCCCGTTCACAGAATATTGTGATTTCCAATATTTTTGATTATTTCTGAATTAAATATATTATCCTATCATTTAATTTAATTAAATATTCACTATAATTTAATTAACGACGATTTAATTCCCTAAATCACTATTTATATAATTAAATAAATTAATTATAATTCCTCTGACAATGCGGGTCATTACATTCTTCCCCACTTAAAATAATTTCGTCCTCGAAATTGCTATGGTAGAAGACAAACCCTATCGACTAGTTAGAACTTATTTGTTCACTTCTTAACTCCGGTTTCTACTGAACCAATTTAATTTCAATTAAATATTAACTGATTCTTATCACCAAATTTTTTTCAAAAATCCTGAAATTTTCTAACGCCCTAACTTTTTGAAAAATTTCGCCAGCACCTCCTTTGTACTGGTCAATATCTCAAACTCCAACTCGCCTCTCTGGGCCTTCTTCAACCCAAAAGAAAATCAAACAGCCAAACGGCTTGCCAAATCGGCTCATAAATCCCAAAGTCATATAGAATATAAACTTGTACCTTTTTTGTCGGGCATATCATTAAATCCTTTCCACCTGTTATTAATTCAGCAGATACAAGGGCCATCCCAATCAATTTCCAATCTATTTTTATCCACAAATCCAACCATTTGCTTATACCTAAGTCGAATTCAATTCAAACTCCAATTTCAAATACAAACTGTTAACTCCTCAACTCAATTCCATTCCAGATTATCCCATAATCAAATCCGGTTTTATTTAACTTAGTTCAAGTTAAATCTTAATTTATATATTCATTCTTACCATTTCAATCTCTTTAACTTCCTAAGTTATATTTAAATTTTGAAATTTAAACTCCTAGGTTGATTTCAAATCAGTTTGAAATCATAATACCGATTCAAAACATTTGAATTTCTAAACAACTTGTTTTCTCAAACAATTCAAAAACAAAACCTTTGGTAGTAATCCGTCACTTAGAACTCGAAAATGACACTGATGATGTCGCGATTCATCATCAGGGTTATTTCCCAGCCATCGAAGTGAGTTCAATACTATATCTCTTTTCAAAACCATTTTTAAACACATCCATTTTGAAACTAATTCAAAATCTCCCAGGATTTTAAAATTTCCTTATTTTAATTCCAATTCTTATTTAAATTTCAAATTTAATTTCTCTTATTTCATATACTTTTCTTATGTGAATTCTGATCAGTTATTTACATAACCATTTCATTTCTTATAACCTCATTCGATTATCATAACAACCAACACAACCAATATATTATATCAAAATATATTCGGGTAAAATTACTTCGTTTACCCTCCTTTCAAAACATACCATGATGGTTCATCGTATTCGAGTGTTTAGTAACCCCTATCGATACAGTGGATCAAACTGATCAACCAGAATTCACAAACTACTCAACCAATAAATCTCCACAATATAAAATCACTTTATATTGAATAACATATACGCACTCATATATATACACTCAAACTCAGTCTAGGGTATTGCTAACCCCATCTCTACAGAGTCACGCCACAAAGCCAAGTAATTCTTAACTTAAGCTCTGATACCAACTGTAACGACCCGGATTTTCTGCGACTTTGGTTATCGACATAAGCTCGATGTCGATAACCAAAACATCGAAAAATCCTGGTAATTAATGAAAGAAATTAGAGGGTGAGGAAAGATAAGATAGAACTTATAGAATAGAAGAAGAAGGAGAACATCATCATCAGAGTAACACGAATCTCACAGCGGAACGAATAAAATATAACATAACTTTTGAAATACAAACAGTTATATATATAATAGCACTTATCAGAGTACAACACTTACAACAACAACGGAAATTATAATAGCTATAGAATCCTGAAGCCTCCTGCTCCAAGCTCTCCAAGTGTATCTGTAAAACCCCGACTACTTGACTGCCCGTACAAAATTAGGCACCCAAGAGTTTAGGGAATACAACAAAGTAAACTCCGGGTCAGTCATGGGACTGGTATGAGTAAAACAGTTTAAAAACAGCTTGAACAAGTAAACGATATCTCATAAGACCACGCCGTATAACGGAATGGGTTTTTCCCTTATGAGAATCCAAAATATATTTATATCAAAAACATTTTGATATTATAATAATGCCTATCAACCACAATATAATAATCATCTAGTAGAAACGCTTTCATCTCACGTTCTACGTATATAGTATACAATCAAAACCGCAAGCACGTATTGGTTAATGGGTTTCCAACTATGACAAGGTATGGAACCACCTTCCGATCAGTGTACTCTAGGAACGATACACTGGAGTTCAACAAGAACATCTTGCAACTCAGCCACACATGACCGACCACTCATTTCGCTTAAGTGTATCGAATGTACATCACCAACGGTTGGGATCAGCAACCGTTCCCGTACATATATATGGGACAACATTGATAGATTAAAGAAGCAAATGAATATTCTCTAGATAGGTGATTATACACCCTACTTCGGAGCGACCGACTTAGCCATGCTGCCTGCCCGATTTCTGTCATTTACCGGATGTGAGGCTAGAAGCTACGCTTATCTTTTCACATACCACATCTTCGTTCACTTAGAATGTCACATCGTCATACCCTTTAAATCACAAATTGATTTCCCCAAAAATACCACGGGTATATAAGCTAAGAGAAACGAATTCCTCCGCCACCAACGTAAATACGTTTGAAACGATCAACTTACGTGATCTACCAGATATACTCTGTCAGACCTTCGTCCATACAAGTTGTCCTGGGACTGGACAAACCGAAGGCACTACTCAGTATATCCATCTTAGGCACTGTTATATAAGACTTATACAATAGCCCTTGCATTATCTTTGGCATAAATGATTCGCAATGCTTATGCCAATACAGAGTGGTTCTCTGGATAATAATCCAACCGGTCTCTCCATATTAACAACGTTAAATGGTCAAAAACTTCGATAGTCAGTGATTTAACTATCGAAGGAAAATACGTGTACAAGCAACGATATTATTCCCAGAAGGAAATTTTATCAATCAATCATCAATCATTATTAACTCTTAAATTTATCTTATCATTTATTTATTCCCTTCCTTATAAATAAACATGCCATTTTCTAATTCATATTTCAATTTCCAGTCTTTGATTTCATTCTGATTCTGATTTGGAAAACATTTCCAAATACTCCTTTATTTGGATTTAAATGGATGTTTAAATCCACAACGCAATGACGACCCAAACCACTATACTCATTAACTAATTCCACTTAACCACTTTCACTTTCGAACCTTAACCATTTCTAAATTTAAAAACAAAGTCAATCAAGTTGGGGTATAATTACCTCTCAGACCTTAACTGAACAACATCTTTAACCATGAAATAAGATAAGTTCTCCTTCCTAAATCTTTAACACTTCCTTACGTAATTCTCTTTCGAATATCTCTATTTGATAACTCCTCCCTTCGAATAACTATATTTGATACTCTCTCTTACAAATAACTAGATTCGATAATCTTTCTTCGAATAAACTATATTCGATTTAACTCTATTCAATTTACTCTTATCGATTAACCCTTATCAATTAACTCTATTGGACTAACTCTATTTGATTTAACTCTATTCTATTAACTTTTTCCACTTAACTCCTTTCGAATAAACTATATTCGATAACTCCTTTAATTCTATTCGAATAAACTATATTCGATTAACTCCTTTACTTCTATTCGAATAAACTAGATTCGATTAACTCCTTTAATTCTATTAGATTTGATAACTCCCCTTTTCGAATAACCAATATTCGATTAACTCACTTTGAATAACCAATATTCGATTAACTTACTTCGAATAACCAATATTCGATTAACTCACTTCGAATAACCAATATTAGATTACTCTTCTCTCGAATACACTATATTCGATAACTCTACTTCGAATAAGTGATATTCGATAATTATACTTCGAATAAGTGATATTCGATAAATCTACTTGATTAACTCCATTTGAATAACTCTAACTCTAACTGGTTAACTCTAACTGATTAACTCTACTGATTAATTCTAACTGTTTAACTCCAACTGGTTAACTCAAACAGTTTAACCCTAATGGATTGACTCTAACTGTCCAACTGGTTAACTCTAACTGGCCAACCCTAACTATTTAACTCCTTTGAGTTAACCTTAACTGTTTAACTCCTATTTGATAACGTTTATTCATTTATAAAGATTTACTTTTAGTAACGGTTCTTCACTTTATAAATGTTCTCTTTAAAAATGTTACTTCACTTATACAAGTGTTGTGTATATATTCTATTTAAAACTATCGGTGTTGAAACCAATATCTCTTCTTTATATAAGTTCAGACCTATATATTCTATTTATCGAATGATAAATATTTTTATTTAATTTATAAACTATCACTTATAAATTAATCTTTTCTATTTATCTGTTAAAAATAGATACCCATTTTCTATTCATTTTCTAATTATTCTTTTGGTTTAATTCTATTTATTCATTAATAAATATTCCTTGATTTAATCCCATTTATTTATCAAATAAATATCTCATTTATAACATCCTATTTATTTATCAAATACATATCTCCATTTAATTCTATTTATTTAACAAATAAATATCTCCTTAAATCTTATCTATTTATTTAATAAATAAATATCTCCTTTATCTTTTATTTATTTCCTAAATAAATAAATCTTTTTACTCTTTATTTATTCCCTAAATAAATAATCCCTTTTAACTCTTTATTTATGTTTTACCAATATATTCTTTTATATTTGCTTTCAAATATATTTCCTTTATATTTGATTTCAAATATATCTCCTTTATATTTCATTTCAAACATATCTCCTTTATATTTGATTAACAAATAAATTCCCTCTATATTTGATTAACAAATAAATTCCTTCTATATTTGATTAACAAATAAATTCCTTCTATATTTGATTAACAAATAAATTCCTTTATATTTGATTAACAGATATAATCCTCTTATATTTGATTTACAAATATAATTCCCTTATATTTGATTTACAAATATATTTCTTTTATTCAAAATCCTTTTTCTTTTATAATATAAAATCCATTGATTTTATATAAATAAATTATTTTCAAATTATACTTTGAAAATCCCTTTTCCACATTCTGGTATTTCTTATGGTATTTAACACACCATATAACAACGATAATATCGTCCAACACACAAAATCAACAGCAGATTTTATATCACATTATACATCACAATATACAAATCACAGAAAAATAAATGTTGAGGAATTCAGTTGGATTCCTCCAACCTGTTTTCCCTGCATCACAGATGTTAAACAGTATAATCAATATCACTTTTAGAATTTAACGATATATATATATACATACATACATACATATATATATATATATAATTTCCACTAGCTGACTAGCAGTTCAATCAAACAGTCAACACACAGTAAAACAGACAATTTATAACAGTTCTAAGAATACGCTGTAAAAATAGAATTGTTCAGAGTTGGTGAGTTTTACTCACTTTGGCAGTTCATCGTTAAAGAACGATAAACTGTTTGTTTTGATTTGAATCAAACAATTTATTTCACCACAAATTCAAATGAGCTTCACTCCACTCCCAGTCAGTTCCATGGTGTTGGCGCCGTCCATACGATCCTAACGGATCCAGTTTTGCTGAATTTCGATAACGTATGAAATAGTTATTGCTTTTACAAGTTAATACATTATTATCTTTGAAATTAAAACTTCAATAAAATAATTATCGGGCCTTACCCCTTCCATACATCGGCCCACCTAACCATTTAGAGCCCACCCGCCAACCTCTTCTTCCCCAAATTCCGTATACAGGAAACCGCAATTCCTTTGCACACTTCTTCCACTTCGATGTCCATTCAACCCATCAACACTTCATCGAATTCAAAATAAAAATCACCATTCCATCCCTCTTTGAATACTCCATCCTCTCCACACAGGCATACAGAACTCGCGCCTCCCTTCCTCGATTTTGCCTGAAGCTTTCAATGCGACTACAGGGAAAATCACGGCATCAATTGGTGCGGAACTTCCCAAAAAATGCACATTAGACTCGAAATTCGACGCTGAATCCAAATGTCATAACGAAAACGAGTATATGTGATTCCATCTTTCGATTTCTTTAACCCTAGCTCGAACGGAAATAAAACCCAAATACCAGACTTGCGTCACACTTAGTAAAATGGTTATCAAACTGAAGAGAAAGGTTTCCTGAATCCAACCATATTCATATTATGATTTATAGAAATTTGTGAGGATTGATTTTGATTTTTCTTTATCCGACTTTTACTGCGAGAGAGAAAAAAAAGAGATCGGCGGAAATAAAAGGTCGTTGACCAGAAATGAATATATTTTTAGGGTTTAAGGGATGGAGATATATTTATAGTGTAAAAATAATATTTTTAAATTCAATTTTTATATTAATTTTTAATGAACTGCTGCTTATATATGTCCTTAAAAATTCCTGTAATCACACATGACATCTAAAAATCACGAAATTGGACATGCAGCTACAGTTCGACATTACGGTCCCAACGAAACTGGTTTCGTCGAATTCCGACTCTGTTTGCTCACACAACGTATTTTTAAAGGTCAATTTATCGACTGTTTTTCACATTAAAATCCCGTACGGCCACACACTGACTTCAAAAATCACGGAAATTGAAATCTAACAATAATTTAACATTGCGGATCCAACAAAATTGATTTCGTCAAATTCTGAGGTCGTTTGCAAAACTGGCTATTTTTAAAGTTCTAAATAGCCTATTTAAATATATAAATATATTTAAATATAATTGAATTAAATATTTAAAATTAAATATTATCATCTATATTCATAGTGGAATACCATACAGCTCTAGAATATTCCTATGTAAATTTCTAGCTTGATTTTTCAAATCCCGATTAAATCGATATTTGATTTAAAATGAAATTCCTTTCTAAAATATAAATAATTCCTTTATAAATTATAAAGGAATTCCACAGCGACTTTTCTGAAATTTGATTTGGACATAACTCACAATCTACACGATGAAATCCCGGTTTTTCTCTTCCACTAGAAAGATATACTCCACCAGCTCCACACGTTTCTTGTTTCACAGAAATCCGATTTAAAACGAACCCTGTATATTCAGTTGAAGTTCAAATCGCCAAATAGCGAACTACCGCGTCATTTCGAGCTCTATTTTAATTATATTATAATTCTACGTTCAAACTGACGTCGATTGAATATATTCGTCAATATAATTCAACTCTAAGCTGAATTAAATCTAAGGGACGACCCCGTTCACAGAATATTGTGATTTCCAATATTTTTTATTATTTCTGAATTAAATATATTATCCTATTATTTAATTTAATTAAATATTCACTATAATTTAATTAACGATGATTTAATTTCCTAAATCACTATTTATATAATTAAATAAATTAATTATAATTCCTCTGACAATGCGGGTCATTACAGGTTGGATTCAAACGAAATAGATAAATCATTATATCTATATTAGTAAATTTCCCACTCACCTTATAGCTTCCATTTTCTGAATTTTGAACCTCTTTAAGCTTACAATCCCCAAATTCTTATAAATCTACAGTTTATCCAGAAAGGGGAAAATTCTAGATCTGTAGAAATGTAAGAAAAAGGGAAGAGAGAGAAGAAATTTATCGTTGAGCGTCCTCTTCCATTGAATCTATTAATCTTCCCAATTCCGCATGAATTTGTTTTGATTTGGTATATGTATGAATATATTTTATTTAGAAATTAGGTTAGAAGAGGAAGAAAAATGGCAGAGCTCCGCTGCCTTCATTGATTTGAATGGAAAAAGAGTGAGGCTCTACCCCTTGTCACTGGGTTGTTTGAAACCCGGCAGGTCGACCGTCGATCGACCCCATGTCGACCGCCTGGGCATCAAACTGCCCAGGTCGGCTTGGTTAATAATGATAAATTATTAATTTAATATTCTGTTTATTTATTTTTCGTTCGTTTTCGTATTTCGTCTGTGACTTTTTCATACGGACTCCGTTCGGGAAACTCCAAACATGAAAGTTGACCAGAAGTCCAAGACGAACGCAATGGTTAAAGTCTCGCAACCAAATTCCATCATTTGCAGAAATTCCTATTTCTGAAATTCTAATAATTAATTTATATCGCCAAAATTTTGGATTGTTACATTCTTCCCTCCTTTAAAGGAATTCTGTCCCGAAATTCTGACGCCTATAATCCTATGCTACACAACCAATTTGTGTACATACACTTTTCAACATGTGTACATGTGTGTGGTGTACATAATGCAACTTCAACCAAAAACCTGCTTGCAAGATGATTCTAATCGGATCCTCCTATATGCTTGCATTAAACTTTCTGAAACATTTTTGAAAACATGATGCAGAACATCCTAAATATACTGGAAGTTCTATATAAATGCAAATTTTGAAAATTCTTTTTCATCCATAACCCTCACACAACTACGAATAGAAGTGCGAAGCAACCAATTTTGCATCCAAACCCTACCATCCAAAACGTACGCAATATAATTGTTTCCTATTTAATCCCTCCTAAATCAAAAAAAGGAAATTAAGGCAAAGAAATTTGTCGTTCCCTTCGCTTTCAATTATTCCATTTCCCGTCCTATAGTGGAATTTTCAGCTCGATTATCTAAAACACCCCAAAAAATTCCAACTGTAGACTGTAAAGGGGGCTTAAAACAAGCTCTTGAATGTAAAATGAGTTAATTAATAGCTCGCGCGTATCTTTGACAAGACATGGAAACAACATTTCCAAGGCTATAACAGCCTTTTCCTTTGTTACCATGAACGTTTTTATCGTATCGTATCGTCGGTTCTATTGCACTGCTACAACGCGCACACAAAGCATCCAAAAATCTTCCTTATACTGTTCTTGTGATCAAAAATTGAAATTTTTCAAAAAAATAAATTTTCGCTTGAAAACTTGTCATGCTTATTTTGAAAATTTCCTTTTAACACCGTTTCATTTCCCTATAAAAATAATAAAATGATAGAAAAATGTTTTCGGTTTTTTTTTCGAACAACATTTTCCATAAACTTTTAAAAATGAAAATTGCGGAAATTTAAATGATTCATGTCACATGTTGGCGAATAAGGAAGTCAGTCATGCCAAAAATGCGAAAAACTGAAACCACGTAAAAAGACAAAAATAAATTTTAGTTTCGACATGGAACGGTGGTTTATTTATTTTTATACCCATGACGTAGAACCATTCCTTTACTAAAATTTATCCAACACAGAATTTTAATCTTTCCAGCTCTAGGACAAATGCTAGTAAATAAACAAGATTTCGTTCAAATAATCGTACGTGAATGACAAACACATTTATTTTTCAACATAGAAATCTCATTACTAAAGTCGTGCGAATTTTTCATTACTAGCAACTTCTAACACAACACTACATCAAAGAAAAAGAAAAATGCTGGAAAGGGAAACACACGATACAGGATACAACATGCACAAAGCATGTTCAAACAACAACAACGACAAATAACACTACCCACTATAGGCTGGTCTACCTCCGCGATTGGAGCCTGATCCATTACCACGTCCGCGCTAGAAGCGTAGTATAGCGGCGATGTAGCCAATCTCTCAAGCATGTCGGCGCTGCTCCTCCCGAACCTCTCGGAGGTCGGCCTGTATGGCTCTGATGGCAATGAGCTCAGGGCTCTCATGTCTAGGTTGTTGAGGCTGCTGAGATGGAGCGGGTGGTGCGGGGGAAGGAGCATCGGGCATCTGAATTCCCATCTTCCGAAGGGTGGCGCGGCTAATGGCGGTCGGTGCCTTCTTCACCGCTGTCTCCCCAGAAAGCCTCACTTGGAAGTGCCGGAAGATACGGGTGAGAAGATGGCTATAAGGAAAATGCCTCCGCGAGGTACCGACGAAGGGCTCATTGAGATGGATCATAAGCACGCGCGTCCAATTGACGGCTATGCCGCCAAGGATAACATAGGTGGCGCGGCGAACAGAAGGATAAATCTGCTCCAAGCTTCCTGTCTTTGGGATGATGTTGTGTTGTATGATGCGCACAACTACATGGGCTACTGATCACAGATCAGTGGTGGTCCAAGCTCCGGGCTCTCCAACAAAGATATGCTGAAGGATCTGAGGGTCCTCCATCTCAATAGCATCCATCTCGGCTCCATCTGCCAAGATACCCAAAATCTGGGCCAAGTCAGCATCAGTGAACTCGACGTGGGTGCCCATGACCTCAGATCTGATGAAAAAGGACTCGTCATCAATATCAGCATTCATCTGGGCATCGAACAGACAGATGCAACGCGGATACACATTGCGCTCAAAAGTGTCGAAGCGCAGGATCGATGCTAGGCCTGCGGCGAAAAATAACTCCTCTGAACCAAATGCGGCGAAGTCGGCGAACTTCACCGGGCGACCAATTTGGTATTCATAACTAGTTGTGGATAGGAATTTCCTAATCTTAGCATCATCACGGTCTAGCCAAGCGGCTTCCTGGGGCATGAGACTGGGGTATTGATTGCGAGGTGCCATGGAGGGATCGGCGAAACGGGTAAGAGAAATTGCAAATCTGAGGTATAATTGGATAGAGATTTGCACGAGGAGGATTTTGGTGGTAATTAGGGGCGAAACAGAGCGGGGGTTACTCGGATTGGAGCTTGGGAAGGAGGAGGGTTTGGGTTTTTCGGTGGAAGGGGGTTTGGGTTTTTCGGTGGAAGGGGGTTTGGGGGAGAAGGGTCGGCCGAACGATGTTATATACATCGTTCAGCAAAAGATGGGTCGGATCAACCATGCCTGTACGTTGGCTTGTGGTCGAGCTGGCCCATAGAGGGCGGTCGACCGCCGGTCGATCGCTTGCCCCATTTCGGGTGCGGTTTGAACCTCGGCCCAACGGCCCGTTTAATTTATATAAATTAAAATTTAAAATTTCTATTTATGTCGAAACAACTTCTACTCCCAACCAAATTCTCGTATCGACTTTCACCACACGTATAGTCGAGAATTTAATTTTCCACCACCTTTTCCCTGCCTTCATAAAGATTTGTGACCACCGAAACGAACGAACTTAAAGCAGGAAATCAACTATAAATCCGAAATAAAAATTTAAAATGGATTTTCCCCATACTAGCCGACATAAACTAAGCGATTCAAATTCAATTACCCCAATAATCAAAACGAAGGATTTCCCTTGGCCTTTCCGAAGAATTTTTTTAAAACTTTTCCAAAAATGAGATTTATTTATAAATTATCGGTTTCGTATTTATAAATCCATTTTATTATTAATATTTATATTCCAGTTTTATATTATAAACTGGAAAAACCCTTTCGTGTTTAAAAATATTGGAGCTTTGAAACAACTTAGATTAATTTCGCTAACTTTAATAAATTATCCAATATATATAGGAAGACAGATACTGAAAATCATAAGGAATAGATATTTATTAAAGTTACTGAATGGCCCCAAAATATTAAAACACTAATAGATTAAGAATTTAAAACATATCTTCATAAACTAATTTTCAAAACCGTATTTCAAAACCGCTGAAATCCATTTTTATTTTTCAAATAGTTTAAAAAAAGATCCTCGAATACAAGGCTAAGAACTTAATTGGTAATTCAACAAAGGTAGATTTGGAATTTTAACGAAGTAACAAATGGATAAACCTCGTAATTATAAATCCGAAATGGATACGACATATTAACGTGGGCTTTTTCCGCGTTTTGGATCGAGTAATGGTCTTAGCTGGAACTACCAAACGAAACCATACCAGGAATTTATGACTGTCTCGGTTGTAGCTAGATTTTCATATTAATATATGTATTCCTCCAGTTTTCAAATCTCGAATCAACGGAATCCACCATATATCGTCTCATACTCTTCAAGACAAGATTGCCAACGTACCTGGAGGTAAGGCAGAATTGGCTAGAAACCCGAACTCAACATATTTCAACTCTCAGTCGCTTAAAGCCCATTTTATATTACAAGTGTGCACCCGTGCTTCGCACACAGGTGTTGCAAAATACATATAATTGCATTATTATTTTTATGTATATAGAGGTGATTTGTTTTATCCATGATAACTGATTCAGCAGAAAGTAAAAAAATGAAGCATTACATTGCTTTTAATTTGTATATCTATAAAATAATGGAATATTATCACATCTAATAATTAAAATAAGTCCATATGAACATTATTTTTTATCTAGTTATACCCAACAATCGTTTTCGTTAGTACAAACCTATAACTTGCACTGATTCTTTCTTATAAAACAATTATATATAAGTTGTATTAAAACACATTAATAAATAAATATCGAAAGCGTTGGTAGCCACATTGGATAAATTACCATGATCCTAAATAAGATTTCGTTGTAGCAACTTTCTAATTGGTGATAAATTATAAAATTTATAGTTTGAACGTAAAAAAAAAACTATTTAGCAGTAAGAGTCAGATGCAAAGACAACAGTTTTCGCAATGAGCATGCAAAATATAGAAATTACGTGATTTCCTACCGTATTCTTGTACATGAACATAATTAATAGTTTATTGAACAGTGGATAGTCGAAAGTGATTGAAAAGCAGTTACATTGTTGTATAGAACGATAATATCAACACAGCACAACATTTGAAAAATTGAAAAATCAATAAAATGCGAGTGTGCAAAAATCAAACTTCAACGGGCAGGATGTCACCCAGAAAAATTATTATGAATAAAGGTGGTTTAAATTGTCAAGAAAAAAGAATTAATAGTCTTCTTAATCTTTTTGATTTGCCCACAAAGAGGTAATCAATAGTTATAAATGAGCGGAATATGATATATGAAATATATATTTTCAATATCTTTAAATTCAGAAGAATTATCAAAGATTCCTAAACTACTGTTTTGTATAAATTTTATTTTTCCATTAAAATAATTCTATATAATCACCCATGACTGTAGTTTAAAGACCATAAAGTATTATTCTATAACTTCATTTCATTTTTTTATTCAATTACACTTACATTAGAAATAAAACATTCAATTTTATTTATCTCAAAATATTATATTAATTAAACATTCATTTGAATCTAATGTAAAACGTACGTTTTCTGATATTATTCATTACTTCCTCTCATTTTTACCATTTTATATTAAAAATTTCCCATCAACTTAATTATAACTCAACTCGATATATTAAGTTTTGCTATGGATTCAAATTAACAGAAAAAGAAATAACAATTTATAAATTCATAATAATTAAAAAATGTACAATATGACCGTGTATATGCAAAAGTTATAACTTCCAATTTATTAATTATTTTCATGCTTATTACAATTAACTTATCCAAATTATATTTTAAATGAACAAAATCTCACAAATTTTAATTTTAGCAAAATTTATTCAAAAGTTTATATTTAATTAAATATTTTAAACAGGAAAAAGATATTGATCATTACAGCTATAAATAGTACAAAAGCATATGAATCAAGCTTTCCCATCACTTGGATCAAACATCCACATTTATCTAACAAAATAGAGATGGTTTTAGATGATTGTTCAACGCTTATGAATTTATCAGTTCTATCTACAAACGTTAGAGGTCCATAGTTTTTTCTGTGTTCAATTTGTAGAGATTTAAAAAATATCATGATATTAACCATACAAATGCCATGAGATAATTACGAATTCATCAAGGCAAGAACACCGTAGTAACACTAACAATCTTCCCTCCTAGCGTGAACAATTTTTGGTTGATTTGTTATTTCCATAATATATATAGTAAATCCTATGTTTAAGAGAACAAGACGTTCCTTCTTTTCACTCTGTCCTTGTATCGTAATTCTGACTCTAAGGTATAATTAAATACATCAAGCTTTTGGGTTATTGATTTATATTTCTCACTAAGAAATATATATCAGCAAACGGATGCCTGCCTAGCTGACAGGAAGTAGCAGGAAACAATATTACGGAAATTCCATACCAATACAAATGAATTTGGGAATGCATATTTACTTTTCGAAAAGATCCATAACCTTAACTGAAAAAAAAACAGCACATACAAATTGCAAGCTATGCACAAATGCATAAGCCCAAACCAACCAAATAATACATAGACAATCACGTCAGCCCAAATCAAAAGAAAATTAAAGTACTGTAACCAGATAATATGCACATCAGTGCTCACAAACTATCATTTAACTAACGGAGCATAACCTGGACAAAGGAACAGATCTACCATAATGGCTGTTAAAACCAACTATCCTCATCAGCAAAAAAGTATAGCCATCTCATCACATCAACAATAGCAGTAGAGTCCGAGCTCCAAAGAATCATCACCAAAAAAACAGCACTGCTATACTGCATAGCATATAAAAAAGGTTCAGAACAGAAGGCCCAATATCCAGCAATCTGCGCAATGGTAGAAAACTACACTAAGAACTGACCTTACAGATTAACATTAACAGTCATTTGATAAAGCTTTTAACATTGCTGTTTGGTGACATATCCAACCCAGGATCTAAGTTAATATCAGGGTATATGTCGAGCAATTAATCTTGTAACAGTGTATTGTTGACATCATTAATTCCAATAAAGGAAAAATAACCCTCTTAGCTAACTGGACATATTAAGCCACTAAAATATAATTATCTAATAGCTATGCAAATGTAGACCTGGTTGAACTATAAATTATAAGAATATTTCCTTATATGTTATAGTAATCAAGACCTTATAAATGATTATGAAAATGTATGATGATTTTTTGTTTGACATAGAATTAAGCAAACTTTGGGTTTATAGTTGTATTCACTTAAATATGCATTGAGTTCCTTAGAAGAATCATATCGCTATGTTATAATTAAAGTTCTGATAATAAAATTTAACTTCGGTTGGGACGATCTACGAACTTTCACCTTATGAAATTGCATTGAATTAAAATTGCCCTCTTCAAATAGGAGCATTGAGATGTTTAATAACATTAAGGCTCCAAAAAATAATGTGCATGCAATTCGATCCTAGCTGAATGTAACACAGTATAAAAGAGTTATTGTTTAGCAGATTTTGGAGATTTGAAACTTAAATCATATTTGAACTCCATGAAATATCAAGTCCTGGAAAAAAAAGGGGCAAGTGCTTTTCCTTAAATAAAAGGCACACATATAACGAACATTAGCTACCACTGTCCAAGAAAAAAACAAAAACCAGAAGCAAAAATACAGTATAAAAATTAAGTCACCTTACAAAATGTAAAGAAGTAAAGGAAGGGTATAAGAAACAAAAGTCAAGGTTCCAAAGATTGTTTAAAGATGTTAGTTGCCACAGTAATGTTAAAATATGCTTTGTAGCTATAGCTGTGTCAAAAATTAAGCAATTGATGTGAATAGCAAATAACAATTGGAGGAAGAATTTCATTTGATGTCCATTAATAATTAACTTCCAACAATGAGGCATTATTATTTGAAATAACTAATTTCTTACTATTTTTCTTCATGTACTTATTATAGTTGGTAAGGTGATAATATATAACAAATCATTCAGCCTTGAAAGGAAAAAAGTAACAGAGCATATCCTGGACAAATTGAAGTTTAACCAAACGATAACTATAACATCAGATGCAAACTAATCTAATGCAGGCTAATTAATTAATATCATATATTATTTGCTTAAAATTTGCGAGAGTTATGCTGCAGCTTGTTAAGAAAGTTTAATTCATAATTGGACATCATAACAGAGAAGTTTTTGTTGGGAATACGAGCCAACTGATTTTAATCCTTATATAAAATGTCAACAAAATATTAGACAAAGAGAAGGAAATATGAGTAATTAAAGTTAGTGAGAGGTGAGAGAATTATTGGAAAGAGAGAGGGATAAAATGTGTGGTGGAAAAGTGGTTGTCTAAGGGAGTGCTCCATTATATATATATATGGAAGTATCATCATTAATAAAGATATTGTTCTATAAATAAAAGTTAAGTTTTGATTTATGCATTACACAATATTAAACTGGTAGGATTAGACTATACATACAAAGTTTCCTGTTTGAAGGGACTAAAATCAAATACAGTTTAAGGAAATGATAGAAATAATGTGAAACAAAATGAGATAAATAAAGGTGAATTTATAGAGTAGAAAAGGGGAAACTGATGTATCTTTTTGGGGGAGGAATTGAACTAATAGAACCGAAAATTCTACAAAAAAATTATTATTTGCATAAGAGGTATGGAAGAGGTAATATTTATTGTGAGAAAAGTTTTTTTAATTGCAATCCTGCCTTCCAAAAATTTAATAAGTTTTTTTTTAGTGTATGATCATACTACTCCCTCCAATTTAGTTATCTCACATTTGTAACCTTAGGATGCCGCCAGAGAAATCAAATCAAAGCAATAAACAACAAATAGATTGTGCAAAAAAGGTTAAAATGCTATTAGCATCTTAAGTATCAGCGTCTATGTTGATAACACAAAGACATGGATCTAATGTTAAGAAATTTTAACTTGCTATTTTTCTGCCGAGTGGCCATCCAAAATCTATTGATACATGAATTGCCAGCAAATTTTGAATATTTATAGGCAGTTTATATGAAGAAAAAGTTTGATTGAACTATAATTTAATGCTACCGGCAATGTCCACTAAATATCTGTCAATCCTAATTATAAATGTATATTTAAATATGGTAAAAACCAAAGCAGTAGCATTCGCACAAAAATTCAATTTAAGAATATAAGACATTACTGACTCTTTCTGAAGAATTATCCCGCACAACAATAAATACATGAGAACTTGTTGGCTATTCCAGCCCATATTTGGCATATTTTTATGCAGGCCATGCTTAATTTGTGGGTGGGATTTATTGGTTTTGTCTTTTTCTCAGATTTGTTGTGCAAGCATGCCTTTTGTGCAACAATATCTTTTCTTTTCAAGCAAGACATTTTGAAAATTACTCACATATTTGGCATGCATATTAAAAGAAAAGACGGTGAAAAATAACTAGATCTGGTCACATAGAGCAGCAGCAGTTTCTGGTCATTCATCATCTTCTTCAAGGTGTTTTGGTCTTCAAATTGAGCTTCATTCTTGCTCGATTCACCACTGGCCTGAAGTGCATGCATAGGGTGTTTTCTTACACCTTTTTCATCTCTTATTGTTTTGGATTCCGGTGATTAGTAGCGAATCTTTTGTAAATATTTTGGGGCTGTTTTCCCCTTTTGGTTTATCAATAAGAGAAGAGGGTAGACTCCTTAAGAGGTCTTGTGGTTTTTACTCTTCACATCGAAGAGGTTTTCCACGTATAAAATCTTGTGTCTTGCTATTTTACTTTCATCGTATTTTTTTTGTTTGAATGGTGTGTTGGCTGATTGTCTTATGTGTGATATTGTGGGTGTAGCTTGTAGTAACCCTTAATCGATCTTATCAAATTGGTATCAGAGCTTGAGGTAGATTATTTATCACACCATGGAGTCGAGCAATCAAAGCTCAACGATTAAGTTGACATCAACCAACTATTCTATTTGGAGACCTATGATGGAAGACTTGTTATATTGCAAGGCTTTACATGACCCAATTGAAACCGTCACTAGTTCGAGTGGTATTATCTCTGAACCTTCTAAACCCGATAAAATGGAAGAGAATGAATGGATAAATTTGAAAAGGAAAACTTTAGGAACCATTAGACAATAGGTTGACATTAGCATTTTCAACCATGTGTCACAAGAAACCGATCCATATGATTTGTGGAAGAAATTAGAAGGTTTGTATGAGAGGAAAATAGCCCATAACAAAGCTTCATTGATTAAAAGGCTTGTTAATCTAAAGTTGAAAGGTGGAAAGTCAGTTTATGAGCATCTTAGTGATTTCCAAGACATTAATAACAAGTTGACAACTATGAAGATCAATTTTGGTGATGAGTTGCAAGATTTGTTCTTATTGAGTTCTTTGCCGGATAGTTGGGAAACTTTAGTTGTGACCATTAGTAATTCAGCTCCAGATGGTGTGCTATCTTTGGATGTGATCAAAGAAAGCATGTTTAATGAAGAAATTAGAAGAAAGGAGATAGGAGTTGACAATTCACAAGCTCTTGTTGTGGAGAATAGAGGAAGAAGCAAGAGCAAAGGACCCAAAGGCCTTGATAACTCAAGAGGAAGATCCAAGTCTAGTGATGGAAAGAATCACTTCATATGCAACTATTGCAAGAAGCCTGGCCATATTAAAAAGTATTGCTTTCGTTGGAAAAGAGAACATGGAAAGAAGAATGATTTTCAGAAAGAAGGCGATGATAAAAATGTTGCAGCAGTAGCCTCGAAAAGTGATGATGATGTCACTCTAATTTGCACAACTAGTGAATGTCATCATGTTAGCAGTACAGATTCTGAGTGGCTGGTTGATACAGGTGCTTCATATCATTGTGTTCCTAAGAGAGAGTATTTTTTGAATTATCAAGCAGGTGATTTTGGCAGTGTCAAAATGGGTAACCAGAGTTCAGCAAGCGTTGTTGAGATAGGTGATATTCGTGTGAAGACTAATGTTGGATGCATGCTTACATTGAAAGGTTTACGCCATATTCCGGATTTGCGTCTTAATTTGCTTTCAGCTCATATTCTTGATCAAGAAGGCTTTCGTCACACATTTGAGAGTGGCAAGTGGAAATTATCCAAGGGATCCATGACAATTGCAAGAGGCGAGTTGTGTTGTTCTTTGTACAAGACATATTTGATTGTATGTTTTGGTGAGCTCAATGCAGTGGAAGAAAAAGATACTCTTAATTTGTGGCATCGAAGATTGGGACACATGAGTGAAAAGGGTTTGAAATGTTTAGCAGGTAAATCTCTTATTCCAGTCAATACTACAATTTCTCTTAACCCTTGTGATCATTGCTTAGCAGGAAAACAACATAGGGCTTCTTTTGCTAGAAAGTCTACAAGAAAGCAGGCTAAGTTGGAGCTTGTACATTCGGATGTATGTGGTCCTATTGAGGTTGAATCCAATGGTGGCAACAAATACTTTATCACTTTTATTGATGATGCTACTAGAAAGACATGGATTTACATTTTGAAGACCAAAAGTCAAGTGTTTGAAACTTTTCAGAAGTTTCATGTTATGGTGGAAAGGGAGACAGAAAGCAAGTTGAAGTGCCTTCGTTCAGACAATGGTGGAGAGTATACTTCACATGAGTTCAAGAATTATTGTGCGCAATATGGTATTCGACATGTGAAGACAGTTCCAGGCACCAACACAATGGTGTAGCTGAGAGGATGAATAGAACCATTGTGGAGAAGGTGCGATGCATGTTGAAGATGTCTGATCTACCAAAGTCATTTTGGGCTGAAGCAGTGAATACAGCAGTTTATCTGATCAACCATTCTCCATCTATTCCATTGGGGCTTGACATTCCAGAGAGAGCATGGAAGGTATGTGATCCTGTATATACACATCTTAGAGTATTTGGATGCAAGGCATACAAGCATGTACCAAAAGATCAAAGATCAAAGCTGGATTCCAAGACTAATCCATGTATTTTTGTTGGCTATGGTGATGAAGAGTCTGGGTTCAGGCTATATGATCCGGAAAAAGGAAAGGTAGTATGAAGCAGAGATGTAGTGTTCTTTGAGCATGAAAAAGGTGCAGAATTTTTGAGTGCAAGGTATCATACTAGCTTAGATTTTTTATTGATACTACTGATGTTTCTTTGTCCCCTACTCATGGTTTTGTTGAACAGCCAATACAGGCTGATCTTGATGCAACACATGAAGGTGTTGATGATGCACAGCTTGATGGTGCATATTCTGATGATGTTCATGATGAAGCACAACCAAATGAAGAAGTGGCTTATGAGCAGGGAGAGCAAATTGCCCCACAAGTGGATGATGCTCAAGTTAGAAGGTCAACCAGAGAACATAAACCATCTACAAGATATCCAAGCATAGATTATATCTTAGTTACAGCTGATGGTGAGCCCGAGAGCTTCCAAGAAGTGTTGTCTAGTCGAGACAAGAATCTTTGGCTTGAGGCTATGAAAGAGGAGATGGATTCTTTGATGAAGAATCAGACTTTTGAGCTAGTGAAACTTCCAAAAGGCAAGAAAGTTTTGAAAAACAAATGGGTTTTCAAGAACAAGAAAGATGGTGAGAAGATAGTAAAGCGCAAAGGTAGATTGGTAGTCAAAGGATGCAATCAGAAAAAGGGCATTGATTTTGATGAGATTTTTCACCGGTTGTCAAGATGACTTCTATTAGAACCATTTTGGGTTTAGCAGCAAGTTGTGACCTTGAATTGGAACAACTTGATGTAAATACCGCATTTTACATGGTGATTTGCAGGAAGAAATCTACGTGGAACAACCTGAATGATTTGAAGAAAAGTGAAAAGAAAAACTTGTTTGCAAGTTGAAGAAGAGTCTTTATGGACTTAAGCAAGCACCATGGCAGTGGTATCACAAATTTGATTCATTTATGACAAGCAATAGTTACAAGAGGACTGTTGCAGATCCTTGTGTGTATTTTAGAAAGTTTCCTGGTGATATCTTCATTCTTCTTCTTTTATATGTGGATGACATGTTGGTAGTTGGACAAAACTTAGAATTGATTAGACACTTGAAGAAAGATTTGTCCAAGTCATTTGACATGAAGGACATGGGTCCTGCAAAGCAAATCTTAGGCATGGAGATTGTTCATGACAGAAAAGCTAGGAAGTTGTGGCTATCTCAAGAAAAATATATTGAACGTGTGCTTGAAAGGTTCAATATGAAGCATGCTAAGCCGGTTTGTACACCACTCGCATCTCATTTTAAGCTAAGTAAGAGGGATTGTCCAACAACGGAGAAGGAAAAAGCAAGTATGTCTTCTATTCCTTATTCATCTGCAGTTGGTTCATGGATGTATGCTATGGTGTGCACTAGGCCAGATATTGCACATTCTGTTGGTTTGGTGAGTAGATACTTATCCAATCCTGGTAAAGTTCACTGGGATGAAGTAAAGTGGATTTTCAGATATTTGCGTGGTACTTCTAGATTTTGCTTATGTTTTGGAGGTAGCGAACATGTTCTTGAGAGGTATACAGATGCAGACATGGCTGGTGATATTGATAGTAGAAAATCTACCTCAGGTTATGTGTTCACATTTTCAAGGAAAGCCATTTCTTGGCAATCCAAGTTACAAAAGTGTGTGGCTTTATCTACAACCGAGGCAGAGTATATAGCAGCTGTGGAAGCAAGTAAAGAGATGCTTTGGTTGAAGAGGTTCCTTCAAGAGTTGGGTTTGCAACAAGAAGAATATATAGTATTCTGTGACAGTCAGAGTGCTATGGATTTGAGCAAGAATTCCATGTATCATGCACGCACTAAGCATATTGATGTTCGCTATCATTGGTTAAGAAATGTGATTGAAGAAAATATGCTCAAGTTGAAGAAAATTCATACAAACAAGAATGGTGCAGATATGTTGACTAAAGTGGTTCCCGGAAACAAGCTTGATGTTTGTAGCAAGCTTGTGGGAATGAGCTTCAAATGATGATTGAAGCATGCACATCTTCCCCAAGTTGGGCTGGAGGGGGAGATTGTTGGGTATTCCAGCCCATATTTGGCATATTTTTATGCAGGCCATGCTTAATTTGTAGGTGGGATTTATTGGTTTTGTCTTTTTCTCAGATTTGTTGTGCAAGCATGCCTTTTGTGCAACAATATTTTTTCTTTTCAAGCAAGACATTTTGAAAATTACTCACATATTTGGCATGCACATTAAAAGAAAATAGGGTGAAAAATAACCAGATCTGGTCACATAGAGCAGCAGTAGTTTTTGGTCATTCATCATCTTCTTCAAGGTGTTTTGGTCTTCAAATTGAGCTTCATTCTTGCTCGATTCACTGCTGGCCTGAAGTGCACGCATAGGGTGTTTTCGTACACCTTTTTCATCTCTTATTGTTCTGGATTCTGGTGATTAGTAGCGAATCTTTTGTAAACATTTTGGGGCTGTTTTCCTTCTTTGGTTTATCAATAAGAGAAGAGGGTAGACTCCTTAAGAGGTCTCGTGGTTTTTACTCTTCACATCGAAGAGGTTTTCCACGTATAAAATCTTGTGTCTTACTATTTTACTTTCATCGTATTTTTTGTTTGAATGGTGTGTTGGTTGATTGTCTTATGTGTGATATTGTGGGTGTAGCTTGTAGTAACCCTTAATCGATCTTATCAGAACTAACTCAATATCATCAGAGCAGGATATTAGATGTAAACACAATGAACTTAAACACAACATGGTCTCATTTTGAATATGATACTAGACACAACAGAGGTAAGAAATTGACTCTTTAGGTTAAGAGTAATTTAGCTGTAAATATAATTCCTGATGTAAGCGAAACAGGATGATTAATCAGAAACATGTTGTTAACTAAAAGGTTTATAGTTTTAGTAATGCAGAACAAACTGACCCAAAGATGACAATAGTAATATAATTCAATGATATTGTCATAGTAAGCATTCATTATGATAGGAATGCATGATATTTTTTTAACCCAATTATTAACGGGTTTATGTTTAATCACCTTTTAGGAGCATTTTGAACATCGCATGCAATATTATCTTCGTTTTAGATTACAATATCGCTATATATTTCTACCCAGTAAATAATAAGTCTAACAAAATTAGCAAATATGAAATTAGTTTCTTAAAGTAAAAGATTACTTCATCAGCGCAAGATAAAATAAGAATAAAAGTGGCGTTATCTAATTCTCATATATTAATAAATTGTGAATTAACACTCATCTGCTATATTAAAGATGTCTTGCTAGTATATTCATGAAAAGGTCACTGTGATTTTTATCACTTTTATGGTTATAAATGAATATGATCGTTAGATATCAAATCAAAAAACGTATAAGTAGCGACATATGTTATTCTATCATTATGTGTCCTGGGCATATAATTGTGCCATGGTCTTAGTAATATAGTCATGTACAAACTGGCTTCAGTTGGCAATGAAGGACAATATAATCGGTAACCATGTTTTACTCTTACAATTATTACAGAACGATTATCTACAAACGTTTTAGTCTAAACCCATTACAAAATAAATAAATTGCAATCCATATGCTCCTTATGCTAGGTGAATATACGATTGCAACTGGTAAGTATGCATTTTCCCTTACATATTAACACCATAAATTAATCATAGAAACAAAGTTTCAATTTGATAGAATATATGTCTCAAAAATAGAAAAGATAATTAATTTTGAGGAAGAAAAAAAATTCATACAACGTAAAATTGGTAGCATATCTCACCAAATAGGACCTGACTGCAACGGCGTTCACAGAATCACTCCATGTATAACCCGTGAAGGAGGGATGCAGGAGCTCTAATGCTAATCTAACATCTAAATCAGCTTCAGAGCTCAACAGCCTCCTTTTGATCATCAGTCATGAATCACCCTGATTTAATAAAAGTTGACCTGCATACAAATTTTCCTTTATTTTAACCTTTTAGGCTACTCTTGCATATAATTTATGATTTGTAATTTTGTACAGTTGCAGAAACTCGGTCCTTTTGTTTCCAAAATATATCCATCAGCTAGTGTGTGTCCACTATACTGAAACCAATTGAAGTTTGTGGCACCACTGAAAACCATATGGATGTCTTTATCTTCAAATTTTTGTTGTCGTCTACTACATATATAATTTAAAAATAAAGGTACAAATCAATTATGCAATTGTTTTGCAACCTACAGTGCAAAAGGTACATTGCATTTATAATAATGATATAGAGCTGAAGTGGTGTGAGGTTCACCGTCCATGATTGTTTCCTTATATAGACATATTAGATTTAAAATTGACCTCAACGCATAAAGCCTTAATCTGCTAATATACTTGAGTATTGTGGCAAGAAATTGAATTTTGAAATAACTTAACTTTGGGATGCATTGTTAACTTACCCGATTTATTTTCTTACTTTAAGTAAAAGCAAGACTGAATAATAACTTCATAGTTCTGTAAGATCGTTTAAAAGGAGAAAAAAAGCTGCCAAAAGTTGAGGATAAGTAACGGATGCCAAATACTCATAACAATTAAATACTCAAATGGCTTGAATTTGTTTAGCAACCATTTTATCCATAATGTTGAAGGTATGGACTATGGACTGCAATTAATCAAGATTATCTGGTTGATGATCCTTCCGCAATAATGTTACAAATCCAATTTTTGATTGCAATCAGCTTACTGGAATCCTAATTAAATCCAAATTTGAGTTAAATTTTCATGATATTGAATACTTCCAACCATGAAGGTTTAAATGGTAGCATATGCAAGTTTTAATGGTCCGTTGTAGTATTTGCTTGAATTTTTATATGCATAATTGGATCATAAATTTGGAAACCAAAGGGAATTCTGAAAACCTTTTTGTAATAAAAAATTTAGTATAATGCATGGTTGATTGTAGATGGCAAAGTGGTAAATAATTTAGCATAGATTGAAATTAGAATAATGGATAACAAATTTTATTTGGAAGACCATGATTACGGATATAAATTCAGGATTAACTTCAAAATATTTCCATAAAATATCCTTTAAGTCATATATCCTCGCGCAAAAGAGATGCAGACCAATTAATGTACCTAATATTTAGATTATATTAAAAATACACTTTCCACTGATAGACTAAGATTGTTAATATGAAACTACCTACATTCAAATATATAAAATATATTAAGAAGGGTTGTGAAACTACATTATCCCAGATACATAATATTTAAAGTTCATATTGGGCACAAAGCAGCTCAATTTTGGGGATATACTATGATACCAATAAATTCATCCAAACATCAAGATTTTATATGGCAAGATAGTGATGCTTAGAACGTCAATCAAATTACTTACTTGCATAGTTGCATAAACAAATGAATTACAGATTGAAAAAAAAAAGTAAATTTTTCTTTACAAAATTTACGTACAAAGACTTATGTATATTCTGAAATATATACTTTAAGATGTAGAATAATCCCCAACATTTATTTCAATCATATGTATTAGTAGTATGTGAGGTTCTAGAGGTTCTAGACGTACAAAAAGTTGCGTGAAGTTCCACGTTGAAAATATTAAAAGTATTTGAGGTTTAAAAGGACGCAAAAGACTATCCAATATGCAAAAAAAACCACTTCCGGAGATCTCATCCAAAGTATTTATTTCATTGCTTAGTTCGCCTCTTATACTCTTATTTAGAAAGAAATATTTTTTATGCAGTGGCTTAAACCTCAAATAGAGTGCGTGTTATGTACTACTAGTAAGAATGCATCGAATGAAAAAACCAATCCCCATAGATTACAACTATCTTAATTCAAAATAAAAAGAAAAATCAGAACAATTAAGTATACCAGAACACATTTTTGCAATAAATTACCTTAAGTATATGCAAAATGTACCAATTATACGATGTATGTTTAATTAAACTTCAACATAAAAATACATCCACAAAGACCAAATTTCGAACAAAATCTAATAATAATAGCTCAAAAAATATAGATTTACCTTGATTTGTAATCAAATCTAGGAATTGGAGATAGCCTAATAGCATCCGAAAGCTGGAGCGTTCACGGAGACGGTATTAGTGGGAATTAGCAAACATTGGATGTAGCGCGCTATCCGGTTGGAGAAGGGAAGAAAGATGTAGAAAGAGACGTCATTACATCAACTGGTTTGGGGAGCTTTTGTACCGTACGGCGCAGGAGATAATGAACAGGATGAAAGGGGAGGGCATAGAAGCAAAAATCAAAGTTGGAAGCATAGAACGAAAGGGGAGAGGAACGATGCGAAAGGAAGCAAATTAGGATCATGACCGACGGGATAGGCACAAATTGAGGGGAAGCTTATTATTTAGGGTGGATAAAATAGGAAGAATGTGAGCAGGATGCGAGAGAAAGGTTTAGAAGAAAGAAGAGAGAAGTGAGAGTGGAGTTGCAATCGCTGCCGAGTTGAAGAGTCGCTCCACGATTAAAATTAGGTTTAGAAGAAAAGCGTACATGGATCGTGGAAAGGAAGGGAAGAGCCATGTACAGAGGAACATATGGGACGTTTGAGTTGCCAAATTCCAAGGAGGGTTGTGCGCCCTTGAAGTAAAACACTGCTTTAATATATTAGTATAGATTAGTCCCACGACTAATTTCCTCGTCGAAATAAATTAAAGTCGAGTAAGAAAGACGAAGGAAAACATAAAAGAAAATCGAATTATATTCTCTCACGATTCCTAATTTAACTAATTCCACTAATCGTTTAACCTAAGCTCTAATACCAAATGTAACACCCCACACTTTTCTATACCCAAGTTTTGACAAAAATCAAAACTTGAACACATCTAAGCATATAGAGTATATCTGATACCTGCAATAAATGAGCATGAGCATAATCAGAGTACGATAAAATAACTCACAACGAAAACAAAAATAGGATAAATTAGTATTAACTCAAGCAACTACCTTTTAAGTCACTTTGCCAATACCGAGTATGAGAGAGAACGAGAACCCAAAGGCAAACTTAATTATCTGTGAGAACCTGACCTTCTCTATGAAACCTGGGAGGTTGTAATGAGGAGGAAGGTTAGAACAACAAGTTCTAGTGACTAAGAAATATACAACACAGGCTATAACACAGATATATTCCGTTTGGTTCAACCCAAGCTGTATGCCTGACAAGGTTAGTGATTCTAAACCAACCGTGTTAAAATTTACGAACGACTACTATCTTTCCCAAAGTAGTATTTCCAAAATTATATTACCGAGATAGGACATTTATACACATTTTTGTGAAGCCTTTATACCAGAGTTTAACTGGTTAATTATATCGAGAGTGGGCCCCTAATTTTGGGTTTTCTATCTATATCTTCTTTCTCTATTATTTATTATTTAACGCCTCACTATCAATGATAGATAGGATGGATTCTCCCTAATCACTTAAGATCCTAGGCGGACCTATTGGTCACTTGTTAACCCTCGATATTATATTCACTGTTAACATAAAACTAGAGGGCACTAGCTATGGGCCCTACTAGTTAAGGCTTCTGTCATTCACGCATATACCTTTGCCCTGCATAAGGTGAGAGTAGGTATTTTATCGTTAGTTATACCTTCTAGCTGACCTCATTTTATAACCTCCTTAGTCACTTAATACTTTCCATATGATAGATGGCCATATCTAGCCCTTTTAATTTCAAGGTTTAAGTAGGACAACACACACCTTCCATTTAAGACCCATATACTGAAAAACCTATTCCCAGATGGGCTCTTTAACCATTAGGACCCAGGAAGCGGACTACACGCGAAGGTTATTCATTTGTCCCCCATCTTCCTTTAACACCTTTCCCTTTTTGGATAAAGTAGGCTACATTATCATGTCATTCCCATTTAATTCCTTTATATGGAAATACTATACGTACACATTATTTGTATCACGGGTTTATATGGTTGATAATATCTTACATTATTAACCTACTAAGTCCAACTATATTTTTAATTATAAGTTCTATTGACATAAATAAGGAAAGTTATGTTACCTTTTCTCTAGGATATTTATTTAATTTCTTCCCTAATTTGGACTTAGTATTTAAACGACAATCAGTATACATTAATCCCCTTTTTGACACCCATTTCTTGTTATTTCCTTTTTATTTCCCTTTATGACTCTAACCATCATATTTTCCTAAGGCAACTATTTATCAGTTCCAAGTTATCTATTTGTTGTACCCCAACGGACAATTCCTATTCTTATTTATTTATTGGTTGACTTTTATATATTTACATACCAGGCCTCTCACATTAAGTTGACTACCTGTGGATGTTGGATATGCCGGTCGGTTCCGGGTAGACTTCCACCATAAGTGAACTTAACCTCGTGCCTTAGTATGAATATATTTATGCATTAGACCCCTCACATTAAACTGACTACCTATGGTCACTGGATTTGCTGATCGGTTCCGGGCAGGCTTACACCACAAGTTGAGTTTAACCTCGTGTCTAAATGTAGTTATAATTTAAATTTCCTATTTGGGGTCCATAACAATTATCCTTATTGATTTTAGGAATTGTAACCATTTTTCCCATCACATTTATTTTCCCCAAATCAATTTTGGTTACAACAGTTATCCCTTTATTTGCGGTCTCATTTATGGCAATTAATTACATTTATTGCTACAAATGGTCACCACAAATATACTAATTCAAATTGGATTATATTTACATATAATTCCATAATTGAACCATTTCCAACATTCAAATATTACATACAATTTATATTTCATCGTTTTACGCTGATTTGGACGGATAATATGTATATATTTATTTTTATGTTTTCGTGCGGTCAACGTAGTTGTTAATATTTATTTATTATTTATTATTTTGAAAATTGATTAACCATACATTCCCTTTTTACATTCAATCTTGCCTGAAAGGTTTCAAGTCTCAAAAGGACTGTTAGCCAAAATCACTGTAAATCATGCCTATTTTGTGGAATTGACATATTTTCAAATCACAAGAAATATATGTGACATATTTTTATATTGGAATAGTTGATGCAAATTACATACAAAACATGTATTATTTTTATATGTACCTTTGCACTACTTTTCCCTTTTTAATTCCTTTTTTCATACTTCTTGTGATTCTAAAATAATGTCTCTTTATTTAAAAATGAGGAAAACGACATAATTTACAAGGCTTAAACCAAAAACCCAACAATATTGTATGTAAACAAGGAATATTTCTTTTATTCTTACAATCACATAATAAATAAATTCATCTTTTTATCCAAATTCACATATTTCATATTTCAGCACTGAAATAAAGATCTGGAACATAACCAGGACAAATCTATGTTTAACGGGACTGATCTCCAGATCCACAGTGCCATTCAACATATACAACATATTTCATAATTCATGACATGACTTGTAGGAATATGTGGGAATATATATAAAAAATCCTACAATGCATGTTTATACATAATCACAACTTTATCATTTACCAATTTCAAACATATTCATAATTAGATCTGATGGTTGTCACAATTTACAATTATTTAAATAATAGATATGATAGGCATAAAACATAGGTTGGATTCAAATGAAATAGATAAACCATTATATCTGTATTAGTAAATTTCTCACTCACCTTATAACTTCCAATTTTTGAATTTTGAACCTTTTTAGGCTTACAATCCCCAAATTCTTATAAATCTACAGTTTGTCTAGAATGGGGAAAATTCTAAATCTGTAGAAATGTAAGAAAAAGGGAAGAGAGCGAAAAATATATTGTTGAGCATCCTTTTCCATTGAATCTATTAATCTTCCCAATTCTTCTTGAATTTGATTTGATTTGGTATGTGTATGAATATATTTTATTTAGAAATTAGGTTAGAAGAGGAAGAAAAATGGCAGAGCTCCATTGCCTTCATAGATTTGAATGGAAAAAGAGAGAGGCTCTACCCGTTTATAGGGGTGGGAATGGCCTAGAACCATCGAATTAGTTTTAATTTATATCCGTCCATCCATTATAAAGAATATAATAAAACAACTCACCAAAACCTAGCCGTCACTAGGCAGTTTGACGCCCAGTTGTCGACTTGGGTGGTCGATCGCCGGTTGACCCCCATGTCGACCGCCTGGGCATCAAACTGCCCAGGTCGGCTTGGTTAATAATGGTAAGTTATTAATTTAATATTTTGTTTATTTATTTTCCGTTCGTTTTCGTATTTCGTCCTTAACTTTTTCATACGGACTCCGCTCATGAAACTCCAAACATGAAAGTCAACCAGAATTCCAAAACGAATGCAACAGTTAAAATCTGGCAACCAAATTCCATGGTTTGCAGAAATTCCATGGTTTGCAACGATATCCGAAAACGATAACAGGAAAATAACCTAAATGTTTAGATAGAAAGAGCCAATGATTTCGACACTGACACCGCTGCTAATTCCAAGCCGAAAGCACGATAGCCTGTGCTACATCATCCACCCTGGGTTTGAAAAAATTCAACCTCGAATTTAAAGCAACCTCTTCCACTGAATCATCTTCGTAGTATTGTATCAAAAGCTTAATATTGAAAACATCAACAGTATGAATATGGGTTGGTAATTTCAAACGATAAGCATCTGAATAGATTTTCTCAATTATTTCCTAAGGTACAATCTTTCTTGAAGCCAACTTGTTGTTTGTTCCAGCAGGAAATCATTCTTTCGTCAATACTACCCACACGAAGTCACTCTTTTGAAACTCGACATGTCAACGTTTTAAATCAGCAGCCTGCTTATGCTTGTGACTTGCTTCAGCTAACCATTTCTGCACCATATGATGGAGCTCCTGTAAATCCGAGACAAGGTCAATGGCTTTTCTCTGCATTCTACCTTGTCGAGGTAATGGAGTTAGATCCAAGGGCCCATTAGGTACTACCTAGTACACAATTTTGAAAGGACCGACTCCAATACTGCGATTGACAGCATGATTATGCACAAATTCATCCTGGCACGATTTAAAGTCCCAACTTTTCCGGTTGTCATTAACAAGACTTCTTAGAAAAATTCCCAATGATTTGTTCACCACTTCGAACTGTCCATCTATTTGTGGATGCTAGGCGCTGCTAAACTTCAATTCTGTCCCCACCATTTTCCACAAACTTAGCCAGAAATGACTCAAAAACTGGGTGTCTCGATCTGAAACAATTGGATCTTGTAATCCATGAAGGCGATATATCTCTCGAAAGAATAACTGAGCTACGTTCACTGCATCTGTCGTCTTCTTGCAAGCAATGAAATGAACAATTTTGGAAAATCGATCAACGACCACATAAATGGAGTCATTGCCCCTCTGCATTCTTGGAAAACCAAATTCAAAATCCATGCTCACATCAACCCATGGACGAGAAGGAATTGGCAATGGCATGTACAATCCAGCATTAGTTGCGGTTCCCTTAGACACTTTACAAATATTACATCTCTGCACGAACTTTTCAACTTCTTTGCACATTGACGGACGATAATAAGAATCCATAATTAGCTGTAGTGTACAGTCTCTGCCAACATGACCTTCATTGTGTAGCTCTTGGATTGTTTTCAATCGAAGACTACAATATGGAATGCACAATTGATTTCCTTTGAAGAGAAAACCATTTATTACTGATAAATTTGTCATTTCACCCCCTTTCACCTTTTCTAGAATCTTTGAAAAATAAGGATCTGTAGCAAACAATTCTGAAAGAGCGTCAAATCCCAACACTTCAACTCTCATTGTGGTCAAAAGATTGCTCCTATGGCTTAATGCATCAACTACTTTATTCGTAACTCCTGGCTTCACCATAAATGTGAACTGTTGCAGATAAGCAAACCATGACACATGTCTAGCTGCTACTTTGTCTTAACCCTGGAGATGTTTCAATGCTTCATGATCCGTGTACAAAACGATTTTTTTAAGAAAAAGATAATGTCTCCAATGCTTGATAGCCTGTACCACAACATAAAATTCAATATCATAAGTATTGTATCTTATATTTTCCCCTAACGATTTTTCAGTAGAATAGGCAATAGGTCTCCCATTTTGACTCAACACTCCTCCAATTCCAACCTTTGAAGCGTTAGCATGAAGATCAAATGGTAGATGAAAATTTGGAAGTGCTAGAATAGGTGCTGAAGTAAACAGACTTTTAATATGCTTAAAAGCATGTTCTGCCTCCTCTGTCCAAACAAACTGTTTGCCCTTCATGCAATCTATCACAGGAGCCATAATGCTATTGAAATGTGGAATGAATCGCCTGTAAAAAGACACCAAACCATGAAAATTACGCACTTCTGTAATTGTTTTCGGCTGTGGCCAATCTCTGATTGCCATAACTTTACTCTGGTCAACCTGTAAATCGTCCTTGGAAACAATATATCCTAAAAATAGCACACTTAGAGTCATGAACGTACATTTCTTCATTGCGGCATAAAATTGTTCTTGTCGCAGGATGATTAGAACAGTACGTAAATGTCGTAGGTGTTCCTCCGGACTAGCACTATAGATAAGTATATCATCGAGGTAAACAACCACAAACTTCCTAGTATAAGGTTTGAAAATTTGATTCATTACTCTCATGAAGGTACTTCGTGCATTTGACAACCCGAAAGGCATAAAGCCATTCATATAACCCCTCACGAGTCTTGAAATCATTTTCCCACCCATCATCTGGTATGATTCTGATTTGATGGTATCCACTTTTCAAATCAATCTTTGAGAAAATAACAGAAACACTAATCTGATCTAGCAAATCATCCAATCGTGGAATAGGAAAATGATATCTCATCGTGATCTTGTTAAGAGCTCGACTGTCTGTACACATCCTTCATGATCCATCCTTCTTTGGAACTAACAATGATGGCACAACACAAGGACTAAGGCTTTCTTGAACATGACCTTGACTTAGTAATTCCTCCACTTGTCGTCGCAACTCTACGTGTTCTCTAGGGCTCATTCGATAATGCGACCTATGTAGTAAACCAACACCAGGTTCCACATCAATATGATGTTGGATGTCTCAAAGCGGTGGTAAACTACTCGGTCGCTCTTTTGGAAACACATCTTTGAATTCTTGACTTTACCGGCTCAGGAATTTCATCATTCTCTATAGAATAAAATCCCACTAGCAAATATACCTTGCCATCTTCTTCCACATCGTCCACAAAGTCTTTTAATGAAAGCAAGCTGATAGTCTCAACTTTCTGATCTGGTTTTGCTTCACCTGGACTACGCTTCTTTGGGATTTGAGTGATTTTAGTGCCTTCAAATATGAAACTATAGTTGTTTGTGCACCATCATGTTTCACAGCCCTTTCATGTTGTCGTGGCCTCCCCAACAAAACATGACATACATACGGATTTCACAACATCACACCAAATTTCATCTTTATATTTTAGGCCAATAGAAAAAGGAATAAAGCTCATTTAGAAACTTTTACCTCTCCTTCTTTCTTCAACCATGCGAGCTTGTAAGGTTGAGGATGCTTCTTTGTTTTGATTCCAAGCTTTTGAACAGCCCCCTTTGAAATGATATTGTCACAGCTTGTCAATCACGAATCGACATACTTTTCCCAAAATAGTGCATGTAGATTGGAAAATGTTGCTTCTTAACCATTTTGGTTCGTCATTCGACTTTGGAGTTTGGCAAGTTCTTTTCATCATGAGATTATACCCTTCGTCACCAATCATAATTTCTTCTGGTTCTTCATCAAATCGTGGTGGAGTTGATAATCGAGCTTTACCTCTTCGTTGCACACTTCACTTTCGCCTGCGACCATAGTTCTATTGTTTGGCTTGGTACATTCATAACTTTTGTGACTAATTTCTTGGCAATTGAAATACTTCATGTTACTACCTTCTTTTGCCTTGGTAGGATTTGGAATAGTACGTTTACTAGCTGGAGCACTACTACCAACATTCTTACTCTGACTGTTAGAAGTTGAGTAATTACTTCCACGTCTACCCTGCTTCTCCCATTCAAGAGCTCTCTGATGTGCCTCAGCAACAGATTTTGGATCAAACATATTGACCATATTCTGAATTTGTACCCGAAGTCCTCCTATATAAATTGCAGGCAACTGTTCCTCAGTTTATGATATATCGTTACTTGCAATTAGTTGGAAAAAACTTCGTGTAATCATTAACTGAACGAGTGCCTTGCCATAGATTCTTCAATCATTGATACATTAACGACTAATAGTGGTAAGTAGGGGTGGGCATAAACCGCTCCGTTAAACGGAAATCGCCCGACCCGAACCGATAAAATGGTGCGGAAAACCGCTCCATTTTATCTCACTAAACCGAATATACAAAACCGACCCGAACCATTTCATTACGGTCCGGTTGCGGTTTGAAGGATGAAACCAACCGTATTAAACCGAACTGGATTATTTTGTATAAAAGAGTTGTTTACAGATTACTTTATATTAGGATTAAGGATACATAGCAGATTTATCTGACATAACAGCGGGAACCCTGTCAGTTATTCGATGTAGGAGGGATCTTAACTGGATGTTTTATTAATATATTCAAGCTGTGAATCTTTCTATACATATAAGAAGAAGGACAAAACACTGAATAAGATACCCGAGATGAATGGATAATACATAAAGACATACCAAAATTAGGCAAGCTTTCTAATGATCAAAGGAGAACCATGCTTTGGCTTCACTATAATAGAACCAACCGGAGAATGAGCTTAAGAACTTGAAAGTTTAAATTCAAAATTTTACAGTATCATAGCTACGACTATTTTTGCTTCCATCATTGCAAAGTTTTGACCTAGAATCTAGGACCCAACCAAAATGAAAATAAGTTAGCTTGTTATTTGTTACTTTTGATATTCCTTCGCGAAATTTCCCAGGCTTGAATTCTTCTGCGTTGTCTCCCCGTATTTTTTTTTCATGGTGAATCACAAGAGTAGGCAGTACAAGATTGATGCCAGCAAGAAGATAAATATTTCCAAGTTTAATTTCTTTGTATACATGTCTATGATGTGCAGCTAGATCTAGATACTTAATACTTCCAGCAATATCATATTCACCTAAGTGTAAAAAAAATCCTACTTATTATGCCTGGGTTAAGAATTCTGTGTTTAACAGTGGAAAAAGTAACTTACGATTTTTAGTTGGTTAATGCTTTCATTGTTAAGATGAGGTTAGATGCGCGTGTGCTAACAGCAGCAAGTTTCACTCGATGGTGCATGGAAAAATGTATGTTTCAAAATCCAACCGGACCGAACTGAAACCGGACCGAATGCATTTGAAACCGAACCGAAACCGGACTATAGTAAAATATAATATTACAGTCTTCATTTTTGGTTAACCATTTGTTATGGTCCGGTTACGGTTTGAGCTTCAAACCAGACCGAACCGACTCGTGCCCACCCCTAGTTGTAAGGCAAAAATTTAGCTCTCATTAACTTCTTCATCTTCTCCTGTGTAACCACCTTTGGCTTTCCCATCCTTGCTCGAGTCAACTTAGTTTGTTGCCACCATGTTGTAGCCCTTCCTCTCAATCTTATAGCAACCAAACTAACTCGATGCTCTTCTGGAACTCCCATATATTCGAGAATTTCTTCGACATTGGAAACCCAATCCAAAAATTCTTCAGCTTGCATACCGCCCTTGAATTCTGGAATTTTTTTCTCATACCAGATTCCCATCTTCTATCCATTACTTGAGTTTGGATTTGCGATCTCATATCCTCACGATGTTGAGATTGACAACTTCCACGGTCTTTCTTCCTACCAAACATATTTTCTAATGCAGGTGGAGTCCTTTGCCTTTGATTTCGATTCATATCCAAAATCTGTTGGAGAATGGAATTTTGATGACAACAACCTTGTTTTAATATTATTGATTATAAAAATATATACTAACTTCCTTGTCTATAATATATGTGTATATGCAGGATATATATGCAGGATATAGATATTGAAGACTGTACAATATTAGAGATTCAAGATACCATGAAATTCAAGATTCATGAGTATTAAGATATCAAGATTTCAAAGAGCTCAAGAAAATATAGTAATTGAGTCTGGTCTATATGTAAGACTCTAAATAGCACTCCATTTTCAAATTCTGTTTTCAAAATTCAAATTATGATTTCAAGTTATTTCAAACTACTTTTCTAATTGGTTTCAATTTATTATTATTTCAAATATATATTTACAAGATCAAAGTTTTAAAATAATATGTTTATAATATATATATAAATTTAAATCATATAACTTTATAAATAAGTTTATATTATATATCACTATGTTTTTATATGTTTTTATGCTTTAGAAAATCCATTTTGAAATACTAGTTTTGATTCAAGACACTACAACAAAAACACCATATTACAACTTTAATTTTACAATGGTGGTAAATGCACCGTTGTAATAAATGTTTTTTTACAACTTTTTTCCAGAAAAGTTGTAATAAACTTATTTTTAACAACTGTGTTATTTTAACTGTTGTAATAAAAGCCTATCACAACTTTTATTTTTTGACTGTTGTAATATATGACTATATTTTAGTACAATTAACAAATAATTAATAATTAATATTTAATACATTTATATTGATTATTTATAATTAATAACTAATAATTACTATTAATAATCAATTAGGAAGTAATAATTAATAATCAATCTGTAATATTTAATACTTAGCAATTAAGAAGAATAATTAAAAAAATATAGTTAGTATTACATAATTATTATTATTTATTAATATTTGATAATTATTAATGATAATAATTTCTAATGAAAATGAATACATAATAATATATACTCAATATTAACACTTAAGAGTCATAATTAATCAAAACATTAATACTTTTGAAGTGATATTTAGTGTTTAATAATTAATTTTAAATGATTAATATTTAGAATTAATAATCAATAACTAATAAAATATTTAATAATTTAGAATTAACAAGACTTATTAACAATTAAGAAGTAACATTTTGTATTTAGTATTTCATAATTATAGTTAGCAATTGTTTTAATATTTAATATTTAAAAAGTTAAAATTTTGAAATTAATAAATAACAATTTCGATTTAATATTTAATTGTTTTTAGTAATTAACGATTTGTAATTAGAAAATCAATAAGGGCCAACGTTATTTTTATTTTATTTTGGCCTCTTTGAAAATGGCATTGCTTCTGTTATTGTTGTGCCAACAAAATAAAATACATGCTTATATGGTCTCAAAGCAGCTCACGTTCTCTAAATTGAAAATTTAGGCGGCCAAATCGAAAATTTAGGCGGGCCAACTCCTCCAGTACTGCTCCCTAACTCAAAATAACGTTTCATTTAGACAGCTCCCCGCTTCCTTCTCCACCTTCTCCCCTAAATCGAAAATAACGTTGCACCCTAAATCGAAAATGGCGATTTGATTTTCGCCCCGTCTTTCTCCGTCTCTACCAATTAACCAGTTCTTCGTCCAACTTCCTTCTCCACGGGGCAGCTGGAAGCGGTAGGGCATCAAAAGATAATCGCGCTAGTAGAATTCGCTCAACCAAAACAGAAAAGCCGAACTCCTGAGCGCGCAGGGAAGACGAAGCACAACGGCGTGAATTGATTGAGGGTAGCTAAGGTAGAATGGGCCTCCTGTCACAACGAAGAAGAGGAATTTGAAGACCGTGAAATCTGAAGTTAGTCAACCTAACTTCTTAAGTTATTCTATTTAGTTAATTAATTTTTAGTTAATTGAGCAAAATTAAATATATATATATATATATAAAAACCTTGATTTATCATCTGATGCTATACTTGTAAGTATGTGTATGAAAGATATGGGTGTTCACTTTTGCAACTTAGTTTACTTGATCCTTGCTTTTAAGCAAAATAGTGTATGTCGTTGACTCTGTTGAGTATTCTTTGTATTATATTGGTTGTGGTTAATAATGGGATGAACATGGCAATGTATGCATGCGTAGAAGATTGTGAACCATTTTGATAACCTCTTAAGCCTATGTTTACTCCTACAATTGCTGCTGCAATGATCTAACTAAGCATAGGACTGAATTATAATAGAAAGTGTACTCAAGTGCAACCACCAAGAAAATGTACAAATGTACAAAACATAGAACTGGTAAGCTTTATACAACATGTAAGATTTTAACAAAGGGTGATTGAAGTTTTTTAACAAAGCAGTCAACTTATGTAAGCCAAATGTGTAAACTGATTGTTTAGTTCATGCACCAAAGTTTTACCATTAAATTTATAAGGATGAGTTATCAGATAAGATACAGTGTTAACTGCTATTCACATGAGAATACTGTAATAAGAATGTTCAGTGTCACAGCAACAAGGTCCTATACCCTTTTTTAAAAATGAGCCATTTAAGTCTATGAGGGGAATGTTGATCGTCTGCAGGCTATATATATATATGTGGGGGGGGCGAGCGTGGTGACCGAGTTTGTGTGTGTGTGTGCGTGTGTATGTGCGCGCGCGCGCGGGGGCGGGAGGGCGAGCGTGGTGACCGAGATTGTGTGTGTGTGCGCGCGCATGGGGGGGGTGTATTCTAAGATTGAGCGGGTTAAGAGTTGTGAAGTAAAATTCAATTGAAGACAGTTTTATAAGGACTGCCAATGTTTTTTGTTGAATTCATTAGTTTCTGTAACACCCCACGTCCATTAATGTCACTCACAAAGGGAATGCATTAATTTCCATGGAGCGTTTTAAGTGAATATAGAACAAAAAAATTGCAATAAGACAGATATAAAGTAGTACTTGGAATTTTTAAAAAAACTTTATTCATTGCAGCAGAAGGTAAACATGTTTGATTACATCATTAAAACCATAAATCATAGTCAAGTACAATATCCATCTTGATAAAACAAAATACATAATCCCACTCCATAAAGATAGCCATAAAGAAACAGATAACTGGACTTTACTTCAGCGGTCCAAGCTTTTCCAAAAGAGAGATAAAGCAATCCGATCAAACTCCACTAGAGCTGGGTCCACTCTGAGAACCTGGGGGGGGGGGGGGGAGGACGGAAACAGAGGGGGTCAAACATAAAGTCCGGCGAGTACGATAATTCTAACAATACAATTATCAAAGCAACTAGGCTAAGGCATAAGCTGGAAAAATAAGGAAATGACTACGAACTATTGGGACTAGATGAAGATATATAACATTAAAGGCACACCTAATTGCTAAAGGATAATTACTACACTGCACCACACCAGTCACCCTAAAGGTTGATCCCACTTACTGAACTTAGAAATCATATTAATAGTTTTGTGTACCCCTAGCTGATTACATAGGTGCCGCCTGCCCCTATCTCCGCTAGGTGTACTCCACTACTCCCATTCGATCAGCTTCCTACTCGTAGATACCCGTGCTGGCCCCACAGTGGGGTGTATCACTCCCCAAAGTGGCAACCCGATACAACTTAAGGATGCACGACTTATACCTACACGATGCAACGTCTTACCTACCAGCACAGGTCCACACACGCATATGAACCCATTGGACTTGCGTTGCCACCGCTAACCCGTTTTGGCCTCTTACAGTCAAGCCCAGTATGCGTGTCCCGTCCTCGACTTGGGTCGAGCCCACAAAGATACGTATGGGTTACAGTTTGAAATGGGCCCCCATTACTTGACACAAGCTATCCACCTAAGCTTGGCCCCCTTCTAGTACACCCCACTTAACCCTCTTCATGTTCACTTACGTGTTTGAATTTTGGTTAAGTATTACTAATCGTATTTCCTCATGCCACCCAAGGCACCCACTTAACCCCCATGTCCCACCACATGTTTAAGTTGGTTAAGTGTTACTTAATTCATTAAAGCCGTAACCGTTGCAAGACCTCTCACATTAGACTGACATTTGTGGTTGTTGGATTTGTCGGGCGGGTCCGGGCAGACTTTTACCACAAACGAGTCTAACCTCATGTCTTTGCCACTTGTTACGCATTTAATTTATGCCTAAGACCCCTCACATTAGACTGACGTTTGTGGCCGCTGGATTTGCCAGGCGAGTCCGGGCAGACTTCTACCACAAACGAGTCTAACCTCGTGTCTTAAGCGATTAATTATAATTAACTAATTTTCCCCCAAATTTGAATTAACTTCCCTATTCAAATTATTAATTAATTCTAAATTTAACGATGTTCATAATTTACTCAATTATGTCCATCCATTTATGGTATGATAAATCATACCATTTTCATCACAAATTCTCAATATTAAATCCTTAATATTACCCCTATCCCACGTTGTACGTTCGTTCGTCTAACGTAAATTATACGTTAGACTCGAATAGTCTAACTCATAGCATAAAGAGAAATTATCACAACATATATGTGACTGAAAATAGATCTAATCATAAGGGGTGAAACTTGCATGTGTGATTGATGTTTTACACCTAAACTTGCATAGGCCAAATCTACAACTTGCATAAAACTACACATGTCATGGATCTAAAGGTGTCAACTTGTTTGGTTAAATGTCACAACTTACATGATATGATTCATTTAATCCAAATTCATGTATTTGTATAAACTGGCATATGTGGTTTAAGCAACATAACGATGGTGTAAACTCACATTCAACACATAAAACTCACACATGTCATAGCCTAATTTTAGATCTAAAATAGATGTCATAGTATAGGTAAGATTATACATACTAATCAATCTAAACTTGCATACACACATGTGATTTATCATGTGAATCAACATAGCCCAAATAATATATAATCAACATCATAATTTGATTAAACATAAGCTAACTACAACATAGACGATAACTTTATAACACACACATGTGATTTATCATGTGAATCAACATAGCCCAAATAATATATATAATCAACATCATGATTTGATTAAACATAAACTAACTATAACACAGATGATAACTTTATAACTTTACAACATATAACATAACAAAGAATTTACAACATAGCATCATAACTTTACAACATATAGGATCAATAATTCACATCATTCTCATATAATCCATATCATAACTTAATCAAATTAGTTTGCTAATTGTCTTATTAAAATTATCGTACTCACAAAAAGAGCCTTGCTTTCTGACTTCTGATTTCAGAAACTGATTTAACTTCCCTTTGTAGTAGATTCGCTGTTAGAGTTGATTAGAAGTGAATTAGATTAGCTATCTCCTTCTTTAATTGGCGGCGACTATTCTGAGTTCCATGGCGACGGCATGACGGTGGCTATTCTATTTTTTTAGTGATTGTAGAATGAGTGACTACCCATGTATATATAGAATTTAGGATTTGTTTAGACCGTCTGATCAACTCAGAATTAACCTGAACCGTCAAAACAGCAACCTCAGCCCTAGAGACACATCAGCAGCTCAAGATTGGGCTCAGCCAAAACCTGGTCGACTGGACCAGGTCGGCACTATAGTTGACCTAGGGAGGGGAGGTTGACACTAGTGTCGACCCCCTGGTCGACCTGTGCTGGGCGGAAATTTTCCCGCCCAGCCCGCTTCTGCACTTTTGGTTTGAAATTTAAATTTTCCTGCGAGCTATTTTGAATTTTCTGAAACTTCCGATGGCCATATCTCCTTCATACGAAGTCTGTTTTACGAAAACTCGAACTCTATCTCAACCAGAATTCCGAGATGAACACAATGGCGCAACCCATTTCCCTTAATTCTCACATCTGGGATTAGTTATTCTTTAATTTCTGAATATTAATATTAACTGAAATACGGGGTGTTACATTCTCCCCTCCTTAAAGGATTTCGACCCCGAAATCTTCAAGTCAAGAAGAATGTTTATCCTACAATCCAATCATCCATCTACTCAACCATAAAACACAGGCATCCATTGTCCATATAGACCTCTAATGCTTTTGTGTTTAAATGCACAGTGTGTGTATATGTCTGTATCTAATGCCAAATCAGGCGGTCCACTAATTCAGTTGACCTCCTTAATGCAAATCATGATAGTGCCATGCGTCCATTATGTATGCAAAAGATCCTTAATGCTACGTATTATTTCGATATGCATGCACAACCATTCATCTGAATGCAGCATCCATATGATAATACAATCATCATACATCCATTTTCCTAAATACATCCACTTATGCAATATGCAATATGCAATATGAAGTGACTGAGCCGATATAGTGCCAAAAGTGTGTGTATATGCATCCACGAGCAACCACTAGCAAAACACTTGCATCCACTATGCATCCATCATACATAACATGTCTCAAATACATGTTTCAACCATAGGGTTATCCTAACTAAAGGTCAAAAGATACTAGCGAGAGGACATACTAAAGATAAGATAAGTACAAGCTAAACGATAAAGGAGAAATTAAAAGGCATACCCTCGAAAAGAAAAGGGTACAATGAACGCATCTTCTCTTCCGTCTCCCAAGTAGCGTTGCTCTCATCATCTCCCCATTGTACCTTGACAAGTCTGACCTCTCGATTCCTCAACTTCTTGATCTCCGACCCAAGAATGCACGTAGGAGCTCGTCGAATCGTCGCATCACGCTCTATTTCCACCTCTCTAAGCAAGATCAGCTCCACCACCTCCGCGGTCTCGTGTAAGCACTTCCTCAAATGTGATACGTGGAATACGTCGTGTACACCACTAAGTCTCTCAGGCAACTCCACCTTATACGCTATCTGTCCAATCCTCTCCTTAATCGGAAACGGCCCTACAAATCTTGGTGATAACTTCCCAACGGACCCAAAGCGAACAACATTTCGTAATGGAGACACTTTGATAAATACCATGTCCCTAACATCAAACTCAAGATCTGTCCTCCTCTTGTCTGCATAAGATTTCTGCATATCTTGCGTTGCTTTCATCCTCCTTCGAATCAAGTTGATCTTTTCCGAAGTCTCTCTAATCATATCGGGCCCAAGTAAGATCTTATCTGTAGATTTCCACCAACATGTAGGTGAACGATAAGGCCGTCCATAAAGAGCTTCGAAAGGTGCCATGCCAATGCTAGACTGAAAGCTATTATTATATGCGAACTCCACCAACGGAAGATACTCTTCCCATGTACCCCCAAAGTCTAAGACACATAGTCTCAAAAGGTCCTCTAGAATACGATTCACCCTCTCGGTCTGGCCGTCCGTCTGAGGATGATATGAGGTGCTCAAACATAACTGAGTCCCAATCGCCTCTTGTAAGCTCTTCCAAAATTCGCTAGTGAAGATTGGATCACGGTCGCTTACTATGCTAGAAGGAATACCGTGCAAACGAACTATCTCTCTAATGTATACAGAAGCTAACCATGGCACAGTCCTCTTACTCTTCACGGGAATGAAATGGGCGCTCTTAGTAAGTCTGTCTACTACAATCCAAATCCCCATATTACCCTTCCTCGATCTTGGTAACCCATCCACAAAGTCCATCGAGACACTTTCCCACTTCCATTGTGGGACCTCCAACGGGTGAAGTAACCCACCGGGTTTCTTTTGCTCCGCTTTTACTTGTTGGCACACCAAGTACCAAGCGACAAACTCGGCCACATCTTTCTTCATACCGGCCCAAAAGAAAACTTGCTTCATGTCTTTGTACATCTTTTCCCCGCCGGGATGAATGGTCATCTTCGAGCAATGTGCATCATCAAGAATAGTCTTCCTCAAGCTCTCATCCTGTGGTACACAAAGCCTACCGTCCCTACGTAACCAACCCTTATCATCTAGGGTATACCTATTGAGATGGCTAGACGACTCTCCCCTTATGAGCTTTTCTACTAACTCAACCAACTGTGGGTCATCTCGCTATGCCTCACCAATCCGTCCCAATAGCGTAGGTCTGACCTCTAAGGATGCTAGAAAACCGGGTACAAAGTCAATGGAAGGTCTAAAGTCAAACATAGAGATGAATTCTAAGTTTCGCCGTTCAACAAACAATGGACTCAAGGACAGTCTTTTCCTACTTAAGGTGTCTGCCACCACGTTACCCTTGCCAGGGGTATATGCTATTTCGAAGTCGTAGGACGCTAAGAATTCCATCCACCTTTGCTGTCTTAAATTCAAGTCCTTCTGAGAGAATAAGTATTTTAATGATTTGTGGTCAATGAACAATTCAAATTTCTCACCAAGAAGATAATGGCACCAAGACTTAAACGCGAAAACAATTGAGGCTAACTCTAGGTCGTGTGTGGGGTAATTTTTCTCATGCACCCTCAACTGCCTTCCACCATAGGCTATTACCCTTCCCTCTTGCATTAAGACTACGCCTAATCCTATCCCACAAGCATCGGTATAAATAGTAAATGGCTTACTCCCATCTGGCAGCACTAAGATTGGAGCTGTGGTCAAAGGTCTCTTTAAACGTTGGAACGCATCATCACAATCTACGTCCCATGTAAAAACTAGGTTCTTCTTCGTCAAGCGTGTTAATGGAGCTGATATTTTTGCGAAGTCTTTGATGAACTTCCTATAGTAGCCAGCCAACCCCAAGAAACTCCTCACCTCGGTAGCATTTTTAGGGACCTTCCAATCTTGGATGGCCACTACCTTCGCAGGATCCACAGCTATCCTTCTTTGGAAACCACATGCCCTAAGAATCGCACTTCCTTCCTCCAAAAGTGGCATTTAGAGAATTTAGCTTTAAGGTTATGCGCTCGAAGGGTCTCCAACACTTCTCTAAGATGTAGGGCATGCTCTTCTTCGTTCTTAGAAAAGTTCAAGATGTCATCCACAAACACTACCACGAATCTATTGAGGTACTCCCTAAACACCCTACTCATCAAGTCAACAATGTATGCGGGGACATTTGTCAAACCGAAGGGCATCATAAGCCATTCATAGAAACCATCCAGAGTCCTAAAGGCAGTCTTATCTATGCTATCCTCAGCCACTCTCAACTGATGGAAACCAGTGGCTAAGTCCAACTGCGAAAACACTGAGGCGCCAACTAACTGGTCGAAGAGATCGTCAATCCTCGGCAGTGGGCGCCTATTCTTCTTAGTAAGCTTATTAAGTTCTCTGTAGTCCACACAAAGTCTGAGGGACCCATCCGCCTTCGTGGAAAATACTACTGGAGCACCCCACTCCGATATACTATGTCTTATGAACCCCTTCTCAAGCAACTCCTTTACTTGCTTATTGAGTTCCCTCCTCTCACGAGGAGCCATGTGGCGCACTGGCAAAGATACTGGTTTTGCATTATCTACAAGATATATTCGAAAGTCTATCTTCCGCTTTGGAGGTAAGCCCCTCACCTCCTCAAATACATCTGAGTATTCCCGGACCACTTCAACCGATCGCATATTATCAACCGATGCGTCAAGCAATTCAAGATAACTTAGCATAACAGAATTTATGGGATTACAAAAGATTTCGAGGATGTTACCAAGGCGAGTCATGAGCTTAACCACTCTCCTTTCACAATCAAGAATGGCACCATTACTGAATAACCAGTCCATTCCTAAAATTAACCCATAGCCCGTGAAGCCCAAAACGTAAGCATCACATCTAAACTCAACGCTAAGTATAGAAATCTTCAAGACCAAACACACCATGGACAAATAAGCTGAGCCCCCAATTGGATTTGAAACAACTAAGGGATCCTCTACTAAACTGGTGTTTAAGTGTAGTGATTCAACTAATGATATAGAGATAAACGAATGTGATGCGCCCGAATCGAATAAGGTACGGACATGATGATCAAACAGAAAAACTAAGCTTTCAACAGAAATTGTTCTACCTCGTTCTTGCAGCGGTGGGACCATGAGAGCCTAAACTTGTCCCCTTGCCTACCCTGGTGCCATAAGAGCCTACACCTGTCCTCCCGAGGTAGACCCTGTCCTCTGCCCTATCTTTGGGCTGTCCTTCACCAGATGTCCCGCTTCGCCACAGTGGAAACAGCCAGTCTTCTTTTTCTTTCTGCAGTCCTTGCTGAGATGGCCTGGTGTCCCACAGTTGAAGCATCTTTTCTTTCCTTTGTCATTATTGTCTTTACCACCCTTCTTGTTTTGCTGTTGTGGTTTATTCTGATCCCCTTTCTTCTCGGGTTCCTTATTAGCATTGGTGCCTTTCTCTTCCTCGTGCATGAGTGCCATGTCTACTAGCTTCTCAAAGGTGCCCCCATAGGGATGTGGGTCATAGCCAACCCTTGCAACGGCTCATTCAACCCTTTGACGAATCTTAGGGCCTTCTTATCGGGCGTGTTCACTAAGTCCAAGCCAAACCTTGCTAACTGATTAAATTTGTTGACATATTCTTTCACTGATGAGCTTCCTTGCTTTAATGCTAAGAACCTTTCCATATATAGATTCCCTTCTGCCCTTGAGAGAAACTTTGCCTCAAACCTTCATCTGAAATCCGCCCAAGAATCAACAGGACGCTCCCCGTTAGTGACCTCCCACCAAAACGAGGCCTCTCCCTTCATTAACCAAGCTGCTAATTGGACTCTCCTTCCGTCTTCCACATCAAAGATTCCAAGCAATTCTTCCGTCTCCTTAAGCCAATCTCCGGCTTCTACAAACGTTTCTGTCCCTTGAAAAGTTTTTCCGCCCATAGCCTTAAATTCCTTGCATGTCTTTGCAAAAGTATCAACGCGAGGAGGGGGAGGAGGAGGAGCGGGTGCAACTGGTGGAGGAACATCTGCTGGGCCTGCGACGGTGGCCCTAACCTCCAAGTGCCTTCTAAACCATCTTGGTATAGTTACACCCTCCGGGAGATTAAGATCTTCAGCCATACTGAAACGAAAAGGAAAGATTCAAAACGTAGAATTCGAAAGATAAAGATATGGCTATTGGGTATTATGTTTTTGAAAACACTTCTTCCAAAAATACTTTAGTAAAATAGTTTTTCTAAAAAAAATATCTGTTCTGGTAACCTTCAGCTCTGATACCACGTGTAACACCCCACGTCCATTAATGTCACTCACAAAGGGAATGCATTAATTTCCATGGAGCGTTTTAAGTGAATATAGAACAGAAAAATTACAACATGACAGATATAAAGTAGTACTTGGAATTTTAAAAAAAACTTTATTCATTGCAGCAGAAGGTAAACATGTTTGATTACATCGATAAACCATAAATCAGAGTCAAGTACAATATCCATCTTGATAAAACAAAATACATAATCCCACTCCATAAAGATAGCCATAAAGAAACAGATAACTGGACTTTACTTCAGCGGTCTAAGCTTTTCCAATAGAGAGATAAAGCAATCCGATCAAACTCCACTAGAGCTGGGTCCACTCTGAGAACCTGGGGGGAAAAAGGATGGAAACAGAGGGGGTCAGACATAAAGTCTGGCGAGTACGATAATTCTAACAATACAATTATCAAAGCAACTAGGCTAAGACATAAGCTGGAAAAATAAGGAAATGACTATGAACTATTGGGACTAGATGAAGATATATAACGTTAAAGGCACACCTAATTGCTAAAGGATAATTACTACACTGCACCACACCAGTCACCCTAAAGGTTGATCCCACTTACTGAACTTAGAAATCATATTAATAGCTTTTTGTACCCCTAGCTGACTACATAGGTGCCGCCTGCCCCTATCTCCGCTAGGTGTACCCCACTACTCCCATTCGATCGGCTCCCTACTTGTAGATACCCGTGCTAGCCCCACAGTAGTGTGTATCACTCCCCAAAGTGGCAACCCAATACAACTTAAGGATGCACGACTTATACCTACACGATGCAACAACGTCTTACCTACTAGCCCGGGTCCACACACGCATATGAACCCCTTGGACTTGCGTTGCCACCACTAACCCGTTTTGGCCTCTTACAGTCAAGCCCAATATGCGTGTCCCGTCCTCGACTTGGGTCGAGCCCACAAAGATACGTATGGGTTACTGGTTGAAACGGGCCCCCATTACTTGACACAAGCTATCCACCTAAGCTTGGCCCCCTTCCAGTACACCCCACTTAACTCTCTTCATGTTCACTTACACGTTTGAATTTTGGTTAAGTATTACTAATCGTATTTACTCATTCCACCCAAGGCACCCACTTAACCCCCCTGTCCCACCACAAGTTTAAGTTGGTTAAGTGTTACTTAATTCATTAAAGTTGTAACCGTTGCAAGACCTCTCACATTAGACTGACATTTGTGGTTGTTGGATTTGCCGGGCGAGTCTGGGCAGACTTCTACCACAAACGAGTCTAACCTCGTGTCTTTTCCACTTGTTACGCATTTAATTTATGCCTAAGACCCCTCACATTAGACTGACGTTTGTGGCCGCTGGATTTGCCGGGCGGGTCCGGGCAGACTTCTACCATAGACGAGTCTAACCTTGTGTCTTAAGCGATTAATTATAATTAATTAATTTTCCCCCAAATTTGAATTAACTTCCCTATTCAAATTATTAATTAATTCTAAATTTGACGATGTCCATAATTGACTCAATTATGTCCATCCATTTATGGTATGATAAATCATACCATTTTCATCACAAATTCTCAATATTAAATCCTTAATATTACCCCTACCCCACGTTGTACGTCCGTTCGTTTAACGTGAATTATATGTTAGACTCGAATAGTCTAATTCATAGCATAAAGAGAAATTATCACAACATATATGTGAATGAAAATAGATCTAATCATAAGGGGTGAAACTTGCATGTGTGATTGATGTTTTACACCTAAACTTGCATAGGCCAAATCTACAACTTGCATAAAACTACACATGTCATGGATCTAAAGGTGTCAACTTGTTTGGTTAAATGTCACAACTTACATGATATGATTCATTTAATCCAAATTCATGTATTTGTATAAACTGGCATATGTGGTTTAAGTAACATAACGATGGTGTAAACTCACATTCAACACATAAAACTCACACATGTCATAGCCTAATTTTAGATCTAAAATAGATGCCATAGTATAGGTAAGATTATACATACTAATCAATCTAAACTTGCATACACACATGTGATTTATCATGTGAATCAACATAGCCCAAATAATATATAATCAATATCATGATTTTATTAAACCTAAGCTAACTACAACATAGATGATAACTTTATAACACACACATGTGATTTATCATGTGAATCAACATAGCCCAAATAATATATATAATCAACATCATGATTTGATTAAACATAAACTAACTATAACATAGATGATAACTTTACAACATATAACATAACACAGAATTTACAACATATATAATAACATCGCAACATAGCATCTTAACTTTACAACATATGGGATCAATAATTCACATCATTCTCATATAATCCATATCATAACTTAATCTAATTAGTTTGCTAATTGTCTTATTAAAATTATCATACTCACAAAAAGAGTCTTGCTTTCTGACTTCTGATTTCAGAAACTGATTTAGCTTCCCTTTGTAGTAGATTCGTTGTTAGAGTTGATTAGACGTGAATTAGATTAGATATCTCCTTCTTTAAGTGGCAGCGGCTATTCTGAGTTCTGTAACAACCCGTATTTCGATAACACGTTAAAACAAGAAATCAAGGCAGAATTTAATTATAAAACCTGAATCAGGATAAACGGGTCGCGCCATTGCGTTTGTCTCGGAAAAATACACGAAATAGAGTCCGAAATTTTGTAAATCGGAGTTCGTATGACTGAGATATGGCCTCGCAAAGTTTCACGAAAATTCAAATCCGAAAACAGATTTGAAATTCAGCCCAATTAAGACACCACTCCATTTTTAGGCCTGGTTAAGACACCACTCCATTTTTTAGACTTGACTTCTTCCCCAAGACATGCTTTGATGGCTTGGATTGAATCTAGGTTTAATCATATGGCCTAAAACACTTGCCTAATCTATAAATAAGACCCTAACCTATCCTAAATCCTCATTATTCATTCATGCAACTAAACTATGGCAAAATTTTACCTCTCATGGCCTCCACTCTCTTCATAAAATTTCTAAATGGTTTCTATGAGAGATTTTCCATGCATACAAGTGTTTTCAAGCTTGTATGAGTGTCATTAGCTTGCATTCAAGTCAAGTTTCTATCTTTGCATCATAAAGCAAGGGTTTTGATCATTTTGGCTCAAGGGCTTTTATGTTAGAGCTTGCATTTTGGGTCTATTTGATTGCATAAGGGCTTTGTCATATCTTTTGTGCCTTCATAGCAATGTAAGCCCTTTCCTCACTCTTAGATATTAACTATGAAGTTAAATGTTCATGTTGCAAGTTTGGGTTTGATCATTGAGTATGATACATGCTATCATGTCATGCAAGTTTATGAAGTCATTATCTTGATCTTGTGGGCTAAAAGCTACAACATTTATGTAGAAATGTTGCATTATGCAACATGAGAACCCTCATAACCTTTATGTCAACTTGCATATGAAGTCATAACCCTTATATGATGATATATGCGAGTTACTAGTCATCATTCCATGTCTTTTGTCACCATGATTCGCTTATGTGCCAAGTTTGGGTTTATGCATGTATTTGAGGCTTAAGAATGTAACATGCAAGTTAATGAACACATTTGTGCCTCATTTGCCACCATGATTAACTTGTGGCTTAATATCCATTTTTGTCATGCCTTTGCCAAGTCTCTTCTTTTAATCCATTACGTTGTTGCGAACGTATATGCGAGTTTAAAAGCGTTGGGTTATGTTATGGGTAATTTCTAGTGACATGAAAATATAACTTGAAAATATGACTTGAAATATAACATGGAAGTTGACATGTAAGTATGCATAAAAACATAAGCTTGGGAATTTACCTATTAAGTTAGGTCTACCCAAATGCTTGAAAACTTGTAACATGTTTTGGAAACATGATGGACATGACACTTAGATAATATAAGTGTGGCCAACTCGAGGTTGGGTTGAGTTTGCAACGTAAAACTACCCGGAACCGACCGGCCTAACTAGTAGTTGCAAACAATAGGACCCAATGTGAGAAGTTGGTCATGTTGTGCTTGAACCCGAGGTTAGACCAAGTTGTGGTGTAAAGCTACCCGGAACCGACCGGCTTAACTAGTAACCACAACAAAGTCTAATGTGAGAGGTTGAGGTGCATTAAGTAATTAATGCCACATGATAGGGTTAAGTTAATTTGATTAATGACTCTTAATCAAATATGACATGGACAAATGGGTTAAGTAATTTGATTAGGCTAATGATACTTAGCAAAACATGACAAGGTTGGGTAGGTTAAGTAATTTGATTTGCCTAATGACACTTAACCATTTTTATACGACTAGTGGACGGGGTTAAGTTAACCAACACCTAATCAATCCAACACGATAACTTGGTAAGGTTAAGTAAGTTTTCTTAATGATGCTTAACCGAAAAATACAGTTAATGGATGGGGTTAAGATTGGACTCAACTAGTCTAAGCATGGAAATCGGATGGGGTTAAGTTAGCCTAGACTTAATTAATCCCACTTGGTAGTTTAATGGGGTTAAGTTAAACACTTAACTAATCTAACATGATGATTTGATGTGGTTAAGTGACCTATACTTAACCAATCTAACTCGTGAATTTATTGAGGTTAAGTTAACCAATATTTAACCAATCCAACGTGATAACATGAAAAGGCTAAGTCACGAATCGTTTGAATACACTTGACCAATTTGGCTCAGTAATTTGATAGGGTCAAGTTGATACATACTTAACCAACGTGAACATGGTTTGTAGGGTTAAGTCTTGGACTTGGATACTTAGCCAATTTTGACATGATTTGTAGACGGGTTAAGTCATGAACTTAAGTGACACTTAATCCATTATGTAAACCCTAGTTCTGAGGATTAGGTGGATAACCGTAGTTAACAAGGATAACGGGAATAAGGCTAAGTGGTAAACCTTAGTTGAGGAATAACTAAGTAATGATTCTTAGTCAAGGAAATTTAGACCAGTTCATAGATAGATGAGTAACCTGATACGGTAGGTCATCGTTTAAGTATACGAGTAGGAGCAAGTATCTGATTTGGATAAAGGCTCCAACGAACTGGGTAACGAAGCAGCGGCTTCGGGGAACATGAGGGTATTCTTGGTATCCCTCTATGAGCTGCCAGGTGATTATACTAGGCTCATGAGAGGTTAAGGTCTGCGTTAGAAGAACCAAGAGTATGCCTTGGTTGCTATACAGGTGACCTAAAGACGGGGATGGATAGGGGATAGTCGACGATACACGGTCGTACCCTAGATAGCATTTCGTCAGGCTACCTACCATCTTTGGTCAAGCGTGTACGTACGGAAAGGCAGAGAACACCCAAAAGACCATAATTGCTATCTAATTATGGTTGCGGTAAGGCTTGGATGTGGGTTGGCCAGTGTTGTGTTCTCATACAGGATTTATCCTGTCTTGTCTTTCACTAGTTGAGGGAGTGGTCTCGTGGGACCATAGCCACGTATAGGAAAAAACAGACCTTAGCATCTGCATCGGCAGATAAATGGAAAGCTCCCGACCGAGTCCTGTATTTCCCGGTCCGCCCTGTGACAGGACTCGGATGGCACGATGTGATACATGTGCATACAGTCATGGAAAAACGATTCACGATATATGCGTGGGAAAAAGGGCGCGGTTGGCGGTTAGCGTAATCCCTAGTGGCCCTAGGTGGTTGAACCCAAACCGAGATACGAAAACGTGCAATAGGTAAGCATAATCCCTAGTAGCCCTAGGTAGCATAATTCCTAGTTGTACAAACGATAATTCATGTTGGAAGACCCTGGCTAGGTTTAGGGTAACAGTCCAAACCGATCTTAAGGATCATGGAACTATGTTAAAGTAATATAGAATCTCATGGGAAAGCCCGTATGGTCTACGGCAAGGGACTGAACACTTACATGGAATAAAACATACAAGTTGAGTAACCTATATATGCGATATATTAGGTTGACATGGACCATTACACGACTTTTGAGTGAGGGTCATTCTTGGTTAACACATGACACGGTGGGGATACTAGTACGGTAGGTGCAGAGCTAAAATACAGGATAGATATCACGGGGCGTTATACGTGACAGATATCTTGGGGATATTATACTTGATAGAAACCTGACGATGTGATACCTTGTTTTATCTTAATATCGTAATTTATCATGACACCTTAGTTTATCTGAGTTCAGTAGTTCATCCTGTTATTTTGATTTAGCTTATCTATCTTGTTATCATGCTTATGTTCATCTTTGTTTCTCATGTCAGTTAACTTTACTAGTTTTTATGCTAATAGTAGATAGGGCTTACTCAGTCTTTTTGACTGACCCGTTTTGTTTCGCCTCTTTTCTTCCGTTCCCCCCCCCCCCCTGGTTACAGTGAGGAAATACTGTTGTTTAGTTTAGACTTCTTCTGCTTGAAGGTCATCATGGATGGCTTGGACTTTTCTTGGCTAATGGCTACTTTACTGTTTTTACTTGGGGAATAATTTATGAAAATGTCTTTATGCTTCTTTACTATTGCAAGACAGGTTTTGATGTACTCTGATGTAAAAGGCTTTAGACCTTATTTATTCATGTTATGAAAGTTTGATTTTACTTCCGCTATTTTATATGTTCTGTCTTGTGATATTTCTATGCATGTTTACCAATAATGCCCCTCTAAAGCTAGTGCATTCCTTTTGCGAGTGACCCTAGCGGAGGCGGGGTGTTACATTTGGTATAAGAGCAGAAGGTTACCAGACTGGGCAAAAGATTTTTTAAACCTTCTGAAAACTATTTGAAAACCGTTTACAAAGAAGCATTTTTCAAGAAAATTTTCTTTTAAAAGAAAAAGGCTATTCCCCAAAGGCCATTAGCACTATCCTCGTTTCCTTAATTGAATCTCTTTTCCTTCCTTTCCTCCATCTGTAGTCACAGTGGTTTTAACTGCGACTAGTCTTTTCTATCTACGAAAGTGCTTTCCATGCGATGGAGGTGGTTCTCGAGAGACCAGTGGCCGCGTTATAAGGAAGGATAGTGAGAAAAAGGATAAAGGATACGAGCTTAAGGATGAGCAACTCGTTGGTTTGGCTTGGTCCTCAAAGGAGGGAGAAAGATGAACAATGAAACCCATGACGAGAGAGTACCTTTGGCATGGTAAAACGGGGCGGATAGTTAAGTATTATGGGACAAGGACAAGATCATCGGGAGGGTAATAGTATGCTCTCATTTCTAGGGTACCTCGGAAGGAGGATAACGATCTTATTAAAGGTTTAGCTCTTCTTCTCAATCATCCTGTTAGGACTTCGTTTTTCGTATCATTTAAGTCTGCTTCGATAGTTGAGTCTCTGCACCTTAAGTACTAGCGTAATAGAGGATCCCATTTTTGTCTCAAAGTCCTATTGGAGAATCAGTCCATTTATACATGACCTGTTTGGATTTGAGGATGTTTATGCCAAGTGTTGAGTTTGGAAATAATGCTTATGTTTATAAGCTATGGATGGATTCTAGGGATGAAGTGGTTATCCAGTAGGGGGTGCCACTCTCGGTTTTGATAGGAGGGTAGTTAGACCTTTTGACTAGCCTTGGTAATGCCCTCGAAGTATCGTGTAACCTTTTTGAGGTTCTGTCATGACTAGTTACTTAGAAACCCTTGATGCCTTTATTGGAAATTTGAAGCCCGATCGAGTGGTGTGCGCCGATAAGACGAATGGTTTACTTCATTTATGCATGGGTTATAGAGATCACCCTAGTAAGTGCGCTTGATAACCTGGTTAACATCTGTTTACTTTCAAGAGAAAGTTCTTCTACATGGAATACCTTATAGTATATAAACGAGATCCAAGATTCACTAGTGAATTTTGGAAAGCTTGCATGAGATCATGAGTACGCAGTCATGTTTGCGTCAAGTATTCTAGGAAAAGGGTAAGTGCAAGTGGAACGAGAGGCGACGAAGAAATGAGTTCCAGCTCATGTTATGGAAACATGAAATAAGAAGCTACGAAATCGCGAAGTTAAAAGACGGTCAAGGCACAATGGAATTAAGCTCAAGGAAATACGACTCTGATGGTCAAAGACTAGATACGCGCATGATATCTCTTTTTGGGAGTATGTCCTTGATCCCTGTTTTCTGTAGAGCTTACTTGTAGGCTATCTTTTGTGGACATCTTCTTGGTCCTATTTTCTGTTACAAACCCCGTAAGGAGTTTGTCTTGTTTATCTTCTCGACCCTGTTTCAGGGAATCCTAGGTAGAACCCTATGGATGTAAACATGTATTTGAAACATGTTATGATTGATATGGTTGCAAGTGGTTGTAAGTGGTTGCTCGTGGATGCGCGAATACACATTAGATACTAGCTCGACTCGGTCACATTTCATATTGCATATGCACGAGTATTTATACTTGTTTATGGATGAAATTGAATGTGTTATCATGTGATTGTTGCATATGAATGAAAGATTGTGCACGCATATAGTATCTATATGACTAGGATTATTTGCATACATGTTGGATTCATGGCACTATACATATTTTGCATTAGAAAGATCATTCAGGCCTGATCATTAGCATTAGCTAAGGAATATATACACACACTTTCTGCATGTGTTCATATGGCATTAGAAATCGTATAAGGACAATGGTTGCCTGTGGATGATGTTTTGAGTAGATGGATGATGGATGGTAGGATATGTTCTTCCTAACTTGGAGATTTCGGGGACGAAATCCTAAAAAGGAGGGGAGAATGTAACAACCCGTATTTCGATAACACGTTAAAACAAGAAATCAAGGCAGAATTTAATTATAAAACCTGAATCAGGATAAACGGGTTGCGCCATTGCGTTCGTCTCGGAAAAATTGCGAAATAGAGTCCGAAATTTTGTAAATCGGAGTTCGTATGACTGAGATATGGCCTCGCAAAGTTTCACGAAAATTCAAACCCGAAAACAGATTTGAAATTCAGCCCAATTAAGACACCACTCCATTTTTAGGCCTGGTTAAGACACCACTCCATTTTTTAGACTTGACTTCTTCCCCAAGACATGCTTTGATGGCTTGGATTGAATCTAGGTTTAATCCTATGGCCTAAAACACTTGCCTAATCTATAAATAAGACCCTAACCTATCCTAAATCCTCATTATTCATTCATGCAACTAAACTATGGCAAAATTTTACCTCTCATGGCCTCCACTCTCTTCATAAAATTTCTAAATGGTTTCTATGAGAGATTTTCCATGCATACAAGTGTTTTCAAGCTTGTATGAGTGTCATTAGCTTGCATTCAAGTCAAGTTTCTATCTTTGCATCATAAAGCAAGGGTTTTGATCATTTTGGCTCAAGGGTTTTTATGTTAGAGCTTGCATTTTGGGTCTATTTGATTGCATAAGGGCTTTGTCATATCTTTTGTGCCTTCATAGCAATGTAAGCCCTTTCCCTACTCTTAGATATTAACTATGAAGTTAAATGTTCATGTTGCAAGTTTGGGTTTGATCATTGAGTATGATACATGCTATCATGTCATGCAAGTTTATGAAATCATTATCTTGATCTTGTGGGCTAAAAGCTACAACCTTTATGTTGAAATGTTGCATTATGCAACATGAGAACCCTCATAACCTTTATGTCAACTTGCATATGAAGTCATAACCCTTATATGATGATATATGCGAGTTACTAGTCATCATTCCATGTCTTTTGTCACCATGATTCGCTTATGTGCCAAGTTTGGGTTTATGCATGTTTTTTAGGCTTAAGAATGTAACATGCAAGTTAATGAACACATTTGTGCCTCATTTGCCACCATGATTAACTTGTGGCTTAATATCCATTTTTTTCATGCCTTTGCCAAGTCTCTTCTTTTAATCCATTACGTTGTTGCGAACGTATATGCGAGTTTAAAAGCGTTGGGTTATGTTATGGGTAATTTCTAGTGACATGAAAATATAACTTGAAAATATGACTTGAAATATAACATGGAAGTTGACATGTAAGTATGCATAAAAACATAAGCTTGGGAATTTACCTATTAAGTTAGGTCTACCCAAATGCTTGAAAACTTGTAACATGTTTTGGAAACATGATGGACATGACACTTAGATAATATAAGTGTGGCCAACTCGAGGTTGGGTTGAGTTTGCAACGTAAAACTACCCGGAACCGACCGGCCTAACTAGTAGTTGCAAACAATAGGACCCAATGTGAGAAGTTGGTCATGTTGTGCTTGAACCCGAGGTTAGACCAAGTTGTGGTGTAAAGCTACCCGGAACCGACCGGCTTAACTAGTAACCACAACAAAGTCTAATGTGAGAGGTTGAGGTGCATTAAGTAATTAATGCCACATGATAGGGTTAAGTTAATTTGATTAATGACTCTTAATCAAATATGACATGGACAAATGGGTTAAGTAATTTGATTAGGCTAATGATACTTAGCAAAACATGACAAGGTTGGGTAGGTTAAGTAATTTGATTTGCCTAATGGCACTTAACCATTTTTATACGACTAGTGGACGGGGTTAAGTTAACCAACACCTAATCAATCCAACACGATAACTTGGTAAGGTTAAGTAAGTTTTCTTAATGATGCTTAACCGAAAAATACAGTTAATGGATGGGGTTAAGATTGGACTCAACTAGTCTAAGCATGGAAATCGGATGGGGTTAAGTTAGCCTAGACTTAATTAATCCCACTTGGTAGTTTAATGGGGTTAAGTTAAACACTTAACTAATCTAACATGATGATTTGATGTGGTTAAGTGACCTATACTTAACCAATCTAACTCGTGAATTTATTGAGGTTAAGTTAACCAATATTTAACCAATCCAACGTGATAACATGAAAAGGCTAAGTCACGAATCGTTTGAATACACTTGACCAATTTGGCTCAGTAATTTGATAGGGTCAAGTTGATACATACTTAACCAACGTGAACATGGTTTGTAGGGTTAAGTCTTGGACTTGGATACTTAGCCAATTTTGACATGATTTGTAGACGGGTTAAGTCATGAACTTAAGTGACACTTAATCCATTATGTAAACCCTAGTTCTGAGGATTAGGTGGATAACCGTAGTTAACAAGGATAACGGGAATAAGGCTAAGTGGTAAACCTTAGTTGAGGAATAACTAAGTAATGATTCTTAGTCAAGGAAATTTAGACCAGTTCATAGATAGATGAGTAACCTGATACGGTAGGTCATCGTTTAAGTATACGAGTAGGAGCAAGTATATGATTTGGATAAAGGCTCCAGCGAACTGGGTAACGAAGCAGCGGCTTCGGGGAACGTGAGGGTATTCTTGGTATCCCTCTATGAGCTGCCAGGTGATTACACTAGGCTCATGAGAGGTTAAGGTCTGCGTTAGAAGAACCAAGAGTATGCCTTAGTTGCTATACAAGCGACCTAAAGACGGGGATGGATAGGGGATAGTCGACGATACACGGTCGTACCCTAGATAGCATTTCGTCAGGCTACCTACCATCTTTGGTCAAGCGTGTACGTACGGAAAGGCAGAGAACACCCAAAAGACCATAATTGCTATCTAATTATGGTTGCGGTAAGGCTTGGATGTGGGTTGGCCAGTGTTGTGTTCTCATACAGGATTTATCCTGTCTTGTCTTTCACTAGTTGAGGGAGTGGTCTCGTGGGACCATAGCCACGTATAGGAAAAAACCGACCTTAGCATCTGCATCGGCAGATAAATGGAAAGCTCCCGACCGAGTCCTGTATTTCCTGGTCTGCCCTGTGACAGGACTCGGATGGCACGATGTGATACATGTGCATACAATCATGGAAAAACGATTCACGATATATGCGTGGGAAAAAGGGCGCGGTTGGCGGTTAGCGTAATCCCTAGTGGCCCTAGGTGGTTGAACCCAAACCGAGATACGAAAACGTGCAATAGGTAAGCATAATCCCTAGTAGCCCTAGGTAGCATAAGTCCTAGTTGTACAAATGATAATTCATGTTGGAAGACCCTGGCTAGGTTTAGGGTAACAGTCCAAACCGATCTTAAGGATCATGGAACTATGTTAAAGTAATATAGAATCCCATGGGAAAGCCCGTATGGTCTACGGCAAGGGACTGAACACTTACATGGAATAAAACATACAAGTTGAGTAACCTATATATGCAATATATTAGGTTGACATGGACCATTACACGACTTTTGAGTGAGGGTCATTCTTGGTTAACACATGACACGGTGGGGATACTAGTACGGTAGGTGCAGAGCTAAAATACAGGATAGATATCACGGGGCGTTATACGTGACAGATATCTTGGGGATATTATACTTGATAGAAACCTGACGATGTGATACCTTGTTTTATCTTGACATCGTAATTTATCATGACACCTTAGTTTATCTGAGTTCAGTAGTTCATCCTGTTATTTTGATTTAGCTTATCTATCTTGTTATCATGCTTATGTTCATCTCAGTTTCTCATGTCAGTTAACTTTACTAGTTTTTATGCTAATAGTAGATAGTGCTTACTCAGTCTTTTTGACTGACCCGTTTTGTTTCGCCTCTTTTCTTCCGTTTCCCCCCCAGGTTACAGGGAGGAAATACTGTTGTTTAGTTCGGACTTCTTCTGCTTGAAGGTCATCATGGATGGCTTGGACTTTTCTTGGATAATGGCTACTTTACTGTTTTTACTTGGGGAATAATTTATGAAAATGTCTTTATGCTTCTTTACTATTGCAAGACAGGTTTTGATGTACTCTGATGTAAAAGGCTTTAGACCTTATTTATTCATGTTATGAAAGTTTGATTTTACTTCCGCTATTTTATATGTTCTGTCTTGTGATATTTCTGTGCATGTTTACCAATAATGCCCCTCTAAAGCTAGTGCATTCCTTTTGCGAGTGACCCTAGCGGAGGCGGGGTGTTACAAGTTCCATGGCGACGGCATGACGGTGGCTATTCTATTTTTTTAGTGATTTTAGAATGAGAGACTACCCATGTATATATAGAATTTAGGATTTGTTTAGACCATCTAATCAACTCAGAATTAACCTGAACCGTCAAAACAGCAACCTCAGCCCTAGAGACACATCAGCAGCTCAAGATTGGGCTCAGCCAAAACCTGGTCGACTGGACCAGGTCGACACTATAGTCGACTTGGGGAGTGGAGGTCGACACTAGTGTCGACCCCCTGGTCGACCTGTGCTGGGCGGGAATTTTCCCGCCCAGCCCGCTTCTGCACTTTTGGTTTGAAATTTAAATTTTCCTGCGAGCTGTTTTGAATTTTCTGAAACTTCCGATGGCCATATCTCCTTCATACGAAGTCCGTTTTATGCAAACTCGGACTCTATCTCAACCAGAATTCTGAGACGAACACAATGGCGCAACCCGTTTTCCTTAATTCTCACATCTGAGATTAGTTATTCTTTAATTTGTGAATATTAATATTAACTGAAATACGGGGTGTTACAGTTTCATCTCCCAATTTAATGAATGTAATAATTTTTTATTTTGCTTATTAGGCTAAATATGCTTCCATGTGGTTCCGGATTTTCATAAAGCTTATGGAAACAAGAATACATTTTGCATATTGGACCAACTGATTGAATAAGGCATGTATCATATATGCATGTTTAGGTTAATTATATATTTTTAGGCTTAATACGTTTACACTAACAAAAAAGATTGTAGAGATTTTGTGTGGAGGTTCCAATGGTTGGCTGCAAATTTAAAGTTATTTTCTTAATCATTGCATTTCTGACCATGAAAAATGTAAATTACTAGTTGTTTACTTTGTTTTTTTAGCATTTTGATGTTCCTTTCATATATACATTTATTGTCGCATCTATGTGGTTTCCTGTCATGCAGCCATTCTCTTCTGTACTGTTATGTCTATCCCTGAATATTGAAACTAACATCATATTCCCTCATAACATTTTACTTTCTAGTTGAGTTTGCTTCTATCTCTGGTATCAAATTTGTCTACCAATATCCTCTGCTTATCTTGTATGAACAAGGCCGCATTACTAAATCAGAAGCTAACTAGTGTTTTTTCTTCTGGATATAGGAAAATGCTAAGAGATGCTAGTAAGAAGAATATTAGGCTGGAAAAAATATCAATGAAACAAGAAGGTAAAATCTATTTTAATAAACCATTGCACATTAATGTAATAATCATTTTTCCAATTTGAGTATGAATGTATGATTTTATTTTCCTATTCCTGTAGGATGGAACAGGAGTTATTACATCCTTATACTTTGGTTATTCTAAAATCCTAATGGTTAATGTTAGAACCACACATGCTTTTTGAAGGTACATGATTTATTTTCTTTAATTGCTTTGCAGTATTAATGATGTAACAGCCGACATGTTTTGTGGTCATCTACGGTAATATAAAAGTAAGAATAAATTTGGAATTAACAAGGATAATAAATATTGTAATTGAATGAAATGTTAAGGCACGTAACAAATTTGATACGTTTCCATTTGCATTTATAAATTGAACGTAGTGAGTATGGATAATAATGTTTCCATTATATATAATATAACTGTCAAGTTGTGCATAAATTTTGTTCATATTTAGTCGGCATTAAATTCACATGCTGGGATTTTTATTTTTTTATTTCTTTAGTTCAATTTGAGATTTCCATTTTCATTAATTATTTGATGTGTATTTGCAGGCTGCTTGCAGACTGCCAAAGACAAGAGAAAAAGATAAATTACTGTAATAAACATGATAGAATTTGCTATTTGTTTCTCTGTTTACTTTTCAGGTAATCTACATGAGCCGTGCTTTGTAAAACTTCTGCTCTATAATCAACTTTGATTTACTCTAACCTATTTTCTTTCTTTATTTTATAGACTATACAAGTATATTTGATCACACAGTATTCTTACTAAATTGTACAAAAATAATTATGTTAACTAAGTTTATATAATTTAACAAAGTTTATAAAATTAGACTAAGTTTATAAAAGTTAACTAAGTACATGCACAGGTGTAGAGGTACACTTCTATAACTTATTTATCTTTAGAGATGTAGTTTATGCCCTTGAATATTTCCACTCTAAAGCTTTCACACTTCAATGCGTTGTTTGCAGATTTCATGTACAATTTGACCTCTACCACACATGAAAAGAAGAAGTACAATGTTCTTGCACCACTATATGCTTTCTCTGCGCTTTTGCCTCCTTCACTCTTCTGCCTCCACCGGCTTCTACTCGAAATTATACTACAGCCCCTGCCTACCTACGTGCCAGGTATATTTTAATTGATTCGCACGAGAGATGGTTATCTTTGATTTAATTTTCTTATGTGGTGTGAATTTGGGTTAGAGATGGTTGACTTTGATTTGGGTGAATGTGTGAACACTAATGTCATATGTGTGCATATTGCATCGCTCAAAATTCGAAAGTTAGAAAATTTTGCAAACGAATTATGATGTGTATAAACAATGAAAGGTGTCAAAATTAATTTATTCTTATGCAACAGGTTTGATCACTACAGTGAACTTGCACCAAAAAGATAAATGGCGTAAAGATTTCGTTGTCTTCGACTAGTGTACTCCCATAGGATATGCAATTTTTTGTGGATAACTTGTGCTTGTACTAAGTTGCTTTGTAACAGTCAAATATGTAATAATAAACGAAATGTTGTCTAAAACTTCTTGTTTGTAATATTAAATATTTGAGTATTTTAATAAATTAATTTGCAAATAACTGTAATATCTGATTTGCTTATGTAGTATTGTTATATTTAGTGTATTGTTCTTTTCAGTTGTAAACGGTATTTTTTTTTTAAAACCCAAATGTAAATCACAACGGTGCATAACAGTTGTAATAGATATTATTACAACGGTGCGTAACTGTTGTAATAAAGTTTATTACAACAGTGGAAAAAAGTTGTAAAATATACATATTACAACGGTGTTGCAACAGTGCAGAAAAGTTGTAAAAGATATCAGTCTATTACATCTTCTTAATACACGACGATTTGCCCACCGTTGTAAAATGTATATTACAACGGTGTTCCACCGTTGTAATAGGGTGATTTTGTTGTAGTGAGAGTTTCCAAAAAAAATATTGGTTTTAACACTTGAAATTTGATTTTTAAAATAAAAATACAATGCATATGTAGACATACCAAAATGAGCATGTCGACAAATAACTGTCATTAATTCAATTTTCAAAGGAAGTGTCTTTTCACTATTTGAAATGTTTCAGAAATGTTTCAACCGTTGGGACACTATAAAAAAGGGGTTGATTTTGAATTTTTAATCGTTCTTTCTTCTACTTCTTCACCCGTTTACTTACCACCATTTATATACATAAAATTCTTGATTTCTACACTTATACTTTGCCGATTTCAACAAAATTTATATCATTCTTCTTCTCTTCTCAATCTCTATCAACTACTCTCTATTTGAAGTGCTGTTGAATAATTCTAGGTGTTAACCCACGAAATATATGCTCAAGTCATGGGTCATTTAAGAGATATAAAGCCATAGATCGTTCAATCTCTAGACTGTTAGTATATGTACATGGCGCTCCATATCAGGTCGTCGTTCATCCAGGTCGTCAAACCTTAGTCTGTTAAGTCCATAGGTCGTTGGGAGCAATTAAGTACAAAGTCAGGTCGTTCCAATGATAGGTTGAAACCGACCAAAAGCTTAGGGGCATGATCGACCTGAAGGGTCGGGCCGTAACCAATTCAAAGTTGCGGGTCATATCTTGAAGAAAAAGAAAAGAGCTAGGTCGCAACCGACCTAAGGGCTCGGGTCGCAGCCGACCTAAAGAATCAAGTCGTGTCTTGGAGAGCATGACAGAGTCAAGCCGTAGGTCATAACCAACCTATATACCAGATCGCCGAACAACCTAAGAGCATGTACACCATATTTTTCAGATCTCTCCACTTCACAACCACTCCTATAAATACCCCCACACTTCCACCATTAAAGGGACCAAATTTCCTCTCGACGAAGTGTTGCTAAAATCGTTGCTAAACTCCTCCCAACCAATTCAACCACCATTAATCCTTCTCCAAGATAGGATTCAACATCACAGCCTCTATGGAATAATTCAAAATCATCTAAGTGTCCAATTATTAAAGATCTACATCAACAATCATCACACTTAGAAGGATCTAGCTATTTCCTTGGTGGATTCAAGTGAATCGAAAGAGTAAAGAGAAGAAATAAAGAGAAATATCATAAAAGAGAGAAAAAATGAGTGATAAAGCAAAAATTTTGTACCTTGTAATTTGAATGGTGATAATGAGAATTCTTTCCATAGTGGACGTAGGCCATTTCTAGGCTGAACCACTCTAAATCTCCTTGTATTTAGTTTTTCTATGTTTGTGGCTCCATATTTTTAGATCTTACTTTCTGTGAAGTGTTGTAAAATCACCTTGGGTGTTGTTGTCCATTTTTTACATCAACATTTTGGCGCCCACCGTGGGGCCACTTTCACATTCTCAAGTTTAAGTGCTTTGTGGAAGTGTTGAAGCTCAAAGCCTATTTCTACTATAGATTCTCTAAATCTAAGATCCAGGCCGATTGATGAATTCTCTTTGTAGTTAGAAATTTGTCCAAGATAATGCCGCCGAAAAAGCCACCGACTAGTAAGACTGTGATAGCTACAGGCTCTGGAAATGTAGCTGATGATCCTATCACCCTGCAAACTAATTTTGATGTTAGCCAATCCTCCAGAGCAGGAGTTGGTGTGACAAGAGATGAGTTGAACGAAGCCGTCGCTGGTTTAACTCAGCAAATGGAGACCACAAATAATGTCATGATGGCAAAATTGGAAACTCTCCTTTCTCTCCAAGCTGCAACGGCAAAAGTCAATGCTAAAGCCACCCGTGCTGAGGGTGCTAACTCTTCCTCCTCATGTCCAAATCATGATCGATCTGTTCAAGAGATCGACGATCCGGGCGATGCCGGTTATGTAGAATCCAAACCACCTGCTGGGAACCAAATTGAAAGAGATACTTCTCGAAATGTGAATAGTTCCGCCAAAGGGGCACTTCCCTATGAGGGAGGCACGGGGCCCTTGATCCCCAACCGTGATCATTTGCTTAGGCGAACGTCCGGCGATGGAGACGGCGTCCGTGAAAAGTCGGTGTGTACGACTTAAGCAAGATCTATATGGATATAGCGGAAAAGTAGATGATATACTAACTAGTTAATATGCAATAGTTATGCAGGTAAAAACTAAGTTATAGAAATATAACACAAACAAAATAAATGTGATAAATAAAGTAAAGAGACACCAGGAATTATATACTAGTTCGGACTTCCCGCCCTACGTCCAGTCCCGAAGCACCTCTTTAGAATTCACTATCACGCCCTCTCTTAACCCGGAGGAATAGGTCAATACACTCGAGCCCCAACAAGGATGCCTCTCGCCTGAGCAACTACACAGGACTTCAACAATTACAAGAGTTTTGACTTCTGTTTTGTGTTCTCGAATCAACACGGATAGTCAACGGTTTAAGTACACCCTTCCTATAATCTTATCCTCGAGTATATGATTTGAATGTGAAGATTGAAGGAAGTAAATTGCTTGTTGAATCAAGTGATATTAAATCAATTCAAGGATTCAACAAGTATTTGAATTTATGAAAGCTTTTGTATTGCAAGAGTATAGAAATGCAATTCAGAAATTAGATAAGAAATAGAATCATTCGGGTTGTTGGGAAATTATGATTGACGTGTTTATATAATATTAGAAGGATAACAATTCTTCATGAAGAGTTATGATCAATAGAAACGCCTATTTCCTTTCAGAAATGAAGAGGAATCTCTTCATGAATCAAAGCAACCTTTCAGAAAAATAAGTACTCTTTCGGATCAGTCGACTGGTCTGAAATCCATCAGTCAACTGGTCAAAATACTGTAAAATCATATATTTAAAATAATTTAGAAAACTAGCCGTTACTGTCATAAGTTTTACTGACCAGTCGAGTGGTCAAAAATCCACCAGTCGACTGGTTCAGTAAACTCTGAACAGTCTGGTTGCTTTCCATCATATATATCTATATAAAACTATTTCGTGCATTCGTGTTATACTTTAAGGATAGATTTTAACAAAAATCTAATAACAAGACTCAATATATATATGACCTTTTAGCTCTTCAATACGATCTTTATTGATTTCCATTTCTTCAATGTATATGAATTCAGCTCATCAATGATCTCCATTTCTTTGTTGTCATTAATCGAAATCTCGTGTATCAACAGTCCACCCCATGGATCGGCACGGTGAGAAGGAGCAACTTGAAGAAATGGTTTGCCAGATCATGAAGGAAAGTGCAGAGCGAAATGACGACGAGAAGGAGTGGGAATTTGCTCCAACCAAGACTCCACTCATAGAAAGGATCAAAATGACCAAGTTCCGAAGGAAGTTTAATCCGCCAACGATTCAAACCTATAATGGGACTGGCAATCCTAATTTGTTCTTGTATAAGTACGATCAGCATATGGATGGTGTGCGAGCTACTGACGAACTCAAGTGCTTATACTTCCCGGTGTACTTGGAAGAAGTGGCTTCAGTGTGGTTCACTAAGCTACCCCCAAGATATGTGGATAACTTTTCTTACTTGGCTAAGAAATCCAGAGAGCAGTTCAGGTTGCAGATCACGAAAGTTAAAGTTATGATGTCATTAAACGACATGGCATTGAAACGAGCTATAGACAAGAAATCGGAGTTTGGAAGATGGATAAAAATGAAGAAGCCTAACACCTTGGGGCGGTTCTATGCAAAAGCGGAGGCGTACATCGATGTGGATGTCGATCCTTCCTTTGTTAAGAATACCGTTGAGGGTACTTCGGTACCAGAGAAGAAAGATGATGGCATTCAAAGTGGTCAGAAGAACAATGGAGGTCAAAAGTGAGGAAACGATGGAAATGATAATCGGAATGGGAAGAAGTTACGCTTCTTTAAACCGGCTATACTGGCCCCATTAACAGAGACTCCAGAGAACATTTTCATCGTTACCAAAGATACCGAAGATTACCCAAAGCCAAACTGCAGAAAATAAGTGATAATTAGGAAAATTCTGGAAGGTTTTGTCAGTTCCACAACCAATCAGGCCATAACACAAACGAGTGCAGGCATCTTAAAAGTTTGATTGAGGAATTAATCAGGAAAAAATAGCTACAACAGTACATGAAGAATCCGCAGTCCATCAATCCTCCTCAAACCTCCCAAGGGCAAATGCATCTGGATCAGGAGATAAGGCCCCGATACAAGGCAATCAGAAGCTCATGATTAACACCATTTATGGGGGTCCCCATCCAGTTGGGGCAAGCTAGGGAGATATGGAGAGATATGCTAATGTACTCAAAAATGCCTCAAAGGAAGAGATGTGTTTGATCCTGAATCGCACCATGTTTGTAAAGCAACAAAAAACCTCTTTTGCAGATGTCATGTTTAACGGAAAGGATGAAGAAGGTAATCACTCCAACCCAAGACCCAATGGTAGTAACGGTCGGGATAGGCCTGACCACCATGAAAAGGGTGTTGGTTGACTGCAGAGCCTCAATGAATATGTTGTTCAAAAATACTTTTGATAAAATGAAGCTTTCCATGGCAGATGTGCGAGCTTGCCAAAAGAAAATTCAAGGGTTCATATGGGAGCCAAAGCAACCCATTGGGATCATCGATCTGCTTGTGGAACTTGGAAAGGGAGAAAGGAAAGCCAGTATGATGCAAACCTTTGTTCTTATGGATGAATTATCTGCATATAATGTTTTTCTGGGAAGGCCAGCCTTGGCAGCTTTCAGAATCGTGCTAGCCCCCTAGTGCTGGATGATCAAGTTTCCAACAGACAAGGGGATCGGTGTGGTTCAGGATGACCAGGAAATTTCTACAGAATGCTACATAAACGAGCTCAGGGAAGTAAATAAGAAGGACAAGGGAAAGGATGTGGAGGTTCCCCTCCGCATCCGCGAGGATGCCTTATAGCAATTAGGGCATGGCCCCTGCATTGGTGAGCATAGTGAAGCCCAAAAGGAGATGGATCCAAGGAAGACCAATGCAGGGGAAGGTCGAGCGACGCCAGCTGAAGGCACAATTTCAATTCCAGTTAATTATAAAGATCCTAACAGAGTGTTAAAGATAGGCTCTCAACTGGGCCCGAACCTGCAAAAAGAATTAATCATGTTTCTGAAGGATAACCTGGATGTATTTGCTTGGAGTCATTCTGACATGTGCGGTATCTCTCCCAATGTGGTGATTCATAAGCTGAATATTGATCCAAGCATAACTCCAGTAAAGCAGAAAAGAGGGATTCAGGGACATGAAAGATCCAGAGCTCTCAAAGAAGAAGTGGATAGGCTAATGCAGAATGACTTCATACAGGAATCCACGTATCGAGACTGGGTCTCTAATCCAGTGCTCATGAAAAAATCCAGCGGCGAATGGAGGGTGTGCGTTGATTATTCCGACATCAACAAAGCATGTCCCAAGGATAGTTTTCCGCTACTCAGAATCGATCAGCTCGTTGACGCAATAGCGAGGCATGAATTACTATCTTTCATGGATGCATATTTGGGGTATAACCAAGTAACGATGCACAAGCCATACCAAGAGAACACAAGTTTTAAAACAGATATAGGACTATATTGTTATGAAGTTATGTCGTCTGGATTGAAGAATGCGGGAGCGACTTGCCAGTGCCTTGTGAATGCAATGTTCAAGTTGCAAATCGGCGAGACCACGGAGGGTACATCGATGATATGCTGGTAAAGTAAAAAAGAGCTACTAATCACTTAGGGAACTTGGCTGAAATGTTTGATATTCTATGAAAGTACGGGATGAAGTTGAATCCATTGAAGTGCTCATTTGGAGTCGCATCGAGAAAATTCCTCGGATTTATGGTCAATGCCAGGGGAATCGAAGCCAATCCCGCTCAAGTATCAGCTTTGAGAGAGATGTGTGCTCCTCGAACAAAGAAGGAACTTCAAAGCTTGAATGGAAAAGTAGTTGCATTGATACGATTCATTTCAAAGGCAACAGATCAGTGCATTCCGCTTTTCGATGCATTAAGGAAAGGGAAGAAGGACTTCCAATGGACTCCCGAATGTCAGATGGCTTTCAAGGAAATAATCAAGCACGTGGAATCATCTTGATGTTGTCAAAACCCAAGGATGGAGAAGAGTCATTTCTACATTTAGTGGTTTCATCTCATGCCTTAAGCACAGCATTGGTTTGAGAAGATGCAAAGATTCAACGACCAGTATACTATATTAGTAAAAGGCTCGCTGGGGCAGAGCTGAATTATCCCAAGTTAGAGAGACTTTCATATTGTCTGCTCATCGCCTCGAAAAAGCTTAGGCCATATTTCCAAGCCCACTCTATCAAAATTCTCACAGATCAACCTCTAAAGCAAGTTTTATTCCGTCCAGAAACTTTGGGAAGATTGTTAAAGTGGAATATTGAGCCCAGTCAATATGACGTCACTTATCATCCTAGAAGATCTATTAATGGGCAGGATTTAGCAGATTTTATTGCTGAATTTACAGATAGAGGGGAGGAGAAGGAAGAACCAGCTGAGGTAGTGGTTAGATGGAAGTAGTTCATTGATGGATCCATGAATGATTATTGTTCAGGGGAAGGATCGGTTCTAGAGACTCCTGAAGGGCGCTCCGTGTGCTATGCCTTAAAGTTAGAATTCCCCTCAACCAACAACAAAGCCGAGCATGAAGCGCTCATTGCAGAGCTGAAAATAACGAAGAAGCTGAATTTGAAAACTTTGCAGATCTTTAGTGACTCGCAGCTAGTGGTATGTAAAGTTCGAAGAGAGTTCCAAGCCAAGGGCAGAAATCTTCCAGCTTATCTATCTAAAACTTGGGAACTTCTTAATGATCTTAACTACTACACGATTTTCTATATTCCTAGAGAAGAGAATATGAAAGCAGATTCATTCGTTAAATACGCAAGTTCAGGAGATGAACAGTTACTTGGATTAGGACCCGTCGAAGTCCTTTCAAATCCTAGTACTGAAGATGTTGATTGGATCATGGAGACCGTTGAAGAACCAGATTCATGGATGACCCCGATCAAGGAGTATCTTCTCATCGGAACACTCCCAGAAGAATCAAAGAAGTGAAGGACAATTTTGCGAAAGGCTCCAATGTATCTTATCCAAGGTGGTAGACTGTATAGGCGAGGCTTCTTTATGCCTCTACTTCGGCGTGTAACCAAGGAAGAATCAAGAGCAATTTTGGCAGAATTACATGAAGGTGAATGTGGGGGTCACATAGGCGGACATACATTGGCCAAGAAAGTTCTGCGATATGGTTATTTCTGGCCTGATGTAAATCTGGATTCTACAACTTACACCAGAAAATGTGATAATTGCCAGAGATTTGCGAAGATTCCAAGAGCACCATCCATGGAATTGACCAAAATAGTCAGCCCATGGCCATTTGTTGTCTGGGGCATTGACTTGATCAAAGCATTACCTATAGCAAAATCTAACATGAAGATTGTAGCCGTCGATTATTTCACAAATGGGATGAAGCAGAACCACTAGCCACCATTACCTCAAAGAAAGTCATCAACTTTGTCTTGAAGAACATCATTTGTAGGTTTGGTGTGCCACATAAGATAATCACGGACAATGGGACTCAATTTGAAAGTGATGAATTCAAAAAATTCTGTAATAAGTATAAGATTCAGAAGAGTTTTGCAACAGTGGCTCATCCACAGGCTAACAAGAAAGTCGAAGCAGTGAACAAGATCATAAAGTCAACCATCAAAAAGCGTCTTGAGAAAGCCAAAGGTTGTTGGGTAGACGAGCTTCCACTTGCACTATGGGCATATCGTACAACTCAAAAATCTGCGACTGGACACACTTTGTTCTCCCTAGCATTTGGATCCAAAGACATGATCCTGGTAGAGCTAGAAGTTCCCACTCACCGCAGGATTTCAGCTAAGAGGAGAATGAAAAGATGCAGCTTGAAGCACTTGATCAATTTGAAGAAAGGAGAAACGAAGTAGAGCTCAGAGTTGTTGCTCATCAAAGAAGGATTGCCAGGCATTTCAACTCCAATGTCAAGCAAAGGACCTTTGTGATTGGGGACCTTGTATTGAATGGAGTGATGACCGGGACTAGAGTCTTTGAGCCTAATTGGAAAGGACCCTATGTCATAAGCCAAAAGCTCCTAGACGACACCTTCAAATTAAAGACGACGGATGAAATTCAAATTCCTAGAGCTTGGAATAGCAATCGTCTCCACCATTATTTTACCTGATTTTTCATTCATATTTCTTGTAAAAAGTTGTAAATACATTACAAGCATTGTAATGAAACTTTGTACATATGAATGAAAGAAATTGATTTGCTTGCTTGAATCGTACACTTGCAAATTCTTGTTTAAATTATTCAAAAGTTGCTTAAAATAGATTTTGATTGCAGGCCATTTAAAGGACGCTTGCTCACCAACGACCTGATAAGACATGTTGACCTTTACAGCATATCCCGATGGGGACAGCTCAAGTGTCGAGTCCTGAGAGCATTATTCACCACAAATATGAAGATGTAAAGCACCACCTTGCAAATCAGAAATAAAGGACATTAAGTGTCAGACAATCAAAAGGTGCAACGTTCGAATTAAAGACAAAAGTTGCAAGTCTCGCCAAAGGGGCACCTCTTAAAATGAGAGGTCCACGACCCTAATTCTTTCACTAGGATAGCTTGTTAAATCAAGTGTGCAGTAGAAGAGATGGCGTCCACCCCGTGAGACGATGTAATAATAAAACCTCTCATAGCAAAGCTTATCAGAAGTCCCAACCGAAAGGGGCATGATTTCAATCCAGTCTCCGAAGGGCCTGGATAACTAGGTTAGAGAGTCACATGGTTGATTTCATAATAATCCCCATTCGAAAGGGGGTACTCAATGAGATCGTCAATGTGAGGAAGTACCTGACCTGATTACGACAAACATTGGGAATAAATGACCTCTTCGGAGGCGTCCGATTAGTTCGTTAGTGTCTGTTAATCCCAGACTCGGCGATCGGCGGACATAAATGACATCTTCGGAGGCGTACGATTAATTCGTTAGTGTCTGCTAATCCTAGGCTCGACGATCGACGGGCTTAAATGACCTCTTCGGAGGCGTCCAATTAATTTGCTTAGAAACTGATTATCCAAGATGTGAAGAATGTTGGGCTATAACCAAAGTCCTCTCCGGGGGCACCCTTTCTGAATGTACCGACGCTCGGATTAATCAGTCTAATTGAGTGACGAAAGTCTCCAATGCCTGAATTAACTAGTCAGATAGTTGAAAAAATTGGGATTTAACCAAAGACCTCTCTGGAGGCACCCTGTGAAATCACCAATGCTAGAATTAATCAGTCTAATTGTAGACGTAATTCTTCAATGCCTGAATTAACTAGTTGGATAGTAGATAAACATTAGGCTAAGAAATATAAGACCTCTCAAGAAGGGGCACAAAAATAAAAAAACTAAAGGCTTGAGTTCGATCAACCAAACTGCATTTCATGGTCAACAGACAAGCTGATAAGCTCTAAGCCAGTGGAAAAAAGAAAAATACTTAGTCAATCGAGCAGGGGCTTCTAATATCTTAGCCATAACTAAGAAAAACCAGTAAAGTTGATCACATCCAGCCAAAGAAGACTGTGGCGACCTTTGGTATGAGAGCATCACTACTGCATTATGGCAAGAATAATGCTTACGGTACATACTACAAGCTCGTCACAACTTCACACCCAACAAAAGACTTGTAATTTACAAAGAAGCAAATGCATAAGGAAATACAACAAAGCTACGGTAACAACTGGCAACTAAAGTACAAAAAATCCAATAACGGCTTCATCACATCAATGTAAATATAAAGCAGCACAAGTCTCAGACAACACAGAGTAACATAAAGTCATAAGCGAGGACCGGCACTCGCATATACAACTGGTGCAACGACCTGCATTCTACGTATCGAAGGATCGTAGAATATTTATTTTATTTTCATACAAAGTCGTATGGTCGTGTAACTTTGGAAAACGACTATTGGGGTCATTTCCCATGTTCACGATTTTTGCCGAATTTTAAATGACCATTTTTCCCCTGGCAATTCTTGTTTCGCCTATAACTTTTGATTGGTAAGGATTTTTGACCTGAAACCACTTCCATTGGATTCAGATGATGGTTTACCTCTCCCTAGGGTGGTCACATTAATCAAACGGACTTACGTTGGGAGATATGGCTGAAATAATGTTTAGAAGATGAAAAACAACATAATTGGGCTTAACGGGGTGATTAGCGGCTAGGCCCATAACTCATTTCGAGATTAGGGTTATGGGAGGGCTGAAAGGGATTGGAGAAACAATCCCTTTCATTTTTCTCAGCCGCCGCAAACATTCTTTGAACCCTAGTAATGGCCTCCATCTTCTAAATCTCAACCTAATTGCTTTCTAATCACTAATTAATCAAAACTACACCAAATCAAGTCAAATTAGCACCAAATCAGGGTTGGAGCTGCTGCAATACATAGAGATCCGTGCCATAATAGTAACGTTTCAGATCTAAGATTTCATTTGTGGCTAAGGTGAGTGATTTGCACTTTTATTCACTAATTACGGCTAATTAGGGGTGATTAGTTATAATTAGCGAAATTATGCATCATAAAAATCTGAAAAAATATGTAGAAATTCTAAAATATTATTTTAGGTCATTGGTGAAAATTTTGGGTTAATTTGGATTAAGTTTGCTAATCCTATTGTTAAAACATGGCTAAGGGGATTAAGGGGAAAATCATGCCTTTTGGGTATGTTTGATCTAAAATATTTAATGTGATTAATGTTTTAGATTGATTCTATATGTTGTTACTGTTGGTTGGTATGTTTTGTGATGTCATAGGAAGGTTAGAATGGTTGAAAACACCGTCGTTTGGCGAAATTAGCTCGCAGGAAAAACTGCAGGAATTCGGTTCCTGAACGGGGTAGGGGTCACGAACTGCCACCAAGAGAGGGTCGCGAACTGCCACCAGGAGAGGGTCACGAACCGCCACCAAGAGAGGGTCACGAACTGCCACTAGGAAAGGGTCATGAATCGACCAAAAGGAGTGTCGCGAAGTAGAGGTGTGACCAGGGGATCAAGACCCGATGGGGGCGACCCTGGGTGGGGAGCCGGGGGTGCGACCGGGAAGGCGACCTGTCCTCGACGATGACCACGACTCAAACTGAGATAATGACTCCTAACTGAACCGAATTCAAACTTCTACTTCATGACGATGATTGCGAACTCTTCTGAAGATCAACACCACTCCGACTAAAACCCGAGGTGCAAAGGGAGTCCAAATGGGAAGTTATTACTCAGGATCCAGATGTGAACCAACGAGTTAACTTTTAGAGCTGGACTTTGCTGCAGGACATGTGCAAAGGGGTTATCGATATCCATAACTTTGGTTCAACGTTGAGAGAGGGGGCATGCAGACGAACCAGAGCCAGAGAATGTATGGACTAGGAAGGGTTATTGTCTATAGACCAGAAGGGCATGGTCATGGCAATTAGTTGTACGAAGTCCAGAAGGGCATGGGCCCGTCATGGCCCAAAATGGATTGGGTGAGCAAAGCGGTGGATATTGTATGCTTTACGCACTGAGTGAGAAATGTGAGGATGATTGCTATGTTTGATGTTTGTTATCACCATGACATGCACACTCCCATTTTACACTCTATGTTAGTGTTTACCTTAGAGTATTGTACATCTTGTTGTGCTAACTCTTTGGTTGCAGGTCTAGGTTTAGGTATGATTATTTATACTTGTTACTGCTTTATTTTGCTGCTATCGCTTATACCAGACTTTTGTCTGACCCAGATTTTTATGCCTCTTCTTATTACTCTCGGTGCTCCAAAACGAGCAGACTAGAGACATGTTAGGTGGTTATGCACGAGTAGCTGTCCGGAGACGAGTAGGAGGCTTCCATGTACTATTTACATATATTCTCCCTGTGTTGTTGTTGGTCACTGCTTTGGGCATTAGTAGTGTACCTTTTCTATTTTTCTTTAGAGATAGTATTTTGACGTTGTAATAATGATGGTTTGATCATAAGATGTATTCTGGATTTCGCTGCTATGATGGTTTAGTTTTCAGCTTATGCACTGTCTCGCCTATTTTATGTCAAGTTATGTTATTATTTTATTTTATTCCATGTGTTGTTAGATATACTACAGGTTCTTTGGTGATTCATAGTTTCAAATCCTTTTCTTTTGACGACCGTCCCGTGCTAGTCGGGCATTGGCACGTCATATTTCAGGGAAATGTCGGCTGGTTCGGGGCGGGCCGTCACAACCGGTCTAAACAAAGTACATGAAAAGGAAGGAGGAGGTGTATCCGCTGGCTAATTCCCATCCTTAGCTTTTGTACCACCAAACAGACTCTCATGAGAAGATAGAATGATAAGTCTTTTCATTTTAACAGTGCGCTTTCCCTTGCGCCTCAAGGATGACAAACGCTTCATCTTCATCTTCTCCTGAGCCTCGGTCTCCTTTCCTAGGCTTTCATCATCATCATCAAGGTCTTCTGCTTCATCACTTGGAGCATATTCGAAATCATCCAAATTAACAAGCACATCAATATTTGCATCTTGTGACCCCGGTTGTGAAGCAGGAGTGGAAGCAGCAATTAAGGATGAGTCGCCCGGAGGAGGAGTGATAAGTGGGGCATAAGTAGTCAACACCAAGGTTGAATTAGTAATGATGGCCTCAGTCGTCGTCGTGTTGGTTTCAGCGGGAGGAGGCTGTGGCGAGACTAAGCCTAATACAAATGAACAATGAGCATGGAATGCAATTAACCCAGGTGAATTACTAAGAGAATCCAAGTATGACATAGCTTGGTCAATCTCAATTTTACCTGCGACTTGAAGATTTATGTGCTCGACTTCATATTTGTCTAGGTTATCGTCGTCGTCTCCCTCACCATCTCCCGTATGCTCCTCGACAATATCCTTCTCAACACTATGTTCCTCAGCAGTCGTATCCTTTTCTCTGTTAGCAATAGAAGGATCAGCAAGAGGCATAGTTGGAGTCTGAGAACCCGAAGCCTCAATATTGATAGAGCTAGTAGGAGCATCGGTAGCGGTTGTGTCCGGGGCTTTCTCCCCAGAGGATTTATCTCACTCCTCCATAAGCTCTTTCTTGCCATCTGCCAAGGCTTCGCGGGATTCCTCATCCAAAAGATTCTGAAGGAAATATTTTTCATCATAAGAACCTTCAGTCTGTGCAAGTACTGATTCCCAGTCTAGGGCCAAAGTCACTGCAAAGTCAGGACCCAAATAGCGTAAGCTCCCCCGGCTCATAACGCTGAAGACATAAAATCTGAATAAAGCGGCATTGGCATCTGCCTCAGCATTTTTGAGAGCCTTTTTAGCAACCGATTTACCAGCTAAAGCCTTAATTCTATCCTCCTCTAGAAGTTCTGCCTTAGTTGTCAGCACAGAGATAGACAGATTTTGAGCAATGTTTCTCTCATGAAGATTGACATTCTCTTGTTGATAAGTCGCAGATTTCTTTTCTGCAGCTAGTTGAGTTTCAGCAATCTGTTGAGCAGACCGAGCATCTTTAACCTGTGTCATAAGCGTAGTTTCTCTCAATTTGGAAGAAACAAGCTCTTCTTTGAGCCTTTGATTCTCAGCCTCTAAATCCTCTAGCACTATATTTCTTTGTGTGAGAGTTGCAATGGCAGCATCCCGAGATTCAAGAACCTTGGCCCATTTGGCCTTGTCATTTTCCAACATAGCAATCCATTCAAGGTTGAGTTTGTTAAGTCTTTGAATATCTTCGGCGAATTTGAACCTTAAAGATAGTTGCTTATCGGCTCGGCTTCTAATTACGTCTAGCTGTGTCTCGAGCTGACTTTTAGCGGTATCCAACTGTGTAATAATATTTCCTTTTAAAGTATCCAGTTCTCTGAGTATATCCCTCCGGTCAGATGGGTATATGTCCAAGTCAAAAAACATTCCTTCAGACACCAACCCTTGAATCGTTCGGCAAGTGCAAGAGGTGCTGGTTCAGGTTCATGGAGGGGCCTATGGATGATTTCCTGAATATTGCCAGGAGGAGGAGTAACAGACGACATGGCAAGGGGTATAAAACCAGAAGTAGTGTGAGTAGCAGGGACGGGAATTTTATCTGATCTGGGGCGATTCTGAGGATCATCCCTGCCTTGACCATCCATGTCTCTCTTCTTCCTTCGGCTTTCCTCTTCTTCCCGTCCACTCAGCTCATGATGATCATCATATCGATCATCGTGGCGATCATCATATCTATCTAGGTGACCATAAGGGCCTCGATCCCTCTCCTCTTTGTCCAGTTGATCTTGGGCCTCGTGCCTCCACCTTCTTTGTTCATTAGTCAATATATAACCATGAGTTAGTTGAGGCTGATAAGAATGTTGCGAGCGCTGAGAATGGTGAGGTTGAATGAGATGTATTGGATTGTAAGAGTCAGTTCATTGCTTAAAGATCATCAAATATGGGCGATTCATATTTGGATCTAAAATAAGGAAAAACAAGATTTCAGTATTTATGTTGGAAAGTACTGGGACAATTTGTAAAGCATATGCAAAAAAAGAAGCTCAAAGCACGTGTAATCTAGCATGCATCTAATAAAGAACCACTCTTAGGTAGTGAAGTTAGCGGAAGCCCTATGTCCGCAAATGTTATCCATGATGAAGGAGTTGAAGCCACAACTATATCATTTCCTGTTTTTGGGACCTGGGGTGTTAGCTTTGAAGTCACAAACTCACTTGGAAGGTCCTTTGCAGTACTAAGATCACTTAAGGTCCTAAAACCATCTTTGGAACTCTCCTCACGACTGTCTGGAGTAATGTGGTCCTCGCCAACCTTCTCAACATCTAAATTGTTCCCAAGAGTCATCTCAACCTTTCCGGTCTATTCAATTTCCTTCATAGGATCCAGGATGGTCTCATCCTTCTCAACTTATTCGGCAGAGGTCATAAGGCTTTTACCTTCATGATGTGTAAACTATTCTTCTTCGATAGAAGACAATTTAGACTTGGAAGGTGATTTGCTACTACCAGCAGGGTCTGAACACTTTTTCTGTAAAGGTTCATCAGCTTGATTTTGTGATGCGCCATCGTCCCCAGAAGTACCAACATATGGTGCACCAGGCGTAAACTTAGGTGCGGAAGGTTCTCCTCTGGAAGGGAATTTCCTTGAATAATGAAGCAATCCATATTTGCAAAGGGACTCCTCTTTTATTAAATATCTCCTCTATCTGTCTATTACACCGACTTTAATAACTTCGTAAATGGGCTTGTAAGGAGCAGCATCTTTATCCTTGATTGGAGCTGGAACAACTGCAAATAGGAAAGTAAAGTTCAGTAATTGAGACTTATAGGGAATTAGATAAGAATTTTTCTGTAAAAAGAATGTTCACCTCCTTTTGTCCAATTCCCGCGAAAGGTCTCAGGGCAATGAACGAAGAAAAATTGAGTTAGGAATCCTGAAACATTCTCCTACAAATTAAGTACAAGTTTTCGGTTCTGGGTACCCTCCACATATATAATAGAGGGAGTGTCTTTCCTCCTCTTAAATGAACATAAGTAGCAAATCTCCTGAAACATGGGCTCACGCTCCTTTTCTTGTATAGAAAGCACATAAAGTACTAATAAAATGATATATCCATTTGGATGAATTTGGAAAGGGGCAATGGCCATACGGTTTAGGATTACCCCTAAGAAAGGATTAAAGGGAGGGATGGCACCACTCGCCAACATATGTCGATTTACAGCCACGTATCCAGCTGGAGGTTGATCTGCAAACACTCCCTCACCCAGCAATACCGCATCAGTAATTGGAATATTATATTGACTGCACAATTGTTTGAACTAGTCTAGATTTATAGTGGTAGAATGCCTTTCTAAAGGCGGAGCACTAAGAGGGCGAGGCTCTGGTAATGGTTGAGCAGGAACCTGACTAGGGGTTGTAGTTGTTATGGTCTCAGGTGCATTAGTAGAAGTATCGACTTAAGCAGAAGATGTATCTTCAGTTTGAAGGCGAGATTGATGCCTAGTAGTCATTCTACACAAATATACTTGTTCATAAGCGCATCACAGGTACGCACTCCTTAAAAGCGAAGTGTCATGCAAAAATATACAAGTTATACAAAAAACGAGGCTTGAAACTAACAATCAGGCTTATGTCGATTAACTGATCTCAAGTACCGTTACTAACTTAAACTAAAAATGTCATGTGTGTACAAGCATTAGTTGATAGGTTATAAACTGTTAAACAAAACAAGCTTGTATAGATGCATCATTTAGTTTAAGTCTTGAAACTTACTGTGATATTTATTATCTAATCTGTTATCGAATTGGACGATCGATAGCAATGTATAAGTCCAAAATATACAATTACTTGTTGTTGTTATAAGACAGGGAACATGGCACATAGGCTTTCAATGTTCAAGTCATAAGTATGGACTGTTCAAAGTCTTGAATGCTTGAAAACAACAAGTTTCAAAAGCATACTTCAAGGAAGCAAACCCTAGATCGTTTATTTACCAAAACTTAGGACGAATAACGACCCAAAGCCTTAGGTCGTGCATCCGTTCAAATGACTTGATGTTGTAGATCGCAAAAACAATCTAAAAACCAAGTCGTGCATCCATTGAAAGGAATCAGGTCATTCACCGACCTGGTCATATGGACCGTTCAAATACTCCAAAAAGCTTTGGGTCGCGCGTTGTGGTAGAGCCTTAGATTGTCCCATGGTCTAACTCATTAGGTCGTTCAACGACCTGAAAACTCGGGTAGTCGCATTGTTCTGGTTCATAGGTCGGTCAACCATTTCAAAGGCTCATGTATCGCGAGTCACACAAGGTCGTACAACGTCAATTATCCAGAGTTTGGGTTGTTTTCTGGCCTACGAGTTCAAGTCATTCCACAGTCTAAAACAAAGGTTGTTTATACGACCCGACAGCATAATTTTGGTTTTAACCTGATTCTGAAACTGTTTAAAGGCACTCTGACTACATTATGATTATTCAAGCAACAAAAAATTATTAGCAATTGTGACTACAATGCGATAGCTATCATGCTAAATCTAAATCCTAAACGGGTAACATTGAAATGTGCACCAAACTTGCAAGTATTAAACGGACTCATAAGATTCGAAGGAGCAAAGTAGTTCACAACAGTATACCAATCTCCTCTACAACAAGCAATTTACCAGTAGATTCATATGGAATAGTGCACATTTCATAAACAACATGCAACAGTGTTTGGACTACATTCATGCATATCCATTGACAATCAAGTGACTGATAAATTTGCCAAATTCAAATCCCAATACAAACACATGATCCAAGACAGACTACTACACTTTCACAAAAGGATTAAATTCTAATTTGATCGAATCAAAGAAAGTTGTCTCAATTTCAATTACATCTGATTCACCACAGGAAATCTCCGAATTTCCAATTTGACAGAAAACCTTAAAACTTCAAACACCGGTTCAACAAAAGAAATAAAAAGAATTTCAGCGCTTACAATAGCTGTCAATGATCAAAGATAGCCAGAATTAGGTGTAATTACTCTTTGAAAACTCGGCGGTGGCCGGATAGGACGAAGATGGAGGAATCGATGTTGAATTGGGTTAAATCGACTTTGATAAAACTTGAAACTCTGATGGATATCAGCGGAAAAATGAATTCGGTCAACGATGAGGTGGAGATTGAAGTCAAGAGTTGAAAATCTCTCTAAACCCAAGCCGCCATTAACGAGCTCTTTTAATTTAAGAAGATAAAGTGAGGGGATGCACGACTTAGAAAGTAGTATAAGAGCATGTGACGTGAAACGGGCTAAGCCCAATTCGACTTGGAAGGCCCAAGCGATCTAAGGTACGAACGACCTAGTATGGTTTGTGTAAGAGAACTCTTTAAGATGAATGAACGAAGACCCATATTGCATGACCAACACGACAAGAATTTCTCATTTCGAAGCTCATATCATTTTTAAAGATGCAAACTTCGAGGGAAAATGTTAACCCATGAAATATATGCTCAAGTCATGGGTCATTTAAGAGATATAAAGCCATAGGTCATTCAAGCTCTAGACCGTTAGTACGTGTACATGGCACTCCATGTCGGGTCGTCGTTCACCCAGGTCGTCAAACCTTAGTCCGTTAAGAGCTTAGGTCATTGGGAGCAAAAAAGTACAAATTTAGATCGTTCCAATGATAGGTCGAAACTGACCAAAAGCTTTGGGGCAAGACCGACCTGAAAGGTCGGATCGTAACCAATTCAAAGTTGCAGGTCATATCTTGAAGAAAAAAGAGCTAGGTCGTAGCTGACCTAAGGGTTCAGGTCGCAGCCGACCTAAAGCATCAAGCTGTGTCTTGGAGAGCATGACAGAGTCAAGCCGTAGGTCGTAACCGACCTATATACCAGGTCATCAAAAACCTAAGAACCAGTACACCATATTTTCAGATCTCTCCACTTCACAACCACTCCTATTAATACCCCCACACTTCCACCATTAAAGGGATCGAATTTCCTCTCCACGAAGTGCTGCTAAAATCATTCCTAAACCCCTCCAAACCAATTCAACCACCATTAATCCTTCTCCAAGCTTGGATTCAACATCAAAGCCTCCATGGAATCATTCAAAGTCATCCAAGTTTCCAATTGTTGAAGATCTACATCAACAATCATCACACTTAGAGAGATCTAGCTATTTCCTTTGTGGATTCAAGTGAATCAAAAGAGTAAAGAGAAGAAATAAAGTGAAATATCATAAAAGAGAGAGAAAATGAGTGATAAAGCAAAGAATATGTACCTTGTAATTTCAATGGTGATAATGCGAACTCTTTCCATAGTGGACGTAGGCCATTTCTAGGCCGAACCACTCTAAATATCCTTATCTTTACTTTTTTTTGTGGCTCCATATTTTTAGATCTTACTTTTTGTGAAGTGTTGTAAAATCACCTTGGGTGTTGTTGTCCATTTTTGACATCAACACTAGGGCTTTTGTAATTGTTTGAGAATTGTTTGGGAAAGGGTGTGTTCCTTGTAGCCCTGAAATCAAGGAAAGGGAGATGTGTTAACCTTGTAGCCATGAAATCATGGGTGGTGGAATCAGTGTTAACCTTGTAGCTATGAAATAAAGGGTGTTGTACTTAGATATTGATAATTATAAAACTCTACGCAATCCACCGTTGCGTGGGACTCAACGTAGGAGTAATTCGAACCAGTATAAAATCCGGAGTGTTCTTTTTTTGTGCATATTATATTTACTTATTTTTGTGTCTGTGATTGTTTCTGTGTTTGTGATCATTTTTGGTGTGATATTCATTGTGTGATTCATATAGTAATTCAAGTTAGTTTAAGATTTCTATAAATTCCTCATAAACACAATTCACCCCCCCCCCCCCCCTCTAGTGTTGATTCTGCCATCCGCATTCCACATCCTTAACAATTGGTATCAGAGCATAGGTTTTCAAAAGTTCATCATCTGAATTTTGCAAATATTTAATGGAAGATTTTGAAATGATTTATAACATTAGTTTAAATTCATGCATTGCATTAGTAGTAGATGAGTCTACATTCTAATTTTTTGAAAAATAAAGTTATCATAATCTGATTTTTGAAAAGTCTAAATGACAATTTTTAACACTATTTTCATAAGGATATGTCACAGAATCTTCATGATGTTATTATTTAAAATTACAATTAGTTACTTTTGAAAAGTCACTTAATTATTCAAAAAGTTGTGTTGTTTTGCAGGGAAAGAGTTATGACTGACGACTACTGGCCAAAGGACACCAAGATGACATTCATTAATCAAGAAGAAACAGATGGATATGAATTGACAATTTACAATGAAATGAGTACCTGATCATGACAAAACTTTTTATTTTCCTCTACAACTTGATTCAATACTATTCTTCTCTTCATCCGTTTCACAATGTCACTGGTTTCACGCAAATCCGCCAAGAAATGGCCAAGTTTTGATCAAACGAAGTTTTGGTGCACAAAGGGATAAAGAAACCAAAACTATCACTGGTATTTCTCATATTTCGCCCAGATATGTATATTATTTCATCCTAACTCCTTTTCCAGATTGTATTTATTGTTTTCGCGGTTGTTTTGATGGGTAGATCATCAAATTCCGATGAAAATTGAGTGAGATATGGCAGTTTGAAGTTGACTATCCAAAACAGAAAATTGCATACGGGATTTTCTGTTTTCCTCTCATTGATTCAGCATACTGCACTATAATGTCATTCAAATTCTTCACCAAACCATTATTGAATCGTTGCCCTTGCCTTCCTCTTCGATCTGACGCTGGTTTCGTCAAATTTCGTTAAGAAACGAAAAAGTTATGCCTCCCCGAAGATTGATTTAAAGTGGAAAAACGGGAAGAAAAAGAAGAGAAAATTGTAAAGAGACATGACTTTTGGGCCTATTTATAGTAGTTGAAGTGTCCATTCATTCAAATTCAAATTCAAAGTTTTGGCGCCAAGTTGGTTAAACCACAAAATCATCAATATCTTTCTCATAATATCTTCAAATGAATATACTATGCTGATCAAGAAAACAAGCCCGTCATAATAAAATAGACCTCGTCGTCAAATTCTGGAAGATATAAATTTGTGGTTCGGACAATGAAATAACAACATGATTACAAAAGGAGGTGCACTTTACAATTATTTCATAATCACCATTGAATTTAGGAATACACATCTATGCACATAGTTAGGTATAGAAATTTATCTCTTTTATAATTCTAGATATTTTGGTTCATATGTCAATACACCATAGTATACATACTAATATACCAATTTAATTAAAATCTCTTCTTATTTTAAAATCTCACGACTCTTTGATTTGGTTTTGAAAGAACATCTTCACAAATATGAAAATGTCATTTCAAACTCTAGTTATCAATTTTGATCCTCTACTTATGTTCATTTTATTTCAAAAATTTATATTGAAAGTATATATATATATATAAAGTACATGGATATAATAATATGATTGAAATAATTTAAAATTTTCAAACATTTTATATTGTTATAAAATATAAATTTATATATCTTTTATATGTAGTTAAACATACATAGTTTAACTTATATATTTTTCACATACAATTTCATAACAAATTTTGGTTACATTACCATAAATATTATTTGTAACTTAATACTAATTTTTATTTCTTATTTTCTAAATTTTATAAAACTTGTATATTTAACTTAATATTTTGGTATAAAGATATATATATATATATATATATATGTGTGTGTGTGTGTGTGTGTGTGTGTGTGTGTGTGCGTGTGTGTGTGTGTGCGTGTGTGTGTGCGTGATTTTTATGTCTTAAATATGTAGTTTAAATATAACAAGTTATAGCTTTATAGGTTACTTTATAACACCAAAAATGTTTTTTTATACCTATAGATTTCTTTTAATGTTGTAACATATAAATGGTTTTTTTAGCAAATTAATATGTGTTGATTTCTAAAGTTCAAATTTAAAATTAATTTGTATCAAAAGATTGATGTATATCTCATAATAATAAATTAAATTTTAAAGTCCTTTTTAAATTAGTTTTTATATATACAATTATGAATATATGTTTATATCAAAATAGTTTACTTTATATGATACAATATTTATGTTCTCTTTAAAAATATCTTTAATTTTCACTATATTATCAAAGAAGCACCCTACTAATATTATTTAACTCCATAATTATTCTGAATATTTTACTATCTATCATGAATATTTTTAATTAAACCCTTATCTTTAACTATTCTTTCAATCTCTTTCATTAGTATCATTAACCTAAGTCTAAATATTAATATATATTAACTCTGTTTGATTGAAATAATTTATAATATATATGTATATGCATAATAGTTGGATAGTACTTTGAATATCTTTTACCAAAATAGATATCATCACCAAATCATTCTGCATAATATCATTACACATCTTATTTCATATCATAAATCATTATTATAAAATACAGTGCATCCTACTTTGTTTTGGATTCTCCATCACGTGCACGGTTCTTAAAGTGATTTCGGTACTGACAGAGAGTATGACAATATTTGATCCTGGTCTCTTTAACAACCAAATGTTTACATTTTTCACATCGGTTGGTTCTTTTACATTTGAAATGGTTTATACTTCATATCAAAATATTAGTTTTTTCTTTAAAATCATTTCATATCCAAAATAGAATATGCTTTCATATTAAAATCTCTATTTAAAACCAAACTTAGGATCTTGAAAGAATCCCAATATAAATCAGTTTAAAATAGTTGAAAAGTATATTTAAATAGTTTAGATATATATTTGAAACAATTTGAAAATAAATATTTAGAACAATAAAAGTTCATATAAATAGTTTGAATTTGAAATAGGATTTATCAAAATTTAGTTATGCTTAAAATATTAAAGCAGTCTATAAAATAAATAGTTTATTATTAGGATAGTTTATCAAAATAGAATATATATATATATATATATAAAGCTAAAAATAGTTTGTAAAGTAAATAGTAATTTATTAAAATAGTTTATTAAGATAGGTATAGTATAAGTTAAAAATAGAATAGTTCTAAAAGTTAAATAGTAACTATATATAAATTAAAATATAGAATAGTTTATAAAGAAAATAGTTATTTAGTAAAATAGTTTATATAATGATTTAAAATACTGTAGTTGGAATTAGAATTGTTTCTTCCAAATTTTAAAAAGACTTGAAGTTATATTCTAATTTCAAATCAAATCAACTCAATTTCAATACTTCAATTCGATTCAATTTCCATTTCAAATTCAATTCAATTCAATTCAGATAATTCAATTTAAATATTTAAAGTTTCCAATTAGAATTCTCATTTTGAATTATTTCAAGTTATAATATTCTCGAGTTCAAAATTCAAATATTACTTTAAATCGGATTAATATGAAGTAAATTTCAAAGATGAATAAACAATTCGTTTTCAATAGATTCAATTCATATTCCATTTCGAGTTTTACTTCAGTTTACAACATTAACTTATTTCCTTAAACTTTTAAATTTCAAAGTTCAAATCCAAAGGAAATCAATTTATAAACATCATTTATATTGCCTTAAAACAATATTTCCAAATTCATGGTTAAATTTTTTCTTTTAACCCACCGGTGTCCATACATAATTTTTTATCCTATAGCCAAGTGATACTTAAAAATTAAATGCTTAGTACTTCAAGGATGGATATATATATATATCATTCCAATCCACCACGTTTCATAAAGTGTGGGCATGGCGTTTGAATGTGTAACTGCTCCCCCCAATTTCATTCCCCCAAAACCGCCTGACCTAGTCATAGAGGGTGGAAGAAGGACTAAGACCTGGGCTGAAATGGTTAAAGGGACTAAATTAGTGGTGGAGGATGAAACGGATTCTGATCTGAACTTCGTAGAACCATTGCAGAAGAATGGCGACTCAATCTTCCACATCCCGAAGAGTAATAAACAAATTGTCGAAAACAAATGGAGAAACGCGTTGGTTGCTTACGTTTTGGGAAGTCGACCATTGTATAAGAAATTTATGTATTTCATTCATAAATTTTGGGCTCCAACAGGTTCGTATGCTCTTTACTACAAACCCAGTGGGTTCATCATTATCCAGTTTACAAATCAAGAAGACTGTATGCGTGTTATGAAGACTCAGCCTCATTCTTACAATTCAAAAATTATAATTATCAAATAGTGGAAACCTAGCTTGAAATTTACCAGAGATTATTTCTCTACAATTCCAATTTGGATTAAATTACTAGACTTGAATTTGGAACTATGGAATAAAACTGCAATAAGTTGTATTGCTTCTACGCTAGGCAAGTCCTATCCGAATGGATTCTAACATTGCAAAGGAGAATCAGCTAAATTATGCAAGGATATTAGTGGAAGTTGATGCCCATTTTGCATACCCACAATTCATACATGGTGTTAACTATGATGGAGAGGAACTTATTATTTCGGTGGCTTATGAATACAAACCTATACCCTGTGAAAATTGCAAAGTATATGGTCATAATATGAGAAATTGTTCCTTAATTACTAGCAAAATGTGGCAGCGGAAGGGAAGTTCAAACGATAATCCACAAGAGGAATATGAACACCCAGATATACAGCATAATGGTCATGAAACTAGGAAAAACAGTAGTGACAGACCACACGTAGAGAAAATGAATGGTGATAGTAATGTAAATATGAGTTACACTAATCAACAAGGTAAAAATAAAGAAACGACAACAGAGCAAGTCTTAGTGGATAAAGAGAAGGAAAAAGGGAGTATTACATCGCAAAATGATGTTCATATATACGTGGATGTTCCTCTGAAGAGATCACCTACAAATAAGGAAAATAGATATGTACAGGAAAACAGAGCAAAGGGAGGTACTAAAAAACGTGGACATTCCAAATAAGATGACATGGCAAAACATAGGGAAGGGAGACGCATGCAAGGCTGGCAACATCTCACTATGCAATCTATTCACCTGTCTACAGGGTGAGGAAGTTTCCACTACCAGTATGTCACAACCAGGGCAATCAGATGTAACTCATGCACAATAACAAGTGACTGTTGAAGATGGCTCCAGTTCTGATGAGTTCAGCGCTACAGATGAATATTTTGGAAATGATTATCAATAATTCATAGAACACGTCGCGGCTAACATACAAGAAATACCGCAATCCACAAAGGAAATTGATTTCTCAAGTATGGTACCCGCCAACCCTACTTATGATGAAAAACGAGGCAAAGGTAAGTCAACTACTGCTCCTCCTCCTCCTCCTCCAAAGAGAAGAACGAGGAGCTCTGTGCACGTTTCTTGATATTGCATTACACGAGGTATGAATTGGAATTTTCATATCCCTTTTAGCGGGTTGTATGAGATGCATGAGTGGTTGAATATGCATTTGGGAGATGACTAAGTTTTGGCTTTGGATATTTCACTGGCTTACAGTGGAAGATATGCGGTTTTGTTTACCATATGATGTGATGGCTTGGTGTTCAGTCTCAATTGTAAAACATGGTTATGTTGTGCATGGGTTTATTCTGCAACGTGGGTGGTGGCCACATATACTTGGCTTTAACTATGCAAACAATTTGAAGTTGGACATCAATGCTAAGACTGATGAATTGGGGAATGATACGCAGTTAACAAACAGAAATGGTGGTTTCACTGAGATTTCTCCATGCTTTCGTTGTTCCAGTAGGCGGTTTGGCATCGTGATTTCTTTTCTTTTCTTCTTTATATTTGCAGTGAGTGGGCTGGTTTGGTAGTTTATGGAGGATACAGGGACTGATTATGGTTTTGTGCTGTGTACATATATTTGTGTATATAGGCGTGGTTGTATATATGTGTGAGTTGTATTGAAACATGTTTACTAATAAAGAACCCATTTAAAAAAATCATTTCAATCTAAATCAGAGGTCAAAGATATTTATCATTTCAACATATGTTTTTAGTTCATTTTAATGATTAATCCAAGGTTCATTTGATGCCCGTAACATGTAGGGTAAATGGTTGGGATTAATCAACACAAACATACAATTCAACATCAATATATCAAACATATCAATTCAAGACATCCATCAAAATTAATCCATCCAAATAGTTCAATATTACAATATTTTACTAGTTATTGGATGTCGGGTTTAAGAATAGCAATTTGATTTCAAATTTTAACCTAATTGTAAAATTTAAATTAACAGTCAAATTAAATTACACTATCAATGCAAATCAACATAAATATGCAATTTTTAACTACCAAACATTGACCAATACAATCATATCTTAACATGATTTTAATTTAACTAATAATCAAATATTTTAGTTAAGTATGAGTGGGTTCAATCACTCACCTTTGATTTCAAATGCGTTTGAAATCCAATTATAGGCACAAAATTGAACAGTCTCATAATCTATCCATACCAACGCCACATCGTCGGAAATTTCGATACAATCCTAACAAAACAAATCGAACGTAAATCTGAATTCGTATGAAAAAGTTATTCACATTAACGCATTAGAATTCCAAATATATACAAAAAAAATCCTCACATAATATTTTCTACCACGTCACCTTGTCTCCTCCTTTTTCCCCGTCTCTGTGAAACGCAATAACCTGACATGCCCAAACCCATTACCACCGCGCATATTATATAGTGATACAGAGCACCGGCTAACGAAATTCAAATTTGATTGCACCACCATCTCTCTCTTCACAAACTACACATGTTCGTCACCACCTGAACCAACTCGGTCCCTCTACCCTATCGGATCCTATAGCTCCATGGCGTAGCTACAGTGGAACATGCGAAAACTTTATGCATGGAAATCTCCCAAAATCCGACCATCCACTCCCCTTGCCACCATGAACTCCACTCAAAACCCCTTTTTTCCTCTGACATCGCCAAGCTCCCCACGACCTAAAACGTAGACCGATTGAAAATTTTGAGCAACCCAGAATCTGCAACGCACCGAAATCTAGAACCATGGACGTGAAGTTCTTATTTATACGAGTTTAACGAATCAAGAATTTCATGATTTCGTTGAGTTTTGATTTTATTTAATTTGTTGATGCTAGATGAAAGTGGCGGCTATTTTTTATTGGTTAACAGGAGACAAAAGATTAGTCAGTTAGGTTTAGAGAGAGGTTTATTTATATGCTAGATTATCATATATTCGCACGACTTATCACCCGACGTAAATAATTCGCACCATCACACCGAAGCCCTAATTGCCACAAAATTTGACACTATGTTGTATTCCAATATTCCGGACTCGATGTAATTAGTTTCGTCGAAATCCGAAATTATTGGAAAATGGCTATTTATATCTCAAATTATTAATCGATATACGTTTTTATCGCGCACGATCACACAACAACTCTGATTGATGCAAAACCTGAAAACCTACAAAAAATTACAATTTCGGATCTGGTGAAACTGATTTCATCACATTTCGATATCATTTGTAAAATGGCTATTTTAATAGGTTAATTAATATATAATATTTCCAATTATTAGCTTTTAGTCCAATTCAAAGTTATTAATTTTATTCAACCCAAAACAGAATTCAAATTAACTTTATAAATCAAATTTTATTTATATTGAATTCTGATTTTGATTATTTATCCAATTCAATTTGAATTACAATTATAATTTAATTATGTCAATTTCATTCAAATATTTTAAAATTAAATTCAAAATTTATTTAACAATACAAACCACACCATAGTTAAATTTACAATCAATGTAAGTTATTATTGTTATAATTGGTTGAAATTCATTACTTAATCAATTAATTTAAGTTAACATCATAGAATTGCAAATTTATTTATAACCATTAATATTCAAAATTATATTAAATCCAATAATTTTAAATAGTAGAAAAATACGGGTTGTTACAGGGCATGTCCTGCAAGGAAGCATATTCAAGTCCTGAGTACCAAAGCAAATTCCAAGGGAATCCGAAAGGTTGTTTTGGAAGAAGCACACAATGAAATGCCAAAAACCAGATGAAAGATTCATCGTACCAAAAGGCCATTCGTACAAAGATAGGTGGTATGACAAAGCCGAGAGTCTGCACAAGTACGTGCCTCCCGCAGCAAATAAAATCCGCGCCCGAAAGGTATGCACCAAAGAAATCACGAGCTAAAATCGTGCCTTGCTAAAGATCACATAGAAACCTTCGGAAAAGCACCCATACTAAGCCTTGCAAACATAAGGGAGTCAACCCATATATGTAAATACAACCCTAAGGGTCCAAAATTAGGGCAATCAATTCATTTCAAAAATTATAATCATAAATTTGCAGAGCATAACCCTAGTTCCAAAATCAAATTGGGAATTCTCTCTAATTCTTGTAATCACATTTGGCTATTTGTAATAAAAGAAGGAGGATTGAGCATCTTAACCTGTGGAGTTTAATTTTAAGAGAAAGGGCCCCAAACATTCTTGGCTATTAATTTATTTAATAGTCGGTTGCACATGATTCCAACTTCTTATTTTTAACTGAAACCATGTTGTGAAACTCATAAGAAGAGATAGCATAACTAGGTCCGAAAGCAGTAACACTTATCCAAAAGGGATAAAATAGATTACTGTCGAAGGAGCTTGTTTTCCCTCTATCGAGTTTCGCGACATAAAATTCTTGTATTAATTAGTACTAAAATAAAACCTACCCATTAGGGTTGATAATTTCCTTAAGGAAGTTAGCTTTCGGTGCATTAAGCAGCTATGGTTTAATCAAACATATGAAACCTTAGTTCAACATGTCTTCGGTGGCTCATGTCTGAAGTCATAAATGTATTTCGAAGCTAAATAAAAGCTTTCATAGGCAATAAAAACTAAAGTCTATTACTCTTTCAGGCTGCTTAATTAATACAGAAGCCATTGCTTTTGGAAATTATCTATCGTAAGCTACTTCGGGGTGTTAACCATTTTTATGGCTAACATATTGTGTGACACATAAATTAGTTTATTAAATACTATAATTTAGTGTATAAACAAATTATATATTTAATTTAGCATATAATTTAAAACAAACATGAATTATATATTATGTGAAATCAACGTTTAGCAGAGTATGCACAACAATATGGTTTCTCTTCTTCATCGTATGGTGCTTCCGGGGGCTAAGACGATGCTTGAGAGGTACGCTTTATTGTTTTTTTTTTTTGGATGATATACATGTTGTCTTAGATTTATCGAGGATTGTGTTTTGATGTTGTATATATTAGCATGGAGTAGAGGTCGATGTTACTCTAGACGTATTTTGACGGTATACGCTTGTTTTGGTGAAGTGTGACGTTTGTGGGTTTAGTTTGAGAATCTTTGGATGTTTGATGTTGGTATATTGGTGTTAATTTGGTTTGTGTGGGATGTCTATATTGTTTATGTTGTTGTTATAACGTGTTATATACATATGAATTATATGTGAGAAATGAAGTGCAAATGTATAGTGATATATGTTGGACGGCTAGAAGATGAATGACTTGTTGTAATATAAAAAAAACAGATTACCAACGGCTATTCGGTAACATTTTTCTAATGGCTATCTGCAGCTTATAGGTATATAAAGTGTGTCGAAAGTCGCAGCTAAAAGCCGTTAGAAGATGTTGGTATAGCCATCGAAAAGTGTCGGTTGATTCCGTTGGAAATCATAAGATAGCGCGAACGTTATTTCAACGGCTTTTCTAATGGTTCTCAATGATCACCATTGGCTTTGAGCCGATGGAATAGCCTGCTTGCTTTGTAGTTTACGCAGGTGGATTAGCAGAAGACGATGTCTTACATATATACTTGTATCCTTGATTTTTATTCCGCCATGTGACACCGTGGAGTCTTGGTAGTGTTATGTATTCTTATTGAGATAGATTATCAGTTTGGGTTTTATCACTTGTATAAATTCTATTACTGTTCCTTATAGCCGTACAAGCCTATGTAACTCTCTAACACCCCACACTTTTCTAATCCCGAATTTCAACAAAATCAAAATCCGGACCCATCCAAGCACAGAGAGTATAAACCTAGTACCTATAAATGATAAGCATCAACATAATCAGAGTACAATAAAACTAACTCACGAAGGAAACAAATTAGGATAACAAGTATCGACTTAGGCAACTACCTTAAAAGAGAATCGTTGTATCAATACCGAGCATGAGAGGACAAGAACCAAAAACAAAACTTAAACACTTGCAAAGTCGTGTCTCCCTCTGGATAAACTCGAGAGTTGATATGAAGGGGGCCAGAATAACAAGTCGTGGTGAGTAGAAACTGCATAACATTGTCCACGATACAAAAATGTATCCCGTTTGGTTTCACCTAAGTCATATGTCTAACAAGTCAATTAATTCTAACCTAACCTTGTAAGAATTTACACACGACGATTAACTACCATCCCCAAGGTAGTACTTCCCAAAGATAATGTAGTAATACCGAGATAGAACTTTTACGCACATGCGTGAAGCCTTTAAACCACTGCTCAAAAAATTATCAAACGAAGAGGCGAGCTCCCTGTGACGACTGCCCATAACATCAGCACTTAACAAGAGAAATAATGCACTGAAAGACTTGCCAGGCAGTCATGGACGATCATCAAGGTAGGTTAATACAAGCGGAACCTGTCGTATAACACACATCATAGAGATAAAATATAATAGAATATATACAACATGCATATAATAGTGAACCAGTAAGGTTGTCAAGACAATCAAAAGGATATCGATTGCCAAGGCAATCCTAAGGTTTTTAACTTCGTTGACTTTATAAAAGCCTACTAAAGTGGGGAGTTAAAATATTCATTTCATGCAGATTGAATCATGTGGTCATAAGTTGCAATCCACATGATCTAATGTAACTGATATTAGGGTAGCCGAGAATAAATAAATTATTATTATCATCGTCGTTTTATATGAGCTGGGGTATTCTTTCTTTTGTTGGTTGGATTCGAGGATGAGTGAGTGGGGGTTGAGGGTTTGAATGAATGGATTTGACTGTAAAGATGTAACTACCCGAATTTTCGTACTCTTTGAGTTGACTAAATACACCACATGTCCAACCCAAAATGCACATAAATGCTAATCATTTTATTATATAATATGCATATAACAAAACTCTGGGTCGCTATAGAGGCCCTCTAACAAAATACTAACAGGAATACTAACTGATATGAGTTCCACACAGCAAGTTTGACACAAGCCAAACCCCCTAAGCTTGTGCCCCTAAGTAACTAGGATTTAAGAGTCCCCAAAACCCGATACGACAGCCAAACGAGGGACCTCTTAGCTTATTAATAATCAGGTTTAACTTAGTAGGTTTAAGTTCATTAATAAGCATGGTTGTAATATTATATTTTTCTGTAAATGTTATTATGTGTATAACCCTTTTCCCAAAACAAGCACCTGCCCAGATGTACATATATAATATAGTAATTCAGTTTACTAACCTACATCTGATACCTACATTTCATAACATGTTCTTTGCTTAATGTCTATATTAAGTCTGTTCTAACATGTTTACACATATGCATATTATTTCTTTCAAATATATTCCCAAATTACAGCATGTACAAGTATATGTATATTATCTCTTTTGATTACATTCCCAAATTACGGCAAGTATGCATATTATCCCTTTTAATTATATTCCCAAATTACAGCATGTACAAGTATATGCATATTATCCCTTTTGATTATATTCCCAAATTACAGCAAGTATGCATATTATCCCTTTTGATTATATTCCCAAATTACAGCAAGTATGCATATTATCCCTTTTGATTACATTCCCAAATTACAGTCAAAAGCCCTCAATTTATGATATGCCCCTAAATTATCCTTTTTCATGTTATTTCATATTATCTTAATTTCAACTATACGCAATCTTAAATCGGAAATGGCCTAGGCTCTTGATGGCCTAGGTTCAGCGTAAATAAAAGGGAAAAATAGAAGGAGAAGAACATAATCAAATTAACTGAATGAAATATGTATATAAACAAGACTATAAATAAATAAAACAGCAGAATAAGGATAGGGAAGATAGATAACCGATAAATCAAACGATAGTAAAAGAATATATAATATTGTAACAATTGCATAGATGAATAACAATAATAGAACTGTATAGAAAACAACTTATAAGTACTGTATGTTCTAGATCCACTTCTATTTACTGTCATAATACTTGTCTAAATATCAGATCTGAAAATAACTTGAACTCACAGTGCTAGGTATTAGGTTCAGAAACAATTATTAAAAAAGGTTGTATGCTGATCTTGAATTATCTCTATAGATCTAGGCTTCAGTAGCATCTCCCCATTTTATATATATATTTAGAATAGAGCCATAGAGGTAGAGAAGATGAAGAATAATTGTGTTATTGAAATAGGAGAGAGTCACCCTATTTATAGATTTACAAAGCTAATTCTTAACCTTTAGATCTTAGGATTTCAAATCTTGCCATACAAGTCATCCAACGAACCTAGTAACTAAAACAGTCCAGGTACAGCCACAGGAATCCGCCCAGCATGTTATTGGGTCGACCCTTCCTATACATGGGTCGACCCATAGATCGACCCAGGTCTCGGTTGGGTCATCCCATAACCGTCATTTTTCTGCGTTGTCTCCAATTTGAATTATTTTGAATATATTTATATACAATCTCCTTATATATGTACAATCTTCTAAGGTTATAACTTCTTCATACGTTATCCATTTTAAGAAAACTTGGGGACTATCTGAACCAGAATTCCAAGACGAACGAAACGGTAAAGTCGGTTTTACTTAATTTTGAATATTTAATTATAAAATATTAACTTTATTGTCTTTACTATATGGTTATAGTACTCTAAATTATGGGGTGTTACATTCTCCTCAACTTAAAGGATTTCGCCCCCGAAATCTCCAAGTCAAGAAGAATGTTATTATTTTAACAACCATCTACAATCATCTACTCATCCGTCATCCACTAGCATCCATTGTCTTTAAAAAATTCTAAGTCTTGTATGAACATATGCAAAAAGTGTTGTGTGTATATGTCCCTACACTAATGCGAAAATAAGGAAGTCAACTGATTCAGATGACCTCCTTAATGCAATATATGTGTGCCATGTATCCAATATGTATGCAAAAGAGTCATAGTATAGCATATAAGTTCTATATGTGTGCATAATCATTCACCAAAATGCAACATCATATGATGTCTCAACCATTTTCATCCATAGGAAATTAAAATGTGCACACATCCATATGCAATATGTTAGTGCTTGAGCTGATCTAGTGCCTAGTGTGTGTATACGCATCCACAGGAAACCACTAGCAAACATCAATCATAACATGTCTCAAACACATGTTTCCAACCATTAGATATCTACCTAAGGATCGAAGGTTCGAACAATAGGATAAACATACTCGAATGATAGAAGCAAATGCGAAATATAAAAGCTTGGAAAAAGAAATTAAGAGCTTACTCTCAAAAAGAAAAGGGTAAAAAGCGCGAATCTTATCTTTGGGTTCCCACGTCGCATTTTCGTAGTCTTCTCCCCACTGTATCTTCACCAATCTGATTTCTTTATGGCGTAGTTTCTTAATCTCTGATCCAAAAATACGAGTAGGAACTTTTCTCACTGATGTTTCATTCTCAACCTTTACATATTCAAGTGTGCTCGGCTCCACTACCTCCATTGTATCATGTAGACATTTCCTCAAATGGGAAACATGGAACACGTCGTGTACGCCGGCCAATCTCTCCGGTAGTTTAATCCTATATGCCATCTAACCTATCATCTCCACCATAGGGAATGGCCCTACAATTCTCGGTGCCAACTTCCCTACTTAGCCAAAGCGAACTACATTCCTCAGTGGTGATACCTTGATGAAGACCATATCTCCTACTTTGAATTCCAAATCGGTCCTCCTCTTAACAACATATGACTTCGTCTTGTCCTGATCTGCTTTCATCTATCATCGAACAAGACCAATCTTCTTAGAAGTCTCTCGAATCATCTCAAGCCCAAGTAGAAGTATGTCTGTAGACTCCCACCAACAAGTCGGCGATCAACAAGGTTGTCCGTAAAGTGCCTCGAAGGGTGCCATGCCAATGCTTGACTGATAACTGTTGTCGTAAGGAAACTCAACCAATGGGAAATGCTACTCCCAAGTCCTTCCGAAATTAGGATACACAGTCTCAGAAGATCCTCAAGAACCCTATTCACCCTCTCGGTCTGTCCATCGGTCTGAGGGTGGTATGTTCTGCTCAAACGTAGATTTGTACCTAGTGCCTCTTGTAAGCTCTTCCAGAACTCACTAGTGAATATGGGGTCACGGTCACTTACTATACTGCAAGGTATCCCATGATGTCGGACTATCTCTCGAAGATATACCGATGCTAGCCAAGCTTTCATCCTCTTTCTCTTAACAGGAATGAAGTGTGCGCTCTTCATAACTCTATCTACTATCACCCAAATACTGGTGTTGCCCTTCTTCGATCTGGTAAGTCCACCAATGAAGTCCATAGAGACGCTCTCCCACTTCCATTGTAGGACGTCCAAGGGCTGAAGCAATCCATCGAATTTACTTTGTTAAGCCTTTACTTGTTGGCAAGTCAAACATCGGGTCACAAATTCCGCCATGTCCTTCTTTATGCCAGTCCAAAAGAAAACTCTCTTCATATCTCGATACATCTTGTCGCCACCCGGATGGATAGTAATCTGAGAATGATGAGCCTCCTCAAGGACTGTCCTCAACAAATCTCTATCTCGGGGAACATAGAGCCTTCCATCTCATTGTGGCCACCCTTTATCATCCACAGAGTATCTACGAAGGTGACTAGAGGTCTCTCCTCTAATGAGTCTGTCTAAGATGTCTACTATCTGCGGGTCCTCTTGCTGTGTGGATCCAATACGCTCCATGGGAGTAGGTTGTACTGTCATCGATGCTAACAAATCAGGTGTGAAATCCGTATACGACCTAAAATAGAAGGTCAATATAAACTCCAAGCTTCACCGCTCTACGAATAGAGGACTCAAATTCATCCCCTGCCTACTTAATGTGTCCACCGCTACATTACCCTTGCCCGGGGTATAAGCTATCTCAAAGTCGTAGGACGCTAAGAACTCCATCTACCGTTGTTGCCTTCGGTTGAGATCATTCTGTGAGAACAAATATTTGAGCAACTTATGATCCGGTATAGCTCAAATCTCTCTCCAAGAAGAAAATGACGCCAAGACTTCAATGCGAACACTATAGCAATCTACTTTAGATCATGGGTATGGTAGTTCTTCTCTTGAACTCTCAATTGTCTACTACCATAGCATACTACCCTGCCTTCTTGCATCAATACGGCACCAATTGTAAACCTGAACATCTTACTTCCATCGGGGAGGGTCAGAACTGGGGCTGTTGTTATAGCTCTCTTCAACCTCTGAAAAGCATCTTCGCTATCAACGCTCTAAGAAAAAGCCAAGTTATTCTCCGTTAATTGGGTGAGTGGGGCTGATATCGTTCCAAAGTCCTTGATAAACTTTCTATAATAGCCTGCCAACCCTAGACTTCACCTCCGTTGCATTCTTCAGATGCCTCCAATATTGAATTGCGACGACTTTAGCGGGGTCCACCTCTATCCCATCCTTGGAGACTACATTCCCTAGGAACCTTACTTCCTTTCTCCAAAAGTGACACTTAGAAAATTTTGCCTTAAGCCGATGCGATCTGAGAGTGCGTAGAACCTCTCCTAAGTGTATGGCATGTTCCTTTTCATTCTTAGAGAAGATCAGAATATCATCCACGATGACCACCACAACCTTGTTCAGAAACTATCTAAACACCCTACTCATCAAGTCCACAAAATATGCGGATGCATTGGTCAACCCAAAAGGCATGACCAGCCACTCAAAGAAATTGTCTAGAGTTCTGAAAGCAGTCTTATAAATAGTGTCCTCTACCACCCTTAACTGATGAAATCCCATGGCCAAATCCATCTGCGAGAAAACTGATGCGCCGACTAGCTGATCAAACAAGTCGTCAATCCTCGGAAGTGGGTGCATATTCTTCTTGGTGAGATTATTCATCTCTCTATAGTCCACGCATAGACGAAGTGAGCCATCTTCCTTAGTTGCAAAGATGACTAGAGCTCCCCACTCTGATATACTCTTTCTAGTGAATCCTTTCTCGAATAATTCCCCTACTTGCTTGTTGAGCTTCCTCCTCTCTCTAGGAGCCTTGTGGCGCATTGGTAAAGCGACTGGCTTCACATTTTCTATTAAGTAAATCCGGAAGTCTATCTCATGCCTCGGAGGTAATCCTCTAACCTCATCAAACACGTGTGGATAATCTCTAACTATGGGTACTGATTGCAAATCATCAGCAAAAGTATCAAGCGAATCTAGGAAACTGAGCATAATTGACCCCCGTGGGTCATACGAAATCTCAAGCGTTCTTCCTTGGCATGTCAGAAGCGTAACCACTCTCCTCTCACAGTCTAGGATGACACCATACATGGCTAGCCAATCCATGCCTAGAATCAAAACATAATCCATAAATCCCAGCATATATGCATCGCATTCGAACTCGACGCCTAAGAAATAAATTCTCAAACCCCTACATATCATCGATAAATGAGCCATACCTCCAATGTGGTTTGAGACTACTACATGATCAAAGACTATACTAGTAGTAAGGTGCAGACGAACTACTACAATACTGGATATAAATGAATGAGAAGCGCCAGAATCAAAAAGGGTTCTAACAAGATAGTCAAAAAGGGAAATCAACCCTTCAACAGTGACTTTCCTACTTCAATCTGGTCCACTAGCCTCAAGAGCATGCACTTGTCCAAAAGATCATGTCCCTTGTCCTTGCTTGCTAGGGAATTATTTGGTGAAGTGTCCCACTAGACCATAATTAAAACATGTTTTCATTGTCTTTCTACAGTCCTTCACAAAATGACCCAAAGCTCCGCAACCATGACACTTGACATCTTTCTTGATATGAACCTTATCAAGCTTCCTCCTTTCTTTTGCGTTCCCTTCTTGGGCCACCACTTCTTTCTCTCGCCCTTAGCTTGTGTCTCCTCAGCCTTGCTGTCTTTCTTCTCACCCTTGTTATCTTCATGCATTAGAGCCATGTTAACCTATCTCCCAAACGTCGCCCCCATCAGTATATGTGACAGTGCTATCCTTGGAGAGGTTGATTCAACCCTCTCGCAAACCTAAGAGCCTTCTTATGGGGAGTATTTACCAAGTCGAGGCCAAATCTCGCCAGCTGATTAAACTTGTTGACATATTCCTTAACAGACATGTTCCATTGTTTCAAAGTAAAAAATCCCTCCATCTGTATTCTTTCTTCCGCTTGAGATAAAAACTTCATCTCAAATCTTCGTCTGAAATCATCCCAAGTAGCTACTGGTTGTCCTGCCTGTGTCACCTCCTCACAAAGCTTAGAAAAGTTATCTACTCGTGGAGATGGAACTACTTCGACTTCAGGTGGGGGTAGGGAATCTCCTTGAACTTCGGCAGGTGTCATAGCCTCTAGATACCTACGGAACCATGTCGGTGGTGGAATGCCCTCAGGAAGATTGGATGCCCCAGACATGCTGAAAAGAGAAGAAATAAAGATTCAACAAGAGACCAAGAGAATATTGAATATGGCTTGAGGGGATATGTGTGACGGCCCGCCCCATACCAGCTGGCATTTCCACGAAATGCACTACGCCAATGCCCACCTAGCACGGGACGGTCGTCAAAAGAAAGGGTTGAAACGATGAATCATCAAGAGCCTGTAGTATATCTCACAACGCATGGAATAAAATATAATGATAACATAACTTGATATAAAACATGCGAGGCAGTGCATAAGCTGAAAACTAAACCATATCCATCAAAGTAGTGGAATCCAAAACACAGCTTATGATCCAAACCATTATTAAATCTTCAAAATACTGTCTCTAAAAGGAAATAAAAGAGGTACACTACTAATGCCCAAAGCAGTGACCCGCAACAACATAGGGAGAATATATGTATATAGTACGTGGAAGCCTCCTGCTCGTCTCCGTACAACTACTCATGCATAACCACCTAACATGTCTCTAGTCTGCTCATTTAGGAGCACCCAGAGTAATAAGAAGAGACATAAAACTCTGAGTCAAACAAAAGTCTAGTATGAGTGACAGTAGCTAAATAAAACAATAACAGGTATAAATAATCATACCTGACCTGGACCTACAACCAAAGAGTTAGCATAACAAGATGTACAGTACTCTAAGGTAACACTAACATATAGTGTAAAAAGGGAGTGTGCATGTCATGGTGATAGCACACATCAAACATAGCAATCATCCTCACATCTCTTACTCAGTGCATAAAGCATATGATATCCACCGCTTTGATCACCAGAACCATTGGGACAATGACGGAGTCCAACTCCGTACAACTATCACTACGGCCACTTTGCCCTTTGGGATCCTGATGGAGTTTGACTCCATACAACCTCTGACCCTACTGCACTGGTCCATAGTCAATGCCCCCTCTCTCAATAGTGAACCAAAGCTATAAATATCGATAACCCTTTTGCACACGTCCTATAGCAAAGCCCAACTCTTGAAGTTAACTCGTTGGTTTCCATCTAGATCCTGAGTAATAACTTCCCATTTGGACTTCCTTTGCATCTCGGGTTTTGGTCGAATTGGAGTTGGTCTACAGAAGAGTCGTCGCGTGGTAGTAATAGAGGTTCAAACTGGTTTGGTTCGGGTCCTCCAATTTGGTTCGGTTCGGGCTTCCTTCCTCGGTTCGGTTCGGGCTTCCTCCCTTGGTTCGGTTCGGTGCTCTTACATCCCGGTCCAGTTTAGTGTTACTCCATTTCGTTCTGGTTCGGTGTTACTCCGTTTCATTCCGGTTCAGTGCTTCATTCCAACTCCAACCCCATACAAGTGGCCTTCCTTTTTTCCATGCTTCTCCTGTGTCAAGCTCCGGTTCGGCCCATCCACCCCGATTCGGTTCGGCTACCGATCCGATCCGCCCTAGTCGAACCAAAAACCTGCATCTTTTCCAGCGAGCTTATATCGTCCATTCTCGCCATACGACAGCGTTTTCAATCAATCTAACTTTACTACTAAAACAATCACAAAAGATACCAAACAATAGTAGCAACATATAGGTTCAATCAAAGAGATCAAAACATCAAGCATATAGGTTATTTTAGATCAAACATACCCAAAATCCATGATTTTCCCCTTAATCCCCTTAACCATGTTTAACTATAGGATTAGCAAACTTAATCCAATTTAACCCAAATTTATACCAGTGACATAAAATAATATTTTAGAATTTTTACATATTTTTCCATATTTTTCTGGGTCGTAATTTCGCTAATTATCACTAATCACCCCTAATTAACCGTAATTACTGTAAAAACATGCAAATCACTCACCTTAGCCACAAATGAATTATAAATCTGAAACCTCCATTGATTTGGCATGGATTCCTATGTGTAGGAGCAGCTCTATCTCTGGTTTGATGCAAATTTGACTTAGTGATAAAAAGGTGATTAGGGGTTGATTTAGAAGTTGGAGGCCATTACTAGGGTTAAAGGAAGGTTTGTGGTGGCTAGGAAAATGAAAAGGAATCATTTTCTAACTCCTTTCAGCCCTCCCATAATCCTAATCCGGAAATGGGTTATGGGCCTGGCTGATAATCACCCTATTAAGCGCGATTAGGTTGTTTTTTCATCTTCAAATCTTGTTTCAGTCGTATCTCTCAAACGGTAAGTCCGTTTGATTAATGTGACCACTCTACGGAAAGGTAAACCATCATCCAAATCCAATGAAAGTAGTTTTAGGTCAAAACTCCGTACCAATCAAAAGTTATAGGCGAAACAAGATTCGCCCGGGGCAAAACGGTCATTTAAAATTCGGCAAAAATCGTGAATGTGGGAAATGACCTCAATAGTCGTTTCCCAAAGTTATACTACCATATGACTTCGTATGAAAATAAAATAAATATTCTACGATCCTTCGATACGTAGAATGCGGGTCGTTACAATATGTTTTTCAAAAATAGGCTTTTATTTGAAAATACTTTGCCCTTGGAAATAATTTTTCAAAACTTTTCTCTTATCTTGTAACCTTCAACTCTGATACCAAATATGGCACCCTACATTCGTTAATGTCACTCATAAGAGAATGCATTAACTTTCGTGAAGCACAATAGGTAAACATTAATAGAAATTCACAAGACAGATATAAGTAAGCAGTGAAAAAATCAGCTTTTATTTAAAGGTATAACATTGTTTCAAATCAAATTACATCATCAAACTACTTACATCAAAAAGCAAGAACTTCAAATAACCCGTCCGCCTCATAATGTAAAATATCATAGTGTAATAATACAAAACCATATTCCACATAGTAAGCCATAACATAGCAGAAAAATAACCAAAGCGGTACATTTGAGAAAGTTCGGATCCAAGCTGAAAGAGAAAGTCCTAATCACTGAGGAGTATTATCACTCTGAGGACCTGAGGGGGGAAAGGAAGAGAAAGAAGAAAAACAAAATAGGTTAGACATAAAGCCTGGTCAGTTCCAGTGATTTTCAGTATATGCATAAAATAGAGGTATCAAGATAGATAAACAAGACTAGACGAGAAAGTACAGTAGCATATAAGATAGCAAGTAAACAAGATAAATAGAATAACAAGATAAAATAGTGATCGAGTAAAGCTTCTCATTTATATCCCTAAAACAGGTTCTCTGCACCAATAATAGTACAACAGGATTAGGCGTTAACCTAATTACATAACAGGAACAACATGATTACATGACAGGAACAATTGGATTAGGTGTGTTACCATAATTACTACCCATGCGATCGGCTCCCTACTACGTAAATACCCTGTGTCAGCCCCGACAGTAGGGTGTATCACTCCCTAACCCAATAACTTATAGAACACAGACCTATTTATTGGTGTTACAACGTCTTAGTTTCCCTAATCGGACCCATGCACACTCATGACTCCGTCGGAATGCGCCCGTACCCACCTTCTTCGTTTGAACCTCTTACTGTCCAGTTCAGTAAAACGTGCCCTAGCCCCTACCTAGTGCGAGTCCCTCTAACAAAATACCAACAGGGATACTAAATGATATGGGTTCCATACAGCAGGATTGCCACAAGCTGAACCCCCTAAGCTTGTGCCCCCAAGTAACTAGGATTTGAGAGTCCCCAAAACCCGATACGATAGCAGAACGAGGGACCTCTTAGCTTATTAATAATCAGGTTTAACTTAGCAAGTTTAAGTTCATTAATAAGCATGGTTGTAATATTACATTTTCTATAAATGTTATTATGTGTACAACTCTTTCCTGAAAACAAGCACCTGCCCAGATGTGCATATATAATATAGTAATTCGGTTTACTAACCTACATCTGATACTAACATTTCATAACATGTATTTTACGTAATGTCTGTATTAAGTCTATTCTAACATGTTTACACATATGCATATTATTTCTTTCAATTATATTCCCAAATTACAGCATGTACAAGTATATGCATATTATCCCTTTGATTATATTTCCAAATTACAGCAAGTATGCATATTATTATTTTAATTATATTCCCAAATTACAGCATGTACAAGTATATGCATATAATCCCTTTTGGTTATACTCCCGAATTACAACAAGTATGCATATTATCCCTTTTGATTATATTCCCAAATTACAGCATGTATGCATATTATCCCTCTTGATTATATTCCCAAATTACAACAAGTATGCATATTATCACTTTTGATTATGTTCCCAAATTACAATCAAAAGTCCTCAATTTATGATATGCTCGCAAATTCTCCCTTTTCAGGTTATTTCATATTAACCCAATTTCAATTATACGCAATCTTAAATCGGAAATGGCATTGGTTCTCGATGGCCTAGGCTCAGCGTAAATAAAAGGGAAAAACATAAGGAGAAGAATATAATCAAATTAACTGAGTGAAATAGGCATATAAACAAGGATGTATATTAATAAAACAGCAGAATAGGGATAGGGAAGATAGATAACCGATAAATCAAATGACAGTAAAAGAACATATATTTCTGTAACAATTGCATAGATGAATAACAGTAAATGAACGATATAGAAAACAAATTATAAGTACTGTATATTCTAGATCCACTTTTATTTACTGTCATAATACTTGTCTAAATATCAGATCTGAAAATAACTTGAACTCACAGTGCTAGGTATTAGGTTCAGAAACAGTTCTTGAAAAAGGTTGTACGCTGATCTTGAATTATCTCTGTATATCTAGGCTTCAGCAGTATCTCCCCGTTATATATATATATATATATATATATATATATATATATATATAATATAGCCATGAAGGAAGAGAAGATAAAGAATAATTGTGTGTATTAAAATGGGAGAGAGCCACCCTATTTATAGATTTACAGAGCTAATTCTTAATCTTTAGATCTTAGGGTTTCAAATCTAGCCATACAAGTCATCCAACGAACCTAACATATAAAATAGTCCAGGTACAACAGTAGGAATCTGCCCAACATGTTACTGGGTCGGCCCACCGATATACTGGGTTGACCCATAGGTCGACCCAGGTCTCAGCTAGGTCGCCCTATAACCGTTATTTTTCTGCGTTGTCTCCATTTTAAATTATTTTGAATATATTTATTTATAATCTCCTTATATATGTGCAATTTTCTAAGGTTCATAACTTCTTCATACGTTATCTGTTTTACGCAAACTTGGGGTCTATCTGAACCAGAATTCCGAGACGAACGTAACAGTAAAGTCAATTTTACTTAATTCTAAATATTTAATAATATAATATTCACTTTATTGTCTTTGTTGTATGGTTATAATGTATTAAATTCTGGGGTGTTACACCTATTATTGGGAAATGCGGATCACAGATCTTAAGGAAAACTTAACACTAAAGGGGGATGAATAGTGTTTAGTGGAATATTATAATTTTTATGAAATCTTTTTGAATTAATCAGAAACAGATGCAAATCACAAATATGTAACAATCACAGAATCAAACACAGATGAATAATATAAAATAAAAGCAGTAAAGGAAAGAACACACCACGATTTTTATACTGATTCGGAGTTACCCTACATCTAGTTCCATACAACTATAGGTTGATGGAAATGCCTTTTCAATATAATATTCAAATTACAACCCTCGATTTCATAGGCCACGAGGTACACCCCACATGTTTCCAGAGTACAGTGAGATTCAATTGATTTTCATGCTACAATCACATCTAGTTGATTTGTACATACCTTTTTAATATCAGTTTTGAAGGAAGACTCGATGGAACTTTTGATCTTATGATCTTTGATTATAGAAACTCATATAGCTCTTAATAACACTTGAATATTTGAGATAGGATGATAGAGAATGAAACTAGAGATAATTGGTTTGATTCTCTTTGAATTTTGGTAGAGTTTGATTATATAAACTTGAAAATTTAAGAGTAAAATTGAAGAGGATAAAAGAGAGAAGAAGATGAATGAAAGTAATTAGATAATTTCGGATTTAGAAGCCTTTTTATAGTGGTTCAACAGTCATATCTTTTCAGAAAAGGATTTAAACCAATAGACATAATTTTTGAAATTTGAATTTGAAAATTAACGGTCACCATGTAGACATGGAGGTTTCACATGTCGACATACCTTAGACAATTTTTGAAATTTGAATTTTTTGAAAACAATGTAAATGATGTTGAAATAAATCAAGGTAATGTAACACCCCACACCCGCTACGGTCACTCACTATGGGAATGCCATAACATCGGTGGAGTATTTTAAGTGAATATAGAACAGAAAAATTACAACAAGACAGATATAAGTAATACTTGAGAATTTAAAACATCATTTCATTGCAGCGGAAAGTAAAACATGTTTGGTTACACCAAAACCATAAACAAGAGTCAAGTACATAATATCCATCCTGATAAAACAAAAGTACATAATCCCACTACATAACTTAATAGCCATAATAGAAAAGATAAACTGAGCTTTACATCCACGGTCCAAGCTCCAAAAGATAGATAAAGCAGTCTGATCAAAGTCCACTAGTGCTAGGCCCACTCTGAAAACCTGAGGGTTGGGAAAAAGATAAAAAAACAACGGGGTCAGACATAAGTCTGAGCGAGTCCTATAACCTTAACAATACAATCATTAAAGTAATTAGGGTATGATATAAACAAGGTACAGTACCTCTGGGGATAATGACTACACTAAGTAGCCAACTAAACACAGGATGTACTAAGATAACCGTAAAGACGCATTTACCCACCCAAGGATAATTACTACACTGCACCACCCCAGATCTACCCACCCAAGGGTAATTCCTACATTGCACCACACCAGTCCTACCCACCCAAGGGTAATTCCTACTTAAAGGTTGATCCCACTAAGTGTACTTAGTAATTTTTAATAGTAGTTTCGTGTACCCCTAGCTGACTACATAGGTGCCATCTGCCCCTATCTCCACTAGGTGTACCCACTCTCCCCAAACGATCGGCTCCCTAACGTAGATACCCGTGCTGGCCCCACAGTGGGGTGTATCATCCCCCAAAGCGGCAACCTGATAATATCAATGGTGCACGGCTTATACCTACACGATGCAACAACGTCTTACTTACCAGCCCGGGTCCACACACGCATATGAAACCCGTTGGACTTGCGTTGCCACCGCTAACCCGTTTTGGCCTCTTACAGTCAAGCCCAATATGTGTGTCCCGTCCTCGACTTGGGTCGAGCCCACAAAGATACGTTTGGGATATTGGTTGAAATGGGCCCCCACAAGCTACCCACCTAAGCTTGTCATTTCTAGTGAATCCCACTTAACCCTTTAACCATGTCCACTTACATGTTATAAATTTTGGTTAAGTCTTTTAATCATATTTTAATTGCCACTCAAGGCACCCACTAGATTTCCACATGCCACCCAAGGCACTTACTTGATTCCCACATGCCACCCAAGGCACTTACTTAACCCTTTAATCATGTTTAATTACATGTTCCACTTTGGTTAAGTATTCTAATCGTATTTTCTATTGCCACCCAAGGCAACCCACTAGTTTCCTCATGCCACCCAAGGCACCTCCACTAGTTACTACATGCCACCCAAGGCACCCACTTAACCCCTCATGCCCCACTACATGCTAATTTGGTTAAGTGTTTCTTAATTAATTAAGATCGTAACCTTTGTAAAGACCTCTCACATCAGACTGTCTTTTATGGCAGCTGGATATGCCGGTTGGTTCCGGGCAGCCTTACACCACAACAGAGTCTAACCTCGTGTCTTTACACTTGTCACGTATTTAGTTTATGACTAAGACCTCTCACATTGGGCCAATCATTTGTAGCCGCTGGATTTTCCGGTCGGTTCCGGACAGTCTTATGCTACAAAAGGGTCCAACCTCGTGTCTTAGTTGATTAATTACACCTAATTAATCACCCCCATAATTTATATTAATTATCCCTAATTAATTACCAATTTCAAGAATATGGGTAGACCTAACTCAATAGGTAAATCCCCAATTCCATAATATGGGTAGACCTAACTTAATAGGTAAATTCCCAATTCCATAATATAGGTTGACCTAACTTAATAGGTAAATTCCCAATTATGTCCATTCACTTTATGTTATGCTTAAGCATACCCATTTCACACCATTTTATTAACATGCATATTAACCCCATCGTTCCCCACGTAATTCGTTCTCATAACATGACATAATAAAGGGAAGATTCATCACAAATGCCATGGGTTTAACTAACATAGCATATAACTTTATCATGGGTTTAAAAGGTGTCAACTTGCATATATGAGCATACATTAAACCCAACTAGCATTTAACCCAAACTTGCATGAAGCACATATGTCACAAAGGGGGTAACTTGCATATGATTCTTATGTCATACAAAGGTGTGAACTTGCATAGCATGTCACATGTTAACTTGCATATAACCAAACACATAACTTACATAACATGTTACATATGAACTTGCATATAATCATGCACATAACTTGCATATAACCAAACACATAACTTGCATAACATGTTACATATGAACTTGCATATAATCATGCACATAACTTGCATATAACCAAACACATAACTTGCATAACATGTTACATATGAACTTGCATATAATCATGCACATAACTTGCATATAACCAAACACATAACTTGCATAACATGTTACCTATGAACTTGCATATAATCTCACATATAGCTTGCATAACATGTTACATATGAACTTGCATATAATCTCACATATAGCTTGCATAACATGTTACATATGAATCAATGTTCAACATAGTGTTTTGCATAATGAGCATCATAAAACATAGCATTAAACTTGCATAACATATAGCATAAAACTCGCAAAACACACAACATACACTATACTAAACTAGCATAAACACATTGATCCACAAACATAGCCATATCTTATCATATCCTATCATAATCAATTTAACAATTGATTATTAAGGCTATAGAAACTCACCACTAAACTCCAATAAGCAAACCCTTGCCAAAAATCACCCAAAAACTCTAGCCTTGAAAATAAAGCTTGCAACTTGATGATGAATGCAAGCTAATGATCACTCATACAACTTAAAAATGCTTGTATGAACATGAAAGCCTTCATAGAAATAGTTTAGAAAGAGGATGGAGGCTAGGGTTTTGAGTGGAGGCCATGATCATAGAAAATTTTGGCATAGTTTAGTTAGAGGATAGGATTATGATCATTTAGGGCTAGCTTAGGGTCTTATTTATAGGATTAGGATGTGTTTTAGACCCTTAGATTAACCCTAGGTTAGTTTAGGTCCGTCAGATCTCGGAAGCTTCCAGAAAACAGTCCCAAACGCAACCAAACCCTAAAATGGTGCACCAGGCCAAACTGGCCGAGCACCCCCTGTCGACACACAAGTCGACAGGGCTGTCGACTTGGTCCTAGCCAAGTCGACTGCCCAGTCGACAGGGCTGTCGACTTGGTTAGCTAGGCGGAAATTTTTCCGCCTGCGCCCAATGGCCCCAATTTCGAAATTTGAACCTGAATTTTAAATCTGTTTTGAACTTCGAATTTTCTGAAAACTTCATTAGGCCATAACTGGGCCATACGGACTCCGATTCTCGGAAACTCGGACTCTATTTCGCGTATTTTTCCAAGACAAACGCAATGACGTAACCCGTTTCCCCTGATTCTCACATCTGAGATTATTAATTCTGTAATTAGTGAATATCAGTGTTAACTGAAATTCGGGGTGTTACATTCTCCCCTCCTTAAAGGATTTCGTCCCCGAAATCTCTAAGCTAAGGAGAATGCATATCCTACCATCCAAACAACCATCTACTCAATCCATCAAACACGGGCATCCATTGTCCTTAAAACAATTTCTACTGATGTATGAGCATATGCAAAAAGTGTGTGTATATGTTCCCTATCTAATGTATGAACATATGCAAACCATGATAGTGTCATGCATCCAATATGTATGCGAAAGAACCCTATTGACACATACTTTATCTACATGAGTGCACAATCATTCACCAAAATGCATCATCCATATGATAACACAACCATTATACATCCATAAATATAGCTACGTACACACAATTATATGCAATATGCAATATGAAGTGACTGAGCCGATCTAGTGTCTAGAGTGTGTGTATATGTATCCACGAGCAACCACTAGCAAACACTTGCATCCACATGCATCCATAAATCATAACATGTCTCAAACACATGTTTCAACCATAGGTTTACCCTATCTAAAGGTCAAAGGTACTAACGAGAGGACATACTACAGATAAGATAAGTACTAGTCAAACGATAAAGGAGAAATTAAAAGGCATACCCTAAAAAGGAATGGGTATAATGAACGCATCTTCTCTTCCGTCTCTAAAGTAGCGTTGCTCTCATCTTCCCCCCATTGCACTTTGACTAGTTGAACCTCTCGATTCCTTAACTTCCTAGTCTCTGACCCAAGGATGCGAGTAGGAGCTCGTCGAATCGTCTCATCACGCTCTATCTCTACTTCTTTAAGCAAGCCCGGCTCTACCACCTCAGCGGTCTCATGTAGGCACTTCCTCAAATGTGACACATGGAATACATCATGTACACCACTAAGCCTATCGGGCAACTCCACTCTATATGCCATCTGTCCAATCCTTTCCTTAATAGGAAATGGCCCAACAACCCTTGGTGCTAACTTTCCAACAGATCCAAAGTGAACCACATTCCGTAACGGAGATACCTTGATAAAACCATGTCCCCAACATCAAACTTAAGCTCTGCTTTCCTCTTGTCCGCATAAGATTTATGTCTGTCTTGCGCCGCTTTCATCCTTCTTCGAATCAAATCAATCTTTTCCGAAGTCTTTCTAACCATATCGGGCCCAAGCAAGATCTCATCCGTAGATTCCTACCAACATGTAGGTGATCGACAAGGCCTTCCATAAAGAGCTTCGAAAGGAGCCATGCCAATACTAGACTGAAAGCTGTTATTATACGCGAACTCCACCAATGGAAGATACTCTTCCCCTATACCTCCAAAATTCAAGATACATAGCCTCAAAAGGTCTTCTAAAATACGATTCACCCTCTCGGTCTAGCCGTCCGTCTGAGGATGATATGCAGTACTCAAACACAACTGAGTCCCTACCGCCTCTTGCAAACTCTTCCAAAACTCTCTAGTGAAGATAGGATCTCGATCGCTCACTATACTAGAAGGTACACCATGCAATCTAATAATCTCTCGAGTGTAAACTGAAGCTAGCCATTGAGCAGTCCTCTTACTCTTCACGGGTATAAAATGGGCACTCTTAGTAAGTTTGTCTACCACAACCCAAATTCCCGTATTACCCTTCCTCGATCTCGGTAATCCATCGACAAAATCCATCGAGACACTATCCCACTTCCATAGCGGAACTTCCAATGGGTGAAGGAACCCACCGGGTTTCTTTTGCTCCGCTTTCATTTGTTGGCACACCAAGCATCTAGCGACATACTCGGCCGCGTCTTTCTTCATACCGGCCCAAAAGAAAACTCGCTTCATGTCTTGGTACATCTTGTCCCTACCGGGATGAATGGTCATCTTCGAACGATGTGCATCCTCAAGTATGGCCTTCCTCAAACCCTCGTCTTGCGGTACACAAAGTCTACCGTCTCTACGCAACCACCCCTTACCATCTAGGGTGTACCTACTCAAATGGCTGGACGACTCCCCCTCCTCATGAGCTTCTCTACTAACTCAACCAACTGTGGGTTGTCTCGCTGTGCTCCGCCAATCCGCCCCAAAAGAGTAGGCCTAACCTCCAAGGAGGCTAGCAAACCGGGTACAAAGTCAACGGAAGGTCTAAAGTCAAACATAGAAATAAACTCTAAGCTCCGTCGTTCAACGAATAATGAACTCAAGGACAACCTTTTTCTACTTAAGGCGTCCGCTACCACGTTACCCTTGCCATGGGTATACGCTATCTCAAACTCATAGGATGCTAAGAATCCCATCCACTTTTGCTGTCCTAAGACTATGCGCTCGAAGAGTCTCCAACACTTCCCTAAGATGTAGGGCATGCTCTTCTCCACTTTTAGAGAAAACCAGGATATTACCCATTCCAAAATCATCACAACTGTCCATCTCTCACGCAGACCATCCTAGTCGAACTTGACATCCCCCAAGTGCAAGCCCCAAAGGCCTAAACCAATATCAGACAAACACCCAAGGGATATCTCCTTCGAGTTCAGACGACCTACGTGAGATGATACTAGTAAAAATGGCTAAACAATTAAGCCTTTGACCAACTTTGGATGTCCTCGCCAGTCTCGCTCCAAAACCACCGTTTTCCCCATAACTGGCTTTGCTCAACCTATTAAGCACACATGAAAACTCATTTCGCTCCTAGAAAAGACCAAGATGTCATTTACAAAGATCATCACAAACTTATTTAGGTACTCCCTGAACACCCTTCTCATCAAATCAACAAAGTATGCGGGGGCGTTCGTCAAACCAAATGGCATCACCAGCCACTCATAAAAACCATCCGGAGTCCTAAATGTAGTCTTCTCTATACTATCCTCAGCCACTCTCAACTGATGAAACCCCGTGGCTAAGTCCAACTACGAAAACACTGAGGCGCCAACCAACTGATCAAAGAGATCATCAATCCTCGGCAATGGGTGTCTATTCTTCTTTGTGAGTTTATTTAGTTCTCTTTAGCCTACACAAAGTCTGAGGGACCCATCCGCCTTCGTGGCAAAAACTACTGGAGCACCCCACTCCGATATACTTCGTCTTATGAACCCCTTCTCAAGCAAATCGCCTACTTGCTTATGGAGTTCCCTCCTCTCACGAGGGGCCATGTGGCACACTGGCCAAGATACTGGTTTGGCATTGTCTACCAGATATATTCGGAAGTCAATCTCCCGCTCCGGAGGTAAGCCCTTCACCTCCTCAAACACATCCGAGTATTCCCGGACCACTCTAACAGATCGCAAACTCTCGACCGACGTGTCAAGCGATTCTAGATAACTTAGCATAACAGATTCGATGGGATTACAAGAGATCTCGAGAGTGTTACCCAAGCGGGTCATAAGCCTAACAACTCTCCCTTCAAAATCAAGAACGACACCACTACTGGATAACCACTCCATGCCCAAAACTAACCCATAGCCCGTGAAGCCCAAAAAGCATCACATCTAAACTCAACGCTAAGTATAGAAACTTTCAAACCCAAACACATCATGGAGCCCCAATTGGGTTTGAAACAACTAAGGGATCATCTACTAAACTGGTGTCTAAGTGCAGTGACTCAACTAACAACGATGAGATAAACGAACTCGACGCGTCAGAATCAAATAAAGTTCGAACCGGATAATAAAGAAATCCAAATTCCAACCTAGACGGTCTTATCCCCATCTGGTACACTAGCCGTGAGGGAATACAACTACCCTCTAGAAGATTCCATACCTTGCCCATGCCCCTTTGGACAACCCTAATAAGGTGTCCTATTCCTCCCAAAAGGATAACTACTCGCCTTCTTCTTCCCATTCTCCACTCGTAACCTCCCACCAATGGGGTTTCATCCTTCATTAACCAAACAACTATTTGAGCCTTCCTCCCATCGTCTATCCAATAGGTACCTACCAGTCCTCCTCCTTCTTGAACCAACTTCTAATCCGACTAACGTCTAAGTCCCTTGAAGTGGTTTTCCATTCTTATCTATCTTAGAAAGATCATCTATACACGGAGGGGAAACTCAAAACGAGAGAGGAAGAGATTCAAAACGGAGAATTCGAAAGATAAAGATATGGCTATCGGGGATTATGCTTTTCTTTCAAAAACTTTTCTCTTAAAAGACATGTTTTTGAAAATACTCCTTTCAAAAATATTCTTAGAAAATAGTTTTTCTAAAAATTTTATCTGTTCTGGTAACCTCGCTCTGATACCACGTGTAACACCCCACACCCGCTACGGTCACTCACTATGGGAATGCCATAACATCGGTGGAGTATTTTAAGTGAATATAGAACAGAAAAATTACAACAAGACAGATATAAGTAATACTTGAGAATTTAAAATATCATTTCATTGCAGCGGAAAGTAAAACATGTTTGGTTACACCAAAACCATAAACAAGAGTCAAGTACATAATATCCATCCTGATAAAACAAAAGTACATAATCCCACTACATAACTTAATAGCCATAATAGAAAAGATAAACTGAGCTTTACATCCACGGTCCAAGCTCCAAAAGATAGATAAAGCAGTCTGATCAAAGTCCACTAGTGCTAGGCCCACTCTGAAAACCTGAGGGTTGGGAAAAAGATAAAAAAACAACGGGGTCAGACATAAGTCTGAGCGAGTCCTATAACCTTAACAATACAATCATTAAAGTAATTAGGGTATGATATAAACAAGGTACGGTACCTCTGGGGATAATGACTACACTAAGTAGCCAACTAAACACAGGATGTACTAAGATAACCGTAAAGACGCATTTACCCACCCAAGGATAATTACTACACTGCACCACCCTAGATCTACCCACCCAAGGGTAATTCCTACATTGCACCACACCAGTCCTACCCACCCAAGGGTAATTCCTACTTAAAGGTTGATCCCACTAAGTGTACTTAGTAATTTTTAATAGTAGTTTCGTGTACCCCTAGCTGACTACATAGGTGTCGTCTGCCCCTATCTCCACTAGGTGTACCCACTACTCCCCAAACGATCGGCTCCCTAACGTAGATACCCGTGCTGGCCCCACAGTGGGGTGTATCATCCCCCAAAGCGGCAACCTGATAATATCAACGGTGCACGGCTTATACCTACACGATGCAACAACGTCTTACTTACCAGCCCGGGTCCACACACGCATATGAAACCCGTTGGACTTGCGTTGCCACCGCTAACCCGTTTTGGCCTCTTACAGTCAAGCCCAATATGCGTGTCCCGTCCTCGACTTGGGTCGAGCCCACAAAGATACGTTTGGGATATTGGTTGAAATGGGCCCCCACAAGCTACCCACCTAAGCTTGTCATTTCTAGTGAATCCCACTTAACCCTTTAACCATGTCCACTTACATGTTATAAATTTTGGTTAAGTCTTTTAATCATATTTTAATTGCCACTCAAGGCACCCACTAGATTTCCACATGCCACCCAAGGCACTTACTTGATTCCCACATGCCACCCAAGGCACTTACTTAACCCTTTAATCATGTTTAATTACATGTTCCACTTTGGTTAAGTATTCTAATCGTATTTTCTATTGCCACCCAAGGCAACCCACTAGTTTCCTCATGCCACCCATGGCACCTCCACTAGTTACTACATGCCACCCAAGGCACCCACTTAACCCCTCATGCCCCACTACATGCTAATTTGGTTAAGTGTTTCTTAATTAATTAAGATCGTAACCTTTGTAAAGACCTCTCACATCAGACTGTCTTTTATGGCAGCTGGATATGCCGGTTGGTTCCGGGCAGCCTTACACCATAACAGAGTCTAACCTCGTGTCTTTACACTTGTCACGTATTTAGTTTATGACTAAGACCTATCACATTGGGCCAATCATTTGTAGCCGCTGGATTTTCCGGTCGGTTCCGGGCAGTCTTATGCTACAAAAGGGTCCAACCTCGTGTCTTAGTTGATTAATTACACCTAATTAATCACCCCCATAATTTATATTAATTATCCCTAATTAATTACCAATTTCAAGAATATGGGTAGACCTAACTCAATAGGTAAATTCCCAATTCCATAATATGGGTAGACCTAACTTAATAGGTGAATTCCCAATTCCATAATATGGGTAGACCTAACTTAATAGGTAAATTCCCAATTATGTCCATTCACTTTATGTTATGCTTAAGCATACCCATTTCACACCATTTTATTAACATGCATATTAACCCCATCGTTCCCCACGTAATTCGTTCTCATAACATGACATAATAAAGGGAAGATTCATCACAAATGCCATGGGTTTAACTAACATAGCATATAACTTTATCATGGGTTTAAAAGGTGTCAACTTGCATATATGAGCATACATTAAACCCAACTAGCATTTAACCCAAACTTGCATGAAGCACATATGTCACAAAGGGGGTAACTTGCATATGATTCTTATGTCATACAAAGGTGTGAACTTGCATAGCATGTCACATGTTAACTTGAATATAACCAAACACATAACTTACATAACATGTTACATATGAACTTGCATATAATCATGCACATAACTTGCATATAACCAAACACATAACTTGCATAACATGTTACATATGAACTTGCATATAATCATGCACATAACTTGCATATAACCAAACACATAACTTGCATAACATGTTACATATGAACTTGCATATAATCATGCACATAACTTGCATATAACCAAACACATAACTTGCATAACATGTTACCTATGAACTTGCATATAATCTCACATATAGCTTGCATAACATGTTACATATGAACTTGCATATAATCTCACATATAGCTTGCATAACATGTTACATATGAATCAATGTTCAACATAGTGTTTTGCATAATGAGCATCATAAAACATAGCATTAAACTTGCATAACATATAGCATAAAACTCGCAAAACACACAACATACACTATACTAAACTTGCACAAACACATTGATCCACAAACATAGCCATATCTTATCATATCCTATCATAATCAATTTAACAATTGATTATTAAGGCTATAGAAACTCACCACTAAACTCCAATAAGCAAACCCTTGCCAAAAATCACCCAAAAACTCTAGCCTTGAAAATAAAGCTTGCAACTTGATGATGAATGCAGGCTAATGATCACTCATACAACTTAAAAATGCTTGTATGAACATGAAAGCCTTTATAGAATTAGTTTAGAAAGAGGATGGAGGCTAGGGTTTTGAGTGGAGGTCATGATCATAGAAAATTTTGGCATAGTTTAGTTAGAGGATAGGATTATGATCATTTAGGGCTAGCTTAGGGTCTTATTTATAGGATTAGGATGTGTTTTAGACCCTTAGATTAACCCTATGTTAGTTTAGGTCCGTCAGATCTCGGAAGCTTCCAGAAAACTGCCCCAAAACACAGCCAAACCCTAAAATGGTGCACCAGGCCAAACTGGCCGAGCACCCCCTGTCGACACACAAGTCGACAGGGCTGTCGACTTGGTCCTAGCCAAGTCGACTGCCCAGTCGACAGGGCTGTCGACTTGGTTAGCTAGGCGGGAATTTTTCCGCCTGCGCCCAATGGCCCCAATTTCGAAATTTGAACCTGAATTTTAAATCTGTTTTGAACTTTGAATTTTCTGAAAACTTCATTAGGCCATAACTGGGCCATACGGACTCCGATTCTCGAAAACTCGGACTCTATTTCGATAAATAAATATTTTTTTTTTGAAGTTAACGGGTAGTTGTATTACAAATAAAAAGAGTTACAAAGGTTTGAACTGGTAAGAACAAGTACAACAGGGAACAAATACTGTATAAGAAATAAAAACCAGCTTAAACAAAAAAACAAGCTCAGTTTACAACATTCACCATACAAAGATCCCGACTAAACAAAACCCAAAACCACATTTCTACACCATGATCCAGACAGTCCAAAGTCAAGACTCCGCATGAAAACAGCAACCCAAACCTCAGAAGAAATCATTTTTTAGACACTCCTCCAATAGAAACTCCACTTGGTTTATCTCGTTTTTCTTTAGCTTTTCTAGATTTGGATCGAGTTTGTATTTGCTGCATAAGTTTCCCCCATTCGGGATTATCTTCAACCAAAGGTTCATTGCTCAAATACTTACTGTCTTTTTTGTATTTACTAGAATTTATTCTTGTTTTCATCCTTTTGAAACTGCTAGTCGAGCTGTATGAGCAAAAAGAACTATCAGATTCACTCATTAGAAAATCTGCTTCCTTACCATTTATAAACTCAGAGCAATCTCCAAAGTTCTTCATTCTAACTTTCTCATGTTTCTCAACATTACCCATTACTGTAGTTTCCTTGTTTGGTTGTTCACTTAAATCTTTCTTATATCTCTTAGCTTCTGAGTTTTCTATAGAATTAAAAGCTCTACTGGCATTGATATCCTCTACTAAATGATCCCTTGATCCCTGATCACTAATTCCTTTTCCATTCCCCTCTATCTTATTATGCATTCTATTTGAATCATAGATGTTACAAACTTCACTGCATTGATTCAACTTCTTATCTGTATTCTCTACTTTATCCAGCATATTGACTTCTTGGACCTCAAGAACTTTAAGAGCATTAGCTTTATCCTCAAAAATATCCTCAACAGATCCTCTTTTAAACTCAGGTATATTTTTTCTCTCATTGAAACCCTTATCAGATTTCTTATTACTAACCAAACTCCAGTCCTTATCCATACATTTATCATCAATATCCATTCCTGTTTCAGAATTTGAGTTGTTTTTTGGAGACCATACTTTCACAGATTTACAAGTATTAGTAGAATGTCCAAACAGCTTGCAATTCGAACATAATAAGGGAATCCATTCATACACTACTTTTTGCCAGACTAGCTCCCCATTACAGCACTCAATAGGAATAGTTTTAGGAAAATTAAAATCAAAATTAACTTCAACCAGTATACTAGCATAAGATATTCTAATCACACTTTCAGTGACATTATCTAACTTCAATGAATTTCCTAACAATGATGCAATTCTGCTAATAGATTCTACTGACCAAAAGTCCAAATCTAAGTTAGGTAACTGAATCCAGATCGGTATTGTATGAAGAAATTCCTTTGTTATTCTTAAGCCTGGATAACATTTTTTCATAATTATCAGCCTCTTATTGTAGTAGTAAGGTCCTTCAGCAAGTATTCTATCACAATCTTCTTCTTTTTCACATTTAAGGATAAAAAACTCGTTATCTCTTGAATACAAATGATATTTTCCGCTCAAATTCCAAAATCGATCAATGTATTCTTTGAGATAGTTAAAATAAGGCCTATAACCAAATACATAAGAAACTATAGAGTTAAACCATCTTTGTCTAGCCCTATTTGTTAGATCTTCACTAATTACAGCACGTTTAATGTTATCCTTGACTGTAGGCTCATAAAATCAAAGTTGGATAGATTTCTGATGATATCTATTCTCTAAAATAACATCTCTCCAAGATTTTGACTTCCAATTATTACTCGAAATGATAAAGTCTTGAACTTTCTCAGTTGAATTCGGAAAATCTTTCTATCTGGAAAATTAAAATTATCTTCAAAAGAGGATTCTCCATGGTCTGCATGTAGCATTGAAGGTCTTAGATCGGGTGGAATAGATAAGCGATGATCAGAATCTGACAAATTATCGGCTTTTTGATGAGAATTATGATTTTTGGTCGGAGAAGACGCCATTTCCCGAAGGTTCTTTTTGTTCTTTTGAAAGTTTTTAAATTATTATTATTACTATCGTCGTTTTATATGAGATGGGGTATGCTTTCTTTTGTTGGTTGGATTCGAGGATGAGTGAGTGGGGGTTGAGGGTTTGAATGAATAGATTTGACGTGTAAAGATGTAACTGCCCGAATTTCCGTACTCTTTGAGTTAACTAAATACACCACACATTTCCAAACTCATTTTATATGGGTTTAAACTAATGTTATACAAAACATGGTTACAACAACTCAAACTATTAATCACTCATTAACTAACTGTATCTCTAACCAATCTTTGCTACTAAACCTTAACCATTCCTTTATCAACAATGAAGTCAATCAAGTGGGGGTATAACTACCTCTCAAACCTTAACTGAACAACATTCTTAACATTGATATAGACAAAGTTCACAACTTCATATACCAACAAAACATCGCTCACACAATTCTCGGATTCAATTAAAGAATCGCTTTTAAACGTGTATACGTTTCTCCTTCCAACTTCCCAATATTTAAATTTTATAAATTTCCTTTTTGCTTATAAAATTCAAGTATAAGTTATTCTCTTAATAAATTCCATATATAATTTCTAAATTATTTCTAGCTATTAAATTTTCTTACCTTTTCATATCACCTTAAATTTTCGGAAAAATTCGCCAGCGTCTCCTTTGTACGGCTCAATCGGTACAACTACAAATCGCCTCTTTAGGCCCTTTCCATTCAAAAACAAAAACAAAAAGCCAAGCGACTTGCCAATAGGTTCATAAAATCCCATATTCAATTTATATATGTACAACTTTTATCAGGTACTTAATTTTATACTTTCATTCGTTTCATTCCATACCTGCTTAGCATATACTCATCCAATTCCAATTGATTTTATTTATTCAAATCAATCCAACATTTTCATTCAACTCTATTCAATTGGCTAATTTATACTCTAGTTAGCTCATTTGCTCATATCACTTTTAATTGGGATCGGTCATTTTTAAATATATTATTATTGACTTATAAACAAGTCAAATTCAAATCCCATATCCAATTTCAAAATTTCATATTCAAGTTTGAATTGTAATCCACGATTTCATTTTTACTTAACCACGTTAAGTAACCTTCCTTATACACCATTAACTAATTAAATTCCATTTTGATTAGTTACCTCCATTCTATATTCAAAAATTTGATTTTTATCTCAAAAATCAATCCATTCAATCCTCATGGGTTCATATTCATTTTATAGCTCAAGTCTGCATTTTCTGTTAGAAATTCGAATTTTATTCATTCAAAATCCTTCTACTTAATTTAATAAATCGTTATGGTTTATAAACGATTATAGTGCTGTTTTTATGAGAATATGATTTTGATGTGACCCAAAAATTATAAGACGAAATCCAGATTTTTCTCTTTCGTTAAAAAACTATTACTCAATAGGTCCGGACGATTCTTGTTTCAAAGAATTCCGACTTATATTGAGTTCTACATTCTCAATTGAAGTTCAAAACATAGAATTATGAACTACAGCGCTGCGGCAAGCTCGTTTTAATTAAATTTAAATATAACGTTCAAACTTCGTTTAAATAAATTCCAACTTCATTAATATAAATTTTAATTTAAATTTAGCCAGTTTTCTAAATCCAACTTAATATTGAAAATTATCCCTAATCGTCGTCTATTTCATAACTCAATTATAAATTTATTTATAACTCAATCTTCTATACTAAATTCCAATTCCCTTAGATAAAAATTATTTTATAAAATTCGACCTAATCGAATCCAAATTATAAATCCCTTGGATTATCTCAATTCAGTTTATATTCCGAATTCCGAAATAGAATCTATCGTTCTCTTTTCGAAACGATTTCTAATTCCCTTTATAAATTCATACTTGAATTTAAACTTCCAAATTATCTAATGATAATTACATCACTATATTTATAAACATCGTTTATAAATTTAACTTGCTTGTTTTATATATTAAAACAAGCTTCCATTTCAAAATCCATTGAAACCGAATTCTTATCTTGTAATATTTTATTATTATAATATATATATATAAACATAGAATCTATATCATATTTAATTTTAATTTCTATTTAATACAATTCCAATATCCTCTTTATGAATAATTTATTTTTATATATTCGACATAGTCGAATTCTAATCATAAATCCATATGGATTTATGATAATTTAATTTCCATTACAGATATCGAAATATATTTTATCGTTCGCTTTTTCTGAAACAATTACCAATTCCCCTTTTTAAATTCACATTTGAATTTAAATTTAAATTCCCAAATTATCTAATGATAATTATTTCCCTTCATTTATAAACATTGTTTATAAATTCATTTGTTTTTATCATTCAAACAAGTTAATATTTCTTAGCCCATTTGAAATTCAAATCCTATTTTGGAAAAATGAATTTTCTTTATAAAATCTCAAATTCTTTTCCTTTCTTTCGAATATATTTTCATGGTATTTAAATACCAATATTTTAAGGTCTGTGCTATTCAAACATTCAAAACACCCAATAATCAATCACATATTATTTATCACATCATACAACACTATATATGAAAACAACAATTAAATTGTTGAGGAATCCAGTTGGATTCCTCCAACCTGTTTTTCCTGCATCCACAAATGTTAGACAACATAAATATTACCAATCCTGCTTCAAGGTAGGATATCGCGGTATAGAAGGTCATCCACTATATATATTGTGGGGGCATAGGGTCTCATCTGCCAATAGCACTACAGGAAATATCCAACTACCAAGCCAAAATATAATATATATATATATATATATAAAATAACCACAATTATCAATAATTCACCAATGCATCCAAATAACCAATAAACAACATATAAACATTATTTTGAATAAAAATTCGTTTATAATAACACTATAAATGAATCCAGATAGTTAGTTTACTCATATTGATTTTTAATTGCAATCCATTCCAGTTTCTTTTTGAATTAAATCGAACCATGTTCGATTAATTTTAGATACTCGCTAACTCCAACAAATTCCAAACCACTTCAAGCTCGAATAACTCACAGCCATGGACCAATCCGTCTTGTTTTCAAGAATTTTGAACCTAGTATAAATTAAATACACATTCTTTAAATCAACGATATTTTTTTAAAGTAATTTAAAGTCATTAACAATTTATTTTACCGTAAATCACGTTTTCGCTAACCTTCTTCTTTCACGATTCGAAACTACATATTGTTGTACAACTTCACCACCATCGATCCAATTCCTCCTCCTCGTTACCCCTCCACGCGCTGTCGTTCAATGCTCGCAGTAACTAACTCCCACCATTGTCGAGCCCTGCTACTACCACTGCCCCGTTTAATCCATCTTCTCAACTTATACATCACACAGCCACAATCTGCTGTCATACTTCTCAAATGCCTACACTACAAGTGCATTGACCTCCTTCCACACATCATTAAACCCCTTGACCCTTTTTGCCTTAAAAGCAATGCATGCACCATCTTCTCCAATGAAAAGAGAATGTGCCACTTCCTGCTACAAAACCCCACGTTGACCATCCCCTTCGAATCCTAGGAGATGCCCGTTCGAACCATACAACCCTAACCTTGCGAGCGCCTCCACTTCGAACCACACATGAGCTCCATTCTTCAAATAACAGTAGGCATGGTGCCTCTAATCCATCGCTTGATCATTCACGTCGTATCACTCAGGAACTCATCGTATCCATCCCAATTTGCTACTCCAATTCCATTGTAATCAATCGCGGTACCACCTGTCGTTTGAACTCAGCCTCGCGACTGAATTAGGATCGCGATTCATTTCCCTTTTTTTCTGGTTCGATTCTGTGTGAGGAAGAGCACGGTTTGATTTTGATTTTAGAAATGAAAAGAAGAGAGTAAATTTTGTTACTGAAGTTTGCGATCGAATCACAGAAGAACGAAATGAAAGGAAGTAAGGGGTTATGCGCGATTTTATAGATTCAAAGGAGAACAAAACGTACACGACAATTATATGTTTGTCACCAGAAGTACAAACATTTTTAATTCCAATTTGATATCAAGAAGTTTTGATTTGATTTTTCAATTAGTACGATTTGATTTGGATACGATTTATTATTATAATATACACACAAAACTTACACACGAAGTTTCATGTTTAAACGATCACATACGAGCTCCAATCGTGATGAAAATTGAGACATTACTGTGGTTTGACGTTCCAGACTCAATAAAATTGGTTTCATCGAAAACCAAAGTCATTTGAAAATTAACTATTTTCACATACCAAATTAAATCGATAAAAATATAAATTTAAATTCAAAACGACTGACTCCTTGATAATAAATTGTTATTATTATCATTTCTATTCAAATAGAATTTATATTGACCATCTGAATCGTTTCGATCCTGTTTTAACTTCAAATTCAATTATTTTCGTTTTCGTATTACAATAATTTGATATACTCGAAATTAAATCAAATCTCATTTATTTAATCGATAATCACGATATAAAAATCCATTTATATTATCAACTCAGCATTTAAAACAAATTTAAATATTCAAAATAAATCGACAAAAATCTGAGTCATTACAAAAGACTTCCACAGTTTTTTAGCACATGTCCTTCCAACAACTCTTGACACACATATTAACATACTGTTATATGTATTTATACCTGAATTTACTCCTTTCACACCCCAAATTATTTTTAAAAAAATCACACCCCATTTTTTCCCTTTCACTCCCCAGTTCATATCGAAAATACCATAATGCTTCTAGCTCTTCTTTTCTTATACAACATTGAGTATATAATTAGATGTTTCGTTTTCTTTTTCTCACAATTCAAAAATATTTGGTTCTAAATATACAATATGTGTCGCAATATATTATAATGTTGAATATATTTATTTACATATTTATCTATTGGTCATTTAAAACTTTAATGTATATATAAGTAAACATAAATTAGTTTATGTTGTCTATACTTACATTTACCACACAATAAGGCCAAGCTTTCTGTAAGTTAACATATGTCCCGTGAAGGCCATGCAACGTAGCATGCAATGCTTATAAAGATGCCATAGCATATATATGGACCAAAATATACAAAAAGTTCAACGTTCATTATATATACAAATAATAATAATAATAATAATAATAATAATATATCAACGTGTGGACATAATAAAAGGCCAACATCCATTATTTTATATCTTTGTAACATATATGGACACAGCTGCATCCAATAATGCACAGAATGTACAAATGACAAGCACACCCCTTGTAAAATGTGTACGCACAAAAAACACTCATATACACCAGAGAATCCCACTATCATACATATAGGGTGGGCGGGATAGAAGACGGGTATAACAAAACGAAGGTTTTACAAACACTACAACGAAATGAAAAAAAAACAATAAAAAACATGTATGGAGTTATTTCAACAATGTAAGTTATTTCATATAAAGTAAGTTGGTTGTCAAATGTCAATATACTTGTTAAACTTTTGATTAAAAAAATAAAATATTAGAATTATCTAATGTGAACACAATAAAAGACGCTAAACTAAGTTACCTGATTCAGATGATTATTATAGGCTACCAAACTCAAACACACGCTTAACTTTTGGGTGCTATTTTGAAAATTAAGGGTAATATTCAAGGTCTGAACATTAGCTTCTTAATTCATTTGAGATATTCCTGTTGTACAGACGAAAGAAAAGCAGATGGGAATCTCATATATGTTTTGCACTTACCACTATATTTACCAAAAAATGTTATTCCTATTAAATCTTTGTCATGCAAAGATTGTGGAATGTTTATTGGAGTAAATTCGTCGTTGATTCTTCTTGTTTACAAATCTCCGAGGCACGATGTGTTGATCGCTATCCTAAAACAATATTTGCCCTCTTATTTTGTGTGCATGAGTAATGGCAAATCTGTTTGAAGATACAACGGAGCGGATATTGAATATCTTTAATCGGCGTGGTTGCACAAACACGACGATTCACTATCTGGATTTATCGCTGCAGTAACAAGATAATAGAGTTATAGCTTGCAGAACTATAACTTGTATAATTTATTAGAAACTTGGTTGATCAGAGAGAAGATGATGTTAGAGAAGAAATTCAAGTGTTTTAAAACTTAATTGCGGTCCAGTTTTTATAGTAGTGAGGAGACACGGGTGCTTCTATTCAGAAAGATCGCAACTCTTTAAACAGCAGCGACCGTTTCTTTTCAGGAACAATCGAAGCTCTTCGGACCAGTTGACTGGTCTGTAAAGTACTAGTCGACTGGTATGTATGTAAGGCAACTCATTCGAAAAGGCGTGTCTGTATTTAAGCAGACACTATCATTTTACCCAGACCAGTCGACTGGTATAAATACCACCAGTCGACTGGTAAGGTTGTAAAACTGCACCAGTTGGCCCATCTTTTGATTTTAAATATTAATATCCATGTCAATGCCATGCTCTTTCCTTATCATGCTCTCCCTTCCTCTTTCTTTTGATATAATATACCATGTGTTTACATATATAGAGGTAAACACATGTATATTTCATGATGTGGGACAAAAGAATTTTCCCTTTCTTCATTTTATTTCAAATTTCCTCTAACAATCCTCCACCAAATTTTAAATAAATTCCTCTTGTCATTTTATATGCAGGAAAATTTGTGCATAAGTATAGATGTCTTATAGACTTGAATCTATACGTAGTGAAAACCCATCAAAGCATATCAGGATGGAGTGGTTGACTAAGCATTGAACCATCAATCCTATATGATCTACCAGATATGATTATCACGCATTCATTTTCATATTTTTAGATTGTAGTTTGCCCGACCCGTGGATTGGCCTTGGGTCTGTATCTTATTTCATGAAATGCCCATAGAGATCAAGCCAAAATCTTGCAGAAGGCGGCACCACCTTCGTTGCATTCATATAGGTAGGTTTATCAGAAGTGCCTTATAACATACACCTCAATAGTATATCTGTTATAAACCTATTAAGTTATAAGCAAAACATCCTCTCCTTGTCATTATAAGTACCAAGCACTTTTCTTTGGAATGTATGATAATACTTTGTTTTTCAGACTAAATATTATAGTGCTTCCAACTGCAACCATATGAAGTACTTTTGCTCTTTGAACTCAAGATAACAAATTTCATTATTATGTTGAGTTGAGTTTTCTTCATTGGTGATTGTATTGTATAAGCTTTAAACCCATTCCCTGTGATGTTTTTATCACTAAGCTCCTTGCAAGTACTTTAGTAAATGGGATCTGCCAAATTCTGGCTAGATCTCACAAAATATATGGTAATTACCCCTTCAGTGAGCATTTGCCTAACCAAACAGTGCCTTAGACCAATATGTCTAAATTTACCATTATTAACTTGATTGTAAGCTTGTAATAATGCAGATTGACTATCACAATGCACATATATTAGTGGCATAGGTTTTGGCCACACAGGAATTTCTAATAATAAATTCCTTAACCATTTCGCTTCTTTACTACCAGAAGTCAGTGCTATAAACTCAGCAGCCATTGTTGAATCAGCAATACATGTTTGTTTTTTTGAGGCCAAAGATATTACTCCCCCACCAAGAGTGGATATCAATCCACTAGTTGATTTATTATCTTCACTTCCAGTGTTCCAACTAGCATCTGTGTATCCTTCTATTGCACTCCGATAACCGTTGTAATGTATACCATAATTTATGGTACCTTGTAAATACTTTAAAATTCTATGTATTGCATTCCAGTGGATATGACTAGGGTTACTAGTATATCTACTCATTTTTCCAACAACATAGGAAATATCTGGTCGTGTGCATGTCATTGCATACATCAAACTTCCAATAACTCTAGCATATTCCAATTGTTCAGTAGCTCTTCAGTATTAGTGTATAACTGCATATTTGGATCAAACGAAGTAGACATAGGTTTACAATCGAATAAATTCAACCTTTTCAAAATTTTCTCAATGTAATGAGACTGGGTAATTGATAAACCATCTTTTGTTTTCATGATTCTTATTTCAAGAATCATTTCAGCTACTCCCATATATTTCATGTCAAAGCATGAAGATAGATATCTTTTAGTTTCTTCAATACTCGAAGTATTCATTCAAAATATAAGCATATCATCCATGTAAAGGCATATAATTACACCTTTACCTAAATGAAACTTGCTATAGACACATTTGTTAGATTCAAAGATCCTAAAACCATTAGATAATTTTATCAAACTTTTCATGCCATTGTTTTGGTGCTTATTTAAGACCATAAAGTGATTTGACAAGTTTACATACTTTATGCTCTTGTCCAAGCATTACAAAACCTTCTGGTTAAGACATACATATATATATATATATATCTTCATTAAGTTCTCCATTTAGAAATGCAGTCTTGACGTCCATTTGATGAATTTCAAAATTATATATAGAAGTTAATGCAATTAAAGTCCTAATAGTTAAAATTCTTGCTACTGGGGCATATGTATCAAAATAATCTATTCCTTCTTTCTGTGTGAATCCTTTGGCAACTAACTAGCTTTAAATTTTTCGATTGTGCCATCCGCTTTTAACTTTTTCTTAAATATACATTTACATCCTATTGGTTTAGAACTAGGAGGTAAATCTACTAGTTTCCATGTTTTATTTCCCATAATAAAATCCATTTCATCATTTAAGGCTTCTTTCCAAAATGATGAATCATGAGATTTCATTGCTTCATTATATGTTAAAGGATCAGATTCTATATTTGTAGATATCATTTATTGATGCTCTACATTATTTCTAGATCCTTCGACCAAATATACGACGAAATCTGGTCCAAAAGATTTTTCTATCCTTCTTCGTTTACTTCTCCTAAGAGAATCACCATTTTCGTCGATATTTCCATCAGTGTTTTCTACTGGTTCAATAGTTGGTTCATTAACCTCCACCATTTCATTAATAGGTGTATTGATCTCCACCGTTTCATGAATCAGTTTATTATGAATAGATGTAAATCTATTCTCATAAAACACTGCATCCCTTGATTCTATTACTGTATTCACTCCAATATAGCTATTAGGTTCTGTTACTAGAAACTTGTATCATTTGCTATGTTGAGCATATCCTAAGAATATGCACTCGATAGCCTTTTGTCCCAATTTCCTTATTTTTGGTTCAGGTAATCGGACAATCGCTCTACAACCCCAAACTCGATAATAATCAAGATTTGGTTTTCTTTTCTTCCAAAGTTCGTAAGGAGTAACTTTACTTTTCTTATGAGGTATTCTATTCAGAATATAACATGCGGTAAGTAAAGCTTCACTCCAGAAACTAGTATTCAGTCCAGAATCACACAACATTGCATTTACCATTTCTTTAAGTGTTCTATTTTTTCTTTTAGCCACTCCATTTTGTTGTGGAGTATAAGCAATAGATGTTTCATGTATAATTCCTGCTGATTCACAATATTCAGGAAATTGATACTCGCATCCCCTATCAGATCTAAGTGTTTTTATTTTAGCATCACACTGGTTTTCTACTTCAGTTTTATAAGACATAAATGAATTTAATACTTCACTTTTAGCATGCATAAGATAAACATAACAATATTTTGAATAATCATCTGTGAATGTGACAAAATATTTCTTTCCACCTCTAGTAGGAGTACTATGCATATCACATACATCACTATAAATAAGTTGTAACAATTGTTGCACTCTCCGCTTTAATAAGAAATGGTTTTCTAGTGATCTTTATTAATGAACATATCCTACACTTATCTAGCATATCATTTTGGTGTTTGGGAATCTGATTCAATGATATCATATCAAGCATACGTTTATGATTAACATGTCCTAGTCTATTGTGGCATAATGAGAATGAGTCAACAATATAAGTAGAATTCATACTTTTATTAATATCAACATTCAGTTTAAACATACCATCACACATGTACCCTTTTCCTATAAACACACCACCTTTGGTTAACACATATTTGTCTGACTCAAAGACTTGTTTGAAACCAAACTTATTAAGAAGACTTCCTGAAACAAGATTCTTCCTAATTTCAGGTACATAATATACATCATTCAATGTTAGAACTTTTCCAGATGTGAACTCCAAATCCACAATCCCCTTCCCTTTGACCTCCACCTTTGTTGAATTTCCCATGTATAGGTATTCTTCATCTTTGGTCGGTTCCAGTTTCTTGAATTGATTCTTGTCTATGCAGACATGCTTAGTAGCACTAGAATCGATCCATCAAGAATTGTCTTGTTTAATCATATTTACTTCTGATATGACCGCTGCAAATTTTTTCTTTTCAGTTTGCTGCTTCTTTTTCCAGAAGCGACAATCCCTTTTGAAATGCCCCGGTTTGCCACAAAAGTAGCAACCATTTTTGCTTTTCTTGTTCTAGGAATTATTGTTGTTCTGCCCTTTCCTCTTCTTATTAGAAGAGTTATTCGAAGCATTATTTGCTTTCTTTTCCTCCACCATATGGACTTTTGATGTATCAACAACTGTTTCATCTTGAGCATCTTTATGTCTCTGTTGTTGTTCAAACTGCAAATACTGTGCAAGGCTGTCTAGACTCATATCCTCCTTCTTATGTTTTAGTAGTTTTCTCTGATCTTTCCAAGAAGGGGGTAATTTGTCTATTATCGATGAGACCTTAATTTCCTTATCCATGTTTAAGTTATGTTGACTGAATTGGTTAAGTATATGCATGATATCATTGAATTGCTCTACCACTGAACGACATCAGTCATTATATAATTAAAAAAATTGATTGCTAAAAATTTCTTACTAGTTGCGTCCTCCATAAGATACTTAGCTTCTAATGAATCACAGACGTATTTTGCAGTGGGCTTGTTGTAGTACATATCGAAGAGTGTACCCGTCATTGCGTTGCATATATGTCCCTTGTAAATATAATCATCTTGTTCCCATTTGATCCTTTCACGTGTTTGCGCAATCGTTTCATCTTCAGTCTCCGTTGGTTTTGGCGTAGTTAAAACATATACCACTTTCATTTCAGCCAGCAAGAAATGCATCTTTTTTTGCTATCGAATAAAATTAACACCATCGAATCTCTCTAGCTTTGTAAAATCAACGATAAATTCCTTAAGATTGTGAGGAGTCATTGCCAAAATACTGTTTTAGATTGTTGGAGTAAATTCGTCGCTGATTCTTCTTGTTTACAAATCACCAAGGCACGATGTGTTGATCGCTATCCTAAAACAGTATTTGCCCTCTTGTTTTGTGTGCACGAGTAATGGCAAATCTGTTTGAAGATACAACGGAGCGGATATTGAATATCTTTAATCGGCATGATTGCACAAACACGACGATTCACTATCTGGATTTATCGCTGCAGTAACAAGATAATAGAGTTATAGCCTGCAGAACTATAGCTTGTATAATTTATTAGAAACTTGGTAGATCAGAGAGAAGTTGATGTTAGAAAAGAAATTCAAATGTTTTAAAACTGAATTGCGGTCCAGTTTTTATAGTAGTGAGGAGATACAGGTGCTTCTATAATCGCAACTCTTTGAACAACAGCGACTGTTTCTTTTCAGAAACAGTCGTAGCTAGGCAACTCATTCGAAAAGGCGTGTCTGTATTTAAACATACACTATCATTTTACCCTGACCAGTTGACTGGTATAAATACCACCAGTCGACTGGTAAGGTTGTAAAACTGTACCAGTTGTCTTTTGTTAAAAAACAATAGAGTTCGAAGTGTAGGAAGCCCATTGACATTCCAAGGCCCAACTAATCATGAGACCCCAAAAGCCCCAAGACCCATCTTTTGATCTTTAAATATTAATATCCATGTCAATGCCATGCTCTTGGCCTTATCATGCTCTCCCTTCCTCTTTCTTTTGATATAATATACCATGTGTTTACATATATAGAGGTAAGCACATTATATTTCATGATGTGGGACAATAGAATTTGCCATTTCTTCATTTTATTTCAAATTTCCTCTAACAATGTTAACCAATGTATGGTAACTATTGATTTTTTTTAATGCATTTCTTTATAGGATTTTTAGGTAATAGTCTTTATTGATTTCTACGTGCACACGTATAGAGCTATGAAGTTCCTATTGAATTTGTGTTGTAAGTTATTACAATATGTTCATAACATGTTGAATACAAAGTTATTACAATGCATTCATAACGAGCTGAATACAAAGTTATTGTAAAATCATGAAGCAAGATAGCAATACAGACATTGCACATTTTAAATATACAACAAACATGGAAAATGGTATGTTGCAGGTCGGGTATGCTGCATAAATACCTTTCCACTATCCCACTGCTTACTGAAATCATGCATTCCTACTCCCCCCTAACAACCGCATAGAATTCACAAAATCACCAAGCCCAATAAAATCCAACTTTAAAATCTCATCATCAGGAAACTAAAACACTAAAAAATTCTTCATCTTAGGAACGAAGCTTGGCAAAACATATTGAATTTACAGATAACTGTGCACATGTTAGAGAGACATCAATGATCTCTGACATGAGAAAAAGTGCATGCAAAAGAAAGTCAACCCAAAGTATCAACTACACTATCGTGAAGAACCACCAACACCTCACCAGCCTCACCGTACACCTCCTTGCATATACACGAAAGAAAGTCAACCCAAAAGAAAGTTCACTTATACTAATTCTACAAAAAAAATCCGAATTTTTAAAACAAAAATGCATTTTTTTTCTGTTTAAAGTATGTAATAGGTCTACAAAAATCTAGTTGTATTTTTTAAACGTGTTGGTTTTGCATATCATATGGACTTTCATCCCAAAATGAATTATTCACTAATTTTTGTTGCCATATAAAGAAGCTTTAGGAATTTGCTTTCTATGCCGACACATAGTTATTATTGCACTCACATTCGGGTTAAACTAAAATAGAACATGTCGGTTTGGGTACTTGTTATAATATAAACTAATATATATATATATATATATACATATATATATACATATATATATACATACATATATATATATATGCTAATGTACCATGTTAGTATTTTGTATCATATATATTTTAAAAGTACTACCTTGAACTACACTTAATGATTGTGTATATATATATCTTTATACAATGTAAAACATGTGTGTTACAACAAAACATGTATAGACCAAACATCTATAAAATTAAATAGAAACGCTAACCTAAAGGAAGGATGTCAGGAAGTAGCAGTGGCTATCAGATTAAGAGTATCCACTGGTTAATAGAAAAGGCAGAAGACGATGATGAATGTGTGAATTGACAAAGTGTGTGGTATTTGTAGGATATAGTAGAGTTTTCTAGAATGCAGTATATCTGATAAGAAGGTTGAATATTTCTAAGCTGAAATTAAGGAATACTTATTCTAAAATCACGACATAGATTTTTTTTTCTTTGAAAAATTATATGTAGCTCGAAGTATTCCACGTGACTTATAAAGGCTGCATCACATTACAACTTATTACTTGAACATATGCCGATATTTTTTATTCCACGTGGCTGACCCTTATCAAGATATTATAATCTTGATAGTTTTTACTCCACGTGGCTAGCTATAAAGTGACATATCTAGATAACAACGGAGGGATGTTGAATACCACAAGTATCATAGTATGCCATAGTTTGCTTTCATATTAAGGCTACACACTGCTCTCCATTTTAAGACATGCACGTGACATATATGCCATATTTTCCTTTGTTTTTAAGGCTCCACGTGGCATAGTGTTGACGTGTTGGCTGCTAGTTTCTAGGGTAAAGCATATAGACAGAATAAATAAGATGATATATTTCCCGGTTGACTTTCTCTTTGGCATTTTTCCGTTGACCTATTGTTCGGCGGCTATAAATTTTTTTTGTAAAGAATATATTTTTTGTCAAACATTTTGCCACTGACTTTCAGCCGATTTTAAGGTATCCTAGTTTTTGAAATCAAAATTTTCCAAACAATGTTAATTAAAGGGTAATTTTGGAAGTTTATGGTCGTACCAAAAGTTTGCACTTTCTTGATAATTATTAATAAACAATGTTAATTAAAAGGTAACTTTGGAAGTTTATGATCGGACCAAAAGTTTGTGCTTCAAACACAATTATCTTTATTAATAGTTGCCTTAAAAGCACATAATTTTGGTCCGAACGTGTTAACCGGTCTTTTGGTCCGGTTACCAAAAGTACTCAAGACACGCTAAATTCAACTCATCACGTGAAGCAAAGGCCAAGGGCGAAACACAGGAAATCCAGGAGAGAGACCAAGGGGAATCGCGCCGGCTAACCTCACCACATCCACTCCAAAAACACCCTTCGCACCTGCCAAGGTGCGAAATTTCGTACCTCGAAGGTACGAAATTTCGTACCTAGCAGGTACGAAATTTCGTACCCCAGAGATGCGAAATTTCGTACCTCAGAGGCGCGAAATTTCGCATCTAGCAGGTTCGAAATTTCACACCTCCCCCAGGTACGAATTTTCCGAGCCCGAAACTGGGAGGCGCGAATTTCCTGTAGATGGTCCCCATTTCTACCTACTCCCACCTAACCCTTACCTAACCACTTCCTATAAATACCCCACTACCTCACACTTCAAAAGGGAGAGATTCTTGGACCTTGAGACCTCTATAGAGCTTCATTAATGGCATCTCCTCTTTGAGGAAGAAGAAGGGCAAATTTGTCCATTTTACTATTTCTTGCAATTATGACTATTTTGCATAATAGTCCACATACGTAATGGGAGGATCTCAACCTTGTAATCTTTCAAGTGATTAATAAAATCTCTACAACTCTTCAAAGTGGACGTAGGCCTTCAAAAAAGGCCGAACCACTATAAATTCCTTGTGTCATTTACCGCTTATATTTTATTTTATGTTATACAATATGTCTTGTCTGTGCGACCATATTATTAATTCCTAGTAATACAGAATCTTTGGTGTTTGCGACATTTTTGGTCATCAACATTTGGTGCTTTCACTGAGAAAACTCGGACATTGCGTCTTTCTTGCACCTTACCATCTCAACTTCGACGAGACTAAGGTTCCTTGCTCAACCTGCCGTCAGGCCCGCGTACGATGGTAAAAAAGTCAAAGAACGTAGTATTCGGCTTATCAGCCGCCGCCGAGGCCGGTCCATCCAATCCACCTCCACAAGCAAATATCCCGGCAACGAATGAAACTGAACTTCCTATTGTGGACCCCGAAGCGCCCGCAACCCAAGTGCAACTTCGGACGCTTAGTGAGAAATATGAGAACACCGCCGTCGAATTAAATCAAGCACTAAGGAATAACATCGACCTTATGCGCCAACTTAATGAAAGTTAGCGCGTTGTCGCTCGACTACAACTAGCTCGGAACAATGCTCGACCGCGACCACCAGCATCAAAGACTTCCTCTTCCGAGTCAAGGGGCCCACACCAACGAAGGAGATTTAGCCTCATCAATAATGTCGTTGTCCGAACAAATGCCCTCGACAATGGCAATGGCAATGGATATGCCAACGGCAACGGCGAACGTACCACTGTCACAGATAGCAGGGGCACCCAATCTCGGGACCACTCTCGCTTGATTATCAATGACGGACCCACTCCTACTAACCAACCTCCTCCTCGAAAAGACCCAACGGCCGCCCGCCGAAACAACGGACCAACTAATATGGCAGCCCGAACCTATTCAGAACAAGATCCGCGCGCTCCCGCCCTACATCCTCGGGCACACGCGGATCCCGTTATAGATGTCAAGGACACAGGAGTGAGCAGCCCGAATGTCCACCACAGAAGACGTCCACGTATCCGATCTCCGGAACCTCGCCAAAACCAATGGGTTCCAATGGCGGACCCACATCCAACCTACCTTCCCGACATGGTCCGAAGGATCATGAGGGAGATGCGAAGGAATGTGCATGAACCGTGGGAAGCGCACATTAGGCGCAACCCTTTCACTCGAAGAGTGAATGAAGCTGAATGGCCACGACGTTTCAACATGCCACAAATGCCGCTCTACGACGGCACCACCGATCCTTGTGCTTTCTTAAACCGTTATGAGTGGCAAATGGACTCGAGCAGAGGCGACGATCCCGTCAAATGCAAGTGCTTTCCGGTTTTCCTTTCAGGAACTGCCCTATTATGGTTCTCTCGTCTCCCGATCGACTCCATCAACAACTTCGGCCAATTAGCCACACAATTAGTGAAGCAATTCCGAATGCACATCCCAACTCCGAAGAACGCCCTCGCTCTCTCCAACCTATACCAAGGGCCTGCAGAATCACTCAAAATCTATCTTTCTAGGTTCAACGAGGCCCTCGCCGAGGTAGACGATCTAGACCAGCGCACTGTACTATTCCAACTAGCTAAAGATGTCCTCCTAACTTCAGAATTCGGGGCATGGATTGATCGAAAGCAACTAAAGAGCCTCGATGACTTCTATGAGAAGGCGGGGCAATTCTTGTGCCAAGAAGAAGCAAGACGCAACCGCGTCATAGAGACTAGTCGCCCCAATGTCCCTCGAGCAGGTACCGCTAACAACTAATATAAGGGGCGAGAAGCAGGAGGCCCCTCTAACCCTAACGCGGGGGCAGCACCCCTCAGGCAAAGGCCAAACGCCGGAGGGCAAGGTGGCCGAGGCACTAACCAGGTACAAGCGGATTCAAGAAAGCCCGGTCCCTACCAATTTTACGAGGCTTACACCTCGCTAAATGAGAATCTTGAAACTATCTATCTGGAGACGTGTAACACTCTACCATACAAGAAACCCCGAGTCAGAGAATCTACAGAATCCGAGAAGAGCTTGGGAAAGTACTGTCGATATCATGACATGTATGGCCACAACACGAACGAATGTCGCCAGCTAAGAGATGCGATCGAGAAACTCATTCGGGATAAGCGGCTCGAGCAGTACATCCAAGAGCCCTTTCCCCCGGAAACTAATCCAAAGCCTCCAGCACTAGCTCCTCAAACGGCCGCCAAGGCAGCCTCAGGACCATCCAACGCTAGGCGGGGCATCGTGATCAATACCATTTGCGGCGGGCCAGGCCCCACGCATGACAACTTCCGAAAGATGGAGGAATATGTGGGTTCCATCAAGCATGCGACCCACGAGGCTTGCTCTGATCCCGACGATTCTATCCCGGCCAAGCTCCGGAAGACTATGAGGGACGACATCACCTTCAGTGGAAGAGAATCCGCGGGGATTGAAATTCCGACTACCGATCCTTTAGTAATCACCGCCCATATTGGCGCTGCAACCGTTCGGAAAATATTGGTCGACTCGGGAAGTTCGGTCAATATCATCTTCAAAGCCGCTTATGACCAAATGAAGTTGAAGCAAGGGATCTCAAACCATGCCGCTCCACGATCCACGGCTTCAATGGGGCATCCAGCTGCCCAGTCGGACTCATCGATCTACCTGTTGAGCTCGGCACAGGGGATCGAAGCCGGGTCCGCCTCCTCACCTTCGTGGTTATCGATATCACCTCATCATACAACGCATTCCTTGGGCGTCCGTTCCTCACAGAGTTCCGTTTATGCCTATCGCCATGGTCTCTCCTTATGAAGTTCCCTACGGAAAATGGGATTGGAACAGTCAGAGGAAATCAAGTCAGTGCTAGAGAATGTTATGCAATAGAATGGAAGAATGCACGCAACAGGGACAAGGGTAAAGCAGTACCCGTCCCTTTTTGCGCCAAGACCGCCTCCGCATAGCAACCAGCGGCGTCTGGGCCATGGCGCAGACGCCACTCCCGTCTTTCTGATGACCTCGATCCAAGGAAAGACGAAGAACCTGAATGGGAGAGACCAACTCCAGTCGAGCCAACCATAGATGTGCCCATCAGCCTCGCCGATCCCTCACGAGTATTGAAGATAGGGTCAGACCTCCATCCGGCAGTTAGGGACGACTTTGTAGACTTCCTGAAGGCTAACCTAGATGTATTCGCCTGGACTCACTCCAACATGAAAGGCATAGATCCGGCAATCGCCTGCCATTCTCTGAGCATAGACCTCACAATAACTCTGGTCAAACAAAAGCGCCGCTTCCTAGGACCTGACAGATCCAAGGCACTTGAAGAAGAGGTAGATCGCCTCCTGAACAACAACTTCATCCGCGAGGCCGACTACCCTGAATGGGTATCCAATCCAGTCCTAGTCAAGAAGGACAATGGCAAATGGCGAACATGTATCGACTTATCAGATCTGAATAAGGCATGTCCCAAAGACAGCTTCCCGCTCCCGAAAATTGACCAATTGGTCGATTCAACCGCCGGATACCAATTGCTGTCTTTCACGGATGCTTATTCCGGTTACAACCAGATCCCGATGAATCCCTGTGACCAGGATGACACTTCCTTCATAACCAACCGCGGGCTTTACTGCTATCGCGTCATGCCTTTCGGTCTCAAGAATGTCGGTGCCACCTATCAGCGGATGGTTAATCGCCTCTTCAAAAATCAAATCGGGAAATCCATGGAGGTGTACGTGGACGACATGCTAATCAAATCAAAAACATCAAGCAACCACGTCCACGACCTCTCCGAAATGTTCGATGTCCTCCGCCAATACGACATGAAACTTAACCCTCTAAAATGCTCCTTTGGCGTCGCCTCGGGAAAGTTCTTAGGTTTCATTGTCAATGCTCGGGGCATCGAAGACAATCCCGAGAAAATCCAAGCCATACAGGACATCCGAGTCCCCGAAAACATCAAAGATGTTCAAAGTCTAAACGGAAAGGTCGCCGCTCTAAGTCATTTCATCTCAAAGGCCACCGACAAGTGCCTTCCTTTCTTCGATTTACTTCAGAAGGGGAAGCGCAACTTCAAGTGGACCTCTGAATGCATTTCCGCGTTCAAAGAACTCCTCGACCACTTAGAGCGACCACCCATCCTATCTAAACCTATAGACCACGAGGACTTATACGTTTACTTGGCTGTTTCTTCGCAGGCAATCAGCTCAGCACTCATACGCATTGAAGATCGCACTCAACGGCATGTCTACTACATCAGCAAGCGGTTGACGGGGGCAGAAAAGAACTACCCAAAGCTCGAGAAACTGGCATTCTGCTTACACATTTCCTCCCGGAAACTCCGGCCATATTTCCAGGCTTATCCTATTAAAGTCTTCACCGACCAACCACTGTGCCCAGTCCTACAAAAGCCTGAGGCATCCGGTCGATTGCTAAAGTGGAGCATGGAACTCAATCAGTTCGAGATTACATTCATCCCTCATCGAGCCATACTCGGACAGGCCCTCGCCGACTTCATAGTAGAGTTTACCGCCCCTGAAGAAGCTTCTACGAAGGACATCGAGACTCCCGACAACACATGGAAGATATTTGTGGACGGGTCCTCCAACGACAAGTGCTCGAGAGCCGACATTGTGCTCGTCACTCCCGAGGGACGCTCGATACACTACGCACTAAGGCTAAATTTCCCCGCTATCAACAACGATGCGGAATATGAGGCGCTGATAGCTGGACTAAGAATCGCCACTGAACTCAGGTTGAATGTCATTCAAATTTTCTCCGATTCACAGCTTATCGTGCGTCAAGTAAAGGAGGTGTACCAAACCAAAGGGGAACGGCTGGCCCTATACCTGGCCCAAGTCCAGGGATTACTCGCTTGCTTTGACCACTTCACTATCACTCACATCTTGCGAGAGCAGAATGAAAAGGCCGACTCTCTGGCTCGATTAGCAAGTTCCGAAGACCCGCAACTGTTGGGCTTCGCCCCCGTCGAAGTACTCAACTCCCCTAGCACTAAGCCAACACCAACCAGCACGGCCATGAGCACTGGGCCCGAGCCGGAATCGTGGATGACGCCGATCAGGAACTACCTGCAGCAGGGGATTCTCCCACAAAGCCGCAAAGAAAAGCGAGCACTCACCCGCCAGTCGGCCCGCTACCTCCTTATGGACGGGATGCTCTATTGACGAGGCTTCTCTGTCCCTTTACTCAGGTGCGTGACTCCAGAGGAAGCCGCCAAGATCCAAGTCAGCATACACGAAGGGGAATGCGGCGACCACACCGGCGGTCAAACCTTGGCCCGGAAGATACTCAGGCATAGCTATTACTGGCCCACACTTGATCAAGACGCCGTTGATTACGCCCGTAGATGCGACCAATGCCAACGCTTCTCGAAGATCCTGAGAGCCCCGCCAATGGAATTAACATAAATGACTAGCCTATGGCCATTCGCTATATGGGGGATCGATATCATTGGGACTCTTCCCATGGCCAGAGGTGGGGCACGGTACGCCGTAGTCGCTGTCGATTACTTCACCAAATGGGCCGAGGCCGAAGCCCTCGCCACCATCACCACCAAGAAAATGATCAACTTTGTGGTACGCAATATTATCACCAGGTACGGGGTCCCTCAGGCCATTATTTCATATAACGGCACCCAGTTCGAGAGCGCAGAGTTCAAGTCTTTCTGTCAGCGCCATGGCATAGAAAAAAGGTTCTCGGCCGTGGCGCACCCCCAGGCCAACGGACAAGTTGAGGCAGTCAACAAAGTCATCAAGTCTATTGTCAAGAAGCGCCTCGAGAAGGCCGGGGGCATGTTGGCAGACGAACTTCCTTTAGCTCTATGGGCCTACCGGACCACTTACAAGACAGCGACCGGGCACACTCCCTTCGCCCTCTCTTACGGGTCTGAAGCCGTCATCCCCATCGAGCTCGAGCTTCAATCCCACCGAGTCACCTACTTCGATCCAAAGACAAACCAAGATTTACTTATGGGATCACTCGACTTGCTAGAGGAAAGAAGGAACGAACCCGACATAAGAGCCGCAGCCCAACGACAACGAGTCGCCCGGTACTTCAACTCTCGAGTCCGCCACAAGAACCTCAACATCGGAGACCTCGTCCTAAAGCAGGTATTCCCACCTCCAACGGGCCTCGCTCCTCGTCGGGAAGGCCCGTACTCTATTACACGAAGACTCAGCGACGGAACTTTCAAGCTAGCAACCGTGGACGGAGCCGAACTACCAAGGGCTTGGAACAGCGAACATCTCCGTCGCTACTTCACATAATTTAGCACATGGTTGTATATGCTTTGCAGCGTTGTTTTGTTTCCTAGCAATTCAAGACATTGTGAAGGCTATTCATGCCAAACGTTGTTAATGAAAATGATGTTCAGTTTCCTACTTCCTTATTCTGTGTTTACTCCTCGTGTGACATGTTTGATTAATCCCAACAGCTCGTTTTCGTGTAAGACCACCGACCACGAGGTTGACCTCTAGTGCGGGGGTCGACACCGTTGTCTGGTCCGCGAGCCAGCCTCGCGAACCACCCACATTGGCATCAACCGGCACCCCGAGCACGGGAGCCGGCCACGCCACTCGAGTCGCCGGCCCGCGGCGCGACCGAGTATAAACAACCTCTAACTCAAACCTAGGCACCGTGCCAAGGCCGAGGATAAATCGTTCAAGCACCCAACAGCCAGACGGGGCGATACAAACTCCCCCTGAACTGCGGGTGTCGGTCGAGCACTTGGCGCAGCACCAAGGTCGACCTTAAATCGTCACATCCCCGAAGCTCTCAAGGTTCAGGGGTAGCCAACGGCCACGGTCGGACCCTACGGGCTGATGACTCAGGCTTCTCTTTCTCGGCGAACGACGATGTCGGCAGGCTCGCCCCAACCCGATGAACGATGGGAGAGCTGACACCGGACGGACCGCATAACGCGACGTCATGCGCCTTCGCTACTCTTGAGGTCAACCCCAGGCAACCCAAGGAAAAACAGCAGGCGCTTTGGCTAGGCTTCACAAAATACGGGTCTCCTGAGCTGAGGGAGATCTACTAGAAGCCTGCGCACTATCTCGCCCCTCTGTAACCACGATACAGAGTGCGGTACACCATCACACCCCCCGGGACAATCACCCCAGGGCGCGGAACACACAATCACTTTTTTGTTAGGTGTAACGATGAGTACGTCTATGCAAGTACGGGACACCCGAAAACATAGAAAGAACATGCGAACATTTAACAACAAAACGTGATCTTTACTAATTCATATTTCATTACAACTCACACACACTACAACCCATTTACTTCACTAATATCTTTCTTTTTTAATGACAGGGTGTACATGCACACCGTGCCTTGAAAAACCAAAAGCGAGGGCCGAACTCGCATAAACTAGCGGCCTACACTACCAAAATAATCGCTAAACTAATACGTAAGCGACTAACCCTAACCATGTTTCTTCTTCTTCTTGTCTTTGTTTTTCTCTTTTGCATATTCGACGCTCGACGAATCATCCTTGGAGCGGTGCCTTTTCCTTCCAGACCCCTCTTTTCCACTCCGGCCCTTATGGGGGGTAACCGACTCATGCGAAGCTGGAAGACCTTTCCCATCCGCCCCGTCACTGCTAAAAATCTCAGTGACATCAGTAGGGGCATTAAGAGGCAGAGGCCTAGGAGCACCACTGGCAGCAAGACCAACTACCGCGACACTTACTTCTGCGATAGCCTTCCCTTCCCGCTTGGCTTTCTCCTTGGCCTCCTTAGCAAGTCGCCGATCAATGAGCTTTTGAGACTTGTGCTCTGTATCTCCAGCCTTAGTTGACTTACGAGCTTCGATGGCTCTTCGTCGAGCTTCCTCATCGGTCACCCTCTTCCTCTCCACCTCCTCCTCAACCCGCTCTGAGTCAGCGGTAACAACAACCTTTTCTGATGTTTCCCCTCGGGTCTGAGTAATAGCCTCCTATCCGGGTGCATCGCCCTGCCTCGTATCCTCCCTCACCGGACCTCGGGCAGCCGCACTTAGCCCTTCCACCTCATCACCATCATCATCAAGGAGACCCCCGTAGACGCTCGGGGTTAACCTTATTCCAGAATAGGTGTCAAGCTGATCTCCGCTCCTTCCAGGCTGCATCCCCTCGGGTCCTAACCCAGATTCGGGCACTTGGGGAGCCACGAGGGCGGGGTCCAGGTCCGAGGCCGATCCAGGAGTAACTGCACAATGAAAGCACGACTGGTTAATCCATAAACTCATAAACCACACACTCTTCTAGGATTCGACATAAATAGAATTTACCTCTGGCCAACGATGGCTTGGCTGGAGTAGAAGGGACACCCGGTGCCATGGGCAGGGTAACTCCAATCTCCCCCGGCTCCAACTGTTCACAACCATGTTCGGACAAAACTTGAGTCGGAACTACGGAATCTGTCACGGCGGCCGACACAGGCATCGGCGGCCTGTAGGAGCTTCCTTCCGCGGAGTCCACCGCTACCACAACACTACCAGGAGTAACCGATTTCCCCTTCTCGGCATTGAGCCTCTCCAGCCTCTCTCTCTCTGCATCCTCAAGCAACAGCCTTCTGCCCTCTTCCAATTTCTCACGTTCCTCCTCGACCAGGAGGTCGGTCACAAGCTGTCGATCATCCAGGGCCTCAACACCTACCCTGCGCAAAGCAGCCTCATACGGGACTAATCTCTCCCAGGTTCGCGCCAACACGCGGGAGTAATCAGGCATCAAAGAAATTCCCCGGAACTTCAGGACCTTAACCAGCATATCCTTAATGTATTCCTCCACCGACAATTGCGCTCGGTACTCGGCATCAGCCAACTCCTCTCTCAATCGCTCAGTCTCTCTCTGTAACTCCGCCTCCGACCCTTCTGCAGAGCCTCTCACATCCCGATGACTAGCTTCAGCCTCCTCTTTTTCCTTCCTCGCCACCTCAAGCTCTCTCTGCAAGCGATCGTTCTCCGCTAGTAAAGTTTTGTTCTCCTCCTGGACCTTGGCGTGCTCTCTCTCCATTTCCATACAATCGTGATCCACGTCGGCTTTCTCCTTCTTCAGAGTTGTATTCTGAGTGGTAAGGTCGGCTATCGTCTCCGTATACATAGTGCGAGACGTGTCAGCCTCCGTTTTGAGCGTCTCATACCCTCGCTTAAGCTCAGCTGACAAACCCACAGGATCCATAAGTCAGTATTAACAAATATGTAAGCATAAAATACTTCTGATAACCAGGAAGGGGAAGACCTACCAATTTCTGCATTCAAGTGATCGACAGAGGTTCTCTCAGCGTCAATGGTTATTTGGCGATCCATGAGATGCATGTTCTTCTCCCTAATCAACTGTGATAGATCATGGCAGTATCGGGTAAGCTTATTAATCTGAGAATACGCAGCCTTCACGTGTTCCCAAATCTCCGCAGACGACCCTTCAAAAGGTGGACGAAGATCGGGAAGGGAGGACAACTCATCAAAATAAAGCCGGGGAAAGTGGTGCTCCAAGAACACCCTCTTCTCCACAAGAGAAAGCTTTTGAATCTGAGCCACGGTTAACACCTGAGTCCTAATCATGGCCACTTTGTCTGGCCTCGGCTGGGCAAGTGGAAGCTCTTTCCCCCTCGGAGTCTGAATAGGAGCCAATGGAGCGGAAACGGGCGGAGTTGAAGATGGCATGTGACTCGGTCCCCCCTGGTCAAATCTCGAACCTCTCCTCGGCACCTGAGTCGAAGGGGGAGGGGGAGGAGCCGTATAAGATTGGGACCTTTCCTGATGACGACTCCTGCTACCATGGCCCTGTGGGGGTGGAACATCGCCATACAGACTAGCTCCCTGCTTAAAGGAACCAATAAAAGTGCTATCATGTTGATGACGGTCTCCGCGACCTCGTCCTCCATTTCCTCTGGCCATGTCACCTGTCGAAGAAAAGAAGCCAAGTCAGTCAAACGATACACATCAACACCCCTCTATACATCATGATGTGTATGAGTGCATGTCCTAAGTGCTCTCTCAACAAACCGGATCGCTCACCAGTCATGGGAGTTAGTCCCTCCGCTGCAAGACCTAGATCCTCCATGCTGGCCGCACTCGGCCATTGAGACCAATCCACGGGAATCATTTCCCGTTCAGCATACTGACCCGTCTTCTCAAGGGAGGCGGTAGCTCCCGAGAAGTCACTGGAGCGTGGGGACTGTCCAGCGCTTTGCCTCCTACCCCTCCCATCAGGGGCCGGACGGAAGCATCAGGAAGTCCCTCATCCTAAGCAACTGTCTCCTCACCACCAGCCTCGCTACCTCCGGCGTCCTCGTAGAACTTAACGACCTTCTTTGGACTAAGCAGGGTAGGGGCCGACTTCCTTTTCAAAGTAGAAGCAGTAGTGTCCATCTCGCGGGAAGCTTCAGGAATGGCTAGAAGGGCATCAAGGTGTTGTCGATATTCATCGCTGGTGGGTGCCTCGGGATTCCCTGTCATAATCAGAGAGAAAATATGAGACTCAAAACTCGATAAGGTCGCCAAAATAGACTGAGGGGACTTACTTCCTCGTATCCACCTACTCGCAAAGCCAGAAGGACAGCGAACGAAGAACCAGTCCTGCTTAATCACAGATGGCCTAGGCCATTTTCCAACGAATATCCTCCGGCCGGAAGCCACTTCCATGAACCATTGTGAAGATGACTCACCAGCTGATCGCCTGAAGTGAAAAAGATATCGGATATCCTCACCGGTGGGATCCCGACGCAGAAACTCTCGGAAAAGAACACAAGTACCCAAGAGCGCAGAATATGCATTTGGGTGTAACTGCGAAGGGGCAAGGCGGAAATACAATAACATTTCCCGAATAAAGTCGTTGGCTGGGGGCACGCAACCCACGCTGCAAGCGTGGCGATTCCAAGCAGTGAGCCCCTCGGGCGGTGCATGAGCCCTTTCGCCTGATTCAGGGGCACGAGCCTCTCCCCCCGGGATACCAAATCGCAGCGACATCTTGTTAACGAGCGAAGCATCCATGCGAGATGGCACCGAATCCAGAGGATTGTCCAAAATAACTGCGTCAGGCAGCATATCGGGAGCCACCGGTGCTATCGATCCGGCACCTTCCATAATGTCCACATTTTCCATTTCAGAATATATTGTCGGAGAATGAGTCCTCTCAACACGTCCCCCGTGCTCAGACACCTCAGGGGAACTCCCAACATGTGAAGGGGTCAATCCCTCGGTAGTCTCGTACACACTACTCCCGGAATTAGAACTGTTCGTGGGATCAGAGGTGTGAAATGATGAAGGGGAAGTCTCGTCTCCCGAGAGTTTTCCAGTCTGCGACCTTGTTCGCATGATTCACTATACTTTAAGATATCAGTGTTAGACATCATAGCAAAATAGCCTGTACCCCTCGTGTCGGTAAAACCTAACAAGTGTGTGCAGTGCGACGGATGAAAATGCTCATAGAAATGTTAAGAATCATAATAGTCCAGTCATAGTCCAGATATATGCTCCACCTTATGTGCAAAATGTAAGTTCCCACTCGTACAATTACCGGCACTTAGTGTGTTCGTACAATCAAACAAGCAAAGCACAAGTTTGAGGGCAGGCAGTTAGGAAGTTAAAGTCCGAGAGAAACTAAGGAAGATGTCCGGTCAAGGCAATGCCCTCAGACTCTCCCTAGGGCTCGAAGGATCAAGGATCGGAAGCCCAAATCCTAGCGCCAACCAGTTCAAGCAATGGGTTCGAAAATGTCAAACCAGGGAGGCTCGAAATTTCGAACCACGACGGTTCGAAATTTCGAGCCCCAACAGTTCGACATCTCGAAGCTCGAGACTTGGACTCTTAGACCTCCCAAGGATCGAAATTTCGAACCATCAAGGTTCGAAAAATCGAGCCCTGGGGAGCCTGGAGCCCAAGTCCCCAAGACTCGAAACCTCGAGCCCATAGGTTCGAAGTCTCGAACCTCACGGGGTTCGAGAACTTCGAACCCAGATGGGCTCGACGGGCTCGAGCCCATCAGGCCCGAACTCTTGAGCCTCGCGCCTCAGCCTCGAGGCCTCGAACCTCCTCCAACGTCGAACTTCGACCTCCCTTCTCCCTTCCCTCCGTCGACCAAGTCCATTACCTAATAAAATCTTCTTTTCTAGTCAAAGGTTCGAGGATCTAAATTCTGGTGATAGCAACGCAAGATAGAAAAATTGAAGGGGGGCCTATTTATAATAAAAAGGGAAAATGTCCCTTCGTATTCCCACGAGGCTCGAAATTTCGAACCTCGCAGACTAATGTTTCGAGCCACCAGCATTTGGGGTTACGAACCCTATGGTTCAAAATTTCGAACCCCCAAGGGTCGAAATTTCGTACCTCCAAAAAAAAAAAAACCATGATGAAGACGACGACATGTTTCCTCCCAACTGTCGCGCTCGTGAACGCTAGCTTCTCGCCACGCGTCAGTCGCCAAAAAACGCGCGATTCCGACGCCACGCGAACACAAGGCAACACTAGCGCAACATCGAAACCACGGCGGCTCGCCCAAACGGGTAAGTCCGCTAACTAACATATTTCTTCCTATAACTTGCAGGACCAGTCCGCAACTCAGCTATCCTCTCAACTTTCATTCCGAAGCACATCCTGTCAAGACAAGATGTACTTCGGGGGGCAAATGTTAACCGGCCTTTTGGTTTGGTTACCAAAAGTACTCAAGACACGCTCAGTTCAACTCATCGCGTGAAGCAAAGGCCAAGGGCGAAACACAGGAAATCCAGGCGCCGGCTAACCTCACCACATCCACTCCAAAAACACCCTTCGCACCTGCCAAGGTGCGAAATTTCGTACCTCCAAGGTACAAAATTTCGTACCTTGAAGGCACGAAATTTCGTATTCGTACCTCGAAGGTACGAAATTTCGTACCCCAAAAGGTACGAGATTTCGTACCTCAGAGGTGCGAAATTTCGCACCTAGCAGGTGTGAAATTTCGCACCTCCACCAGGTACGAATTTTCCGAGCCTGAAACTGGGAGGCGCGAATTTCCTGTAGATGGTCCCCATTTCTACCTACTCCCACCTAACCCTTACCTAACCACTTCCTATAAATACCCTACTACCTCACACTTCAAAAGGGAGAGATTCTTGGACCTTGAGACCTCTATAGAGCTTCATTAATGGCATCTCCTCTTTGAGGAAGAAGAAGGGCAAACTTGTCCATTTTACTATTTCTTGCAATTATGACTGTTTTGCATAATAGTCCACATATGTAATGAGAGGATCTCAACCTTGTAATCTTTCAAGTGATTAATAAAATCTTTACAACTCTTCAACGTGGACGTAGGCCTTCAAAAAAGGCCGAACTACTATAAATTCCTTGTGTCACTTACCGCTTATATTTTATTTTATGTTACATAATATGTCTTGTCTGTGCGACCATATTATTAATTCCTAGTAATACGGAATATTTGGTGTTTGCGACATTTTTGGTCGTCAACAGAACGCGAAATTCCAAAATTAACCTTGGATATTTTATCTTTTTTTGCAAACCCATCTGTTTTTATAGTGCTCTGTCCACTTTTCATTACAACAAGTAACAAATATATAAAATAACAGGAATTAGACAGATTATCTAGCTACTACCTAGTTTTAAAGTGAGCAGGCCACTAGCTGTTAAGAAACATACTCCATAACAACAACAAAATAAATAAGAACATGAGTTAGACAATTATGTCTAAACTACCAACTGAAAGGAACTAGCCTCCCATGTCTATACTGATGTATGCATCAACACCCAAGCCAATGACATGCCTAACCCTAACAAAACAGGAAGCAAAGGTTAGAAAGATAGGATCTAGAATATGCAGAATAGAGATGTTTCCTATCCCACGACGCATCAAGAAAAAGTTGTCGGTTGTTCAAGCCCTTGGTACCCTTCTTAGCCAAGATAAGTCCCTCCCCTTCAATTTGGTACATAAGACATCTCGACTCTCCTATTTCCTTGGAAACAAACATACAAAAAGCGTCCACAGACGGGCGATACTCCATATCAGTTTCATGGTGAATCCAAGATTTCTCAAAATAATCCGAGTAAATGAACTCATCTAGAGAAGGAATAGAAGGAGCCACCATAATATCTAGAGGTGAACTTAAGGGTTCACGGAAATCTGGATTAGTAATTACAGTTGGAGAGAAAGGAGGCAATACACGTCTAGGCTTCAAAACTCATTCCATAACGGGTATAGAAAGCGGAATTTTAGTAGGAGGCGTAGGAGCAGGAACAATATGAATGGAATTAGAGATTGTCGTGTGATCGAACGATCTACAAGTGATACATATATCTGGTTGCCACTGATACTGGACTTCAATTTTCATCTCAATGCCTCCTTCTACACTAACACGCAGCTTGGAGGGTAATGGCTGTAATTTATATAAGAGCTCTTGCATAATGCATACTTTGCGAGTAGCCATGGATGAACAGACCAAAAGTTTGTGCTTTAAACACTATTATTAATAAAGGGTGTTGTTATTGACACTCCAACTATTGTTAAAGGGGGCCATTTTTTAAAAATACTTCACTCTTTGAAAAATTGTTAAGGGGCTACACAAACATATTATTTCACACTACTCAATATTCCTGAAATGCCCCTTCAAATTAGATTAAAAAAAACTTGTTCGACAACGGAAACCGAACTAAAATAAGTAGTTCGTCAATATTGCACCGAATGCAACACATAATCAATTATATATGATTCGATAGTGATATGTCGAAAATTAATAACCATTTCGGTGCATTGCCTCCATAATTATAAAATTCAGCATATTTATGTCGACAAAAAAAAAACAAAATTGTTCGATCCTATTCCTTCGAAAATGCTTATCCTTTATAATTTAAAAAAATTGATATATGCGAATCGAAAAAAAAAAAAAAAATACTACGGCACTTGCAATATCTGTTAAGGTAAAATTACATTTATTTGTTAAGAGGCTAAATGGGTAATAAGGTAAAATTACTTTTATTTGTTAACGGACTACTTTTCTTATTGGTACTCCCCTTAACAATCTTTGAAAGGAAAAAATTGACCTTCTCTTAACAATATTTGGAGTGTCAATAACAATGCCTTTAATAAACGAGCGTAACGGCACACACTCCGCACGTGATGACGGCACACGCTCCGCGCATGATCGTGGCACGCGCTTCACGCTTGGGTTGTTATTGACTCATCATTCAAGGGTCAACGCATACATAAATATAAATAAAGTTTTGAAAAGAAAAAAAAAAAAATTAACCGTACAAAACCTATTTTTATGAGATAGTTTTCTAATATAAATAAAGGGTAATTTTAGCATTTCAGTATCGGATCATTAGCGTGTATTTCCAACACAATAAATAAACATACTATCAATCTTGCTAAATCGCGACTAGCGGAAATTGACTTCTCAAGCAGCATCCTCAGCGCAAAGAGGCAAGCAGAAATTGCTTTATTCGACCTGAAATTTTATATTTTGTTGAGAAACTGATGAAGTTAAAATTTGATTTGCTTGTTTTCTTTTGAAGTTCCGGGCTATTTAGTCATGGAAACCTCCAAATACAGCAGACTCTTCCGTGCCTTCTAAATCCCCAAATCGAACACTAACCCTAATTATTTCCGAAAGTTCTTCTTTTACAGTCCTAAACTTCAGTACCAGTTATCACCAGAGCTCTTTCTCCGACTATTTACCATTTTTACTGCAAGAATATGGACGCAAAAGACATTCTTGGCCTCTCAAAAAGCTCATTTTCTTCTTGTTTGGAGAAAAAGGCTCGACCGCCTAAAGAGTCTCAAAGAAAACCTGATGGAATATCGCGCGAAGTATACGCACTCACAGGCGGCAACCTGCCGCCTGTCATGCCTACAGTTGACATTTCGCACTTCAAGCCTCGGCCTCAAAATCTGGAAAACAAAGAAAAGGTTGCATTTTTGTGCTATTTATATGAATTAATGATTACGATATCTGGGATTGTTTGTTGATGAGTTTGTGTTGTTGCAGATTACTTGGAAGTGGCTTCCTTTTACTTCATCAGCCAGGAAGGATAATCTGCAGCTTTGTCATTGGGTGAGGATTGTCAACGGTGTTACTCCAACTGAGGATTATTCGTTTGCCAAGTATAATAAGGTAATTAATTCAGAAATAACATATTCTAGTTTGACTAAAAGGAGTAGATCTTCTAAAGAAATTTAAGAAAATGTGTTCATATCTATGCTATGAATGCAGAAGGTGGATGTTTTGAAGTATACAGATGAAGAATATGAGAGGCATTTGACCGATCCTGTAGGTACCTGGTATTACATAATGCATTTGTTTTACTTTTATGCAGTTGGCATACTAGTTGCATGTCATTGTTTGACATTCAATCCGAGTGAATACTCCATAGTCAGTCGTAAATCGTGATCAACTCTAGCAAACTCACTCTAGGTGACACCTATTAGTCGATGTGCATAGGATTCTCGGTGTAGGCTCTCTTAAGATTGTGCTACTATTTCTGGTATGTGATTGGAAAAAATCTGTTGCTTTTATATTGTATATTTGATTGCCACCTCCTTGCGAAAAAAAACTATACAAATATGGAATGTTCTTCCCAATGTTGTGCCTTTTCTGGAACATACAAGAGAGAAAGGACCATGGTTCAGAAAATATGCAAAATTTGCAACTCCACTATAAGCAGAAAAGCACAAAACCATTGAAAAATTAAGACATTTACTTAACATTTAGCATATAAATTTAAATTAAATTTGTTCACCTTCCATTCTTGTGCTCAAAGAATTTGCCAGTCATTAAGAACTGTATTTACATATAACATAGAGGTGTCAACGGGTGCTTCCGGATGCCGATAATGCCATATTTGCATCCACATCTACAGATGTGGATGGATATCGAATAATTATTCGATCAGCTAACGATCAATAAATCGAAAAACTTAAAAGGAAAATTTTAGTTTCTCATAAAGTTTTTTCAATCCAAATTGATTATCGAAGTGCTATAACTAAATAAATAGCTTTGAGCAATTAATATGCGTTTAGTACGTGTAGTATAAATTTGCAATTTAATAAAGTAATAAAAATATGTTTCATTTTACTAAAATACACTTAAATTATAAACTTGAAAATAAACGGGTGGCTAATTTTTGGATGCGGACATGCCCATCATATCCGCATTCGTTTTCTCAGATATCCGATATTTATCGGCTTCTCAGATACGGATGCGGGCGAATTTCAGATTTTTTGGGTACCTATTGACATCCCTAAATTATGACCGAATCACAGGTTTTTTATTGCTATTGCAATATTGTTATTATGACTCTTAGTTCATTGTATTATTCTTCTACCGTAGTTATATTTTGTAGAGTATTAGTCGAAATACTTGTCCTATTAATTATTTACAGTTATTTTTCTTTGAAGATTACAGAAAACAAATCTGCATGCAGTTAAAGTTTATATATATATATATATATATATATATATATATATATATATATATGGGAAAGTCTATTGAACACAAAAAATAGGCACAAATGGGGAGACACAAAATCTCCACCATAGGATTGCCTCTTGATTTCTACCCCTCACATAAAGACAAAATAATCTAGTGGCTAGGATTTTGTGTCTCCCGTTTTGTGTCTAATTTTGTGTTTAAATAGACGCCCCTATATATATTATGTGTGTGTTTATGTATCTATATTCTACTTTATATACAGACGTGGACAAAGGAGGAAACCGATCAGTTGTTTGATTTGTGCGAAAGATTTGATCTCCGTTTTGTAGTAATTGCAGACCGTTTCCCATCCAATCGGAGTGTGGAAGAACTGAAGAATCGCTACTATGCTGGTATTTTATGCTTTCTACCATTTTTTAGTTCTGGCTTTAATGTTCTTCTGCTTCTGCTCCATATTTCTGTTTATCTTTTTGATTGTTCTGCAGCAACTACAAATTACGATCGAGTTGTTAAATCTGCATATTGGATGATTTAAAATCATCTTGTTGTGTTACAACAAAGTTTTATTTCTATAGTTTTCCTTGACATTTAAATTGTTACTTTTAAGTTTTAACTTTTGTCTTTAACGTGTTTGGTTGCATATTCTAGCCATTGGAGTCATCTTTATAGATTTTTAATTTTGATCCATGATAACGTTTCAATTCTCGAATTTGAATCAAAATTTGTCTCGATATTTAATAGAGTTTATGTTCGTGTTCGAGAAGTTGGAAGAAGGTGGTCAGTATATAGAAGAAGTTAGTGAGAAAATAGGAAGAATCAGTGGGAAAAATAGCGATACAGATGAAGAATTGAAAGATGCAAAGTAGAAACATAAATTACAATAATCTTCACTCCCTTTCTATTCATTCATCTATGCTTAAATGAGGACTATGTTTTAGAACCTGCTGTTTGTTGTACATAAGGAAAAAACTGAAAAGTTAGATGAAGGCTGTACCAATCGGATAGCTAATACACCACTTCTGGAAATCATAAATCCTAAGCTGTGCATTTTAAATATTGTAACACATTGTGTATAGCAATCTAGTGCAATTAAATCAGACCATATCGGCTATTCCTTAAACCTAACGGTATCATCCCCGTCTCATCGAAATCGACTGTGTCCGCAAGGTTGAACAAGAACTGACCAATAACAGCTCCATTCGGATCAAAGATAAAAACATTACTTTCACCCATTTTTATCATGCATTCATTTATACCTATACAGTAATATATATATATATATATATATATATATATTATGACAATCTTTTCCCACCATCTTCTCTTCATTCCCAACTAATAAAAAACAGATGATTTATCTATTTGCAAGCCCAAAAAATGAGTTGTTTTTGGATGCAAGTAGTGCTGAGTGGTGCTCGTATCTCTATAAGTGTTGTGATTGGATTGTTGAGGACAATAGCCTGAAATCGCAGAGCCTTCGGAGCTGAGAAAGTGGGACGTGTATGGGATGTGACGCCTTTTTTTGTGTGGCTCCTCTAGTTTGGGTTTAGTAGTTTGTAGAGTCTTTTCATCATCCCACGATATTGGCCGTATCCACCGTTGTTAGCAGCAACCTGGTGTGTATTGTTCGTTACAGTTGAGACAGAAATCTAGATCATGAAGTTGCTGCATCTCCGAGTAGGTAAGTTATTTGACGGCATATGATGACGGTGCTGTTGTTTTTGAAGACGAAGTTGAGGAAGGTGTTGTCTGGCTTGGAGGTGGAATTGGGGTTAGTGATAATAGAGATGTTTGTATGCTAATAGGTTGTGTGGGTGGGGTTTTGTAGTAGTGGCAGTGATTCTTGCGGATAGTTCGGTTAGTGAATGGAGAATGTGGCTGATGAAGGCGTTGATTGTGGTGATAACCTGGTTGTGGATGGTGGTGGCCATGGTTCAAAACTAGTTAAAGCACCAAATGATATTTACATTCTTGTTTGAGAAGTTGAAGAAGGTAGTGATAAAATAGTAGAAGTTTGTGAGGAAATTGGAAGAACCAGCGAGAAAAATAGCGAGACGGAGGAAAAATTGCAAGATGTAAAATAGTAAATAGAAATTATAATAATCATCTCTCCCTTTCTATTCATTTGTCCATACTTGCTATTTGTTATTCATAAACCGAAGAAATAAATGCTGTACTAACTAGACAGCTGATCCAGTACTTCTAGAAACCATAAAGTCCCAAGTTGTGCATTTTAGAATATTGTGGCATGCTATGCTTAGGAATGCAGTTGACTTGAATCAAACCAAATTAGCTTTTCCTTAAACCCAACCGTATTATATTCTCACACAAGATATCTTGCGTCGATGAGATTTCAGATGAAACAAGTGTAACTCAATGTACATCTCGGATTGGCATCTCAGGTCTTAAGATAAGACCATCTCAGAGAGATTCTCCTATCTGAAATTGATGTTTTAATGATTTTTTTAACAACTGCTATCAATGAAGTGAAAACGAAAATTGTAACACATTTGATTTGCATAGAAGAAAAAGTTGATATAACGTTTTACTTTTCGAGAAGAGTTGTAGCTTGATTGATTTGATAGGGTTAATGATATCCTATGATCTGAACATTGAAAAAGTGAAGTTTTTGTTGTGAATACTTGGAATAAATAGTTAGGAAAAAAAAATGTTGGACTTATACTTATTGGATTGGGTAGTTTCTTTTGAACGCGTATGAGAGTACAAAAATATTATATAAACGTAAAAACTATATAATTTTAGATGAGATATCGAATTGAGATTTTGATTCATATCATCGACCATGTCTATTCACTGGACAAAGGTCCCGCTTGAGCGGGTCTGGAGTGTGAAATGAGATATGAATGTGATTTGGTGTCTTGTTTTGTACAAGTATTGAACGGAGATTTCGGAGGAGATTCTGATTGAGAGAAGGGATATAAAACCATGGATACTTTGTGTCATATTTCATGGAAAATCGCCTGATTTTTATTATGTAGAATAAACTGATGGTAACATGCTTAGGAATTGGCAAGCATTAAAATGCATGTTTTATCCATGCTCGTATTTCTTATGGAGCGTTAGCTGAAATAATAGATCTATAATGATAATCTTTTTTTTTCTTAGAAGAAAATTGGAAATTTCCAAAAGACAAACAAATCAGAATCATTACATTCGTTGGATTTGTGCAAGCGTGGTGCACCTTCTGTATCCTCTTGCTCACTATAGTAATCTTTTTATGTCACAATATAATAGGAATTACAGTTCACTTTACATTTATTGAGTTTGTGCAAGCATGGTGCACTGTCTGTATCCTCGTGCTCACTATAGTAATCTTTTATGTAACAATAATAGAGATTATGGTTCACTTTACAGTATCCCGAGCACTTTTGCTTGCCAGAGCACCAGCTATCGGTGATGTTTCTGGCCATCCACTAGTTAAGGTTTGTTTGTGTTAGAATTAAGCCTGAATAAAATACATTGATTTTTCGTCAATCATAACTTATAGATATATCTGATATAAATTTGTAGGAAACATACAACATGGCACATGAAATAGAACGGAAAAAGGCACTATCGGCTTTGCTTTCACAAACAAAACAAACAGAAAAAAGGGAAGCTGAGGTATGGATCTCTTGTTGGCTCTCTAGGTGTGGTGTGCATATTTGGGAATTGATAGAACTGTATACTCCTCGATATATTATTTTATTGCTTGTAGGCTTTCCTTAGATTAATTGTGTGGATCTGATGGTGACATCTTCTCCTTATTTTAGATTCTTGCTGAAGCAAAACGCATAATGGAGCTACGCATGGCTGAAAAGGTATATTTTCTTATTGATGCCTTTTTTATCCAATAAACTCTAAGCACATTTGGTTTCATAGTTTGTACAGGAACTAAGTAATTTTGGCATTAGATTTTATTTTTAGTCTATTCTTTTTTACACAATTATGGAAATCAGTTGATTATTTTCATTGATGATTCTTATACATGACTCCATCCAAAAATTGTTAAGCCATAGTCCTATTTTTTGGTTCTCAACTTATTTTACCATTTGACATAAATTGCTTTAAAACTTCAATTTATTATAGGGTGCTGAAACTGATGAATTACCAACAAATAACGCTGATATCAATGGTACGGAGAAAACTCCAGCTGCTGCTGAAATTTCGCCACCTGTACCTGCAACAATAGAGACTCCATCAATTCCGGCTTCTCTTCGCATGGTAAATATATTGCACCACACGTTTTGTTTGCTTGGGAGATGTAATAGTATACAAGAATTTAAAATCCCAAAGTTTGGTCTGCTTTGTATTCTTTTCTAAATTTCATGTGAACCTTTTATGACGACATATTTTGACATGTAACCAGCTACGGGTATATTTGAGGAGTTATGCACTTGAGCAAATGGTGCAAGCAGCAAATGCCAATGCTGGACCCCGAGCAATTAAAAGAGTTGAACAGACCTTACAAGACCTTGGGGTATGTCCCCTTAATTTTCAGTTGCTCATCAGATTATGTCACTCCTGTTTTCTGTTGCAGTCTTTCTAGCCTGATAACTTGCAAGAAAAAGAATAACTAGTTGTCAAGACACAAATTTCTATGGTTGCTAAACACCGCAACTTCTATTTATCATCATTTCACTAAGTTGACATTCATATATATTAATTTTGACAATCCACCCACCGCTAACTATAGAACTAGAACCACATTTATTCTTCTTATAGCTAAGAAATCAACTAAATGAATATAGCGTAGTAAGGATTCAGAGAAGTGAGTTAATAACAGTAGTATATTTTTCCTATTTTGCACCTTTTGAGCATGTTTATGTAAAATGTTGTATACTTTCTTTGCCCATCGTACTTGCATGCAGATTCCCCATTGATGGCTTTTGCATTTTTATGTTTGTAACTTTGGAAATGCATGAAAGTTGGTCATTCCTACAACTGAATTGACAATATATAAGTTCATCACTTCTGGTAGGTCCACTTGAAGCCGAAGGTTCCTACAAGGTCAGTCTGTGCAGAGCATCTTGAGTTACGAAGAGAAATTCTCACATTGCTCAATTTACAGAAACAGGTTCATATAAATATCTGATCTCTTCAACCCATGATCTCTGATACATATGCCTATATAACCTGCATTCCATTTATGTGTTTTCCACCTATTCTTATGGCAACATTACTTTTTACTTCTGTGGGCAATCCTAATGACTCGGCAGAAGGATGAGAAATAAATTATCATTGATCAGTAGATTGAAATTTAAATGACCCACTGCCTATCATTCAGACCCTAACTGAAGTTATTACCAAATTAATTTGAATGCATATACCTTATCCCTTTTTATTGAAATACATACCTTATCTCTTTTTATTGAAATATATATGCTTATTTTATGGTACAAGTTACAGAACTTACACTGTAGTTTGAATAGCGCTGCTAAAAGCATGTTCAATAAATATAATAATCGAATCTTTACAATTTGATGACATATAGTGGAAACTGGAAAATCCGTCTTGACCATATATAACTTTGGTAATTGACAATCGTAATATCAGTTAAGCTGTACGTAGATATAACAGAACTGTCTAAAAGTTTGCATTTATTGTTAAAGCTGTTTCCATTAAAGATTAGGGCTGTTATAGTAATGGTTACCGTTACCATTTGGCAAATACCGTTATCGTACCGTTTTACTGGTAAGTCAAAATTGCTTACCGTTACCGATAGACTGGTATACCGAAGATTGATATACCGATAATCTGGTAACCGTTACATTGGTAATAATAAATTACCGTTTGTCAATCAAAGTATGTATCTTGACATGTTTTTTGTACACAGTGCATCTTTATTATACTATATGTAATGTTAGTTAATAAAAGACATTGAAAGAAAAAAAATAGTGTACTTGGAATTATTTTATTTTATTATTTACTAAATATAATCATTTATTTGGTTCTAAATTCATGTAATAAACTATATCAGATGAATATACATATGTTTTAAATTTGTTGGTAAAATTACCGTTATCGCTGGTATGGAAGAAATGTTACCGATAATTCACCGTTAAAAATGGTAAATTTACCGTTACCATACCGTTTTATCTGGTATACCGATTTCAATAAAAAATAATCACCGATCGACTGGTAATGGTAAATTTACCGTTACCATAACAGCCCTAATAAAGATAGCTTTGGGTCACGTTATATAGGTTTCAACCTTCTCTTTGTTATTCAAGCTGCATTCAGTTGAATATATCCTCGCATTCTTTTTCTTTGAGCCATTCTTTGACCGATTCTCTCAAAATACTTGCACGAAACCACTCTTTTCAGCTCCTTTTTGACTTTGGCATGGAATATATCATTTAGCTACGCTCCTTCCACACATGCTATTCCAAACCCTCTCTGAAATCTGACCTTGTTTCTCATTTCTGATCAAGTCCATAGCTACGCTCGTTCCTTGCTATTGCTAGATTAACAAATTAGCTGAGGAAAAAAAAATGAAAATTCATAGCTTATGTTTTTAGAATCAAGTGCTCAATCCTTTTGAACTAAAATAAATACAAAAAGCTCTGTGAAATGTACATATAATTTACTTCGGGATATTACCTGAGCAACATTTCCACTTCAGTAGAGTAGGCGCAATAATGAAAGTTTAGCAAGAGAATCATGAAAGGAGAATAAGATGATATGACAAGGTAAATATTGTAAAAAATTGAATTGGTACTGTAGCGGTATTTAAGTCCCAAAAGCAGAAAGTTGCTTTTGAAAATATCTAATGCCCCTTGGATGAAACAAAAAACTATTATTATGTATCCTTAGACAGTTTAGCTCATAAACAAATCAATACTGTAAATGGCAACACCCTTCTAGAATCTAAGTGGACATGTAGCGTTAATTTTATTTATTTATTTGTTGTGTGAGCGCAGCTTCTTGGAGAGTATTTCTTTGTTTATCAGTATCATTAACAGATAAGAGAAATTGCTGTTAAATGTGACAGCAATTATCATTCCCTTTTTATCTTTCTCTGACACATTTACCCATACCAGATTCAAAATCGAGAGATTGAAGCCTCAACAAACCGTGAAACTTCATATATAGAGGGGCCAAGCAGCCCAAAGGTATACCAGTATTAATCATTTCGCAAATTTCTTCACACCGAACACTTTATAGGAACTATTTTACAGTTGTAGCATGTCTTATATATTTCACTCTGATGGTTTAGTTTTTACCTTGTTGATAGCGTCCCTATCGTGGGGATCTTGATCGAACGTGTCTCCCCGATACCGTTGGTTATGGAGGTAACATTTTGAAATCTTCTATTAACAGTGTTCATTTCTGTCAGTTCTGTAACCTTTTTTTCCCATAAATTCTTAACAGGTGAAAGATTAGGTAAAAAAGACCACAAGCGTAAGGTAGTGATATTCTTTTTACCTTGTATATATTATCATTACTATCATTATTTTAATGTGGTTACTATAATTAACTAATTTAGAAGTCAAAAGTTAGTTTCCTAGGACTTAACTTTTCTTCTAGATCTTCTGCACTTTTCCTGTCATGAAGCCCTCAAACCTAGCACATTGGACATAGCGATAACCCTTTGGTTCTTGATCTATTATGACAATTTTAAATTATGTTAGGCTACTTTTAAACTGCAGGGTTATGTATTAATTGCTTAAAACTTTAAGACACCCAGTGTTAATTATTTGTTAAACTAATTGACTAGCTTTAAGGCAAATAAATGCACGCCTGCAATAGATGTCTTTATCGTATTGTTACTCGCAAACCCACGAGCTTATTTGCTATGAAATTCTGTAATTGTAGGGGCCTGGAAGATTTAATGATACACCTCCATCACCTCCTCAGTCCAAGAGACCTCGAAAGCTAAAAGCTTCGGACTGATGGATAAACTCCAGGTGATGTACTACTTCGAATTCTACTTTTATGCTTTCAAACGAACCCCATGGCTTTTCTATATTAATGCAATGCTTATCTCAGATTGAAATTTGAAGCAGTGGCAGGATCTTATGTTCACTTTGGCTTTTTTTAGTTGAATCTAATGTAGCCAAGTTAGAACCATTTAATATTCGATGTACTGTAAACTTGATTGAAATAGATGTACGTCTATCCATGCAGTCTCTTTTACATGCAGTCTCTACAATCATTCCTGAAATGGTACAAATATTGTTGTTTGATCAAGAGTGTGCATGTAGGTGAAGGCAAATCGAAGGTTGATGTAACAAGCCACAAAATCTTGTAATCACCACTTTCCAAATGAGGAGTAAAACCGTAATTTAGAAGGCGTGATTGCGGCCAACATGCAGCAAAGGGAGGAACTTTGGGGGCATAAATTTTGCTCGGTTCAGTCTGACTCGTTGCACTTGTACTTGAATGCTTTTTTAAAACTACTTCAGCATGCTACTTGTAACATAAATATAAATCATTACATTTGGAGATGAAATGTAGGTTTGTAATGCAGCAAGTAATGGAACGAATTAAAGTATCTAGTGTATTTTCACATATGTGATGCATCAAATGATCATTTGACTGATTTAATGTGTTTTCATATAGAATTAATAGTGTGGTATAAATGTTTTCCATCTATATTAGTACTTAATTTCGCTTAACATTACTGTTTGTTATAATAATATATGCTTTTGTTGAAACTGGTTGGTGTTTTGACTGGATCACTAGTCAAGTTCAAGATAGTGATTAGAGACGATCATTGATGATTCGTTGTTAAAATCGCTATGCAAATTGTAAATGAGTTATCATAAGTTAAACTTGTGCAAATTCATGCTACTTTTCCTGCATACTATTCTTAATTTGAAACTTAGGAAAAAGGGTTAAGTAAAAGAGGTAACTAGGTGGAAGGATAAACTTAGGCAAAAAATTAGGTTGAAGGACATCAAGTATTTTTAGGATGAAGACAAATTTTAGAAAAAAAAAAAAACTAGGTTGAAGGAAAATAGTAGATACAACTAACATTGTATTCAACTTTTACACTATACTGAAATGTTAGCTGCAATTAGCCTTATATTCAGTTTTACAGTATAAAATGCTAGTTGTATTTTAGTTTAATATTTTCAAAAGTTTGTTGGTGTCTTTCAACCTTTTTTTTTTGTTTTTTTTGTTTTTTTTCCAAAGTTTACCCTTGTGCCTATTTTCCATTAAATAAAACGTAGCATTATATCTAGTATATTAGTATGCATATTACAAACAATCAAACCTATATCAATGTATTTTTCTTTTTTCTTTTAGCCATTACTTTCTTAAGCTTAAATTTTTTAGTTCATATAACAAAACATTTATTTCATAGTTCGACGTTCTATAAATTGATGTGGACCAAAGAATCATACAACATATCCTTTTAACATACTGTGTACACGATATACTATGATTTAACAATTTTTTACTTAGATCTTACATAGAAGAACGAAACTTTAAGTAACCTTAATTATACAAAGCCTAAAAATAATTTAAGAACAAAGATGATTAATTATCTCCATAATTGCATAAGTGAGACTCTAATGATCCTCATATTTTAAGATATATAAATGGTTAATCAACTGAATTTTTATGTTATATCATAGATTTTTTTTTTTACTTTATTGTTGTTAAGTATATTTTGGTGTTAGTTTAATGGTGTCAGTTGGTCATTTTCAAGTTAAGCAGTGATGACTATAGTACTGAAAAACTAAAGAATGTTATTAAACTTTTGCATTAAACTTTTGCCTCTCAAATCCATGTCACTTAATATTTATTCTATGTAAACATAAATAAAACAAAATTGAGAGGGGAAGTACTATTTTAGGAGCACAAATATGTATTTTATTGCATTAAGGTGACTCTTTATCAACTATGATGCTGGTAACTGGCAATGAATTGAACAAACGGTTTCCCTTATGGAAAATCATACAGTTAAGCGATCATTTTTTAGTTATATCATTGGGAAAAAATAGCATGTACGATGGAGACAGAATTTCTTTAATAGTTGCATCTAACGAAAATTGGACCATTAAGTTTATATTGTTACATTTATAATACATGTAAACATTTATGTAACAACCCATATCTTAACGGATCCGGATTTTTCGCGAAACGTTAAAATCTAAATGCGTTGAAATCCGAGTTGATTGTCTGGTATTTTGCAGAAAGACAAAGATAAATATGTCAGAGCTCAAATAAATACCTCACAGCGGAACTGAATAAAATATGATAATAAGCAAATACTTATCACAATAATGACACCGGCTAAGCAAGTGTCTCTAAGCTGGCTAAACAAATATAAGTAAAATAATTAACGGCTCTTTGTACCCAACAATGGCAGCCTCCTAAAAATCGCGATTTTTTTTCTTCAGATCTGTTGTTTCCTTTGCTCTTCGATTCTTGTAACACCCCGAATTTTAGTTAATACTAAAATTCATTCATCACAGAATAAATAATCTCAGACGTGGGAATTGGGGGTAACGGGCTGCGTCATTGTGTTCGTCTCGGAAAAATACGCAGAATAGAGTCCGAAATTTTGTAAATCGGAGTCCGTATGGCCCAGTTAAGGCCCAAAGAAGTTTTCAGAAAATCTAAGGTTAAAAACAGATTTAAAATTCAGTTCTAAAACAAGTTTGGAGCCAAAAGCGGAAAGGGCGGGAAAGTTCCCGCCTACCCCGTGTCGACAGGCATGTCGACAGGGGTGTCGACAGGCATGTCGACAGGGGTGTCGACACAGGGTGTCGACAGGCATGTCGACAGAGGTGTCGACAGGCATGTCGACAGGGGTGTCGACACAGGGTGTCGGCCCTGTTGATCTGGGTGCACCAGATCTGGTTTTTGGTTGAGACTTGGGCTGGGTTCTAGAGATTTCCTAAATCTGACGGTCCTAATCTAATCTAGGGTTAATCTAAGGGCCTAAAACACTACCTAATCCTATAAATAAGACCCCAACCCTACCCTAATTCATTCATAATTAGATCTTGTAACTAAACTATGGCAAAATGAAACTTGATCATGGCCTCCACAAATCAATGAAGAGAGTTGCAAGCTAATCAACCTCTAATCAACATCTTCTTCAACTAAAGCAACTAATTCCACTTCATAAGTTTGCTAATCTTGGTTTTGGTGAGTTTCTATCACTTTGATGATCAATTGCTAAATTAAGTAGATGAGATATGATGAATCTATGGTTTTGCATGAGGATTAATGGGTTTTCGAGTCATATGATATGATGTGAATATGCTAATCTATGTTTAATATTAATCCTATGTTTATGCATGTTGAATATGTGAGTTTATGCAAGTTAAATATGTGAGTTTATGCAAGTTAAATATGTGAGTTTATGCATGTTGAATATGTGAGTTTATGCAAGTTGGATATGTGGGTTTATGCAAGTTAAGTATGTGGGTTTATGCAAGTTAAGTGGTGGGTTTATGCATAATAAGTAATTGATTTTATGCATGCTAAGTATGTGGTTTTATGCATGCTAAGTGTTTGGTATTATGCATAAATCATGACATGCAAGTTTACCCTTTTAAAATGTGATGCATGCATATGCAAGATGATACCTTTATATGCTATGAATATATATATATGTATATATATATATATATATATATATATATATATATATATATATATATATATATATATATGCATGTTTACCCTCCTTTAAGATGCAAGTCATACATGCAAGTTCAACATGTTATGCAAGTTATGTGTATGCTTATATGCAAGTTCAACATGTTATGCAAGTTATGTGTATGCTTATATGCAAGTTCAACATGTTATGCAAGTTATGTGTATGCTTATATGCAATTTCAACATGTTATGCAAGTTATGTGTATGATGTTATGTAAGTTATGTGCATGTTGTTATGCAAGTTCATATGCAAGTTATGTGTATGATGTTATGCAAGTTATGTGCATGATGCTATGCAAGTTATGTGTATGTTGATATGCAAGTTATGTTTACGATATTATGAAAGTTATGTGTATGATGTTATGCAAGTTAACATGTAACATGTTGTGCAAGTTCACACCTTTAAGACACATGCAAGTTCACCTTTGTATAACCTATGAACACTTATGCAAGTTGCCTTTATATATGACATATGTATGTTCATGCAAGTTGGGTTATTTAGCAATGCTAGTTGGGTTAATATTATGATGTAAGTGGACACCTTTTAACCCATGTTAATGCTAATGTATGCTAAGTGAAACCCATGTTAATTGTGAAAGAATCTTCTCTTGGAAATATGTCGTGTTAGCATAAGTACGTGGGGAAACGATGGGGTTAATAGACATGTTAATGAAATGGTGTGAAATGGCTATGATTAAGCATACCATAAAATGAATAAGCATAAGTGGGAATTTACCTATTGAGTTAGGTCTACCCCATGGGAATTTACCTATTGAGTTAGGTCTACCCATGTTATGAAAAACTTGATATTAATTAGGGATAATTAATGTGGGGGTGATTAATTAGATGTAATTAATCGACTAAGACACGAGGTTGGACTCATTTGTAGTGTAAAACTGCCCGGACCCTACCGGCTTAACCAGTTGCTACAAATGTCAGCCCAATGTAAGAGGTCTTAGCCATAAATTAAATACGTGATTAAAGTAAAGACACGAGGTTAGACTCTGTTATGACGTAAGACTGCCCGGACCCTACCGGCTTAACCAGTTGTCATAAAAGCCAGTCTAATGTGGGAGGTCTTTATGGGAAATCACGGTCTTAATTAATTAAGAAACACTTAACCATATTAGCATGTAGTGGGACATGAGGGGTTAAGTGGGTGCCTTGGGTGGCATGAGGAGACTAGTGGGTTGCCTTGGGTGGCAATAGAAAAATACGATTAGAATACTTAACCAAAGTGGAACATGTAATTAAACATGATTAAAGGGTTAAGTAAGTGCCATGGGTGGCATGTGAAAATACGATTAGAATACTTAACCAAAGTGGAACATGTAATTAAACATGATTAAAGGGTTAAGTAAGTGCCATGGGTGGCATGTGAAAATCTAGTGGGTACCTTGTATGACAATTAGAATATGATTAGAGGACTTAACCAAAATTTATAACATGTAAGGGGACATGGTTAAAGGGTTAAGTGGGATTCACTAGAAATAACAAGCTTAGGTGGTAGCTTGTGGGGGCCCATTTCAACCAATATCCCAAACGTATCTTTGTGGGCTCGACTCTAGTCGAGTGACGGGACACGCATATTGGGCTTGACTATAAGAGGCCAAACCGGGTTAGCGGTGGCAACGCGGGACCAACGGGTTTCATGTGCGTGTGTGGACCCGGGCTGGTTGGTAAGTCGTTGTTGCATCGTGTAGATATAAAGCCGTGCACCGTTGACATTATCAGGTGGCCACGTTGGGGAATGATACACCCCATCGTGGGACCAGCACGGGTATCTACGTAGGGGAGCCGATCGCTTGGGGAGTAGTGGGTACACCTATGTAGTCAGATAGGGGTACACGAAACTACTAAATTACTAAGTACACTTAGGGGGATCAACCTTTAAGTAGGAATGACTGGTGTGGTGCGGTGTAGTAATTATCCTTGGGTGGGTGGATGCGTCTTTACGGTTATCTTAGTTTATCCTAAGTCTGCCAAGCTGCTTAGTGTAGCCATTCATCCCCAGACGTTACCGTATATCAAGCTTATGTCTTATCTGGTTACTTTAATGATTGTATTGTTAAAGTTATAGGACTCGCTCAGACTTATGTCTGACCCCGTTGTTTTTATCTTTTTCCCAATCCTCAGGTTATCAGAGTGGGCCCAGTACGAGTAGGCTTTGATCAGGCTGCTTTATTCTCTTTTGGAGCTTGGACCATAGGTGTAGAGCTCAGCTTACCCTTTCTTCTATGGCTACCAGTTCATGTATTGGGATTATGTACTTTTATTTATCAGGATGGATATTTTGTACTTGACTCTTATTATGGTTTTGTGATGTAACCAAGCATGTTTTACTTTCCACTGTAATGAAATGATGTTTTGGAATTTTCAAGTATTACTTATATCTGTCTTGTTGTAATTTTTCTGTTCTATATTCACTTAAAATACTCCACCGATGTTATGGCATTCCCTTAGAGAGTGACCATAGCGGGTGTGGGGTGTTACACGTGGTATCAAAGCAAAGGTTACCAGAACAGATAAAAATTTTTAGAAAACTATTTTTCTAAAAACATTTTTGGAAGAAATATTTTCAAAAACATGTCTTTAAAGAGAAAAGTTTTTGAAAGAAAAGCATAATCCCCGATAGCCATATCTTTATCTTTCGAATTCTCCGTTTTGAATCTTTCCTTTTTCGTCTCAGCATGGCTGAAGATCTTTATCTTCCGGACGGTGTATCGGTACCAGTATGGTATAGGAGGTTGTTAGAGGCTAGGGCCGCCGCTGCAGGTCCAGCAAATGTTCCTCCTCCACCCGTTGCACTCGTTCCTCCTCGCGCGGATACTTTTGCTATGACTTGTAGGAAGTTTAAGACCATGGGAGGAAAACCTTTTGTGGGAGCTAGGGATTGGCTTAATGAGACGGAAGAATTAATGGAAATCTTGGAAGTGGAAGAGGGAAAGAAAGTCAGGTTAGCCGCTTGGTTAATGGAAGGAGAGGCCTCGTTCTGGTGGGAGGTCACTAATGGAGAACGCCCTGTTGATTCTTGGATGGATTTCAGGCAAAGGTTTGAGGCAAAGTTTCTCTCAAAAGCGGAAGAAAATATGCACGTGGAAAGGCTCTTGAACTTAAAGCAAGGGAACTTGTCGGTGAAAGAATATGTTAACAAGTTTAAGCAGTTAGCGAGATTCAGCATAGACTTGGTAAACACACCGGAAGAGAAAGCTCTGAGGTTCGTTAAAGGCTTAAACGAACCGATGCACGGATTGGCTATGTCTCACATCTCTATGGGGGCCACTTTCGAGAAGCTAGTGGACATGGCACTTATGCATGAGGAAGAGAAGGGTCCCAATGCTAATAAAGCACCCGAGAAGAATGAAGATCAGAAGAAACCTCAACAACAAAATAAGGGTGGGAAAGGTAACGGTGGCAAGGGAAAGAAGAAGTGCTTCAACTGTGGGACACTAGGCCACCTAAGCAAGGATTGTCGCAATAAGAGGAAGGCTGGCTGCTTCCACTGTGACGAAGCAGGACATCTAGTGAAGGACTGCCCTAAGAAAGGGCAAAGGACGGGATCTACCTCAGGAGGACAGGTGCAAGTTCTTTTGGCACCAACTCAGGCAAGGGGGCAAGCTCAGGCTCTCGCGGTTCCACCGATTCAGGAAAGAGGTAGAACTATTTCCGTGGAAAGTTTAGTTTTCCTGTCCGTACTTTATTTGATTTTGACGCATCGAGTTCGTTTATTTCATTATTGTTAGTTGAGTCACTGCACTAAGACACCAGTTAGTAGATGATCCCTTAGTTGTTTCAAACCTAATTGGGGCTCCATGATGTGTTTGGGTTTGAAAGTTTCTATACTTAGCGTTGAGTTTAGATGTGATGCTTTTTGGGCTTCACGGGCTATGGGTTAGTTTTGGGCATGGACTGGTTATCCAGTAATGGTGCCGTTCTTATTGTGGAAGGAGAGTTGTTAGGCTTATGACCCTCTAGGGTAACACTCTCGAGATCTCTTGTAATCCCATGGAATCTGTTATGCTAAGTTATCTAGAATCGCTTGACACGTCGGTCAAGAGTTTGCGATCTGTTAGAGTGGTCCGGGAATACTCGGATGTGTTTGAGGAGGTGAAGGGCTTACCTCCGGAGCGCGAGATTGACTTCCAAATATATCTGGTAGACAATGCCAAACCAGTGTCTTGGCCAGTGTGCCACGTGGCTCCTCGTGAGAGGAGGGAACTCCATAAGCAAGTAGGCAATTTGCTTGAGAAGGGGTTTAGAAGACGAAGTATATCGGAGTGGGGTGCTCCGGTAGTTTTTGCCACGAAGGCGGATGGGTCCCTCAGACTTTGTATAGGCTAAAGAGAGCTAAATAAACTCACAAAGAAGAATAGACACCCATTGTCGAGGATTGATGATCTCTTTGATCAGTTAGTGGGCGCCTCAGTATTTTCGCAGTTGGACTTAGCCACGAGGTTTCGTCAGTTGAGAGTGACTGAGGATAGTATAGAGAAGACTACCTTTAGGACTCCGGATGGTTTTTATGAGTGGCTGGAGATGCCATTTGGTTTGACGAACGCCCCCGCATATGATGAGAAGGGTGTTCAGGGAGTACCTAAATAAGTTCGTGATGGTCTTTGTAAATGACATCTTGGTCTTTTCTAGGAGCGAAATAAGTTTTCGTATGTGCTCAATAGGATGAGCAAAGCCAGTTATGGGATAAACGGTGGTTTTGGAGCGAGACTGGCGAGGACATCCAGAGTTGGACAAGGGCTTAATTATTTAGCCGTTTTTACTAGTATCATCTCACGTAGGTCGTCTGAATTCGAAGGAGGTATCCCTTGGGTGTTTGTCTGATATTGGTTTAGGCCTTTGGGGCTTGCATTTGGGGGATGTCGAGTTCGACTAAGGTGGTCTGCGTGAGAGATGGATAGTTGTGACGATTTTGCCTGGGAGAATATCCTGATTTTCTCTAGAAGTGGAGAAAAGCATGCCTTACATCTCAGAGAAGTGTTGGAGACTCTTCGAGCACATAGTCTTAAAGCTAAATTCTCTAAATGTCATTTTTGGAGAAGAGAAGTGCGATTCTTAGGGCATGAGGTCTCTAAGGAAGGGATAGCTGTGGATCCCGCAAAGATAGTATCTATCCAGGATTGGACAGTTCCTAGGAATGCTACCGAAGTAAGAAGTTTCTTGGGGTTGGCAGGATATTATAGGAAGTTCATCAAAGACTTCGCGAAGATATCAGCCCCATTAAACCGCTTGACGAAGAAGAATCTGGTTTTCTCATGGGACGAGATGTACCAAGACATGAAGCGAGTTTTCTTTTTGGCCGGTATGAAGAAAGACATGGCCGAGTATGTCGCTAGATGCTTGGTGAAAGCGGAGCAAAAGAAACCAAGTGGGTTGCTTCACCCATTGGAAGTTCCGCTAAGGAAATAGGATAGTGTCTCGAAGGATTACCGAAATCAAGGAAGGGTAATACGGGGATTTGGGTTTTGGTAGATAGACTTACTAAGTGTGCCCATTTCATACCCGTGAAGAGCAAGAGGACTATTCCATGTCTAGCTTCAGTTTACATTCGAGAGATTATTAGATTGCATGATGTACCTTCCAGTATAGTGAGCGATCGAGATCCTATCTTCACTAAAGAGTTTTGGAAAAGTTTGCAAGAGGCGGAAGGGACTCAGTTGTATTTGAGTACCGCATATCATCCTCAGATAGACGGCCAGACCGAGAGGGTGAATCGTATTTTAGAAGACCTTTTGAGGCTATGTATCTTGGATTTAGGAGGTACATGGGAAGAGCATCTTCCATTGGTGGGGTTGCCCGACAGACCTAGTGGGGTACATGATGTATTCCATGTGAGGAAGGGCCTACATAAGATCGTAGAGGCGATAGAGCCAAGCTTGCTTAAAGAAGTAAAGTAGAGCGTGATGTGATTATTCGACGAGCTCCTACCCGCATCCTTGGGTCAGAGATTAGGGAGTTGAGAAACAGAGAGGTTCGACTAGTCAAAGTGAAAAAGGAGAGAAAGTGAGAGCAATGCTACTTGGGAGACAGAAGCGAAGATGCGTTCGTTATACCCATCCCTTTTTGAGGGTATGTGCTTTAGACGTCTCCTTTATCGGTTGTCTAGTGCTTATCTTATCCTTAGTATGTCCTCTCATTAGTACCTTTGACCTTTAGATAGGGTAAACCTATGGTTGAAACATGTGTTTGAGACATGTTATGGTTGATGGATGCAAGTGGATGCAAGTGTTTGCTAGTGGTTGCTCGTGGATGCATATACACACACTCTAGGCACTAGATCGGCTCAATCACTTCATATTGCATATTGCATAAAATTGTATGTAGGAAGCTATATTTATGGATGAATAATGATCGTGTTATCATATGGATGATGCATTTTGGTGAATGATTGTGCACTCATGTAGATATTGTATGTGTCGATAGGGTTCTTTCGCATACATAATGGATGCATGGCACTATCATGGTTTGCATATGTTCATACATTAGATAGGGAACATATACACACACTTTTTGCATATGCTCATACATCATTAGAAATTTCAATTTAAGGACAATGGATGCTCGTGATTGATGGATTGAGTAGATGGTTGTTGGATGGTAGGATATGCATTCTCCTTAAACTTAGAGATTTCGGGGACGAAATCCTTTAAGGAGGGGAGAATGTAACACCCCGAATTTTAGTTAATACTAAAATTCACTCATCACAGAATAAATAATCTCAGACGTGGGAATTGGGGGTAACGGGCTGCGTCATTGTGTTCGTCTCGGAAAAATACGCAGAATAGAGTCCGAAATTTTGTAAATCGGAGTCCGTATGGCCCAGTTAAGGCCCAAAGAAGTTTTCAGAAAATCTAAGGTTAAAAACAGATTTAAAATTCAGTTCTAAAACAAGTTTGGAGCCAAAAGCGGAAAGGGCGGGAAAGTTCCCGCCTACCCCGTGTCGACAGGCATGTCGACAGGGGTGTCGAAAGGCATGTCGACAGGGGTGTCGACAGCCCTGTCGACAGGGGTGTCGACACAGGGTGTCGGCGCTGTTGATCTGGGTGCACCAGATCTGGTTTTTGGTTGAGTCTTGGGCTGGGTTCTAGAGATTTCCTAAATCTGACGGTCCTAATCTAATCTAGGGTTAATCTAAGGGCCTAAAACACTACCTAATCCTATAAATAAGACCCCAACCCTACCCTAATTCATTCATAATTAGATCTTGTAACTAAACTATGGCAAAATGAAACTTGATCATGGCCTCCACAAATCAATGAAGAGAGTTGCAAGCTAATCAACCTCTAATCAACATCTTCTTCAACTAAAGCAACTAATTCCACTTCATAAGTTTGCTAATCTTGGTTTTGGTGAGTTTCTATCACTTTGATGATCAATTGCTAAATTAAGTAGATGAGATATGATGAGATCTATGGTTTTGCATGAGGATTAATGGGTTTTCGAGTCATATGATATGATGTGAATATGCTAATCTATGTTTAATATTAATCCTATGTTTATGCATGTTGAATATGTGAGTTTATGCAAGTTAAATATGTGAGTTTATGCATGTTGAATATGTGAGTTTATGCAAGTTGGATATGTGGGTTTATGCAAGTTAAGTATGTGGGTTTATGCAAGTTAAGTGGTGGGTTTATGCATAATAAGTAATTGATTTTATGCATGCTAAGTATGTGGTTTTATGCATGCTAAGTGTTTGGTATTATGCATAAATCATGACATGCAAGTTTACCCTTTTAAAATGTGATGCATGCATATGCAAGATGATACCTTTATATGCTATGAATATATATATATATATATATATATATATATATATATATATATATATATATATATATGCATGTTTACCCTCCTTTAAGATGCAAGTCATACATGCAAGTTCAACATGTTATGCAAGTTATGTGTATGCTTATATGCAAGTTCAACATGTTATGCAAGTTATGTGTATGCTTATATGCAATTTCAACATGTTATGCAAGTTATGTGTATGATGTTATGTAAGTTATGTGCATGTTGTTATGCAAGTTCATATGCAAGTTATGTGTATGATGTTATGCAAGTTATGTGCATGATGCTATGCAAGTTATGTGTATGTTGATATGCAAGTTATGTTTATGATATTATGAAAGTTATGTGTATGATGTTATGCAAGTTAACATGTAACATGTTGTGCAAGTTCACACCTTTAAGACACATGCAAGTTCACCTTTGTATAACCTATGAACACTTATGCAAGTTGCCTTTATATATGACATATGTATGTTCATGCAAGTTGGGTTATTTAGCAATGCTAGTTGGGTTAATATTATGATGTAAGTGGACACCTTTTAACCCATGTTAATTGTAACGACCCAGAAAATCTGAACCAATTTAAAATTTTTAAATTGGCTAAAATAATGGATTTTAAATATTTAAAATAAATATTTTAAACAATGGTGATGAAAACTGAGTTGAATCGACATTTGAAAACGAATATAATTAATAATAATTATATATAGAATTGAAAATGGCGCGGTAGTTCGATAATTCGATTTCAAACTTCAAATGAATATACCGGGTGCAAAACAATCCGGATTTTAGTGAGACCAAAAACATTAGCATCTAATTGGTAATATCTTTCTAACGAATCCGACAAATCGAAATTTGATAGCGGGAATCGAAAGATATGTCCAGTTGAAAATTCTGAATAGTCGCTATGGAATTCAGGCCCTTAAAAATGAACATTTTGCAAATGACCTCGGATTTCGACGAAACCACTTTTGTTAGACCCGCAGTGTCAAATTATTGTTAGGTTTCAAATTTCATAATTTTTCGAATCAATATGTGAGCGTGGCAAAGGAAAACGCGTTTGACCAGTTTCTGTTGAATTTAATCGACTGGAAATTGGCCATTTTGCAAACGGTCTCAGAATTCGACGAAACTAGTTTTGTTAGGACCGTATCGTCAATACGAAGCTAGAAAATATTTTCTGGAATTTTTCTAGTTAGTATGTGACCCCGGTAATTTGAAATGTGCGTTTAAAATTCAATATAATGATTTAAATGAAAATTCAAAAGGAAACTGATTGTAACGATCAAATCAGCTAGCGATACATATCCCATTGTGTTCAGAATGGGGGTAAAACGCTATGGACGACAGGCGGTGAGCCTCGTTTCGAGGTCGGGTGTAAAAGTCAACCTATTGGCAAAAATAATAATTAAATAATATATATATAAAAAATATTTCTTTCCCTCCCCTTTATCTTCGTTCTGGCCCCCCCCCTCTTCAAAATTCAATCATCCATAAAAAAAAAAAAAAAGAGAAAAAAACCCCGAGCTGCTCTCGAACCCCCTCCCATCCTCCACGCCGCCGACGTACTCCCCCAGGCGCCGTCGACCACCGACCTCGGCGACCCCCTCCCCCTAAATCGCGAAGCCCTACCTCCGAACCCGATACCCCCTTTAAGACGGAAACCGCCCTCCTCCACAAGCCCCGCCACCACCAGCGAAACCCCCCCCCCTTCCTCGATCCGTGAACGCGAAGCAACCCCCCCCCCCTCTGTAAGTTTTCTTTTCTTCGTTTTGCTATTTTTTTATTTTATGATTTAAATACTGATTTTAAAATGATTTGTAAACTAGAAAACGGATTTTGTTAAAAGTAGAAATCATATTTTTATATGTTGAAAGCAAAAGTAAAAATCATATTTTTATATATTGAATAGCATAGTAAAAATTCTATTTTTACATATGTAGAGAATACGGGCGAAAGCGACAAAAGGCGAAGATTTCTATTAAGAAGAGTCGTGAAGTGGATAGCTATTGGTGAGATTTCTGATTTAAAATTTATATATATATATATACGCGTGAAGTAAAAGTGAATTGCTATATATAAATATCTATATATATATATATATATATATATATATATATATATATATATATACGCCCCTCGTCCACAAACCATGGACGATATTTATTGGTTGAAATTGATGTGAAAATTGAATGATTGTTTGGGATTGTTTGTGATGGATATTGGTTGATTGTGGTTGAAAAATACCCATTGGTGGTTGTGAAATATTTGGTTGAAACCACATAGGATTAGTTTGTGGAATTGAAATAAATATATATACATGCCGCCTGCGTGCGAACTAGATGCATGTTTCCCATTGTCAAAAACCGCGAGGTTTTAAGGTAGAGCGAGGAGCCGTACTAGGGACGGTGCCGGTGTAACTACCCTGCCGTTATGCTGCCGAAATTTTGAATAATATTTGTGTGTTTGAATTATTTTCATATGCTTAAACTATATTTATTCATTGTATAGAAAACATTCATGTGTTGAATTGATATTCATTCGTTGTTTAGAAATTCATGTGTTGAATGGTATTCATATTTTGAAATAAATCGTTTGATGATAAAAATCACATTTTTATCTATATATAAAGACTATTGAAAACATTCATGTGTTGAATTGATATTCATTCGTTGTTTAGAAATTCATGTGTTGAATGGTATTCATATTTTGAAATAAATTGTTCGATAATAAAAATCACATTTTTATCTATATATAAAGACTATTGAAAACATTCATGTGTTGAATTGATATTCATTCGTTGTTTAGAAATTCATGTGTTGAATGGTATTCATATTTTGAAATAAATTGTTCGATAATAAAAATCACATTTTTATCTATATATAAAGACTATTGAAAACATTCATGTGTTGAATTGATATTCATTCGTTGTTTAGAAATTCATGTGTTGAATGGTATTCATATTTTGAAATAAATTGTTCGATAATAAAAATCACATTTTTATCTATATATAAAAACTATTGAAAACATTCATGTGTTGAATTGATATTCATTCGTTGTTTAGAAATTCATGTGTTGAATGGTATTCATATTTTGAAATAAATTGTTTTATGATAAAAATCCCATTTTTATCACCAACTTGAACTATATAGAAAAATAGTGTTTTGAAAAGAATTGTTTTACAATAAAAATCACATTTTTATTGTATGTAAGAAATCGTTAAAATGTGAAGTGTTAAAAATAGCCACTTGTTCAAAATAAACATATATGAGTTGAAATATTCATTAATTAGCTAATGAAATGATTTGCACCTATTTATGTAGCATTAGAATGAATGGTGTTTTTAAACCAAATAGAAATCAAATATGAAGTTGAATAGAAAATGAAAAATGATATGAACTGTATATATATGTACATGCAATATTCATTGAACAGGTTATAGCAAAGGGGCTAGAGAAGAGGAATAAAATTTTGTGCCCGACAAATAGGTACACATTTACTGATTTGTTTGGGTGATGATTTTGAGCCTGTTGGCTAGCCGCTTGGCTTTTTCTTTTTCTTTTTGAGATTAGAAGGACCGGGACGCTATTTGCGATTTCCCGACGCTCCCGGTGCAGGGGAGGTTATGGCGAAATTTTTCCAAAATTTAAGGTGTTAGAAAATTTTTTGAAGTGAAAACGATATAGAAATCATTGAATGAACTATATTTATATAGCTATATAAATATAAATAAAATTAAAACGAAACGAAGCCGTGCAGTTCGTATTTCGAAACCGTGATTTCAAACGACTAGTACGGGAAATCCGACCATTGGATTTTCCCGAAACCTCAACCGTCGGGTTCGCCTTGGAATAATCTTTCCAACGGCACCAACCTTGTAAAAATCCAACGGTTGGATTGTCTGGAATGTTTAATTCAAATTTGAAGAAAAACAGCGCCAGAATCGATTTTATTTATATATAAATATAAATAGAATTATATTTAATCGAATAACGACGCTGCAGTTCGTATTTTGAAATCGAAATTTCAAACGATTGTACCGGGAGATCCGACCGTCGGATTTTCCCGAAACTGGAACCGTTGGGTTCGTTTTGAAAAGACCTTTCTAATGATGTAAATTTTGTGAAGATCCAACGGTTAGATTTTCAGATATGTGTAAATCAAATCTGAAGAAAAACAGCGCCACGGCCGCCTTATGGCCCGAAGCGTCGTTTTGAATAAAATGGCTATTTAAAAATAAATAAAAATAGCGATAAATAGTTATAAAATATCCTAAGCGATATGGAATGGAAATAAACTGAATTTGCTTGATTTATGAGATATTTGATGGTTGAATGTGTTTGGTGTGAAAATTACATTAAAGAACAAAATTGGTTTTGTCGAATAATTTAACCATTGAAATAAATCGATTTGAAATTCTAAATATACGTGAATTATTTGGAAAGGCCGAGTTAATTCTCATTTCGAATAATCGACCGACGATTGAAATTCGAAGATGAAGACGATGGTCGAAGACCGGAGATCTTCACCTCGTTTGGATGGTAACCGAGGTCCTGATTGGGAGGCATCCCGAAATATGGATAATGAGTGGTGATCGTTCAGACGTACGTGTTGATCGAAGGGTTTGCGAGGTATTTAGTGCCTCCGGTTTCGTTCAGACCCAGAACGGACTTGTAAATGGACTGTGTGTCCGACATGGGAATTTGTTCTGTGTGATTGATAGCCATCAGTTGCACGGTGTGAATTGCCTGTGTGGCATGCTAAGATGCAGTGATCAGGGCTTCTGTTGAAAAGCAAAGTCTTATGGAGATGATCAAAGCACCGCCTGTGTGGCGTAGCTTTGTGTATAACGTGAATTCGCGAGCCTCACACCCCGGTATGAACCTAAAACGGGAGAAGGACCTCAGGGAGGGCATGCGTTTCTTTCTAGCTAGGGTGGTGTCAGTGACCTACCAGCCCTGACATTTATATACTTTTCACCTATGTGGTTGTTGTTGTTGCGAGGCGCCTCGGTTTGATCGGACGATCCGGGTCCGATGGAGTCATTCGTTGGCTTACTTACGCCCCAAAGGGCGGAGAGACGTATTGTTCAGGCATAATAATCCACATCGGTGGACCGGCCCTGACGATCCAAGGCTTGCCTGCGCGCTTGCCTGAGACATGGGCTAGATTGTCTCGAATTCGGTAAGGACTATCTTTTGCCTTGGTTCATGACGGAAATCCAATTTCCAAATACGACATCATGCGGTTTTGATTGTATATAGATATGGCGACATGATATATGGTACCCATGCCGTCTATGATTGATAGTTATGATTTGAAATTGTTTTCAAAACATATAAACACTAGCAATAATATCAAATGCCTTTGTTTTATTCGTATCAATCATATTTTGGCCATTATAAGGTAAAACTCTATCCTCCGGTTTGCGTTGCATTGTGTGATGGGAACTGAGTCTTATAATGGCTTCATTTTTATAAAAAGCATAGCGATGTTTAAAAGAAAGAGTTGTTTTAAAGCACTGGCAATCCAATGGAGTAAACCCGTTCCACGAAAGTGGCGTGGTCCTGTGATTAGCCAATTTTATATGTGTTGAGTGGATTTCTCATACCAGTCCCATGACTGACTCGTAGTTTGTTTCACTCTCAAACTCGGGTGCCCCTTTTTCTACACGGGCAGCCTTGTATTCAGGTTTAGCTGGTTCTTTCTGGATAGCTGGAGCTGAAGATGGATTCTATCATTTATTTCTTTTTATGCTGTTCAGCTCCTATTGTACATATTTTGTTTATTTCCGCTGTAGACATTTATGTATAGCTGAACTGTATTTGTACTAAGTAAGATCCTGTATACTGTGTAACTCTGATGATTACTTTTATCCAGTATATTCTGTTGTTCATTCTGGTGTATTTATTTAATTCATATTCCAAAAGATAACCTTGTTTCCGTGAGAACGGGAAATCGGGTCGTCTCATTAATGCTAATGTATGCTAAGTGAAACCCATGTTAATTGTGAAAGAATCTTCTCTTGGAAATATGTCGTGTTAGCATAAGTACGTGGGGAAACGATGGGGTTAATAGACATGTTAATGAAATGGTGTGAAATGGCTATGATTAAGCATACCATAAAATGAATAAGCATAAGTGGGAATTTACCTATTGAGTTAGGTCTACCCCATGGGAATTTACCTATTGAGTTAGGTCTACCCATGTTATGAAAAACTTGATATTAATTAGGGATAATTAATGTGGGGGTGATTAAATAGGTGTAATTAATCGACTAAGACACGAGGTTGGACTCATTTGTAGTGTAAAACTGCCCGGACCCTACCGGCTTAACCAGTTGCTACAAATGTCAGCCCAATGTGAGAGGTCTTAGCCATAAATTAAATACGTGATTAAAGTAAAGACACGAGGTTAGACTCTGTTATGACGTAAGACTGCCCGGACCCTACCGGCTTAACCAGTTGTCATAAAAGCCAGTCTAATGTGGGAGGTCTTTATGGGAAATCACGGTCTTAATTAATTAAGAAACACTTAACCATATTAGCATGTAGTGGGACATGAGGGGTTAAGTGGGTGCCTTGGGTGGCATGAGGAGACTAGTGGGTTGCCTTGGGTGGCAATAGAAAAATACGATTAGAATACTTAACCAAAGTGGAACATGTAATTAAACATGATTAAAGGGTTAAGTAAGTGCCATGGGTGGCATATGAAAATACGATTAGAATACTTAACCAAAGTGGAACATGTAATTAAACATGATTAAAGGGTTAAGTAAGTGCCATGGGTGACATGTGAAAATCTAGTGGGTACCTTGTATGACAATTAGAATATGATTAAAGGACTTAACCAAAATTTATAACATGTAAGGGGACATGGTTAAAGGGTTAAGTGGGATTCACTAGAAATAACAAGCTTAGGTGGTAGCTTGTGGGGGCCCATTTCAACCAATATCCCAAACGTATCTTTGTGGGCTCGACTCTAGTCGAGTGACGGGACACGCATATTGGGCTTGACTATAAGAGGCCAAACCGGGTTAGCGGTGGCAACGCGGGACCAACGGGTTTCATATGCGTGTGTGGACCCGGGCTGGTTGGTAAGTCGTTGTTGCATCGTGTAGATATAAAGCCGTGCACCGTTGACATTATCAGGTGGCCACGTTGGGGAATGATACACCCCATCGTGGGACCAGCACGGGTATCTACGTAGGGGAGCCGATCGCTTGGGGAGTAGTGGGTACACCTATGTAGTCAGATAGGGGTACACGAAACTACTAAATTACTAAGTACACTTAGGGGGATCAACCTTTAAGTAGGAATGACTGGTGTGGTGCAGTGTAGTAATTATCCTTGGGTGGGTGGATGCGTCTTTACGGTTATCTTAGTTTATCCTAAGTCTGCCAAGCTGCTTAGTGTAGCCATTCATCCCCAGACGTTACCATATATCAAGCTTATGTCTTATCTGGTTACTTTAATGATTGTATTGTTAAAGTTATAGGACTCGCTCAGACTTATGTCTGACCCCGTTGTTTTTATCTTTTTCCCAACCCTCAGGTTATCAGAGTGGGCCCAGTACGAGTAGGCTTTGATCAGGCTGCTTTATTCTCTTTTGGATCTTGGACCATAGGTGTAGAGCTCAGCTTACCCTTTCTTCTATGGCTATCAGTTCATGTATTGGGATTATGTACTTTTATTTATCAGGATGGATATTTTGTACTTGACTCTTATTATGGTTTTGTGATGTAACCAAGCATGTTTTACTTTCCACTGTAATGAAATGATGTTTTGGAATTTTCAAGTATTACTTATATCTGTCTTGTTGTAATTTTTCTGTTCTATATTCACTTAAAATACTCCACCGATGTTATGGCATTCCCTTAGAGAGTGACCATAGCGGGTGTGGGGTGTTACAATTCTCCAGTGTGCTTCCTTTCTCTTATGATCTGCTCTCTTCTACTCTATTGGTCATGTTGTTCCGCTGTGGTCTCCTCTTGTTCCTAGGGTTCAATGGAGGAATTTGGAGTTGGATCTTACTTTTATGATGTGGGCTCTTTTTCTGGTCCTAGCCCTTCTTTGGAGGTTGTTCTTGAGGCGATTTGTGCCTCGCTGGGGTGTGCCATAAGCTTGGTTGTGGGGGGTGTCTCGCAACTATTGGTTTGTGTGTCTTCGATTTCGGAATTCACAATTCTACCTGGTCACAAGTTTGCTCTTGTTGATGGCATGTTTCTTTCGAATTGGATCCGGTTTGGTTTCCTTCGGTGAACCCTTCTGTGTGCTCTGCCCAGTTTTACCCTTTTGTTGGCCTTTGTTTGGGAGGTGTCAGTGGTACCCCTAACTGTTCTTCTTTGTGTGGCTGTTGCGTGGGAGGAATAGGGGATTTAATACCTCTTATTTGTTTCCTCCCTAAAACAGTGGCGGGTTGTTCTTTGGGTGATTATTCAGAGTTGGGCTTATCTGTTTCCGTCTCAGCGGCATCGGTTGTAGGTGATGCTTGGGCTGCTCCTCGTTGTTTCCGTGACGCTGTAGCAAACTCGGTCGGAGGTTGTGGGGTTGATCCCTTCGATCTGCTTCCTTCCGAAGAGTATTTCTTGTTGTTTGGTTCCCTCTTCTTCTTGGCATGCGCTGGGTGCGTCAATAGTAGTTGATGGATACCCTTGTCGCCGCTGGTGGAAAGGTCTACGGAGAACGTTGCCTCTGAAAGGATCCTTAACTTCATGGTCTCGCTCTTGCGAGAAGGACCTTAGGGTTCTTGCTTTCGGTAATGCATTGTCTCGCGATCCGGCCCCTCATGTCAAGGGTGTTGCCTCTGCCCCTCTTGTGCATGTGGTTGGTGGTGTTGTTGGGTCGGTTGCTAGAAGTGTGGGGGTTGTTCCTTCTTCTCCTACGCGTTGTTGGCGTAGAGGTAGTCATTCCAGGTGTTGGCGGGGTGTTGTTGTTATGGATGTGGGTGAGTGTTGGGATGTTTCCTCTATCCGGATGCAGCCAGTGTCTTCACTTGGTTGGCACCTGGAGTTTGTTAGGTGGATGGCGTTGGTCTCATTGGGGATGCTCTTCTTGATAAGGCATCAGGGCTGGAGGATGCTTACATTGGTCCCCGGGCTCGCTGCCTCCCTTTGACGTGTTCAGTCGGTTTGGGTTGTTGGATTTGGTTGTGTAGTAGCCAGAGTTTCTTGATGTTCTCCCACCTCAAGTTGGTTCTTTTATGCATCGTCAGGGCTGGGTTAAGGGTAGCATTTTTCCACGCCAGATTGCCTTGTCTAGGTTGAGCGAAGAGTTGGAGGAGTTGTGTAACGCTCCGAATTTTAATAAAAAACAATTAAATTGAAAAGGGTAATAAATTAAATATTAATCAAAATAAACTTTGGAATTAGACAATGGGACTAGCACGAAATTTCTAGCGAATGTTTTATTTTGATCGAACGTTATTTTGATGATGTGGCATTGCTTTATTGGTTTATTTTGAACCAAAGACTGACGTGGCGCTTTCTGATTGGTCCAATTACATGGTTGGTCCAGATCTAATCTTAAAATTGGACGGCTGAGGGCATCCAGTAAACGCTATAAATAGACTAGTAGATCCTCTCTCATTTCTTCACATCCATTCATTCTCTCTTCTTCTTCTTCCCTAGGTCTATCCTCAAAACTAGGAAGGGTCAAATAATTAAACTTTTTACGGGGATAAAGAAGTTCTATACTTTTAAATATTTATTTTTATAAATACGTCTGGAGGCAGAGGTTTTACTGGATTAGAGAAAGGCCACATGGGAAGCTCTCTTCATCAGATTTGTGAGTTTTTATGTGATTTCTAGATTAGTAATATATGTAGGAAAAGTTAGACAGTTAATTAGTCTTAAGTTTGCAAGTTTAATGTTTACAGTTATTGACAATATTTATATGTTCAGTTTTTCTGTAAAAGTTACTGTAACTGTTTATCCCTATTTCTTTCCAGTTATTTACTATTTATAAGTAATTCCCCTTCTTCTGCCCCCTTCCCTGTTGTTGTTTTATTTACAGTTATGCTTATGCCCTATTTTATTTGTTTTGTTTTTTGTGAGTCTTGGCCTTGCGAGCAGCCTAGATCATTTCCCTTCTATTTTAACGCTTAGCCTAGGCATGAAGAGAGCTTAGGCCTTTATCGTTATTTTTGCATTAAGATTTGGAATAATGTTAAAATGATAAAAGGGGAATATTTGGGAAGGTAGGAACTGATTAAATACTATAATCAGAATTGGACCGTAAATTGGGGATAAAACTTAACACGTAATTGGAGAACATGCAAACATGTAAACTAGATTAAGATTAACTTCGTTGGACGCTAAATAATGTGGGGTTGGGTTGTATAGAAAGATAAACGTGTATTAGAAATGTTTAATACAACCTAAGATTATAACATGAGGTTATGTTGGGCTTGCTAACAAACTTAAATTTGTTAAGTTAAATTGAAGATAAAATTAATAAGCTAAGATAGAGGGAGTATGTTCCGTCAGCACGAGGCTGATTTGGGAAAATAAGTGACTCGTAGGTCCGTTCCGGCAGCGTGGGGCTGATTAGGGAAAATAAGAGGTCTAATAAAATTGAAGTGGGAGTTTGTTCAGGTAGCGCGGGGCTGATTGGGGAAAATAAATGGCTCGTAGTTTAGTTCCGTTCCGGCAGCGTAAGGATGATTGGGGAAACTAGTGGCCTAATAGAAAAATAAATCGTAAGACTCTCGAGATTTCTTGCGACCCACGAGGTCAGTCATGCTCAGTTTCTTGGATTTACTAAATGCTTCTGTAATTGATTTCAGTTTGGTGCCCATAATTAGAGACTTTTTGGACGTGTTTGAGGAGGTGATAGGGCTGCCTCCGAGGTGTGAGATCGATTTCCAGATATACTTGGTGGAGAATTCTAAGCCAGTTGCATTGCCAGTGCGCCACATGGGTCCGAGTGAGAGGAAGGAGCTTAGTAAGCAAGTGGGTGAATTGTTCGAGAAAGGGTTTATTAGGCGGAGAATAACCAATGCACCAACGTACATTGTGGATTTTATGAGCCATGTATTTAGGGAGTTCCTAAACATGTTTGTATTAGTGTTTGTTGATGATATCTTGGTGTTCTTGAGGAGCGATGAGGAGCACACCTTGCACTTGGGAGAGGTCCTTCGTACCCTCCGTGCAAATCAGTTGAAGGTGAAGTTTTCTAAGTGCCACTTTTGGCGGAAGGATGTGAGGTTCTTGGGGCATGTTGTGTCTAGATATGAATGGTATAGCGGTGGATCCCGCTAAGGTTGTCGCAGTTCAGGATTGGAAAGCTCCCAAGAATGTAATGGAGGTGAGGAGCTTTCTACGTTCGATAGGTTACTATTGGAAGTTCATTAAGGATTTTGCACGGATCTCAGCTTCGCTTACTCATCTTACGAAGAAAAACCTAGTATTTTCTTGGGATATGTATTGCGAGGATGCATTCTTGAGATTAAAGAAGGCTCTCACATCAGCTCCAGTATTGACTCTTCCTGATGGTACGAAGATGCTCAGCGTATATACGGATGCTTGCGGCACAGATATAGGTGTGGTGCTTATGAAAGAGGGTATGGTTGTATGTTACGGGAGTAGGCAGGTGAGGGTACATGAGAAAAATTACCCCACCTTGATTTGGAGCTAGCGGCAATAGTGTTTGCGCTTAAGTTTTGAAGACATTATTTATTAGGTGAGAGGTTTGACCTATATACAGACCATAAGTCTCTCAAGTACTTGTTTTGCCAAAAGATCTTAATTTGCGATAGCATTGCTGGATGGAGTTTCTTACATCTTATGACTTTGATATAACATATACCCTGGGAAAGGGGAATGTGGTGGCAGATGCATTGAGTAGACAGAGAATGAATTTAAGTCCATTGTTCATAAAGTGGTAGATTTTGGAGTTTATCTCGTCGTTCGATTTTAGACCATCTACGGATTATACACCAGGATTATTGCCATCTCATTAAGTGCGACCTACTCTCTTAGAGCGCATTGGATCCAGTCAACGCGAGGATCAACAATTAGCAGATATCATGGATCGACTCAGTAGAGGAGAGACCTTTAGTCACCTTGCTAGGTATTCTATAGATGAGAGAGGGTGGCTACATCGTGATGAGAGACTATGTGTTCCTCGAGTTGATGATTTATTGAGATCGGTTTTAGAGGAGGGCTATCATTCTCGTGTGACCATCCGTCCGAGAGGTGATAAGACGTGTAGAGACATGAGGAGGTGTTTTCATTAGATTGGGATGAAGAAGGATGTGGCAGAGTATGTGGCTAAATGTATGACCTATCAGCGAGTGAAGGCTGAGCAGAGAAAGCCTGGTGGATTACTTCAGCTCTGGATGTGCCACAGTGGAAGTGGGAGAGCGTCTCGATGGATTTTATAGATGGGTTACCCAGATGAGGAAGGGAAACACCAATATTTGAGTTATAGTCGATAAATTGACTAAGACCACTCACTGTATCCCGGTTAAGAGTAAGCGGACGACAACTGAGTTGGTATCAATGTATCTTAGAGAGATCGTCCAACTTCATAGAGTTCCCTCTAGTACTGTTAATGGTAGAGATCCCATCTTTACGGGCGAGTTTTGGAAGAGCCTGTAGGAGGCATTAGGGACACAAAATACGACTTAGCACTGCCTACCACCCGCATACAGATGGACAGACGGAGAGGGTTAATAGGATTCTTGAGGATTTATTGCAGTCGTGTATCCTAGACTCCGGAGAGACTTGTGAGAAGCATCTTCCGTTGGTGGATTTTGCGTATAATTACAAATACCGGACGAGTATAGGTATGGCTCCCTTTGAGGCATTATATGGGCGACCCTCCAGATTACCTACTTGTTGGTGAGAGTCTACAGATAGACTTCTACTTAGGTTTGAGATGGTTAGGGAGACCACAGAGAAAATAGATTTGATTCAAAGGAAGATGAAGGCATCTCAAGATAGACAAAAGTTCAATGGAGGACAGACTTAGAGCTTGAGGTAGGAATCTTGGTTTTTATTAAGGTGTCTCCTTTGAGGAGTGTTGTTCGGTTCATCTCGGTGGGGAAGTTAGCATCGAGGTTCGTAGGGCTGTTCCCTATAGTAGAGAGGATATGTCAGATGTCCTACAGGGTTAGACTACCAGAGAGATTGGTTGGAGTTCATGATGTATTCCATGTTTCGCATTTGCAAAAGTGCTTGCATGATTCCACGGTAGTGAGAGAGCCGAGTACTCTAGAGGAGATCGAGGTAGAGAGCGAGGCATCATTCAGCAGAGTTTCTAAATGGATACTAGGATCTGAGGTGAAGAAATTGCGAAATAAAGAGATTAAGCTTGTTAAGATTCAGTGAGGAGAGGACAACGATGACGCAACTTAGGTGCCAGAGGATAGGATTCACGCTTCTTTTCCGTTTCTCTTTGATCGTACGCTCTTTAATCCTTTCCTAAGCTTTGAATTTGAATCTATTTTTCCTATCATTTGAATAATAAGTCTTAGGTAGAAGCCTATGGATGTTAGGGAATGGTTTAAAACATGTTAATATGACATGTTATGGTTGAATGGATTCATGTGGATGCAATTGTTTGCTAGTGGATGCGCGCACACACACACACATACACACACACACACACACGACACTAGTTTGAGATCGACAAACTAGGACACTTGCATAATTGCATATGGATGTGTGTGCATTTTTAATTTATTTTAAATATGGATGAAAATGGTTGAATCATCACTTGGATGTTGCATTTTGGTGAATGGTTGTTACACGCATATAGAATTACATGTATTATTAGGATTCTTTTGCATACATAATTGGATGCATGGCACGAACATGAAATTGCGTTAAGGAGGTAAACTGAGTCAGTGGGCCGCCTGATTTTTTTGCCTCATTTTAGGGACATATATACTACGTCTTTTGCATATGTTCATGAAAAGTATTAGAAAATCTAAGGATAATGGATGCCAGTGGTTGATGGTTGAGTAGATGGGTGTAGATAATGGTTGATAACACTTATATATTATTCTTCGAGCCTTAGAGATTTCGGGGATGAAATCCTTTAAGGAGTGGAGAATGTAACACCCTGAATTTTAATAAATAATAATCAAATAGAAAATGGTAATAAATTAAATACTAATTAGAATAAATTTTGGTATTAGACAACGGGACTAGTACCATTGGTTCTGTTGTAATTTTTTGATTAAAATGGGCACTTGGTTTGCGAAAATCAAAGTTAAAACAAATTATCTCTGAATTAAAGAAGTTAACCAGAAAATAAGAATATATATATAATAATTATATAACATGGTACCTGGGACGAAACTGGGCTGCACTTGGGTCGACACTGTGTCGACCCAAGCCAGCTTGGGTCCACCCTATGTCGACCCAAGGCAGGGATGTATCGACCCAGGGTGTCTGTAGGCGTGCTTGGTGCGCACGAAATTTCCAGCGAACGTTTTATTTGACCGAACATTATTTTGATGATGTGGCACTGTTTTACTAGTTTGTTTTGAACCAAAAGATGACGTAGCACTTTCTGATTGGTACAATGAGGCTGGTCCAGATCTAATCCTAAAATTGGATGGCTAAGGGAATCTAGTAAATCCTATAAATAGACTATCAGAGCCTCCCTCATTTCTTCACATCCATTCTTTCTCTCTTCTTCTTCCCTAAGACTATCCTCAAAATTAGGAAGGGGCAAATAATTATACTTTTTACGGGGATAAAGAAGTTGTATACTTTTATTTATTTATTTTTATAAATACTTCTGGAGGCGGAGGTTCTGCTAGATTAGAGAAAGGCCACGCGGGAAGCTCTCTTCATCAGATCTGTGAGTTTTTATGTGATTTCTAGATTAGTAACATATGTAAGGAAAAGTAAGATAGTTAAATAGTTTTAAGTTTGCAAGTTTAATGTTTACAGTTATTTACAACATTTATATGTTTAGTTTTTCTATAAAAGTTATTGTAATTTATTTACTGTTTATGCCTATTTCTTTCCAGATATTTATTGTTTATAAGTAATTCTCCTTCTCCTATCATTTTCCCTGTTGTAGTTTTATTTACAATTATGCTTATGCCTTATTTTATTTGTTTTGTTTGTTTTTGAGTCGAAGCCTTGCGAGTTGTCTAGACTATTTCCTTTTTATTTTAACGCTGGGCCTAGGCCTGAGAGCCTAGGCCTTTATTGTTATTTTTGCGTTAAGATTTGGAATGATGTTAAAATGATAAAAGAGGGAATAATTAGGCTATTTGGAACCGATTAAGTACTATAACCAGAATTGGACTGTAAATTGAAGATAAAACTTAGGGTCCGTTTGGCACAGGTCCCTATAAAGTTTCAAAATTAGACTCACATCCGGTCCAAAACTTATTGCAAATTTAGTCCCTATATTTCGAAAATTCAGTGAAAAATATATATATATATATATATTAAAATCACGTAAATTCATATTTAAATAAAACACGTCAATGTTAAAAAAATCAAATCAAAAAACCATTAAAAAGGACGTTAAAAACCAAAAAAAACAACGTAACTGAAGTTAAATGCATAACTGTATGCACGTATTTGAATTTTCTTACATACATCCATGCAAGTATTTCTGTTATGCATCTGTGTTGATTTTCTTGCATACATCCGTGCAAGTATTGGAAAATTCTTGCATAAAAATGTGCAGTAATTCGCAGCCATGCAAATCAGTTCACATTTATTTGCATTCAGGTGTGCAAATAAAACAGAAAAGTAGCACACATATATGCAACAATCTACAGGCAAAATTTCAGTCAAGTTTTCTTCATGCAATACTTGCATACATGTGTGCAAGTATTTCAAAATAGTTGCACATATGTATGCAAGTTTCTGTCAAGATTTTCAATAGAAACAACATATGCAATAGTTGCATACACGTGTGCAATTATTGGTAATAGTTGCATACATGTATGCAACTTTTTTTTTTAATTTGTGTGGACTTCCGAGAACATTTCCAGATTTTAGATTTTTTTCTTTTTTACTAAGCAGCGCAATTTTTTTGGGTAGAAAAATGTAAAAGGCGAAAGGTTTGAAAATAGGGAGCGGGTTTGAAATGAAAACATGGGAGAGACGTGGCTTACAATTGAAACTATAATAGGGGGCACAACCTAATTTCCACTAAAACTTAACATGTAATTTAAGAACATGCAAACTTGTAAATTGGAATAGGATTAACTTGGTTGGACGCTAAGTGATGAGGGGTTGTGTAAAAAATAAACATGGATTTGAAATGTTTAATACAACTTAGGAATATAATGTGACGTTATGTTGGGCTTATTAATAAACTTAAATTTGTTAAGTTAAATTGAAGATGAAATTAATAAACTAAGGTAGTGGGAGTCCATTCCGGCAGCACGGTGCCGACTAGGGAAAATAAGTGGATCGTAGGTCTGTTCCGGCAGCGTGGAGCTGATAGTGGAAAATAAGAGGCCTAATAAAATAATAAAATTGAAGTAGGAGTCCATTCTGGCAGCGTGAGGCCGATTGGGGAAAATAAGTGGCTTTTAGTTTAGGTTTGTTCCGGCAACGTGGGGCTGATTGGGGAATGTAAGTGTCCTAATAGAAAAATAAATGGGGACCAAGTCAAGCGGTGACTTATGTCAATTGCATATTTTGTTGAGACCCATATCAGGCATTATCTCTTTTATCCTCTATGGAGATCTCACACTAGGTGGACTCGAGGGCACGCTTTACTGCGCTGGATAGTAAGAGGTCAAAACAAGGTGGGTATGGGAGTGTTACGGAGGGACGATAAGCGTGCATTGTACCAATTGGGGAAAATAAGTCGTTCCAATGTCTGTGATTAACGACTATGTCCTTTTAGTTAATGGGTTCGGGATTGATAACCTCGAATTCCATAACTAGCATAGGTTATCACATTATGGTTGCAGGATCCGATTGACGGGTAGAAATTAGGTAAGGCCTTATTATGATATCTAGGTAAGTTGGTGCAACAATCTTGGATATGAATGATAAGCCAATCTTTAGTTCGTGCTTAACTTTGTTTATTGCTTTTATACTTTTATGTCTTATGTCCTTAAAACTGTTCATCTGTTTAATGCTTTCTTAACTTACGCTCATGCTAGAAATTATTTGAACTCACCAGACGTATGTCTGATCTAGTTAGATTTTGAAGTGTTTTATATTTCTATCTTATGAATTTTAGTCTTTGTGTTGTTACTTTATACTTAAGCGCTTCATAAACCTTACTGCATCCTCATACGAGTGGCGTTAAGGGATGAGGTGTGTTTCAAGTTGTATACTTCACATCGATTGCAGCCGATGGCTTTGCCATCTGGCGAGGCAATTGGTTGTGGTGTTGCTACAGTGGTGGTGGTTCATGGATTGATTGGCTCATGTGGCTTGGCGTCACTTTTGCAGGTTTGTACTTGCCCTTTTGCTTTGGTTAGTGTTGTGTTCATTTATGTGGTTGAGGTTTTTGTGCCCCTCTTTGGTGTGTGATGTTGCTAGCTCTGTTGGTCCATCATTATTGATGGATACAGAGTTTTTTGTAACGACCCATATTTTACGTATCGATCGATCGTAAAATGATTATATTTTATTCCCTAATGATCGGATCATTCTCAGATTTTAATATGTTGTTCGTGGAAGCATGAGACATGTCCATGTTTTTTTTAACCAAATTTAAGTATGACCATTTTTCCTTTTCGTTTACTGTTTGAGCTATAACTTTTGATAGAGGTCAAATCAGATGCTGAAATCGGTCTTATTGGAACAAAATGGTGGTTTATGATTCCGTAGAGTAGTCACATGATGGATTTGGTTCAGTAGTTTGAGAGGAATCACTATTTTAAATTTTAGATTATGCTACGCAGACTGGTTAGCAGCTAATGGGCTGATTAGCCAAGCCCATTAGGCAATGACCTACAGATGTAAATAAGGGGACTTCGGAAGAGAATAATGGATTCTCTATTCATTCTAAACTTTAGGTTATGCGTCTGTGATTCTCCGGCTCAACCCAAAACCCTAATTCTCCATTCATTTCATTCATATTAATCGTAGATTGCATCTAGAAGATAGATCATCATCAAGGAAGATTAGATCACATCAAATGGTGTCAAATTCAAAGATCATCAGCGCTGTCCAAGTCTGATCTAATCGGATTTACATTGAATTGGGGATTACGTGTGTGGCATATATCTCTCACATAGAAACCACATATTGTATAGGTAAATTAGGATCAAATTCATATGTTACATGCTAAATTCACCCTAGATCTAATCACATATGTTTAGCCCTGATTAAGGCGTCTTAGGAAAACCTATTTTGATCATGCTGACTAATAATTGTCAGATTAATCGTGTTTATTCATATGTCAGATCCAAATCATGTTAGATCTCATGTTTGTGATATGTTTATGACTTAATCATGATATGCCCTTGTGTGCATAATCATGAATTGTTGCACGTTGGCTGTTTTATTGGAATTGGATGAATTGTTTGAGTTGTACGTTAGATTGTTTGCCGCATAAACATAGGATTGAAGTCTGGAGCAAATAAGAGGTTCAGATGATCAAAATTAGATGAAACTTGGCCGGGGGGGGGGGGTGTCTCTTCAAGACAAGGGATGAAAGCATGAAAAATCATGTGCCAAAATATGTTAACTGTGTGGACCGATACCAGTCCATATGGATCGTTACCAATCCGTCACATTATGATGGATGACGATGAAATCATGGGGAATGCATCGTGATGGTAAATCGAGGCTGCCTGTAAAATTTCTAGTCATTCAAAGTTGATTTGAGATGGGTCGAAGATGGATTACGTAAGTATAAGGATGGACCGACAGGGGTTTCAATAAGAACGTCGAATAGCTATGAAAATGGACAGCAAAATATACTTGAGGGACAAAACGACGTGGTCAAGAAACTTAGTTGAAAGTGGCTAAGTATATGGACTAGTACCGATACATCAAATTAAAGGATGGGGAGTCGGTGTTTTGGGGATTTGAGGGTGATGGCTCCTACGGGTTGTTGGTGAAGTTTGGTGATAAATGAGCTTCGGATGTTCGACATGCATCTCAATGATGGATGGTGCTTCGATTGTGAACTCAATTCAGAATGATCGGAGGTAGATTGATGTGATACTGGTCGTGATACGATATACGATCCAGTAGGATGATGAATTGACTCAGGTGGGAATTGGTTAAGGATGATAATGGAATTGGTTTTAGAAGTTGCTTGAACTAAAAATGTGATCGCCAAAAAGAAAGGCTGGACATTTTTACAGTGCCAAGAAATCATCGATAATCAGAGTTTCCTAGCAGACTCAAAGCAGCGGTGTCATGTGGACGCCCATCAGGTTCAGAATGGATAAATCGTGTACCCTGAGCATCCACGATGGTCCTAGTTGTCTTAGTCGATTAAGGCAAACATACATAGTCACGACGGTGTATGGTAGTTTGGCTAGAGCCAGGTTTTTCCATTAGCCTTTTTGATCGTTGAAAGCAAAGTTCGATTATCGACGGATTTAAGGCTGTATTCGGTAATAACTTGGATATTGGATGCTATAGTTGATTTTGTGCTTTCTTCTCTGTTTTCTCTGGGTAGGCTACCACCGTAAGATATGGAGGGAAGCGGGATTGGGGGTTGCCCTTTCCTATTTTGTAATAGCATGTGATGGATAGTTTTCAAGTGTTAACTTAGTGGTTGCTTGGTAGATCAGATGGTCGATCTGCCTATACTCATATTATCATATGTAACTATTGTTAGCTATTTTATCTCTCACTAAGACTGTTGTATGACTCAATGTTTTATGTTTCTCTCTTATTACTGTGGGTTGTTTATCAATGTTGTTGATGAGCATACTAAGTAGCAAGTAGCAGGTTGTGGTGCCGAGGACACTGTACGTTGACGAGAAGGAGCCGGCGTACTATTACTACCTACTATACATATATTTCTTTTCTATTTCCATTGTATGTTGATAGTTATTGATACTCTGAGGGATATAATGTGACATATTGTATTCATAGATTCACATACTAATATGTATTGTACTTGAGATTCTATGGTTTTATGAGATTGATTTTTGTTTAGTTATGCTTCACTACTATATCATGTTATATATTCTATTATTATATATTATCCATACACTGTGAGTTATACAATAGGTTTCATTTTGAATTATTCTTCCTTGATGATCATCCCATATCGGACTGACACGTCATACGATGCACCTTTTCCTTAGTTCAGTGTAGGATATATGGGGTGGTCGTCCCATTTTCACTGTGTGCATGCTCGGTGATGTATGGTTGATGCCGAGTCTTAGCAGTTCTGGTGTTGGCTTTCCTTCCTTTGTCGTTGGGCACCTTGGGGTTTGCCGTATGTATTTTTCTGCATTCGGTCTAGTCGTAGGTGCTTCTTCCTTGTGGTTTTTGAAGGGTTTTCCCTTTGCTATGATTTTTGGTTGATTTCTTCTTATGCTTGGTTTGGTTTTTCTCAGCTTGATCGGTTTTGTTTGGGGTTTGTTTGGTTTGGTGGCCGTCTTTGTTTGGCTTTTGTTAGTCTGGGTGTGAGATGGGGTCTGTTTGGTTCTTTGGGCGTGATTCTTTCTGTTATGCTTTTAGGGGGTTTCGGTTGTTGTTTTCTGTGTCCCAGGTTTCACTACGGGTTGGTGGGTTTTTTGGGTTTTTGGTTGGCACTCAACTCACTCTATGTCAATCCTTGACATGTTTGCGAGTTTGGTTTTCATTTGACGCTTTGGGGTTTTGTTTTGTTTTGTCGTTTCTCTTGCCTGGTCAACTTGGCCCTTTTTCTGCATGTATAGGTGTGTACACGTCGATGTTGGTGCCTATATACATACTCTCATAGATGTTGGATCGGTGTAGGTTTTACCTTTTTCTCTGCACCGGTGGCATTGGATTTTTTCTGCTTGGTTCGCTTCGTCCATTAGGATGAATTCCACATCTTTGCATATTAGTCAATTTGATGACAAGTCTGCTTCTACAAAACCCTTACAGCAAGATGGGATATATGATTTAGACATCTTGATGTATGACATACTCATCGTAATCTTTATCCGATCTGAGTTCCCTTGGTTGATTACCATTCGTTTTTCCGTTTTGGTGTCCTTTTCATCTGTTTCAATAGCGAACTTTCTTTTTTGGAATGTTTGTGGCATCGGCAATGATGCCTCTTTGGCATGGCACAAGCTCATTGTAACGGCCCAAATATTCTCGCCTTTCGAATCAACTATAAGCCATACAGGTCCAATCCAAAAGTCAGATATCCTCAAATCGTTATGAGATACGACTCATCGAAACAAAGAACAAGAGAACATTTCATTGCTATTACAACAATTTTACATCAGAACACAAGAATATATTAGAGTATAGACAATTAATTCACATAAGAAAAGAATCAGAGGACAGTAAATTACAACACAACGAAAACATAAATGCATTTAGTGGAAAACTACCAACTAATCCAGAGTATAGCACAAGCCATAATCCTGGATCCATCTTTAACAATATATGCAAAACCAAAACTATTAACTGCCTGTGTGGAAAATATGATCACCTAGAGTTAAGGTGGGAAACAATAAACCCCGAGTCAGTCATGGGGATGATGTGAGAACCAAAACAGTTATTATACTTTGTTTTAAAGTTGGGTAAATCACGGGACCACGCCGTATAACACAGAACGGGCTTTCTCCACATGAATACTAGTCATATAAACTCGTAATGCTTTTAAAAAATGAAGCTATTATAAGACTCATGTCCCATCACACAATGCAAGCGCAAAACGAAGGATAGAGTTTTACCTTATAATAGCCAAACATGCTTGATACGTGAAATTTATCTTTTATTATTACTAGTGCATAGTGTGGAAATCAATTTCAAAAATAAATGTATCAATCTTGATGGCATAATAGCCCATCCTATTACGTCGCCATACATGTTTACAACTGAAAACGCAGGGTTCGTATTAGAAGTTGGATTTCCATCAATGACCAAGAAAAAGGATCTTCCTTATCCGGCTTCGGACCATCTCGAGCAAGATCTCCAGGGAGCACACCATGTGTCCCTTCGGTCAGCAGAGTCGGTTCGCCAATTCCCGGTGGATCAAGGTTACTCCTGAACATAACGTTCCCCGGTCGTATTTGACCATCGTCCCGGTCGTATTTGACCATCATCCGAGGCGCCTCAATTCCAGCATCCACATAAGTAAATTGCCTGGGCTCCATACCGTGACATCACCTTTTGCTAGAAGGAAATGTATGTCCTTTCTCTAGCGCCCATCATCCTGTTTTCGGCCATTTTCGGGTTGTCAGGCTTGCCGAAGCCATGTTTCAACACAAAGCTACGCTGTGTCAGCCATGCTTTTATCTTCATCCACAATGCTCTGCTTTCCAAGAAAATCTTTGATCATCATCCACAAAGCTTTGCGTTTCAAGAAAAGCTTTGATCATCATCATCTTAGCATGCCACATTGTCAATTCACACATATGATCAGTTTTTATGAATAATATAATCTTTGAGCTCATACGTCTCAAAGAAGGGTGTTAAGCTAAGTGAATAAATTCTCCACCACCGCAGATACATTATCAATAACAACTAATCGGTTATGTTATGAACTAAAAAGTCAAACACACAATCCATTTACCAGTTCGTTCTGGGTCTGAACGAAACCAAAGGAACCTTATTCCTCGTTCCCTAAGGGAGATAGCCCTTTCATATCCGGCCAATCTCCAAGTATGTATGGACAACCGCCACTTATAACCCTGTCTTGGGTGTACGACCCAATCGAGACATCGGCAATAATCCAGACAATATGAAAAACTTTGGTCTTCAACCACCATCTTCAATATCTTCGACAGTTGTCGTATTAGTTATTTATAATGGCTTGAAACCCGGTCTTTCTGAATAACTAGCGCATTCTTAAAATCAAGTGATATATAAACATATCATAAGTCTCATTCCATTAAGAATATTCTTTTATTCAAATATTCTTTACATTGGGAATTACTCCTATAAATCTTATCAAAGATTTACTTCACTTAAACTTCTTGTTTAAATCTTTCCTTGGAATTCATTTCAAAAGATTATATAATATCTTTTAACAAACTTAACTCAAAATAATTTTTATAAGCCTTATTGGGATTATCGAGCCTTACAAATGTAATCGCTCTTATCGTTATCCCATTCCCATCCTATTCATCATATGGAGCAAAACTGGTGGTACTCCATAGCTAACACCCCTCGTATTCGGTAATATCAGTTACATGCTTACATTTCAGATCTTTGTTAAAAGATTTATTAAAACTCCAATATAGTTTTAATCTCCAAAAAACATTATCTAATGATTATTAAATACTGGAAATAAATTTTTCTTTAGCTTGGTTAAAGAATAGATGTTATTCAGAAACATCATTCACGACAAACCCAAAATCCAATTTGATAATAAACACAAGGCTTTAAATAGAAATCATATCGACTTATGTTCAATATCAAATTCTGAAATTAACCAATATCGTATGGGGAATAACGATACCAATATCTTCCAAATTCATCAAACCACATCCGTATAATTACGGAATCCAATATTGAAATATCCGAAGATTATTTCAATTCAAATCTAATCCAGTTCGTAAATTGGAAAACTTTGATTATATTCAAACCTTTCCATTCCAATATTTTATTTAATTTTAAAACACTGGATTCTTTATTTACAGTAAACTTCGTCTGTTCTTGGTCAAATATTCGATTTTCTTTCAGTTTTTCCCAACCCTCGCCTAACGGAAAAGTTTCCAGTTAGATCTCATAGGTGGTACTAGACTGTACTCTTAGGAACCACCGCATATTTCTTTTGGTTCTTTACTTTAGTTGTTAAACAAATCATTCAGATAAAATGTCTTTTATCTTTCCAAACTTGGAGTATTCGATCCAAAACCTTTTCAAGTATGTTATCATAATTTATCATAATTTATTTCTATTTTTAATAATTTGAAATAGGTCATTTCAATCAGGTCCCATTTCGGGTCCTAAACTGTACCGACGCTGTTTTAATTCAAATTTGAATTGAACATCTTTCAAAATATAACCATTGTATTTTAACATTCTTAGATCCATTGGAAAGCTATTTCATTTCAAATCCAACGTTTTCCATTTTGGGAGAATCCAACGGTCGGATCTCCCGGTATATAAATTTAAACTTAACAGTCGAAGTTCGCGAACTTTCGCTGCGTGACTAGTCCTATTCAGACCCAATTCAATTTATAATAAAAATCGATGCAAAAAATTTCCAAAATAATTTATTAATTATATAAACCACATATAATCATTTTTGTAAGCCATATTTCAATTATTCCTATTCAAAATCAAAAATCCCAATATTAAATCATTTTAGTATTATTTAAATTATTAAAAATAATATTATTTTTCAAAACTTATTATTTTAAGTCTAAATTTTCCTAGCGTTCAATATAAAAATAAATAAGAGACTATTGAAAAGAAACTTCTCTTAAAATGCTTTCTAGATAACCTAATTGAACTTCACTTTCGCCCGATACTATTCATTCTAAATATAAAACTTTAACATGATATAACTGTATGAAAATTAATTCAAATCAATTCGTTCCAGTTACGAATATTCATCGTAATTTCACAAACTTCGCGTCCATCCAAAATCGGACATCAAATTCAAACTTTATTTTTTCATCGAATATTTTATTAATATAATATTCAAATTTATTCCGAATTGGAATGAGATTCAACCAATTACCATGTAATTCCATTTATATGGATTTTAGACATCATATACATCCAATAATAGTTGTAAACAACTATTAACATACAATAATCACACATTGGGATCATTGACCTAAGTGTCAAAGTCATTAACACTTAAACCCAAATCAACCGTTGTTAAATAAGATATTATATCTTATTAACCCAATCATTGTTGTATTTAACAAATCCATTCATATCAACAAACATCAAATTCCATTGATCGGTCCCTAACAATATCAACTGACCGATGATATCACATCATTTCGTATTATACGTTCATTAAGTTTTCTTGACTTAAACTAGTGATTTATGAATCGCTTTAGCTTGTTAACGAGTAATTATCCCTACAACAACTGCCATCATCTTTTAACATGGTATTAACTTGAGAATTTACCCTATTTAACATCCTAATCACACCACAGTTCATTACCAATTTCATCACACCATAGTCAAGCTTTAAATAGTATAAGCTACAATTAACTAAACTAATTAAGCAGTTAAAGTGAGAAATTCTTAACCCAGCCATTCCAATTTCTTGACACTTCTTGTGTAGGCTTCTCAAGCTTGAAACAAAACCAAAATTGCACATTTTCAACTCAAAATCAACAAGGTACTTAACAAACACACACACACACACACTTGTATACACCTTAATTTGTAAAAATCAAAAGAAGGATGAGATTTTTAAGAGGGTTAAGGGCTTGGAGGCAAGGGTAGGCCATGGCCAGGTTATGGGGAGTTGACACAGGGGTTGGAGGGGGGTGTGGGGTTATGGCGTAAGTAGGCGATGCTCAAAGGAGGTGTTTCAAGTGGTGTAGCTTAGGTTTTAGGAAGAAAGGAAGTGTCTTTTTGAAATTAAAAGGGAAAAGAGGGTTTTGGAGCTAAGGGGGCCCATGGCGTGAGGAGGAGGAGGGTGGTTGCTGCTTGTGCGTAAGGAGGTGGAGGCAGTGGAGGAGCTTAGATGGGGTGCGTTTGGTGTAGGAAGGAGGAGAAGAGTAATGGAGTTTAAGTTTTAGGAAGAAGAAATAAGAAAAGGAAAATGAATAAAAGAAAAATGGCACATGCCTTAAGGTACAAGAGAAGTGACCTATTAGGAAGAGCATGACATGTGTCTTAGAGGGTACCATTAGTTGTATAATTGTTGTGGCTTATGGTACTTAGTGTCTAAGGAAGTTAATTATCTCCTAATCAATTATGCAACATTATCTCGTTTCTAGTCGTATGACCACATATTAACTCCAAGAATTACCAAATTTGAAATCTTGCTACGTTTCACAATTACGGTTCTAATGAGCCTGGTCTCATCAAATTTGGAGACCACCTTTGGAAAATGGCCTTATTTCTAGCTTTAGTGAATTTAAACTAGTTTTTCAACATACGTTTATATTACATACGCTCACATATGAACTCCGAAAATTATGAAATTTTAAATCTTACCATATTTTGACTTACAAGTATGGAAAAATTGGTTTCGGCGGATTCCGTGTCTGTTTCGAAAATGGTCTATTTTCAAGTCATAAATAATATTAAAATATCGAATTTAAATATAATTAACTTTTTAAATCAATTTAAAAAATTCTATAACCTTATCTTAACTATTTAATAAAGATTATGTTTGGCACATGTCCCTATTATGTTTTAAAATTAGGCTCAGGTCCGATCATAAATTTATTATAAAATACATCCCTATTTTTCGAAAATACAGTAAATAAATAAAAAAATCACGTAAATTCATATTTAAATAAAACACGTAAACGTTAAAAAAATCGAATCAAAAAACCACGTCAAAAACCAAAAAAATAGAAAAACAACGAAAATGCAGTTAAATGCATAATAGTATGCACATATTTATATTTTTTTGCATACATCTATGCATGTTTTTCAGTCATGCATCTGTGTTGGTTTTCTTGCATACATCAGTGCAAGTATTGCATAATTCTTGCATACAAGTGTGCAAAAATTCACTTGCATGCAAATCAGTTCACATTTATTTGCATTGTGGCGTGTAGTAAAATAGAAAAGCTGCACACATGTATGCAACAATCTACAGGCAAAATTTCAGTTAAGTTTTCTTCATGCAATACTTGCATACATGTGTGCAAGTATTTTAAAATAGTTGCACACATGTATGCATGTTTCTGTCCAAATTTTCAATAGAAAAACCTTATGCAATAATTGCATACATGGATGCAACTATTGGTAATAGTTGCATACATGTATGCAACTTTTTTTTGAATTCCATGGACTTATGGGAACGTTTCCAGAATTTAGATTCTTTTTTTTTTTTAAACTAAGTGGCGCCTTTTTTTGGGCAAAAAAAGGTAAAAGGCGGAAGTAGGAAGAATAGGGACCGAGTTTGCATGGAAAAGATGGGAGGGACATGGCTTATATTTAAAACTATAATAGGGGGCACAGCCTAATTTCCACTTTAATAAATCGTATGCAAATACTTAACTCAAAATCTCTATATTTATAATTTTGGTGAATAATTTTTCTGACCAAAATTGTTTAAACTGATAAGTTGATAAAACTAATTTTAAGTTGATAAAACTGATTTAAATAATTTATCTGATCGTTATACCTTTTGAAATCGTATTTAAAAATGAGTGTATGTATCCATGACCGTGCATGATTATTCTGAATTCTTCAAAACTCGAGTTTTCAAAATATCAGAATTTCTGGATCGTTACATTCTCCCCTACTTAAAAAAAATTTGTCCTCGAAAAGGAATGAAGAAAAGAAAAGAATACTAAAACAATGTAGAAACAAAACTGATACATTTAAAACAAAAGACACCATACATAGCAAGATGTCACAAGCAAAATATCAACTATAATCACAAACATGACATATACCCCTGTGTGTAATGCCACTTAAGGTATAGGCTATGTATATGCAGCTAACCATACCAACCCGAGTACAACTACGTACTTGAGGTGGTCTATACAATGTCAAAATGGCGATATATCCCAAAATATACATCTAGTGCCTAGACTGCACCACAATGAGACCTACTACATATACTTCATATATACTAACTAGTAACAACTAGCTCTCTACCTATCTACTGAGTCATGATCTGAAGGCCCTTAAAGTGATAACACCTCAGGCTCTTCATCATCTACTCCACCTAACTCCCAACCTACATCATCAAGTGCTAACTCCTCTTCTATCCAGAAATCGTATGGCTCGTCATCGTTGCTCCTGTGATTAGACAAATAAATCACTACATCATTGGAGTCCTCCTCCTCATCTGCATCATACCCTTCCCCCTTAATATCCGGCTCAATATATGGCTCAAGCTGCGGCTTAAGTGCCTCCTTGATCACTGGCTCGATCTGTGGATCAACTGCCTCATCGATTTGGGGATCATCTGCCTCATCTAACTCTAGCTCGATCAGTGGATCAACTAGCACATGTAACTATAGAGCAATATCCCAAACTGGTGGCTCCTCTGGTGCTACATGCTAAGCAAAATCATCAATGACGATATCCATCTCATGTACCAACTGCTACTCATTCCAAAAAGGTCCGTCAAGCTTCAGTTGCTGTAGTGCGGGTAAATCCACCTTTGGCTCGTAGTATACTATCTCAGGGACGATCTCTGGGACATAGTCTGGGATAATCTCAACCATCGGAGATGGTTGAACATCCACCACTGAGGGTGGTATAGGGGCTGGATCCCCCATCACAACATGACCGTAGGCATAAAAATCAAAACCATCACCATTCGCCAACATCCATTCATCATGTGCTTCTAAATCCTCAGACTCGTCTGATGCCAAGTCCATAGAAGCATCGTCCGAGTCAGAATTTGAATCATAACCTCAAGTGGTTAGTAAACCGAGGTAGCATCAGACATATACTGGCTAGTGCTACTCCTACTATAAAGGTTCTCAACGTTATCAGCGTACTATGTGGCCAAAGAACTGCCATCCAAACTGCTAGACGAAGAAGACTATAGGAGCTGAGCTACATACTGCCTAACCGACAACAGCTTACCCCTCTACAATTTAAAACAAAGAATTTAAAATAAGAATATAAGTTTAAACTAATCCTTTTAAGTAAAACAATAAGTGGTTTCATATATATTCACCGTCCAAAATCATGGATGTACTTCCTTTATAAATTTAACCTAATATGTGTCAGAATTTATCGACTGTCCAAAGTCACCGGAAATTTCGTTTACTTATCTCAATCCAATAACTTAAGTAGTTAAACTATCTATCAAACATCACATCCAACAATCAGGTAATTGATTAACTTTTCAGTTTTAAATGTTGTCATAACATATATCTATTGTATACTGTTGACGTCAAAAGTTGGTTACTAGTGACGGCCAACCCCCAATCGCGTGATCAACACACGACAAAAGAAAATAAATTGCAGAAAACAGTAGAAAAATGGGGAGCACACACAGAATTTTTATAGTGGTTCGGCGAAAGACTGTGCCTACGTCCAATTTATATATTATTTCTCTCTTTTTTGTAGATTACAAGTACAATGCTTTTTTTATTTTTGAGAGGAGAAAGAAGGCGGTTTGCCTCTTCTTCCTTTCTGAACTGATTAGAAAGAAGTTGGTGAAGAAAACTTGGAGGTAGCAATCTCCAACAGAAATCCAGTCCCTTTCTTCTTTAAGCTTGGTAGTATTTATAGGTGAAGGATGCGCCTTGGGCTGCTGAGATATGGCCCGACCATTTCGGGAAAGCCCAGCCATGTGTCATTCATTGCTTGGGCAGAATAGCGGCTGGCAGACTTTTTCCGCTGTTCATGAATAGTATCCTCGGAAGTTGCGGCTGACGTGGCTTCCATTATGAGGAATATCAAAAGTAGAGCTTTGTCCGGGTATGGTTTGATCGTATTCATTGCCTCAAAAGTCGGGATATTCAATGACTGCAGACGGCTTCCAGGCTATTCCGGGATAATCGGTCGAAGCGAGATATCCGGTCAAGGCGAGATATCCGGTCAAGGCGAGGTAATTGGAAGCGAGATCTTTGGTTGAGAGAGCGGCCCTTAAAGGAGTGAGTTATCTTCTGGTCAGGCTGGGGTTGGGTCGACTGGTGACTTGGTCGACCTATCTCCTTGCTGTGCTTTCTGAAACTGGGTCGATCACGCGTTTCGGGCTTCTGTTTAGCCCGTTGGGACTCTTGCCAAAAAGAGGGCTAACACTTTTCCCCTCAGAATATATCTTCATCGGTAGAGGGAGGTGTGTTCTGAATTCTGAACCGGAGCACAAACGCTCGAATTGCGGTGGTTATGCCAAACCATATTGAGGCCAGAAAACCGACGGTCTCGAGGTTGTATTAAGGCCAGAAAACCGACGACCGTGCCAGGTCGTATTAAGGCCGGAAAACCGACAACCACCGAGAACCGTATTAAGGCCAAAGTGATGATCGCCGCTCGTATGAGAGTTACTGTAAATACAAATCAAACTATGGGCCGAGCATTTTTACTTGGCTTTGAAGGGCGAGCATTGACCATGCTCGGCTTAGTGGCGAGTGTTTTATCAAGCTCAGCTTAGTGGCGAACGCTTTCTAGGTTCGGCTTGTTGGCGAACGCTTTCTAGGTTCGGCTTGGTGGCGAACATTAACCACGTCCGGCTTAGGGCAAGTGTTTTCCATGCTCGACTCATATTAGGTTAGTTTGTCCAGCGAGCCATAAACGCTCATGGTGTAAAAAAGAAAAGAAAGAAGAGAAAAATAGTATGACCTCACTCACTTAACGGAGTAGGTGTATAAGATGGCGGTAGGCTTTCGCGCTGACCATACAAGAAAATAAGGGCGAGCACTATCAATGCTCGGTTTTTTCTGAACATGATCCCTATTTTTAACAGAAAATTCATAACTACTAAATAACTATTATAGGGAAAAGAAATTCTAAGAGGACAGCTATTGACTCCAGAGCATGCCTAGGAACTAAACTATAACCCCACACATGTGTAGATCAAGGTGTCTTTATTACTAAAATACATCAAAAAGCAAAGAAACTAATTAATGATAATGCCGCGAGTGCTAGTCTCAGGATCCTTTCCATTTCTAGGAGCTCGAGGACCGTCCTGAGGAGCTTGGGCAGAGGATCGCAGTGGCTTGGCCGGGGCGCGATCTTTAACATATTCAGGGAGCTCTCCTTTTCTGACTCGTCCTTCGATGAGATCGCGCAGATGTCGGCATTCATTGGTATTATGTCCAGCTACATTGTGGAATATACAATGTTTGCCAGAATCAAGTTCCATCTGGGTAGACTCTCGTCGAGGTGGTCTTGGAGTTGGCAGAGACCCTAGTATGTCGAGATAGATATCGAGCAAAGAAGAGTTAAGCTCGGTGTACTGGTCGTACTTATTTTCATTTCGGGGTCGCACATTGCGCTCATTCTTCTCCGGGGCTTTTCCTTTATTCTGGCCATTGCCGTTGAATGGGCCTTGTTGTTTGGCTACCAGAACTTCGAGGCTTTCCATTTCAACGCTGGCATCCTCTTGCCGAAGGAATCTCTCGGCCTTGGAGTAGAAATTATCAATATCTCTAGGGGGATCTCTGGTTAAGGAAATTGAGAATTCTGATCGATTCTGAACTCCTGCTATGGCTGCCATGAGTACCATCGATGGCTCGGGCCGATCGACGGATGCTACGGCCGCATTGAATCTTTCAAGGAAGGATCTGAGCGTCTCTCTGGCTTGTTGTTTGATGGTTGATAAAAACATGACACTCTTTGGTCGAGAAATATGCACTCTGGATTGCTCGATGAAGCGAGTGACCAGAGTGTTCCAGCTGCTGATCGATTCCGTTGTCAGCTGCCGAAACCACATGCCGGCTATATCTATGAGAAAGAGAGGGAAGCATTTTGCCATGATGTTGGTCGATGCACCAAGTACTTCCATGTGTCTCGTGTATCTCATGAGATGGATGGTCGGATCAGTGCGACCGTTGTATGGCTCGATCGCTGGAAACTTGAAATCTGGTGGGTTTCGGGAATTTCTGATTTCCCTGGTAAAGGGGCTGCGATTGACATTATCTATGTCTTGCTGCGAGGAGGTGCCCCGAGTAAAGCGTCGGATGATACTCGCAAGCTGGCTTCTATCTCCGAGGAGTCGTTGCCATGAATTTAGCTCTGCATTCAGAGCGGTTTCCATGCGAGGATCGGGCAAAAGCATGCTCGGAAGGGCAGTCGTTTGCTGGGCTCGACCTCCGAGAGTTGAGTGAAGGTGTGGGGGAAGGTGAGATCTGGAAGGTAGTTCAGGGCGGAACGACTCCTCTTGAACCTGATGAGTCGTGGTTCGAACTGACCCTGCGACTGCGGGCCTAGGTTGACCCAGAAAAGCATGTGATGTTCGGAGTGTTTCAGTGCCCCAATCCGAGGCGATATTAGGAGGATCTACGGTAGCGTCTTCTTCTGCTACGGTTCGAACTGGTTTGGTAGAGTGGTCTCCCTCGTTCGATGGGAATGCCGCTCCAACTCTTTGTTGAGAGGGAAGAGTGGTTAGGTTGATCTGCGGTAAGATTCCGGGTTGTAATGGGAATGGCGTTGAGTCAGACGCACCCGGTGGTAGCTCGACTGGTCCGACAGGTTGAGCTGTCCCCAAGAGTGGGAGCAAAGTGGTCGACCGACCTGGATCTTGATTACCGGCCTCATGCGGATCTGCAGCTACGACCACGCTGGTCGTTGGAAGCGAAACCTTTGGCTGTGGTCGATGGGTTGGTGGGACCAAACCAGGATGATGTAAAGGTGTAGCCTGATCAGTGGCCTGATCCCTTGCAGACCGAAGATCAGTTGATGCCCCAGCCCCGGTCGGTGGTGGAACTGATGTTGAAGCGTTTAATCCCATCCCCACTCGATCGAGAAGGTGATCCATCAACTGCTGCTGTCGTTCGAGGAGTTTACCCTGAAATGTCATATGGCCTCTGAATTCGGCCATGATCTTATCCATGTCTTCCCTGGTAAGGAATCGAGACATGTCGTCATGAGAAGAAACTTCGGGACTTACTTCTGCAGCATCGGTATCGGCTGCATCAGTATTTGCGGGACGAGAGGATGTTGCATCTTTCTTTCATTTGTACGCCATGATCTGTTTTAAGCAGAAGCTCGATGACGTCGTCGGTGCGCAGCTCCCTTCCTGGCACGCCAAAGTGTTGACGTCAAAAGTTGGTCACTTGTGACGGCCAACCCCCAATCGCGTGATCAACACACGACAAAAGAAAATAAATTGCAGAAAACAGTAGAAAAACGGGGAGCACACACAGAATTTTTATAGTGGTTCGGCGAAAGACTGTGCCTACGTCCACTTTATATATTATTTCTCTCTTTTTTGTAGATTACAAGTACAATGCTTTTTCTATTTTTGAGAGGAGAAAGAAGGCGGTTTGCCTCTTCTTCCTTTTTGAACTGATTAGAAAGAAGTTGGTGAAGAAAACTTGGAGGTAGCAATCTCCAACAGAAATCCAGTCCCTTTCTTCTTTAAGCTTGGTCGTATTTATAGGTGAAGGATGCGCCTTGGGCTGCTGAGATATGGCCCGGCCATTTCGGGAAAGCCCAGCCACGTGTCATTCATTGCTTGGGCAGAATAGCGGCTGTCAGACTTTTTCCGCTGTTCATGAATAGTATCCTCGGAAGTTGCGGCTGACGTGGCTTCCATTATGAGGAATATCAAAAGTAGAGCTTTGTCCGGATATGGTTTGACCGTATTCATTGCCTCAAAAGTCGGGATATTCAATGACTGTAGACGGCTTCCAGGCTATTCCGGGATAATCGGTCGAAGCGAGATATCCGGTCAAGGCGAGGTAATTGGAAGCGAGATCTTCGGTTGAGAGAGCGGCCCTTAAAGGAGTGAGTTATCTTCTGGTCAGGCTGGGGTTGGGTCGACTGGTGACTTGGTCGACCTATCTCCTTGCTGTGCTTTCTGAAACTCGGTCGATCGCGCGTTTCGGGCTTCGGTTTAGCCCGTTGGGACTCTTGCCAGAAAGAGGGCTAACATATACCTAAAGTATATTTCCAAAGTTAAATAATATATGCTAATCACAAATACGTCTCTTATATATAATACTCTCTCAACTCATTCTAGGACAGTACTAACCCCATCTCTAATGAGTCTCTCGTTCTTGGAAACTATTGATCCTATCTCTAATGAGTATTCTTTAATAGGATGTTACTAATCCTATCTCTGCCGAGTTCTTTCATCTTGTTCTAATGTGTCGTATTCTCAAAGCTATGTAAACCAAAGCTTCAATACCACTCTTTAACGACCCGAAAATTCCCGCCTTTCAAATCGACCGTAAGCTACACAGATCCGATCCAAAAGTCAGGAATCCTCGAACCGTTATGGGATACGACACATCGGAACAAAGAATAAGAGAACATTTCATTGCTATTACAATAATTTTACATCAAAATACAAGAATATATCATAGTACATACAATTGATTCATAGCAAAAAAACATCAAAGGACACTAAATTACAACATACATTTTGTGGAAGACTACGAACTAATCCAGAGTATAGCTCCAGCCATAATCCAAGATCCTTTTTTAACAATATCTGCAAAACCAAAACTACTAGCTTCCTGTGTGGAAAATATGGGCACCAAAGTTTAAGTAGGAAACAATAAACTCCGAGTCAGTCATGGGACCGGTGCGAGAACCAAAACAATTATTATACTTTATATTAAAGTTGGGTAAATCATGGGACCATGCCGTATAACACGGAACAGGTTTTCTACACATGAATACTAATCATAAAAACTCGCAATGTTTTTTTTTATATATAAAAATGAAGCTACTTAAGACTCAGGTCCCATTCCACAATGCAAGCGCAAACCAAAGGATAAAATTTTACCTTATAATAGCCAAACATGCTTGATACGTGAAATTTCTCTTTTATTATAACTAGTGCATAGTGTGGAAATCAATTTCGAAAATAAATGTATCAATCTTAGATGACATAATTTCCCATACTATTATGTCGCCATATAGGTTTACAGCTGGAAATGCAGGGTTTGTATTGGAAGTTGGATTTCCATCAATGACTAAGGCAAAGGATCTTCCTTATCCAACTTTGGACCATCTCTAGTAAGATATCCAAGGAGCACACCGTGTGTCCTTTGGGCCAGCTGAGTCAGTCCACCAATTCTCGGTGGATTAGGCTTACTCTTGAACATAATGTTCCTCGGTCGTATTAACCGTCATCCTGGTCGTATTTGACCATTCTCCGAGGCGCCTCAATTCATACATCCACATAAGTAAATTGCCTAGGCTCCATACCATGGCATAACTTTTAGCTAAAAGAAAATGTATGTCCTTTCTATAGCGCCCAACATCCTATTTTCGGCCATTTCTGGGTTGTGAGGCTTGTCAAAGTCACGTTTCAACACAAAGCTACACTATGTCAGCCATGCTTCGATCATCATCCACAAAGCTCTACTTCTCAACAAAAGCTTTGATCATCGGCATCTTAGCATGCCACATTGTTAATTCACACATATGATCAATTCCTATTAATAATATAACCTTTGAGCTCATACGTCTCAAAGAAGGGTGTTAAACTAAGAGAATAAATTCTCCGCCATCGCAGATACATTATCAAAAGAAATTAATATGTTATGTTATGAAATACAATGTCAGACACACAATCCATTTACCAATTCGTTCTGGGTCTGGACGAAACCGAAGACACCTTATTCCTTGTCCCATAAGGGAGAGAGGCCCTTGCATATCCGATCAATCTCCAAGTACGTCTGGACGACCGCCACTTATAATCTCATCTTGGGTGTACGACCCAATCGAGACATCAGCAATAATCCAGACGATGTGAACATCTCCTGTCTTCAACCTCTGTCATCAATATCTTCGACAATTGTCGTGTTTGTTATTTAGAATGGGTTGAAACCCGGTCTTTTCAAAGTACTAGCGCATTCTTAAAATCAAGTGATATATAAACATATCATAAGTCTCATTCCATTTATAATATTCCTTTATTCAAATAATCTTTACATTGGAAATTACTCCCATAAATCTTATCAAAGATTTACTTCACTTAAAATTCTTGTTTAAATCTTTCCTTGGAAATCATTTCAAAAGATTATATAATCTCTTTCAACAAACTTAACTCAAAATAAGGTTTATAAGACTTATTGGGATTATCGAGCCTTACAAAAAGTAATCACTCTTATCGTTATCTTGTTCCCATCCTATTCATCCCATGGAGCAAAACTGGCGGTACTCCATAATTAACACCCCTCGTATTCGGTAAGCTTAATTACCTTCTTACATTCCAAATCTTTGTTGAAAGAATTATTAAAACTCTAATATAGTTTTAATCTCCAAAAATCATTATTTAATGATTATTAAATCCTGGAAATAAATCATGTCTTTAGGTGGGTTAAAGAATGGATGTTATTCAGAAACATCATTCACGACAAACCCAAAGTCCAGTTTGATATTAAATACAAAGCTTTAAATAAAAATCATATCGACTTATGTTCAATATCAAATTCTGAAATTAACCGATATCGTATAGGGAATAACGATATCAATATCTTCCAAATTCCTCAAACCGCATCCATATAATTACAAAATCCAATATTGAAATATCCGAAGATTATTTTAATTCAAATTTAACCCAGTTCATAAATTGGAAAACTTTGGTTATAATTTAACCATTCCATTCCAATATTTTATTTTAAAACACTGGACTCTTTATTTACATAAAAATTCATCTGTTCTTAGTCAAATATCTGATTTCCTTTTGTTTTTTCGCACCCCTCGCCTAACGAAAAGGTTTCCAGTTAGATCTCACAGGTGTTACTAGACTGCACTCTTAGAAACCACCGCATATTTCTTTTGGTTCTTTACATTATTTGTTAAACAACTCATTCATATAAAATGTCTTTTATCTTTCCAAACTTGGAATATTCGACCTAAAACATTTTCAGGTCATTTATTATGATTTATCATAATTTGTTTCTATTTTTAATAATTTAAAAATATGCCATTTCAATCAGGTCCCATTTCGGGTCCTAAACTGTATCGCATTGTTTTTATTCAAATTTGAATTAAACTTTTTTCAAAATCTAGATGGATTTTAACATTTGTAGATTCATCGGAAAGCTCTTTTCATTTCAAATCCAAATTTTCTCGTTTTAGGAGAATCCGACTGTAGGATCTCCCGGTATATCAGATTAAACTTAACGATCGAAATTTGCGAACTGTCGCTGCGTGACAAGTCCTATTCAGACCCACTTTAATTTAGTAATAAAAATCAAATCAAAACATTTTCAAAATAATTTATTAATTATATAAAACACATATAATCATTTTTTGAAGCCATATTTCAGTTATTCCTATTCAAAATCAAAAATCCCAATATTAAATCATTTTATATTATTTCAATCATTAAAATAATGTTATTTTTCAAAACTTATTATTTTAAGTCAAAATTTTCCTGACATTCGTTATAAAAATCAATTAGAAAATTTTGTAAGGAAACTTCTCTAAAAACGCTTTGTAGGTAACCTAACCGAACTTAACTTTCACCCATTACTATTCATTTTAAAAATCAAACTTGAATAGGCCATATCTATATGAAAATTAATTCAAATCAATTCACTTTCAGTTACGAATATTCATCGTAATTTTATAAACTTCACATCCATTCAAAATCGGATATCAAATTCAAACTTTTATTTTTCATCAAATATTTTATTAATACAATATTCAGATTTATTCTGAACTGTAATAAGATTCAACCAATTACCATATAATTCCATTTATATGGATTTCACACATCATATACATCCAATAATAGTTGTAAACAACTATTAACATCCAATAATCACATATTGGCAACCAAGTGTCAAGGTCATTAATACTTAAACCCAAATTAACCGTTGTTAAATATGGTATTAAATCTTATTAACCCAATCATTGTTGTATATAGGAAACCCATTCATATAAAAAAAATCAAATTCCATTGATCGGTCCCAAACAATATCAACTAACTGATGATATGATATCATTTCATATTATAATTTCGCTAAGTTTTCTTGACTTAAACTAGTGATCATTTATGAACGGTTTTAGCTTGATAACGAGTAATTATCCCTACAACAACTGCCATCATCTTTTTAACATGATGTTAACTTGATAATTTACCTAATTTAATATCCAAATCACATTACAGTTCATTACCAATTTCATCACACCACAATCAAGCTTTAAACAATATAAGCTACTATTAACTGAACTAATTAAGCAGTTAAAATGAGAAATTATCACCCCAGCCATTTCAACGTCTCGACACTTCTTATGTAGGCTTCTCAAGCTTGCAATGAAACCAAATTTGAACTTTTCAGCTCAAATCAACTAGGTACTTAACACACACACTTAATACACCTTAATTTGTAGAAATCAAAAGAAAGATAAGATTTTTAATAGGGTTAAGGGCTTGGAGGCTAGGGGAGGCCACAACCAGGTCAAAGGGAGTTGGCACAGGGGTTGGAGGGGGGTATGGGGTCATGGCGTCAGTAGGTGGGGCCCAAAGGAGGTGTTTCAAGTGGTGTAGTTTAGGTTTTAGGAAGAAAGGAAGTGTCTTTTTGAAATTAAAAGGGAAAAGAGGGCTTTGGAGCTAAGGAGGCCCCACGACATGAGGAGGACGGCTGCTGGTATTGGTGCCCAGTGAGGTGGAGGCAGTAAAGGAGCTTGGATGGGGGTGCTTTTTTTGTAGGAAGGAGGAGGAGGAGGAGAAGAGTAGTGGAGTTTAAGCTTTAAGAAGAAGAAATAAGAAAAGGAAAATGAATAAAAGAAAAATTGCACATGCCATAAGGTATAAGGGAAGTGACCTATTAGGAAAAGCATGAAATGTGTCTTAGAGGGTACCATTAGTTGTCTAATTGTTGTGGCTTATGGTACCTAGTGTATAAGGAAGTTAATTATCTCTTAATTAATCATGCAACGTTATCTCGTTTCTAGTCGTATGACCACATACTAACTCCAAAAATTACAAAATTTGAAATCTCGCTATGTTTCACAACTACAGTTCTAACGAGCCTGGTATCGACGAATTCGAAGATCGTTTGAAAAATGGCTTTATTTCTAGCTTTTACCGAATTTTAACTTGCTTTTCAACATACGTTTATTTTACGTACACTCACATACAAATTCCGAAAATTATGAAATTTTAAATCTTACCATATTTTGGCATTACAGATCCAATAAAATTGATTTCATCGGATTTCGAGACTGTTTCAAAAATTGTCTATTTTCAGGTCATCAATAATATTAAAATATCGAATTTTAATATAATTAACTTTTTAAATCAATTTTAAAGGTTCTCTAACCTTATCCTAACTATTTAATAAGTCATATACAAATACTTAACTCAAAATATCAAAATTTATAATTTCAGTGAATAATGTTTATGACCAAAATTGTTTAAACTGATAAGTTGATAAAACTAATTTAAATAACTTATCTGACCAATATACTTTTTGAAATCATATGTAAAAATGAGTGTATGGATCCAAAACTATGCATGGCTATTCGATGTTCTTGAAAACTCAACTTTTCAAAATATCAAAATTTCTGGGTCGTTACCCGCATTATCCGGAAACATTCCATTCTAGTGGTAGCACTTCAGAAACCATTGTTGGGACCTGAAGAGTTATCACATGCTATAGTGTCGCTTAGATTTGGGGGTGGATTAGCAAATTTTTCCAATAATATTTAGATACTATGGGCTAAAACAGTCTCTTCCAACCTTGTTTTCCACTCGGCCCAACTGCTATCGGTCGAGTGTTCGATCCCTTCTCTTACGTCCCCCCTTTTTTGCTGTCTACGCCAAGTACGATCACATTGAATGGGTCGATCTGTGGCGCGATATCTTGTCCCTTTCTGGCATTGGTTTTGGTTCTTCAGTTGTGGGAGGTAATTTTAACATTGTCTCCTACCAAGTTGAGAAACGAGGACGGTCCTCTATTAACTGCGCTGCGGTTGAGGATTTCAACTCGTTTATTATCGAATCGGGGTTGTCGTAGGTTCCTTTTGTTGGCTCCTCTTTTACTTGGTGTAACAATCAGGAAGGGCCCAACAGGAACCTCTCTCGTCTTGACCGGGTATTCGGTTCGGAAGGTTGGTTCAACTTTCCATTCTCTTTCTCTGTCGCTCACCTTCATCACTCTAACTCTGATCATGTGCCTATGGTTCTTAGTTGCACCCCGTTTGCTTTATCGCTCCCTCGACTTTTCTATTCCAATCCATGTGGCGATGCCATCGTCCCTTTTATCAAACTGTGGAGGACTCGTGGTCTCTTCTTGCTAGCGGGAGTCCTTTGGCGGTTTTCTCTCTTAAGCTCAAACGGTTGAAGTTTTGTTTGAAGAATGGAATTCTTAGGTTTCCAAAAACCTTTCTACAGAGTCTGGGTGGCAAAACAATTCTTATTCTAGCGGAAGCAGCTTATGATGAAGTTGATTTGGTTTTGAATAAGCAAGCTTGGGCTCTGGCTCAACTCGCCTTCTCTTTTAAGTTGTGTGTCGAGGAGGATTTTATTCGCCAGAAGGCGAGGATTAAGTGGCTTATAGACGGTGATTGCAATTCGCAATTTTTTCCTGCGTCTATCCTCACGAAGAGAAATATTCTTTCCATCTGTCAGATTTTCCGTCCTAACTTATCTTTGGCCTCTTCTCCTGCGGAGGTTGAAGAATCAATCCTCTCTCACTTTCAATCTTTCTTGCAGTGTCCGTCGATCAGTTAGACCCTGCTCTTTTATCATTTATTCCTTCTTTATGCTGCCTGCCAATGCGCCTTCCCTTTGCAAACGTCCGTCATTAGGGGAGGTCCGTTCCTGTGTGTTTTTGCTTAGCAAAGATAGCTCGGGTGGTCTGGGCGGATACAACGGTGTTTTTTTATCTTAGTGTTTGGCCTATCATCCAGGATGACTTTGCACTTGCTAATCAGTCCTCCTACTCTGGTGGTATGCTCCCTCAGAGGTGGACTTTCACTAATTTAGTTACTATCCCTAAGTGTGAGAACCCTTGGTCTTGTTCTGATTACAGGCCCATTTGTCTATGTAAATTTTTGAGCAAAGTCATTTCTAAGATTTTGTCTTCAACACTCACTCATATTCTGGACTGAATCACATCTTCTTCCCAAGAGGGTTTAAGGGTCGTTTGATCACTAACAATGTCCTTTTAGCTCAAGAACTTATTTCCTAGATTGATCGAAATGTTAGGGGATCTAACGTGGTGTTAAAACTAGACATGGCGAAGGCTTATGATCGCATGTCTTGGTTTTCCCTCATCAGGGTTCTTCGAGCGTTCGATTTTCCTATGCATCTTATTCATATGATTTGGAGGCTTATTTCAGAATGTTTATTATCCATTATGATAAATGATATTGTTGATGGGCCTTTCGGCCTGCCCATCAAGACTTGATATCGCCATGGGCCCATGTCTTGAATGTCCGAAGCAGGTACCCCGAGGTTAAAAAGTGGGCCAACAGATGAAGCCCATCAGTTGAGTTCGTCACCCACACCAGATGCAATCCAAGAGAAGCCCATTGTTATCAGGCATACTTAGTCATATCGAACCCAACTATGAACCTAATGCACGCCTAAAGAATAGATCACACCTGTCTTATCTGTTCCAGACCATCCGCATAGGTGAACGGATCAATGCCATCCCCTGGCGATAATTCGAGGAGTACCGGTTCCTTAGGAGAAAATTGCTTCTTCAGACCTAACTACTTTTTTGGATTCCACGACACGTGTCCAAGTTGGTTCAAGTACTGTATCATCTGTAAATACCCCTTCTGAACTCAGAAAAAGGGACTTTTGACGTTATAACTCTAGTATTCAAATATTTTTATCTCTTGTTGTGCCTCCATTGTAACTATTCAGTCTAATAGTTGAAACAGTATAAAAGAGATTATAAAGTGGACATAGGCTCATTAACGCCGAACCACTATAAATCTGTATGTGATCTTCTCTATCTTTAGTTTCCACAATCATTAATCTTCACTTATTCTCTGTATAACCCTTTCTTTGGGTGTTGTCCCAATTTTTGGTGTCAACACTTTGGTGCTTTCACTAAGAATTAATATTCTCAGCCTAATATAGATTTTTTTTCTCTACTTTCGAATCACCAAGTCTGAGATAAAGATCTCATCTTCATTCTTACGTTGAATTATGGCTAGAAAAACAACACGCAATACCGGAAAACAACCGCAGGTTGGGACTCTGCGGAAGCAGCCGGCATATCAGCCGCACCTGAAGCTGCTTTGGATCAACCTATACTCCACCCAGTGGCAGATCCAGCCCCATGCTCAGCTTTCGCCACCCGAGATGAATTTATGGCTGTGTTAAATCAGCTTCGGAAAACCACGGATGCCTTAAAGGTTCATGCTCGAGAGATTGCTACAATGCGACATGATATGACTCGCATGTCGAGGCAATGGGAGGAGTTCAGAAATCAAGCTCAGGGGGTCAGGAACCATCAACTCCCTCCTCCCTAATTAGATCGTGTTTCAGAAGGCTCTTCAACATCCAGGGGAAGCAGGGATCTGTGCTAGTCCCGACGTCCACTAGAAAGAGCCGAGAATTTTCGGCAGTTGCGTCTCGAGGGGCATCTAGACCAGCCAGGGGCAGACGACCAAGCTCATGCTGATCAGGTCGAGGTGGAAGCCGTCGAACACGTGCCCTCGCAAAACGAGAACTTTCTCCTCTAGCCCATAAGAATGCTACTCGGGGAGACAGGGCCCATATTCATCCCACCCGAATTCTTGTGATCGGCCGAGATACACGGGGAGGAAGAAGGACTGCCCGGATGGTAAGTCAGACAACGTTACCCGATGAAGGAATTAGGAGAGGCCGATCGGCTGAGGAAGCCAATCGAGACGCAGTCATTCCACCAAATCTGACCGCCATGGTACGACAAAACATGAATGACAATCGAGGACACAAGAACAAGGATTGGGGGTCTACGAAGCCATATACACTTCACCGATAACATTGTACGAGCATAATTCCCCAGGAGGTTCAATATGCCTCAGATGAACCAGTATGACGAAACCTCCGACCCACGGCAGCATCTAATGAGGTATTCATGGCACATGGAGGTAGCGGTGGCTCCCGACACCATTATATGCAATGCCTTTCCAATCTTTTTGAGCGGAGTAGCACTCTTGTGGTTCTTGCGCCTACCCGCGAAGTCGGTCCCAAGCTTTAATGATTTGAGTGAGAAATTCTTGAATCAATTCCGCCTCCATGCCACCAAATCGAAGCATGTCATGGCTCTTTCGGCAGTCAAGCAGGGAAGAGGCGAATCCCTGAGAAATTACCTTAATCGGTTCAACCGGGCTGCCACTGAAGTTAGAAACCCTAATAATGAAACTGTCCTGATGGCCACGGTCGATTACTTCGTTAAGCGAATAGAGTTCGAAAAGTATTTGACTGGGAGGCTGCCCACAACGATTGAATCATTCTATGAGAAGGCCCACATCCGACTGAGGCAGGAGGATGCGCAGTTAGAAGAGGAGGATATGCCGAAAAATGCATCTTCCATACTGTTTCAGAGCAATGTCGCGGTCAAACAATCCGGGGATAATTCAGAAAAGGTAGAAGTAAATGTTGGGAACCGTGGTAAACGAAATGGCTAAGGATCGAAGAAAACCGGTGGGAACCCTGGACAAAGCGGAAATGCTTGAAAACGACCCCGTTTCCAAGTTTTTGAAACCTATATAGCTTTGAATGGTACATTGGAAAATATCTACCTTGATACCTGTAGCACGGTCCAATACAAGAAACCACCCCTACGTGAACCCACAAAGAAGGAGCGGGTAACTGGGAAGTATTGCTTATTCCACGAAATTTACGGACATATGACCAACGACTGTCGGTATCTCATGGACATCGTTGAGAAGCTAATTCGAGAGGGAAAACTTGATGAATATAAGGTGACCTCACGAGACAAGGGGCAAGGGACTTCATCTCCCAAACAAGACCAGGCCACACCTCGGGCCACCGCCCAGGAGAAAGGAAAGGGGATCGTAATTAATGCCATTGTGGGGGGACCACACCCAGCAGGTTAGAGCATCCGATCTATGGAGTGTAATGTGAACTCCGCGAAACCACTTGACGTTGCGGAAACAAGTCCCCTCGAAGCTGCAAGTCCCGTTAAACAGAGAAAAACGATGTCCGACGACATTGTCTTCCGCAACCGAGAGTCGATCGGCATAGAGGCCTCAACGGTCGATCCGCTGGTGATAACGGCCATTATCGGGCCAGCTACGGTGCGAAAGGTTTTGGTCAATAATGGAAGCTCAATGAAAATTTTGTTCAAACAGGCTTATGACCAAATGATATTAGAGCTGAAGGACTTGGAGCCATGTACCAGCCAGATACACGGTTTCAATGGAGCTTCGACTGAACCCATCAGCCAGGTTAAGCTATCTGTAGAGTTGGGAGATGGAGACTGCTGGAGAGTTAGAATTTTGCCATTTGTTGTGATGAACATCAGCTCGCAGTATAACACATTTCTGGGACAACCGGCCCTGGCTGTATTCAGGGCATGTATCGCTCCCTGGTGTTTACTTTTGAAGTTCCGGACAGATAGTGGGATCGGGATAGTACGAGGAGATCAAGTAACATGTCGAGCCTGCTACTTCGCAGAGTGGAAAGAGCAACGTAACAGTAGCCGTGAGGAGTCCGAAAAACCCTCTCCTTCCGCGGATGGGAAAGACGCATAACAACTACAGAGAACATCCCGGTCGGAACCGTCCGTCTGTGAAGTCGAGGACATCGACCTAAGAGAGGACGAGGAATCGGGATGTAGAAAGTCATCCCCGAATGAGGCTACCATGGAGATTTCGATCGATGGAAATGACCCTACCAAGGTTCTGAAGATCAGGTCCCACCTTGATCCCTTACCGACGAGGGAATTGGCTGAATTTCTCCGTGCAAACCTAGATGTGTTTGCATGGACCCACGCTGACATGTGTGAGATTTCACATTCCATTATAACTCACTCCCTCAGCATTAGCCCGAAGTATACCCCGATAAAGCAGAAGAGGCGTATGCTTGGCCCCGAAAGGTCTGCGGCCTTGAAAGAAGAGACTGGGAAGCTACAAGCCAATGGATTTATCCGAGAATTGACGTATCTCGACTGGATAGCGAACCCGGTGCTCGTAAAGAAGGCTAATGGAAAATGGCGAACTTGCATTGATTTTTCTGACCTGAATAAAGCTTGCCTGAAGGATAGTTTCCCATTGCCTAGAATAGACCAATTGGTGGACTCGACTGCTAGGCACGAACTCTTATCTTTTATGGATGCATACTCAGGATATAACCAGATCGCCATGAATTTCCCCGACTAGCTTTATCACTGACCTTGGGCTATATTGTTACGTGGTTATTCCCTTTGGATTGAAGAATGCGGGGGCAACCTATCGATGATTAGTTAATCGGATGTTTCACGATCAGATAGGGAAGACAATGGAGGTATACGTGGACGATATGCTGGTAAAATCAAGACAATCGTCCGACCACATGAATGACCTGTCATAAATGTTCATCATCCTCTAAAGGTATGGAATGAAACTAAATTCTCTAAAATGTTCTTTAGGAGTATCATCGGGCAAGTTTTTTAATCCTGACCAGATTTCGGCCCTCAAGGGAATCCAGGAGCCCAGACGAATCAAGGATGTTCAAAGTCTGGCGGGCAAGGTAGCAGCAATGGGTCGATTTATTTCTAAGGAGACCAATAAATACCTACCCTTCTTTGAATTAATTAAGAGAGGGAAACGGAACTTTGCTTGGACACTCGACTGTGTCGAAGCTTTTCGAAACCTGCTCGACCATCTGGAGAACCCCCTATCCTATCTAAACCCATCGACCACAAAGACCAATTTGTATATTTAGCGGTATCCGCACACGCGATCAGCTCGGTCCTGATCCGTGAACAAGATCGAGTGCAACAACCGGTTTATTATGTGAGTAAAAAATTGACTGGGCCGAGCGCAACTATCCGATGGTCGAGAAACTCGCATACATCTTATTAATTGCATCAAGAAAACTTCAGCACTACTTCCAGGCCCATCCAATTAAAGTATTTACCGACCAACCCCTTCGACAGGTCTTGCAGCGACAAGAGGAAAATGGGAGATTGCTCAAATGGATCATCGAGTTGAGTCGATTCGACTTAACTTTTGCTCCGCGAAAATCTATTCGGGGACAGGCCTTAGCCGATTTCATAGCTGAATTTACCACCTCGGAAGATTAAGACCAGGAAGATAATACCAAACCCTTGAAAACCGAGTCAAAGTCAGTCGTCTGGAAGTTATATACGGATGGAGCCCGCAATGATCGATGCTCTAGTGCAGGTGTAGTGCTACTGTCTCCCGAGGGACAGTCGGTCTATTATGCTCTACGGTTGGACTTTTTGGCAACAAACAATGATTCCGAGTACGAGGCACTGATTTTTGGGCTCAAACTAGCGAAGGATTTGAAGATAACATCACTCGAGATTTTTTGTGATTCACAACTTGTGGTATGCCAGGTTCAGAAAGTATATCTCACCAAAGGAGCTCGACTGACTTCTACCTTAAACAGATCAAAAAATTATTGCGTGACTTCGACCAATATAGCTTCTCCCACATTCCCAGAAAGGAGAATCAAAAAGCATATAGGTTGGCAAATATAGCCAGCTCAGATCACCCGGGTGAAACGAAACTAGTTCCTATAGAGACCCTGAGCGTACCGACCATCGAACATATGGAAGTTGACCAAGCTGATACCAATCCTGAAGGGGAATCTTGGATGACACCCATCAAAAACTTCCTCCTCCATGGCACATTACCCGAAAGGAGAAACGAGAGACGAGCTATAGTGCGACAAGCTTCCAAATATGCTATTCAACAAAACCAGCTATATAAAAGAGGTTTCTCTGTCCCCATGTTTCGGTGTGTGGCTAATGATGATATTAAGAGGATACTAAAGAAGGTGCATGAAGGAGATTGCGGAGCGCATACCGGAGGACAAACCCTGGCCAGGAAAGTGTTGCGATATGGATACTTTTGGCCGACAATCAACAAAGATGCTGCTAACTATTCCAAAAGATGTGATAAATGCTAAAGATTCGCATAGATCCCATGGGCTCCTCCGATAGAAATCACTCAAATGGATAGCCCCTGGCCGTTCGCCGTTTGGGGAATAGACATTATCGGGACCTTGCCCATTTCGAAAGGAGGTGCCAGATATGCAATTGTAGCAGTGGACTATTTCACAAAGTGGGCAGAAGCTGAGTAGATGACCACAATCACAACAAAACAGTTCATCAACTTCATCGTAAGAAATATCATATGCCGGTATGGGTTACCTCGAAGCATTATCACAGATAATGGAACTCAATTCAATAGCTTGGAGTTCTGAGATTTTTGTGGGAAATATCACATCAAAAAGAAGTATATCGCAGTTGCACACCCCCAGTCTCATGGCAAAGTTGAAGCGATTATTAAGATTATCAAAACCATCCTGAAAAGCGGCTAGAGCAAGCTAAGGAAAAATGGGTTGACGAACTACCTCTAGCCCTTTGGGCATATCGTACCACTCATCAGACGGCTACATGCCATACTCCTGTCGCCCAATCCTACGGTTCGGAAGCAGTTCTCTCGATAAAACTCGATGTCCCTTCCCATCGGACGACTTACTACGACCCCTTGCCAATAAAGCACTTCTCTTAACATTGTTAGACATGATTGACGAAAAAAGAAAAGAAGCAAACCTTCATGCGGAAGCCCACAGACGAAGGATCGCACAATACTATAACAAGAAGGTCCGACCAAAGACTTTCGATATAGGCGACCCTATTTTGAAGCAGGTCTTCCCAATCCCTGTCCGCATGGGCCCCAAGTGGGAAGGACCCTACATCATTCAATGAAAGTTTGATGATGGAAGCTTTAGACTATCAACTGTTGATGGCGAACCTTTTCAAAAAGCATGGAATGCAGAGCACTTACGACTTTATCTTTCTTAGAATTTCTAAGTTTCTTTACCATTTCATTTGTTTTAGTATTTTAATAAGCAATCATTTATTGATTATAAAAGCTAAATGTTGTTATTAGACCAACTGTAGCTTACATCCTAACACCCTAATGTGCCGGCCCGGGATAAAGCGGGCCAACATCGTTGAGAGGATAAAGGTTTAACCAAAGCGAAGGTATCAGTCTTAAACCTAGACTGATCGAACATCTTTTGACTCCTACTTCATTGACTTAAAGAAAGGTTATCCCCTAACCAAACATATTGACTGACTGTTTGGGTATAACTCTAATCCCCACGACTTGAGGATGAGTATAAACGATGGAAGAGCGTGAAAGGTGCACCCCGACAAAAGACTGCTCAATCCTTAAAAAATCTACCACTTATCGACTAAGGGATGAGTACAAAAGACTAAAAGCGCCCCTGCTTAAGGGCTTCTGACCCCCGACATGGGTCAAATACACTTGAGTATGATTGAAGAACTTGTTATCCAAGCAAGTTACCCTGACACCGGGGGCAAGAGGGTCGATGAGTAACCCGGACCAGGGTAGCTTCACTAGTACAAAAAAGGCCTGTTGCTTCGCCTCATTTGCATCAGTTATTAATACAGCTGAAGCAAATGATATGATTTGCATCAGTTATTTTAACAACTGATGTAAATATATGAAGCAAATAGTGTTATTTCCAGTTGATTCACTGTATTTGCTTCAGTTGTACTCACAACCGAAGCAAATAGGATGATTTGCTTCGGTTTTACTACCAACCGAAGCAAGTGCCTCGATGTAAATTGTGTTATATGCATCGGTTCTTCTTACAGCCGATGCAAATAGTGTTATTTGCATCTGTTCCTTAAGAACTGAAGCAAATGCATTGATGCAAATAGTTTAATTCACATTGGTTTCTTTGGAACTAATGAAAATGCATCGAAGCGAATGTTAATCGAGCAAATGCATATATCAATAATTGTAAACAATAATTTCATATATTATTATTCATAATTTATTATAATTAACGATTATAAATAAATAATTCACAACAACTAATTATTATGGATAATCAATAGTTATTTTTATATGTAATAATATGTTATCATTAGTTATCACTAGTAAATTATGGCTATTATTAAATAACTACTGTTGCTTGTGTTGACAATAAGGGATCTGGGATATATTAATTATCAATTAATAATGAGTAAAAATCAATTATAATCAATAATTAATAAATAATGTTTAACATGTAATATTTTATTAATAAGTGATATTTATAGTTGAGAATTAATAGTTAATATTTAATTTTTGATAACTTTTAATAAATAGTTACAATTAATCAATGAATTATTAACAATTATATAGTAATTAGTACTGGTGTTTATTTATAATTGGTAAATAATAGACTAGAAGTAAATATATATTAATTAAAATGATCAATAGTTAAAATGATCACATGATAACTCATAATATTTTTTTTTAAATACATTAAAATAATTAACATTCACTCAAAATTGAAGGAAAAACCTAATGAAAGTGTGATTTGTATTTGAAAATAAAAATAATTTAATATTAATGATTAATAAATTAGAACTAATTATTGATTATAATTAATATTTTATAGTCATTGATTCATGAATAATGATTTATGTTTAACTTTTTCGAAACTTATATGTTTTTTTATTCATCATTATAAAGGTAACTGCCAAACCTTAAAATTGAAACGTGTGAACAGAACTAAATATCACGTATTAAACCCACCGCACAAAAGCCCAACCCAGCAACAAGGCCCCCCAAAACAAAACTATTGGAGCGAAATAAATAGCAAAGGATACGGTTTCTTTCGATTGTAAAACCCTAATAAAAGAACTGCTGAAGCTCGAGCAAATGGCGGCTAGAACTAATTTGGGAAAAAGCCGAAGTCTGCGCTCTCTTGGCTCCGGCCTAAAAGATTAGATGTTGTGCATAGAAAAGTTCGTTGACTTTGATCACGGTCTGATTCGTCATCTTCGCTGCTGAAGTCGCTCCAAAGGCTTTTTCGAGTTGGCTACCTTCTGCTCGCGAGTTAAGCCCAAATACGTTTATTTGAAAGGTAACCCTGAAATCTTTTCTTCGTGAAACAAATGCTAAATAAACGGGTAATAAGAAAAGATTACGAGGAACATGAGATTTGTAATAGTGTTCGGTGTTAAAGGTGGAAGTAGGTCAGATGCGTTTGGAAGCAGGTCAATTTTTGTGGTTCGGGTTTTGTTCGGTGTGGATTTTGGCCTTAAATAGTGGGTTGTTATGTAGATGGAAGAAGGTGTTTGAGTTGTTGACTGTGGTTTTCTTTTAAGGGAAATTAGAAGTTATGTTGTTGATGATTGGCTTTGCAGTGGTTGTTTGATTGAGTTTGAGTTTTGGACTGTTGAACGTGGAGTGGATGATTGATTTTCTCTTTTTTATGATATTCCTTTTTGTTTTTTTGGATGAACCTTAGGGTCATATATTGTACAGTCTTAGTATTTGTGGTTTCACTGTGTGATTATTATCCCTTTTTAGCTTCACTATTCTTAATACGATAAGATCATGTTATAGATATTTAGTTTCTGTCTTAGTATTTGTGGTTTGGGCTGAAACCAAATCTCTATTATATTATCTTGGATTCACTTTGTGTGATTATTATGTAAGATCCATCAGTTTTAGACTGAAATCAAATTTCTGTTATATCTGTGTTAATATAAATAAGGAGCTAAACTATTATACGCATGCAGATGTACCAAAAATTAAAGTGCATTTGTGGATTCAGGGAAAAAAGCTGGAATACAGAACCTTGAATGAGAAGATGAAGGAATTCAATAAGAAGGAAGCATAATAATATGGCAGTATGTTTGATAGTATAACTCACCCGGCATCTGAGGTACTTTATGAATTATTATTTTGAAGTGAGGTTGGATTTAACTTCACATTTCCATTGTAATGTGTTTACTGTTTAGTTATGTTGAGGCTTTTCTTCCATTCTTTTTTTGTGTTTCCCAAATCACATGTTAAACAAGATGTTGAGTCAATGATTTATTCGAGTTACCAGTAATTTATTTTGCTTCTTTCTTGATAGCACCATTGTTAAAAAAAACTATGTTTGTGAATCACGTATGCGCAGACTCCGATTTGCACTCTGTTAAAGTATGTGCAGACTCCGTTATGTAGTAGAAAACTATATTTGCTTCTGCTAAAATAATATTCTACCGGCTATACCTACGGAATAAATATTTAAGATTTAGCACCCATCACATTATGTTACAGAGTTCGTTCCTCTTTCTTCCTACATTTTTTTAAAAATTTAATTTACTGCTATTTTTCTATGCTTATCACATTTGCCACTTTTCTATTAATATTGGCTTATATTTACATGGTTTTCATGCTTTGTATTAAGCATGTGCTAATCATTTAATCATATTAACGATGATATTTGCATAGTCCCCAAATTTTTTCAATAATGTTTTGGATAGTTTGTGAATGCTTATAGTTACAGCACCAAAACTTTGCTTCTAAAGCTACATGCTAAATGTGGGCTTCAGTGCGTTGTGTATTAATTATTTTATTTTATAACATGAATTATACACTTGTGTTGCAAAACATAATTTATATTATGCAGCTACTATCATCTTTTATTCAGCAATATATGTACCTGCACATATGTTTTGAAAAAGAGTTTGAAACTTAAGAAACCAAACAAGATAGCAAAATAAGAAAAATGGCAAAAACCAAGTTACATTTCTACTCAGTTTCGATTAGTTTTGCTTATGTTTAGTGCTTCATTCGCTGAAGCCAAAGTCAATTGCAAAAACAGAACTTCAACTCCAAATTCTGCCTACAAATAACTATCAACTCTAATAGTTAAGGACTTCATATTTAATTACTACTCCTATATTAGCAAGTTCCATCTTTAACCCATAGCTGAAATTTCATTCCTCTCGTCATAAATTCTGTAGCAAATTATGGATGGGAATGAGGAAAAAAGCACAAAATTAGCAAATAGTATCGCAGTTATGAAGAAAATTAAGTTGTAATCTTGTCACTGGAATTTCATTGTTTCAGTTTAATATTTCAAAAGATGCACAGTAACTTTATTGATTCAAATTTATATATCTGTAATGTACCCTTTAATTTGTACGTGCAGGTTTCAGTTACGGTAACCATGAAAAAGCTAATAGTACATTTGGATCTCAGCTGCAGCTTCATAGGTTGTACTCCTTTAGCCTACGCCTTCGGTTTTCATTACATTTCTGAACAGTTCAAGTGTTGTGTTTACTACATAGCTGAACAACAATAAAATCAGTGTGGTTTAGTTTCAGATTTTTTGTATCATATTTGAAATACTGATGTAGTATTTGATATTGGTGCAGTACTTGAATCAATTTCAATGTATTATTGATGCATTTTTCTTCTATTTTTCTGTAGTGTTTATTTATCATTCTTGTACAATATTTGATTTCTATTTATTCATTATAATAGAATTTTATTTTATCTTTGTCGTATAATATTTGTCAAGTGCAATTTGATGACATTTCAGGTTTTAGAACCTAAAATCGCATTTTTTATTTTTTATTTGCTTTACGTGAATTTGCATCGGTTGTTACCAGTGCAACCGATGCAACATAGCAGTTAGTTTTGAGCAAAAACCTTCTTTTTTGCATCGATTATTACAAAAAACCGATGCAAAAGTACATTTGTTGCATCTGTTCTGAAAACGATGCAATTTTTTTGACTTGTTGCATCGGCTGCATATGCATCGGTTGCTGAACTGATGCAACAGGGGGGGAAACAACCGATGCAATTGGCCTGTTTTGTAGTAGTGCTTTCGAGTAATCCTCAAGGGATGGAATAAGATAGGAAATCCAAACAACATTTCCATTCTGGACATACTCAACACATAGTTGACACAAGTATTTAAAGACAAACAGATTTTCATTTACGATAACGTGGCATAATTACAAAATGTTGATGTATGACTGGTACGGTTTAAACATCATCCACGATGATACAAAGTCTGATAATAACAAAAACGCGAGGGCCGCACTCGCTTGAAACTTCTAGAGGGCCAGAAAATTTACAACAAAAGAACTTCTAAAACGGAGCTGGCATTTCTCCTCGCTCAATCATTTCTGCTATCTCTTTCTACTTGACCATTTCCAATGCTTCCTCGGTGCTCAATCTACGTCTTGATCCTCCAAGCGTTCTTCCAAAGGAACGAGGAACTGGTGCTGAGACTTGTGGGTTGATGGAATCCGCGAAAGGGGGAACCTCGTCTGAGGAAAGGATGGTCGGAGGGATGGCTTGGATAGGTTGAACATTCAAAGGGTCTTCCGATGGCTCGGGCTTCATGAACGAAATGTCCTTCTCACTCTGAGCTTTAATCTCGGCCATGGATGGACGATTACCTCCCTTAGACCCCCCGACAATCTCGATGTCATCGTCCTCTGATGATTTTATATCGATCCTCTCCTCTCTCAAGACTTCGGTAGCATCCACATTGCTGTTCTTTTCCCCGACAACAGTTTCTGCCTCTACACTCTTCTTCACCAATGAAGCACCTACCACTGAAAACACAAGTCAAGGTGGGACAAGTAAACTTAGGATTAGCACATGAGGATACCTCCAATATCGGACTCAGCCGGCTGCTCTTCCATGACCTTAGCTAGTTCAGGTGGAGGAGTAAATGTCGAAGCCATCTCAATGTTTGTAGAAGCGAGAGAAATAGATGTCTTGGTTTGACTGCTACCAACTTCTTTCTCGGGGACCGACTTCCCCGTCACTCTACGGCGTTTTTCCTCTGCCGCACTCTTTTCTTGGCTTCTCCTCTCAACAAATACTGCTCGCTCCTTGTCATTCAGAATTTGAGTCATCAAAATTCTCCATCCACTGTTTGTCCTTTTGCTACGTCTCTCTCTTTTCTTAAAATTATTTTCCATGTATCGGCCAGTACCATGGAATACCTCGGCATCCAAGATAGATCCCTATGATGGAAAAACCTTACGAAGAATGAAAGAGCTTGACGTCCATGCCCCTTTTTTAGTTTGAACATCTCCTGAGTGTGCTCAGCTTTGATGGTTTGAATGTCGATATCATGTTGAAGCTTAAAGTTGTTAGCTGACGTGGCAGCATTCTCCTCAGCTAGTTTTTTGGCCAACTCAGATGAATGAAGAAGAGCCTTTAGATTCTGCACCTCCAGGCCCAGCCGAGTTTTTTCATCCTTCAAAGCTTCGATATCGCCCCTCAAAGAAGCGCATTCCTGGCTTTTCTATTGGAATCGAACATTCATATCCTGTGCCTCTTTCTCATATCTCTCCTTATCGACTGCTGCCCGCAACTCGTGACCTTTAACTTTCTTCTCAAGGAGCCCGAAGGTCCTCTTGTCACAGACAATGTCCCTCTTCAAACCAAAAATCTCGGTCAGCTTGTCCTTCAATACTCCACTTACATGCTCGGCGTATTGACGCATCACGTCATATTGAGAAAGAACATGGTAGAGGTTATTTCGAATACATCGGCGAAAGCTATGCAACAATGGTTGTAGCTCGGGGGCAGGTTTGATCCTTGTAAAGATAAGATCAGGGAAATCTTGTTCCAATTCTCTAACTCGATCAGTGGAGGAAGGGTCGATCGAGGGTATGGGACGACTTAACATAGCCCGAGAGTGTTCGGCCTTCTCTCCCGCCCGGGGGGTCTTGTCCTGAGGATGGGGAGGACGCCGAAACTTGGGAATTTGTGCCCTTTTTTCTTCCTGGACATACTCCCCTGCTCTTCCTTTTCCTTCGATGCCCGATCATGTTTTCCCAAACTTCTCTTCTTTTGCTTGCTTTGATCCCGAGTCAACTCTTTCTCTTTCTCATCTTCTCTCTCTTTGCTTTTGTCTTTTTTCTCCTTCTCTTTCTCTTCTTCTTCCTCTCTCTCTCTTTCTTTGTCTCTTCATGTGTCTTTTACCTTTCTTCTCCTCCTTTCTCTTGCTACCATCATCCTCATCATCGTCTCATTGTCTAACGTACTGCAAAGCAGGCTCGTTTGGCCTGATATCCGTTTGGAGGGAGGCAAAAAGATTGCCATAAAATTCTTCATAGATGTCCTTTGAGAAAAGAAGAAAGACCATGATTAAGACAATCAACATTCAATTTACACAAGAGAAAATAGTACTGTGACGTGCAGTGTGAATGCTATGTGACAAATCATATAGACATACCCTATACTGAGGGTAAGATCGTACCTTCGACACCTTGTTGTTCGACCGGGAAAGACATTCCCTCGGACTGATTAGCAAAAATTGGTTTGGATCTAAACTCTATGGGGAAAGAATGTTCTCTAGCATCTGCAGTTTTTCCAACCCAGAAAGAGGGGATGCAGCATGTTCTTCCTGTGAATCGTGGGTTGTGAGGGATCTTTCTCGACCGTAGAATCTCTCGAGAGGTTCTCAGCAGATTTCTCTTTGGCTGGCTCCTCTACACTTCCTTTGGAATTTTCTTAGCAGGAACTTTCTCTCTTCTTCAATGCTCAGCCCCTCAGCGCTCAGCCTCTCGACCTTGTCTTTTGAAAGTAGGCTTTTTTGGACGTAGTCTCTTTCTCCCCAAGCGAGGGACGAACCGTAGGTTACCCGACCAAATGGGTCTTCTGCGTACTCCCTGATTTCCTTTTGACTGGGGACATCACACCCAAGCTCGGTGTTGTTGATCCGGATACCTCCTTCAGTGACTCGATTGTTTTATCCTCTTCAAGGAGAGCATATCAATGTAAGTGGTCGTCAGTCAAGCAATTCCAAAACCACCACCTCTCGAGCTTCAACTTAATTAATCACCTGTAGCGTTCCTCAAACACTTTCTCGTCAGGCCTTGTTGGGTCGTCCCCTGTAAAAAAAGAAGAAGAGAGAAAATGATTGGCATAAGGGACTCTACTATGGATGTATCGACCGACAAAGAGACTTACTGCATTGAAGCCAATACTGAGCACATCTCGGCTGCTCTTTAATCCAAAACCATTCCCGCTTTAGATCACTTACCCTGCTTGGAATCTCTTCAATAATGTTCTAACCTCGGGCATCCTTGAAGTAAAGAAGAGAAGGGGACTGTTTCTCTTTGTGTCTAAAACGAAAAAAGAAAGCCAGGTCACGAAGGTCAGAGGGTGACCCAAATACCTCATGTACAAGTAATAGACTGATAACTTATTGCCGTAAGCAATTAGGTGGAACCGCATCGGGGCCCGGTTCATCCCTAACAAGAAATTGACAATGAATAAAGGAAAAGGGGGGTAGCTCCCAGATTGCACATCGTGAGAGATATTGCCATGTAACCGTCTGGGGGATTGTAAGGTTGAGAGGTTTCCTGTGGGAGAAGAACATCTCCAAAAGGAATGTTATGTTTACCAGTCAAATTCTATAGTCATTTAAGAATCATCGTGTTCCTTTTTGCATCCGAAGGGTTTTCTAGAATCTCTGCACCTGGGAGCATTTCGGGTGCTATGGGAACGGGTATTGCTTCATTTAACTCGACCGTTGTTCCAGGGGGAGGTAACGGACTTGTCGACCTACTTCGAGGGCCGCTGTCAGAACCAGGCTCTAATCGGGCCGACGACTCAGAAGTACTATCTACTCTAATGGAAAAGGAAAACTCCTTGCCCGATCCCTGCTTGTGAGTGCCACGTGCTTTAACCATCGGTAGATGAAAAGATTGTCAAGCTGAAATTAAAGGTCAATTCAAAAGGGGTTAGTTCCGCTTTACACTGCTATTTCAGTAAAAGGCAAGCCATATAAATCATGATTTGTTTCCATACACCAGATTGTACAAAGATCACTATCTTTTTCACCACCCTCTCAAACACTACCACATGTCCCAGGGTTTAGCAACACCTTGGCATACGTAACACTATGAATAGGCGGGAAATCTCTACACCCCCATGACATAATTGGGTTAGCAGATCTAACACTATCAGATTTTGCTAAAATGACATTGGAATCTGATTGACATAGAAATGTGTTTATTTTATGCTCTTATATCTTATCTTTTGTATATAAATAAATATTACTTGGGTATTGTTTTGTTATTTTTACAGATAGTCCAACCCAGCCCGCATGCAACCAGAAATGTAGAGAAATAGAGTTCAATTTGCTGTGAATTTGCATTTTGAAAAATTGTAGATGAAGATATCACATCTAGTTGCTGTTGGACAAGAAAAGGAGTGATAAAAAGGCTTTGAACATCGCAAATCAATGAAGAAATGTCAAGGAATTAAGAGGAAAAAAAGAGAAAAGGCCCAAAATTGCTTTAATTATCAAAGGCCCATTTATGTTTCTCATTGTAACTAATTAGTGGTGTAATGACCAGGCCCATTTACCATTAGGGTTAGGGTTAGGGTTTGGCTATCTACCCTATATATACCCTTGTAATAACCTTGTAGCCACCATCCTATCTCATCTCTCATTCCATTGTTCTAATAAAAGTTCTTCTTTCTCTTTTATTTTCTGCAATTTTTTAGCAACTAGTGTTGTCTATACGATTAGATTCGGTAGAACACTATTTGTATTTTGCACTTGTTTGCATTAGTGATTTACCGTCTGATTAGATTCAGCGGAAATCCTAATTTTAATTCTTGTTTGTTATTTCAATTTCTGCAATTCAATTTCTGCTTTTTATTATTTTCTTAGGTCAAATTGGGTTTGATTAGATTCAAATCTAATTCATAGTTTCATTTGCTTCCATTGAAATTGTGATTTGATCGTCGGTTCAGTTAGATCTGTTCTGAATCAAATTACAGTTTTAATTTTGTTTTGTTTTGCAAAATCAACCTCCAAAGTTCGTCTAACACGCCCACGAAACATATAAATAATAAAATTTAACTTTCCTCCCTGTGTTCGACCTGTATGCTACACACCTGTATGCTTGCAGAATTTATTACAAATGTCGCGCTTTTCTAATTCATAGATCAGCGACGATCAAGTTTTTGGCGCCGTTGCCGGGGAGGTAACGAATAAATTTTATAATTTATTTAATTTTTGATTCGTGTTAGCTTTTATTTTATTTTTTATTTTATTTTCTTCTGTGTATATATATATAATCTTGATTAATGATTTGGTATATCAATTCTATTGGTGTTATCATCCATTAAGCAAGAGAAAAAAATTACCATTTTTTCTCAAATTTCTTTCTATCTTTCCTCTGCCTTAATTGTCAAATTTCTTTCCCTCCTGACCTTCTTTTTACAATTTGATTTCTTTCCCTAAAAAAACAAACAAAAAAATCTTGTCAAACTCTGTTTAAATTCTTTCTTTTTTCTCTCTCATCTATTTCTCCTTTCTCTATCCCCTTCTCTGTTTTCAATACATTTTTTTTTATAAAAAAAATTGCCAAATAAAAAAAGTTTTTATTTGTTTTCTTGTGTATAGATATAGGAAAAAAATCTTGACTGATTGATTTGGTATTATATACTGTAATCATCTAAATCAAGAAAAAAAAAATCATGCCAATTTTTGTTTAGTTTGTTTCCCCTTCTCCCATCTATTTCTTTCCTTTCCTTGTACATTTTTTTTCTTCTTCTGTACAACTCTCAAAAAAAAAAAAACAACTTTCAATTTTCCTTTATTCTTTCCATCTTTCCAATCATCTACATTCTTTTTATTTTTACAAATTTCAAAAAAAAAAATTCCTCTTTTAAAATTTTTTTTTCCTTTCTTCTTTTGTCCTTCTTGTTCTCAATACATTTGATTTCTTTTCTTCTCTTACAAATTTCCTTTCTTTTCAAAAAAAAAATCCACTTTTGATTTCTTTCCTCTTTATTCCTCCTTTCCAATTTTCAATACAATTACTTCTCATTCTTCTTTTACAAGTTCAAAAAAAAAACTTGCCATTTTTCTTTTGTTTCTTTCCTGTTTTCAACCTCTTTCCCCTTTCCCCTTTCTTTCATTTATTTGTTTCCCTCTTGCAGATTCAGTCCTACTTTAGACAAATAATAATAAAAAATAAAATAAAACTTGCCAAATTCTCTTGATTTTTTTTTTCCTTTTCATTTTTGTTTTTCCTTTTATATTTCTTTTTTTTCTTTCCCTCTTCATCTATTCCTTCTTTCCAATTTTTACTTTATTTTTATTGTTCATTATTGTTGTACATTTAATTTGCCAAATTTTCTTTAATTGGTTTCCATTTATTCCTTCCTTCCTTTTACTTCTTTCCAATTGTCAATACACTGGTTTCCATTCTTTTACAACAATAACCAAAAAAAAAAAAAAACTTGCATTTTTTAATCGATTGCTTTCTAGTTACAACTCTCTCTCACTTCCTCTAATCTTTCTTTCCATCTTTCTACCACCTTGTTGATTTTCACATTTTTCTTTTCTCTTTCCATTTCTTTTTATTTGTTTCCATCTTTTGTCTACAATTTTCTGAAAAAAAAAAAAACTTTTGCATTTTCTTCTCTGTCTACGTTGATTTCTTTCTTGTTTTTGTCTGCTTTTATTTCTTTCCTCCATTCCTTCTACCCTTCCTCTCTACTCAAAAAACCTTGTTTTTTTTCCTTATTTCCTTCCTTTTTTTCATTTTTCCCCCTTTTTTGTTTTTCTTTTCTCATTCATTTCTTTCCCTTTCTTCTTGTTCAAATTTTCAAAAAAATAATAATAAAAAAACTGCATTCTTTTCTTTTTATTTATTTCTTTCCAATTGCATTTCTCATTCACCTCCTACAATCTCTCTTTCCATTATTTCATTTATTTCTTTCCAGCTCTCTCCTTTATAATTTTTTTTTCTTTTCTCTCTTTTATTTCTTTTGTTGATTTTGCTACCTTTCTCTCTCTCTCTCTCAAAAAAAAAGAAGAAGAAGAGGTGAAATTTAAATCAAAGGCCAAAGGAAGGAAGGAATTCAAGCAACGAACAAGGATTCAAAGGTGCTTTGCTGCAAAGAAAAAATATAGAAATTGTGTGTAAAAATCTTCTGCAGGGGCAGCGGCTTACTTGTACAAATTTTTTATTCTGCTATTGTTCTGTGACTGTTCTGTGATTGAATTTTTCTTAATCTGTTTAGTTAGGAATTATTTTCCATAACTAAAATCATCACGCTCGTCGTTTTTCAATAATAAAACATGATTTGATTTTCAAAATAATATAATTGAAAAGTGGTGCTTTGTGAAGTTGACTGTCTCGTATAATTGGATCGCGGATATATAGTAGTTCAATTTATTGAACTATTAGCAAAAGAGGTTGCATACTACCCGTAAAACATTGGTCGTATCCCTTAGTTTTCTACTATACATGAACGGCCATAAGACCCTCTTCCCCCTTCCAATTGAGTCAGTTAATTAATAGAGCATAACTCATTCTTTTATATTATTTTGAATTGAGAATAATTTCTGTCTTGCCGTGAATTCATTTCAAATGTCTAATTCAAAAAAATCATTGAGAGAAATGATGGATAATAATCGAAGTAGACGTCCTCTTGAAGAGTATGAGTATGAATTGCAACTCATGAAACAAGATTTTCCAAAATTTCGTGAGCCCAATGTCAACAATTTTCAAAATTTTCCAACTGACCAACATTTTCAAAATCATAGATATAATCGAAATGATGATTTCAATTTAAATTTCAATAACTTCGATTATGGGCCACATCCACATCAAAACGGTTTTGAATCGCAACGTACCTTTGATCAACATGGGGTTGGAAACCAATTCGGAAATAATTTTGAAAATGATTTTCAATTCAATCAGAATTTTCAAAATTACAACCCATATCAACATCTTGAAAATAACCAAAATTTCAATTTTCCATCGAATTTCAACAGTTTTGGTTATGACCCGAATTTTCAAAATCAAAATGATTTCCAATATCATTGTCATTTTTCTGAAGATTCAAACAACCACCACATTGGGAATGATATTTATCATGAAATTGATGTGGACTATAATTTTGAGAATCAAGAAATCCAAAACGAGAGCTTTCAAATCAACGATTCTGAAGAATATCATCTTAACATTCTTAGAGAGAGGGTAGAAAACCAAGATAGACAGCTTGATGAACTTCTTTGCTTAATGAAATCTTTTAAAGAACAACAAGAGCAACAAAATCAAATGAGCATTGAATCAGAAAATAATCCAATTTCTACTGACATTGAAAATTTTCAAATAACGACTTTGGAAATTGAGAATATTCATCTTGATGAAGATTTTCAAAATTCAACAAATGATTTGGACTTCAACTCTTTTCAAAAAAAAGATTTAAGCTTAGATTTTGACCTTCCTCTTTCAGGCTGTGAAAAACTTGAAATTCTAGAAGTTGAACAAAATGATAATGTTGAATTTTTCAAAAACTCAGAGTTGGAGAAGAATTTCAATGAACATGAATTTTTTGGATTGAATGAAGAGGAGTTGCCGAATGAGGATGAAACAGAATTAGGTCACGAATCCATGTTTGAAAATTTTGAGATTTCAAACGAACTTGAAATTGCCAGTGTCAAAAATGCCTTGTCAATTGAGAAAGGTGATCACATACTCTTGAACAACACTCAGAATTCAAATTTCACTGAATTTATAGACGATCAAAATTTTTTGTGAAATTACACTGACAAATTTGTTGAATACATGAACTATTTTTGGAATGTTAGTTTTGTTGAACAACTTCATGTTAGGACGACCCTAGACATTTATCTCCTGGACTATAAATCTAGGTTTAAAGATGATATGGTTTTCAAAAACTCTTGCTTGTTAGAAAATATACCTAGACATAGTGGGAATGGGACTCATAGGGCTAGAACCAAGTGTGGGGGGAAAAGTTGGTGGAATTCTTTGCATCGCATTCACCGCAAACACATATATCACTGTATATATGATCCATTCTTACATATAGTTAGATTGCATTTCATTTTACAGATCATTTTGCATCTCATTCACCTTTGGGTGCGATCTTTCAAATTTAGGAAACGTTACAGTGTGGACACTGTTAGTTCAAGTGTGGGGGGGAGTCTGCATTTCATCCATTTTCATTTTTTCTTTGTTTTTATTTCTTTTTATTTTCAGCCATTTAAGTAGGACCATCATACATTTTATATCGTAGTAACATACCATTTTTTTTTTGAAATACGATTCATTTTCAAGTGATACAACAAAATAGGTTTACAATTTTTAGCCAGTTGATAGTATTTTTCTCTCTCAACTTAGATCGAATAGGAAATATAATGAAAAGTTTAATTTTGAGGGATAATAGTGTAACCGGTACATAGGGAGATTCTTAGGTGATGGCCATGAAATCTATTCTATATTGTAGACTTTGTTTAAATAAGTGGAGGACTTAAAATACTTATATTGGCTTTTCAAATCTTTAAAACTAAGTTGTGTTAAGTTGAATTCGCGTTACTCTCTTTTGTGCTTATATTTTCGATAATAATAATAATAGTATTCCAAGGGTATCCAACATTGCTTGTATATCGAGCGTTGGTGTGCAAACCCGCCAAGCTCTATCCGACACGTTGTTGACAAAGTCAAAGTTGGAATATCTTGGTCTCATTTTATGAGATTGGACACCTAAGGATTACCGACACGTTGTTGACAAAGTCAAAGTCGGCCTGCACAATCCGCCAAGCTCTTTACCTACTCTCCGTTAGTCCGCGAGGCAGTGCATGGGTGGTAAACCTTGGTCTTTTTAGTTAGGTGTATGTACTTAATCATAAATCTTAAAATTTTATAGAATAAAGAATAAGCGATGATACCCAAACACTTCTTGACCTTATTGATTTGACTAGCCATACATGAGAAAATTAGAATACCACTTTGCAAACTGTGCCAAGCAAACTAAGAATTTATTTCATGGCTGCACTATGTTATCAACCGAACTAACTGGCCAAACTTGAATTTAACATTTGAAAACTTGATTTATATGGAAAATTTGTGACAAGTTGAGGTATCTAAAATAACATTAACTGATTAGAAATTGTTAACTTAATTTGTTGTACCACTTTCCTGAAATAAGTCGTGTTTTCAGTTTTCATTTTTATTTGCATATGTCCACTGCATTCATGTAGTTTCATTAGAATCATAGCATACTGCATTTGGATTTTGTGGGTAGTATCCGCTGAAAACCCTCACGAGACACCACTCGTCCTACTAGGGACACCTAGAGGTTTAACGGCTTGTTGCATACGCTCAATGCAATCGTGTTTCCTACGAAAGTGTGACCTATCTAGTTTAGTTTTTCATTTTTTTTTTTTTTACTCGAGGACGAGTAAAAGATAAGTGTGGGGGTATTTGATTGACATAGAAATGTGTTTATTTTATGCTCTTATATCTTATCTTTTGTATATAAATAAATATTACTTGGGTATTGTTTTGTTATTTTTACAGATAGTCCAACCCAGCCCGCATGCAACCAGAAATGTAGAGAAATAGAGTTCAATTTGCTGTGAATTTGCATTTTGAAAAATTGTAGATGAAGATATCACATCTAGTTGCTGTTGGACAAGAAAAGGAGTGATAAAAAGGCTTTGAACATCGCAAATCAATGAAGAAATGTCAAGGAATTAAGAGGAAAAAAAGAGAAAAGGCCCAAAATTGCTTTAATTATCAAAGGCCCATTTATGTTTCTCATTGTAACTAATTAGTGGTGTAATGACCAGGCCCATTTACCATTAGGGTTAGGGTTAGGGTTTGGCTATCTACCCTATATATACCCTTGTAATAACCTTGTAGCCACCATCCTATCTCATCTCTCATTCCATTGTTCTAATAAAAGTTCTTCTTTCTCTTTTATTTTCTGCAATTTTTTAGCAACTAGTGTTGTCTATACGATTAGATTCGGTAGAACACTATTTGTATTTTGCACTTGTTTGCATTAGTGATTTACCGTCTGATTAGATTCAGCGGAAATCCTAATTTTAATTCTTGTTTGTTATTTCAATTTCTGCAATTCAATTTCTGCTTTTTATTATTTTCTTAGGTCAAATTGGGTTTGATTAGATTCAAATCTAATTCATAGTTTCATTTGCTTCCATTGAAATTGTGATTTGATCGTCGGTTCAGTTAGATCTGTTCTGAATCAAATTACAGTTTTAATTTTGTTTTGTTTTGCAAAATCAACCTCCAAAGTTCGTCTAACACGCCCACGAAACATATAAATAATAAAATTTAACTTTCCTCCCTGTGTTCGACCTGTATGCTACACACCTGTATGCTTGCAGAATTTATTACAAATGTCGCGCTTTTCTAATTCATAGATCAGCGACGATCAGAATCACCACAGACAAACGCATCGCCGCTGACTACAGTGATCCGATGTTGATGATCCCAACTACGGATCATGTGAAACCCAAATTACATCAAGAAAGCGAAGAGAGATCCTACGCAAGGATGACATCTAGGCACTTTGAAAAAGATAAAGAATCAATTTTAACCTAAAAAAAAGATCTTGGGAGAAGACGGTGATCGTTCTTCTTCTTCTTCCTATAGAGTAGTAAATCCGTTTTTATGGCAGGAAAAGTAAAAAAGCAAAGGTGATAAAGGCTTTCCTTTTATAATATGAGAGAGTGGCTATTCACGTTCGGTTGACATGACCTTCAGACTGGACTCGGTTGACATGTAAAGCCATTGATGAGCCAAGAATTAACCGACAAGAAGGAGGATAGTAAGGCATATTACCTGAACTCGTTTAAGTTTCCAAAACAGTTGACAGGTTTATTGTGATTTACGAAGCTCAATGAACGTTTGATTCAAATCGACCTGTTGGATTCTTCGGTTGATAAAGAAAATGTTCGTTCTTAGCACGTGTTTACAAAGTATGCCCCGTTTCTAACGCAACATACTTTGGGGAGAAAAGTGTTGATGGGCCTTTCGGCCTGCCTGTCAAGACTCGATATCGCCATGGGCTTGTGTCTTGAATGTCCGAAGCAGGTACCCCGAGGTTAAGAAGTGGGCCAACAGATGAAGCCCGTCAGTTGAGTTCGCCACCCACACCAGACGCAGTCCAAGAGAAGCCCATTGTGATCAGGCATACTTAGTCATATCAAACCCTGCTATGAACCCAATGCATGCCTAAAGAATAGCTCACACCTTCCTTATTCGTTCCAGGCCATCCGCATGGATAAACAGATCAATTGCCACCCCTTGCCGATACTTCGAGGAGTACCGGTTCCTTAGGAGAAAACTACTTCTTCAGACCTAACTACTTTTTTGGATCCCACGACACATGTCCAAGTTGGCTCAAGTACTGTATCATCTATAAATACCCCTTTTGAACCCAGAAGAAGGGACTTTTGAAGTTTTAACTCTAGTATTCAAATATTTTGATCTCTTGTTGTGCTGCCATTGTAACTATTCTGTCTAATAATTAAAACAGTATAAAAGAGATTATAAAGTGGATGTAGTCTCATTAACGCCAAACCACTATAAATCTGTGTGTGATCTTCTCTATCTTCAGTTTTTACAATCATTAATCTTCACTTATTCTCTACATAACCCTATCTTTGGGTATTGTGCCAATTTTTGGTGTCAACAGGCATCACCAAGGGTTATTTCCAATCGGGAAGGGGATTGCATCAAGGAGATCTCCTTTCTCCCACCTTTTTCATCATCGCTGCGAAGGCCTTCGTTCGTGGGGTGCATTCTCTCAAGGTTGCTGGTCAGAATCAACGTTTTGGCATCCCTAGCGGTTGCCCGGTGATATCGTCGTTATCATTCACTGATGACATAATCATCATCTCCAATGGTAGTCGGCGCTCGATTCGTCGACCTCTGGAGTTCATTCTATGAGCATTGTTGGGGCAACTCGTTAATGCATCAAAGAGTTGATTCGTTCATGCTAAGTCTACAGAACCCGAGAGGGTTTCTTAGATTAAAATCTTTTCTAGTTTTAGGGTTGTTTCTCTTCCTCTGCCTTATCTTAGGGTTGTTGTTTATCGAGGTTGGATGCTCAATGCGATTTTCGACCCTTTTATTGACAAAGTTAAAATAAAGATTTTGAAATGGAGCTCCTCACTTATCACTTAAGCTGGTAAACTTGTGCTTATAAAGTCTGTCCTCGAGTCTCTTGGGTCTCATGTTTTCGCGGCAATGACTTCTACCTCTTATTTTTTTTGTTCTTATTGCTTGTTAGCATCGGATTTTTTGGGGGAAGAAGGACAAGGCGAATAAGCACCATTGGATATCCTGGGACGTCATTTAACGTCCCAGACTAGAGGGTGGCTTGGGGTTGCACAATCCTTGGGAACTTTGTCAGGCTTGCACTTGTAAGCTTTGGGTTCGGTTCCATTTAGATGATTCATTCATCCATGCTAAATATCAATTCCTTTTGATTTCTGATTTCACTGGCTCTCAGTCTTACGCAAGTGAGACGTGGAAAAGAATGCAGTTAGTAAAGAATTTCACTGATTCTCATAGCAAGGGATTCAGCTGGAATGGGGTTTCTTTTTCGCTTAGGGCCGCTTGGAATTCTATTAGAACAACAGTGCCTAGACTAGCGGTTATCTCTTTCATTTAGGACAGTAGGATGCCTCCCAAGATTTCCCTTTCATGCAAAGGATTCCTCTTGATGCTAATATCATGGGCGTCGATGTCCCTTTTGTGTCCCGATGTAGATGATACAAGGCCGGGGCATCACAGTCTTCTGTGCATTTATTCTTGGAGAGTGAATGTGCTCGCTCGGTTTGGGCTTGTTGAAGCTACTTCAATCGTCCGAAGGGAATTTGTATTACTATTTCACGGAGTTTCAGGAGCTTTCATTCCGATGGAGATGAGGGGAGCTCACTAGCTTTGGCAATCTGGTTTTAGGTTCCCTTCTTTCTTTTTTTGGTTCCTCCTCGGTTATTTTGTTCTTGATATGAGTGGGGATAGGCTGTTACTGTATTGGGTTTGTTTTTGGTTTAGGCAGTTTTGGTATCTAACATTCTGCTATACCATTTTCATTAGCCATCGGAATTGGCTATTATCTTCTTTTTTGTAACAGCCCGCGTTTTACGTATCAGAGGATCGTAAAATATTTTTATTTTATTTGCTAAGGGTTGGATCATTCTCATATTTTAATATGTTGCTTATGGGAATGTGAGACATGTCCATAATTTTTATCAATTTTGTTTGTGACCATTTTGCCCCTGTCATCTTGTACAGGGTATAACTTTTGACTCAGGTCGAATCAGTGGTGAGACCTGTGCCATTGGAAAGGAAATGATGATTCCCTTTCCGTAGAGTGGTCACATTAAAGATTTGGCTAAGCAGTTTGGGAGGAATCATTGTTTTAGGGTGTAACAGTTGGCTGTCCAGGTTTGTAAGCCATAATGGGCTGATTTGAAGATGTCCATTAGTGGGCTGGTGGAAGGCTATAAATAGGGGGTGGGAGGTATGGGAAATAGTATACTTTCCCCATTCTCACATTTGGAAGAACTGAGGGATCCTCCGTTCCTCCGCTTCTCCATCTTTCCATCATTGAAGCTTAGGAAATCGAAGATCTACACCATTTGAGGCTAGATCTACACCGTTGCAAGAGAGAGTTCATCGAATCAAGGAGTTTGGATCAAATTCCTTGCTGTCCGGAATCTTAATTCATTGCTTTTAGCTTGTTTTGGAGAATTGGTGAGTGATATGCATCTCTCACACGGATTCAATCAAGTATATGAGTGTTTGATCATGTTTTTCATCAAATTCAAGCATTTTCTCATAGATCTACACTATGGTAAGCTTATTTCCATATGAATCACCCTAGGATCTAATTTAGCAAGTTTAAACTAATAGTTCCTATGCTATTTCATATGTTTATGCAAGTTAGATCCATAATTTAGATCATATGTTCATTTATCATGATTTTGGTGAAAACTGTATAATTTTAGTGATAATTATCATATTCATGTTGTTAATGATTTCACAACATGCTTATGGCTGTGTTGAATGAATTAGACGAGTATATTCGTCGATTGTATCGATTGGCGAAGTTTTGGTCGAAATTGGACTTGAATTGGGGCTGTACAGGCCGCGGGTTGAGCGTAGTACAATGTAGTACGGCGTAGTAAATATTGGGGTCGGTCGAATGAGCAAGGGTGGCCCGTCGAGCAAAGGTGTCAGGTAGAATAGTGTTGGCTCAAACATGTGGAGGTCGGTCATGCACAGGGTCGAGCAGTTGTGTTCGGGTCGAGCAGCATCTGGGTTGGCCAGGTGTTGAAGTAGGTAGGTCGGTCGGTCTTTGGTCGTGCAAGGAGGGGTCGAGCAGGGACGGGTCGGTCAGCATTTGGGCCTAGCAGAGCAGGTCGGTCGTACTCAATTGATGTTGGTCGGTCATTTTCTGGTTGGTTGGTCATGGTCTGCTCGGTCGGTCAGGAAGTGGAGTTGGGTCAGCAAGGTGGCCGGTCAGTGTATTTCTGGGCAAGCAGCTTGGGTCGGTCACTTGGGAGCTGGTCGGTCGGTCTGGTCATGAAGCCTGGGTCGGTCTGGGTTAATGTATTGGAGGACACGACATGGAGGATCGGGCCGGTTTGGTTATGTGATTCATGGGGTGGTCGGTCAAGTGATTGGGTCGGTCTTGGTGGAAGAACTTGGTCAGTCGGTCGTGATCAAGGAAGTGGGTCAGTCATGTTTGGTGCAAGTGATTGGGTCGGTCACCTGGGGTGGTCACTCGTGCACCCACTTCTGGGTCGGTCGGTTTGGTTCCGGGTCGGCTATGACTAGTAGTTGTTTTCGTTGCTATGTGATGAATTATACGGATTTACGGTGGATCGTTTATTGATGTTTTTCTTTGTTTCGAGAGTGGAGATGGCTTCGAACTGAATTCTGTGGGAGTATTGAAGTGATAGGATGCGTTTGTTGATCGTGTAGATGCAATAAGGGTTAGTACGATTGAAGTTGGACTTGATCTCGTAAATACTAGTTGTTCATTGATCATGGAGATGCAACAAGGGTTAGTACGATTCAAGTTGGAGTTGAACTCATAAATACTAGTTGTGCGTTGATCGTGGAGATACAATGAATACGAATCAAGTTGGACTTGAATTCCTGGGTATTGGATACTCAAATTGGATTTGAGTGTGCAGATAATGGATACTCGAGACTGGGTATGAGTTGTCTCTGGACCAATTGGATAGGCCTAGTTGTCTCTGGGAGGCAAAAGTACGTTGGACGTGCAATAGTTTGGTTAGAACTGGGGTTACCATTAGCCCTTGACATGTGTCAAGGTTGGCCATCATACGATTAACAATGATTATGAAGCGGGATTGGCGGTGATAGCTAGAGTCTGTCGTGCATGTTGGATGTTCTATTTCTACCGTCTCATTTAGATTATCCAACGTCGAAGGAGATGTTTCTTGAGTGCTTGTCTGATATTGGTTTCGACCTTTGGGGCTTGTGCTTGAGGGATGTTGAATACAATTAGGATGGTTTACGTGAGATCTATAATCTGGGTGCTATGAGTGTTACTATTGGTTGCTTCTGTTTGCCATGATTGAATGGTTTCTTGGATTACCATGGTCTTATGGTTGAAAAGCTTGTTGTAAAGGCTATCACTATCCGATGTTGGGAGTAAGGCTTAGAGTTCTTCTCTGGTAATGTGATCGGTAGATCAATGGTTAATTTGCCTCTTCTCATACACTATATTGATGATGTTTGTTAGCTCTTTTATCGCTCAGTAAGACTATTGTCTGACTCAAGGTTTTATGTTTCCCTCTTATTACCTTGGGTTTTTTCATCCGATTATGGATGGGAAGACTAGGTGGCAGGTCACAGGTAATAGCTTAGTAAGGACGATGTAGCAATTCGGAGGCGAGCAGGAGGCTGGCGTACTATCTCTCTTACTATATAATATTTGGGTTTTCGCTGTTTGTTATCCTTCTCTGAGTGCTGTAGTGAGGCTTTATGTACAAGCTTTGATTTTTTTCCTATGATGTTTGGGTAATCTTTCAGGATGTTGTGAAAGTTTAAAAAGTTTGTGATATTATGCTTAACCGTTATTATCTGTTGTATATTTTCTACTATGCTTTATCCTTGTGTTGTGAGTTCTACGACAGGTACCGCTTGCGTTTCATACCTTGATGATCACCCACAGCTGCCTGGCATGTCTTTCAGCGCATTATTCCTCTTGTATAGTGTAGGGGTTGTGGGCGCTCGTCATATTTGGTATCAAAGCTCTGGTTAACGATTTTAGCCAAAGTTCGAAGACGTAATTACGTATGGGAGACATATTTATATATTTCAGTTGGATGTATATTATATTGTGTATATAGTACAGTAGCGTTTGTACTTCTTTAGCAACTTTTCTTGCAAGTGGCTAATCATTCTAATTTGCAGACTTAGAATGAGTCGACGTGCTTCAAGGCATGCTGCTAGGGAAGAGGCTGTGCCTGGAGGTGGTAATGGTGGTGCACCAGATTACCCAACCATGTTTAAAGCCATGATGGAGGCATTCATGCGAAGGGTGCCCGCTCTAGTGGCAGCAACGGTAGATGTAGGTGTTCAGTTGCCTAAGGTTGTAGATTTTGCGAAGCCGTGCAAAGATTATACATCTCTAGGAGGAAAGCCATTCAAAGGAATTGTGCCACATGAAAAGGTCCAGACGTGGATGGATTCTTGGGTTCGCATTATTGGAGACTTGGGGTTGGATGATGCAACTAGGAGAAAGCTTGTGTCAAGGCAATTGTAGGGCAGGGCCATGGAAGGATGGAAACGACAAAAAGAGAAAGCAACAACAACAGAGAGGAATTTATGGTCAAAAGAAGCAGAAGATCGAGGCCATATGCAGCAACTGGCAGAAGAAGGGCCACTATTCTTGTAATGACCCGGAAAATTCGAGGCTCGAATTTTCGACAATAGTACATAAACCCGTATTACATGCCAAAAATATAAGTATCGAAAACCCAGACTATTAATAGAAAGAAGTTAGAGGATGAGAAGTAGAAAGAAAGAAATATTAGAATAGAAGAAAGAAGAAGAACATCACATCAGAATCTCACAGCTGAACGAATAACATGTAATATAAAAACTCTTTATTCAAGAAAAAAGAACTGTAAATACATACCAATCATCAAAGTACAACATATATCAGTCACAGCGGAAAAATAACTTAAATAATTAAAAAAACACTATTTAATTATTTTAAAAACAATTATTCCATTTTACTAACCCGTAGTCAAATTCTTTTGCTTTCCGCTTTTAGAACATGTATAAATCATAAACCATTTAAACAATTCTTTTATAAACTCGATTAATATATATTTATTTATATATTTCTAATTTAATTATTTATATAAAATGACTGAAAAACTTCAATTCATTTACAAGATAATATATAACTTTAAAACTACGTCAATTCACCAGACAGTAGAACGACGTTTAAAAACAATACATTTTAGACCATTCACTGCCAACCACTCAATAAATACTGTCGACTGATTATAACTACCACAATGATGAACATCCATTCGACCATCAACTTTAAAACAGGTTTTAGTGTCAGTCAGGGTGAACAATCCATATATGAATAATATGCACTACAAATAAAATACAGTTTATTTGAGGAATCCGGTCGGATCCCTCCAACCTGTCCTTCCCTGCATCACATATAACATTTTGATAATAATATATGAATTAAATTTCAATAATAAAATGCATTTAAAATGATGAAATATAAATAACAACAATCAATCAAACAATAAACGACCAGTAGCATCCATAACAACCAATCATCCAATTTATACTGTTAACGATAAATTATATTTTTCTATGAATTTAACACATCACATAATTCCAGAAGGTGTGAGAATTAACTCACCATTTTATTCGGTTGACGGTCGATACGTTGATTCCATTAAATTTCAAATGAACGTTTAAAATTATTTGAAATCCCAAACAGCTCCAAACGATACCCAGTCAGCACCATCATCTAGCTCTTGCCTCTGCGATCCCAACGGATCCTGTTTCGTGTGATTTCATTAACGAACGAATTAGTTATGACCATTTCAAGTTGAAATAAATTTTATGTAAAATATAAATTAAATAATTTACTAAATTATAACCTTAATTATAACTAATTAAGCCACGTCATTAGTCCAATTCCAGGTCCACGTTTTTTTCCCCTTGCCAACGTTTCTTCCCCGATGGCTCCTTTTAAAAGAAACTCGATCCTGTTCTCGCGCCTGATGCCGCCTCTAGGGATCACCGGAACCCACAACGCCGATGCTGCCAGAATCGCCCAAGCCTGTACCCCTACTGCCAGAGAGCTCCGCTACCAAATCGTCACCAGATCGCCAGAATTCCACTTCAACCGCAACTCAATCGAACTGCCCACACGAGCTCCATCGGCCATCGCCACCGTCGCCACCACCGGCGTTGGAACCCCCTCGCCATCCTCCTCCTCTGACCTTCACACATCATCGCTAGAAACCACTTCTATCGGCCGGAAATTGAATAAACCCGACCACGACTCCTTCACAAACCCCTAAATCCATGGTACTCCGATCATCTTAGTCCACCAACCACCACAGTCAGTTTTAGCTACCACAGGGAAGTTGTTTGTCTACTCCCCCTCTACACTTTCTCCTTTGACGCCATCCACCAATAACAACTCCAAACACCACAAAACCATAAAGAACGAAACTGAGATCCGGTTGTTATTCGCGATTTCCAGCCACCTCAGGTCACGAAACTTCACCAAATTTTTACAGTAGCTAGATGTTGTTGAAATCTTCAAGTTTCCTTCATATCACTCACGCTGATTCATTACAGATTATGATATATAAATTGTTTTAGATTTAGGGACTTTTTTGCAAATTGTGGAGGCTAGAAAATGTTTTGGATGGGAATGAATGAAATGGGCTGAAGGATAGTGTATATATAAGGGAGAAATAATATTTATTTATGTCGATGTGACAAATGATATTTATTTCGTGTCTATCGCAATTTTAAACGTTGTTTATTCGCTGTTATGCTCACATAAAAACTCCGTTCGCTACGAGAATAGATATCATAGTATAGTTTCGTGTTACCGTCCCAATGAAACTTGTTTCGTCGAATTCTGAGTCCGTTTGCTCAAACGACTCTCGTTCACGTCCAAATGATTGATTTATTTGCATTTTATTTTGCCATGCTCACAAAATAACTCCGATTTACGTGCAATTTGAAATCTAGCAATAATCAGCTGTTATGGTCTCAACAAAATTTGTTTCATCGAAAATGGAGGTCGTTTGAATAATAGCCCTTTTTAACTGCCCAAATCAAATTAAAATAAACCAATTTTAAAATACCTCAATATAATATAAATAAAATATTGTTACTGGCCATACACGACCATAATTTCATACACTACCAAAATAAAATAGCACGGGTTGAATTTCAACCCAATTCGATATTCAGAAAAATAAAAATCCTTTGTTTTATATAAACAAATCGCTATAATATATAAACGAATTCCATAGCGACTATTTTAAAATTTGATTTGGACATAAAATAAAATCTACAATATGAAAACTGGATTTTTCTCCTCCATTAGAAAAATATTATCCAACAGATTCGGACGTTTCTTGTTTCAAGGAAATCCGACTAATATTGGATCCTGTACAGCCGTTTAAAGTTCAAAACGCAATATTACGAACTACCGCGCCGCTGCAGCTCGTTTTATATTTAAATTATAAATTAAACGCTCAACCGTCGTTTTATAAATTAAATCGTTACTATAACTTCAATAAAAACAATATTAAACCATTTTAAATTGCCTGTTCACATTATATTGCAAATTCAACATTTTTCCAAATATTTTGGAATTAAAATATTATTATATTATAAATATTCAAAATAAAATGGTTAAATCCAATTATTTAAATTCACATCAATATTTTAAATAATAAAATAATTCAAATAATTGGCCAGAAAATATGGGACGTTACATTCCTTCCCCCTTAAAAGAATTTCGTCTCTGAAATTACTAAGGTAGAAAGAATGTTATAACCCATTATCTTTACAAAAATATTTAATTAAAACTCAGTTTTTATTTCCAAAGTTAACCCAATTGGTTTTAAAACCGAATTATTTAAAATAATAGAATTTTCCAAAAAAATTCAAAAAAATTCTAACATCTTAAATTTTGGAAACTTTTGGCAGAGTCTCTGTAACAACCCGAAAATCATACCCAATTTAAAAATTCTTATTTTTAAGAATTTTATAGGAAAATCTGCCAGAATTTGAAATTTCCATTTTTTAAATAAATATTTTAATCATGGAAAAATAGACATTTTTGCAAACGAACCCGTTTTCGACGAAACCACTTTTGTTGGATCCGGAATGTCATATTATTGTTAGGGGTCAATTTCCTTAATTTTCAGAATCAGTTTGTGAGCGTGACAGAAAAAAAACTGTGTTTGGGTCAATACAGTCAAAATTGAGTGACTTAAAAATGGTTATTTTTCAAACAGCCTCAGAATTTGATGGAAATAATTTTGTTGGATTCGTATCGTCAAAACATAGCCAAAAATATTTTTTCTGGATTTTTCTGGGTCCGTATGTGGCTCCGGTGGATTTTTGAATACGTCAGAATATTAAAATAAAGGAATTATTTTTTAAATCTGAAAAACGGGGACCAAGACAAACTCCTGGGCCTACGGGACATATTCAGATGGATCCGGAATGGGGGTAATTAGGTAGGCTAGTCAGTCGTTGGGCTGAAAAATATGAAGTTTAGCTAAACGGGCTTAATTTGGCTAATTAGAAATTAATTAATTATTAAAACCCTAAATATTATGGTTTATAAACGGGTACTGTTCAGCTCCGTCTTCCCGTAGCCGCCACTCTCCCTACAGCCGAATTCTTCCTCCACAAAATTCTCCATCCACACTTCGAATTACCACACAAGCCACCCACCATGTCGAAGCCCTTCACCTCCTCTCTCTTCTCCAACCAGTAGCACCTCGTCTCGCCGCCTGTAGAGCTCGCCCCGAACCCACAAACCCGACGGGTTTGAACCGCCGCCGGTCCCACAGGACGCCACCGAGCCGCCCACCATGCTAGGCGCACGTCGACCTCCCCAAGCCCTTCCACCTCCACCTGACAGCACCTCAAACCGTGTCTCCTAGCTCCTGAAATCATTGGTCAAAGATTTGAACAAATAGCAAAACCCACGGCCGAACTTTGATTGTGAGGAAGAGAGGTTAATTACTGAAGTTATTAATTAATTAATTACTCTAATTTATTCTCTAACTTGTTTAATCCATAACTTCTTCGTTCGGATTCGAAATCTGAAAATTCCAGAAGCGTTGTGATCGTACGGAGCAGATCTACGCAGCTGGACTGAAACGGAGGAATTCTGAACACTTTGGATTTTGGGCAAAAATCGCAACGAACGTGAGATTCTCTATTTTTAATTTTAATAATTAATTAAAATACTCAGTTGTGATGTAGATTAAGTATGATTACAATTCAGATCTGTTTATTCGGTAATGGTTTGTGATGATTGTTCAATGTTTGAATAACTCGTATAGATCCATACGACTATCATTTCATATTAGGCTATGTCATCATTTGTTATCACTTTAGAGTAGAGGTGAAATTAATTTCATTATCAATTTAGAATATGATCACCACATGTTTACCCCTTGAGTTAGTAGCGGATTGATTTCATTTATCAATTCAAATCAGTAGAAAATTTGATTACTCATTCAAATTAAAAGAGACAAAACATTGAAATCATATTTTGGTTGTAATTCCAATATATAGGAAAAGAAAAAAAAACCCAAACATTGAAATCATATTTTTGTTTGTAATTACAATGTAAGGAAAACAAACATTGAATCATAGTTTCGCTTGTTATTTCAATGTATAGAAAAGAAAGAAAAAAGAAAAAAAAAAGAAAAAAATTGAAATCACTTTGTTTGTAATCTCAATGTAAATCAAAAAGAACAAACATTGAAATCAACTTTGTTTGTAATTTTAATGTAAAAGGAAATAAAAAGTACAAACATTGAAACCATTTTGTATTTGCAATCTCAATATATAGAAGAAGTAGAGAAAAAAAAAAAAAAAAAAAAACATTGAAAATCCTTTTTATTTGCTATTTCAATGTATAGAAAAAGAGAACTGACATTGAAATCATTTTTGTATTTGCAATATCAATGTAAAACAAAAAAAAAGGAGTAAATCACTTGATTTACATTTCCTTTGAAAAACAAAAAGAACGCATTTTGTCAAATGGTTTTGTTTACATTTTCTATGTAACACAAAAAGAGCAAAAGGAGTAAATCACTTGATTTACATTTCCTTTGAAAAACAAAAAGAACGCATTTTGTCAAATGGTTTTGTTTACATTTTCTATGTAACACAAAAAGAGCAAAAGGAGTAAATCACTTGATTTACATTTCCTTTGAAAAACAAAAAGAACGCATTTTGTCAAATGATTTTGTTTACATTTTCTATGTAACACAAAAAGAGCAAACGGTGTAAATCACTTGATTTACATTTCCTTTGAAAAACAAAAAGAACGCATTTTGTCAAATGGTTTTGTTTACATTTTCTATGTAACACAAAAAGAGCAAACGGTGTAAATCACTTGATTTACATTTCCTTTGAAAAACAAAAAGAACGCATTTTGTCAAATGGTTTTGTTTACATTTTCTATGTAACACAAAAAGAGCAAACGGTGTAAATCACTTGATTTACATTTCCTTTGAAAAACAAAAAGAACGCATTTTGTCAAATGGTTTTGTTTACATTTTCTATGTAACACAAAAAGAGCAAACGGTGTAAATCACTTGATTTACATTTCCTTTGAAAAACAAAAAGAACGCATTTTGTCAAATGGTTTTGTTTACATTTTCTATGTAACACAAAAAGAGCAAAAGGAGTAAATCACTTGATTTACATTTCCTTTGAAAAACAAAAAGAACGCATTTTGTCAAATGGTTTTGTTTACATTTTCTATGTAACACAAAAAGAGCAAAAGGAGTAAATCACTTGATTTACATTTCCTTTGAAAAACAAAAAGAACGCATTTTGTCAAATGATTTTGTTTACATTTTCTATGTAACACAAAAAGAGCAAACGGTGTAAATCACTTGATTTACATTTCCTTTGAAAAACAAAAAGAACGCATTTTGTCAAATGGTTTTGTTTACATTTTCTATGTAACACAAAAAGAGCAAACGGTGTAAATCACTTGATTTACATTTCCTTTGAAAAACAAAAAGAACGCATTTTGTCAAATGGTTTTGTTTACATTTTCTATGTAACACAAAAAGAGCAAAAGGAGTAAATCACTTGATTTACATTTCCTTTGAAAAACAAAAAGAACGCATTTTGTCAAATGATTTTGTTTACATTTTCTATGTAACACAAAAAGAGCAAACGGTGTAAATCACTTGATTTACATTTCCTTTGAAAAACAAAAAGAACGCATTTTGTCAAATGGTTTTGTTTACATTTTCTATGTAACACAAAAAGAGCAAACGGTGTAAATCACTTGATTTACATTTCCTTTGAAAAACAAAAAGAACGCATTTTGTCAAATGGTTTTGTTTACATTTTCTATGTAACACAAAAAGAGCAAACGGTGTAAATCACTTGATTTACATTTCCTTTGAAAAACAAAAAGAACGCATTTTGTCAAATGGTTTTGTTTACATTTTCTATGTAACACAAAAAGAGCAAACGGTGTAAATCACTTGATTTACATTTCCTTTGAAAAACAAAAAGAACGCATTTTGTTAAATGATTTTGTTTACATTTTCTATGTAACACAAAAAGAGCAAACGGTGTAAATCACTTGATTTACATTTCCTTTGCAAAACAAAAGAGAACAAACTATGTAATTGATTTTATTTTCATTTTCTTTGTAAAAGAAAAAGAACAAATTTTGTGAAATGATTTTATTTACATTTTCTTTGTGAAACAAAGGGAGCAAAATGTGTAAATTAATCTTGTTACATTTTCCTTGTAAAGGTAAAAGAGAAGAATATGGTTAATCACTTTATTTACATTTTATGTAAATGAAGAAGAACAAAATTTGTGAATTGCTTATTTACATTTTCTAATGTACGACAAGAAGAACAAAACATGAGAATCTTTTATTTATAAATTTTAGTGTAAATAAAAAGAACGAAAAACATTAGAATCTTTTATAAATTTCTATAAATAAAAAAAAAGGGTGAAAAACAAACATGAGTCACCTTATTTATATTTAAATAAAAAGGTAAAATTTGGAAGTACATTTTCATATACAAATGAGAGGAAATTGAACCGAAAGTGTCATTTTTATCAAAATCTACATATGATAAAAGAGAAGACAAAACCATAGATAGAATCATGTTATGTTGACTACATTGGCTTGGTTGTATTGACTGAATTGTGTGTGAATCGCCAAATGAATTCATATTTATATAAATATTAATTAAATTAAAACGAATCGCGCACGGTAGTTCGCGTTTTCGAAAACATAACTTTGAGCGATCTTACAGAAAGATCCAACCGTCGGATTTTCCCAAAGTCAGACTCGTTAGGACCGCCTCGAGAAAATCGTTCCAACGGTATAATTTTGTCAAAATCCAACGGTCGGATTTTGAGTTAAATATAAATCAATATTTGGTAAAAACAGCGCCACGGTCACCTATTGACCTGAAGCGTCATTAAGAGAAATAAGAACTATTCTTGATTTATAAAAAAAAAAAAAATGTGTAAAATCGTTATTAAATAATTCTAGCGATATAAATTTGTTTTGTAATTTATACAACTACGAAAATTATTTGAAAAACCGAGTTAAATCTCAATTCAAATAATTATACGACGACATTAAATTGGAAGAATTGAAGACGACGGTCGAAGACCGACGATCTTCAAGGCGAACGGTCGTATTACTATTGTTGGCCTTGATGGGAGTAGCTACCTTGATGGATCGATGGTAGTGATCGTTCGGACGTTCTTGTTGATGGTTCGGATTTGCGAGTGTCTTTATTTCCCACGAAATAAGACGACTCCGGTTTCGTTCAGACCCAGAACGGACTTGTAAATGGATCGCATGCCTGACGTCGAAATTTATGTCATGTAAATAAATTGGTTTTTATTTAATATATAGATGCTTGGTGGCGGAGGATTTATCCTTTTGCTTAACACCCCTTTTTATGTGTTAAATAATTATCAATCACATAATATGAGTTGTCGATGTGACATGCTAAGTTGCACTCGAACAAGGCTTATTGTTGCAAAGCAGAGCCTTGTATGATGATCAAAGCATAGCCCAGTATGGACACAGCTTTGTGTATACGTTACTTCGCGAGCCTCACACCCCGGTGGAGTCTAAAACGGAGCAAGGGAACGCAGGGAGTGCACACGTCTCTTTCTAGCTTATAGTGGTTGTTGGAATTGAGGTACCTCGGTATATTGGTCGCTACTGGCCAATTTAAAGGTCCGTTAGGATCGGGAGGCGTGTGTTCAGGAATTGTCAATCCATTAAGCGTCAACGTATGGACCGGCCCTGCAGGATCCAAGGGTTGGACAGAGTACCAATCCTGGGGCATTGCTAGAGTGTCTCGAATCGGTAAGGTTTTCGCTCCTGGCCTTGACTCAGTATGGAAACCAACTTCCTAATACGAGATAACGGACTTGATTGTATACTTATTATGGCGACATTGTAGGATGGGGTACTATGCCGTCTAGGATTAATACATTTATTTTGAAGTATTTTAAAACATAGTACACACTTATCATATTAAAATAGTATTTGACTCGTACTCTGCATTTTTGATCATTATAAGGTAAAACTCTATCCTCTAGTGTGCGTTGCATTGTGTGATAGGACCTGAGTCTTATAATGATTTCATTTTTACAAAAGCATTGCGTTGTTCTTTTTATTTAATAAATAAATGCACAAACAGTCTATTGGAGTAAACCCGTTCCACGAAAGTGGCGTGGTCCTTAGATTTGTCATATTCAGTAGTTAATATAGATTTCTCATACCAGTCCCATGACTGACTCGTGTTTGTTTCACTTTGCAAACTCGGGTGCCCTCTCTCCACACGGGCAGCCAATTGACAGATTCCTACTTAGCTTGCTTGGAGTTCTTGCTTGAAGATTCTATTGTTGAGGTGGCTTGGAGTTTGAAGACTTGTTATCTTTCTTTCCTTTCGTTTCATTTTCTGTTAGACATTTTCTAAGTTCTTGAGATGTTCAGGCTTATTTCAGTTTTAATTATGTACTTGGAGTTTTGTGACACGTTACATTCTATTTGGTTTGATGTAATAAGTAGGACTTCTGTGACTGTGGAATTCTATATTTTGATGACATCTATTTCCGCTGCCATGATGTTGTTATGATGTGGTTTTTCTTATACTTATGTTGTTACCTGTGTTATGTATTGCCATATTTATGTTGTATTCCAATGATCATCCTTGCTTTCGTTATACGGAAGTTAGGGGTCATCACAGTTGGTATCAGAGCTTTGGTTTTAACCTTAGTTTTGGAATATAACATATTTATAGCGATACACCTCATTAGAGATGGGATTATTTAGTCCTAGAATGAGTATGACAGTTTAGCACATATTTTACAGTCATTTATCCATTTCCACCTTTTTCATCTTTTCCTTTGAAAATTTCATTTCACTTGGTCTGACACCTTTTTCTTGACCGTACAGACTAAGTCAAATGGAAACTCAAGCTAGAGTTAGAGCTAGAGGTGGAGCAGCTAGAGTGAGGGAAAATACTGCTTCAGTAGGCCCCAACCAACCAGACAGAGAGGAGGAAGCACTACCACCACCTCCACCTGCTTTCGATCTTGATAAAGTTAAGAAGAAGATAAATAATTTAGGCGGAGTTCATTTCACGGGCCAAGAATCTGTCACGGAGGCCCAAGCTTGGTTAAAGACAATGGAGAGGATTCTGGATGGTTTGGAGCTAGAGGATCTCCGCAAGCGATTCATGGCGGTATGGTTTTTGCAAGGATAGGCCCAAATTTGGTGGGAGCTCAGTATGATAGGAGTTGTGGAGGCAGAAGTTACATGGGAAAAATTCAAGGAGTTATTCAATGCCAAGTATGTCCCACCTCATGAAGTTGAAAGATTGCATGATGAGTTTGCCAACCTCCAGCAAGGAGGAATGACAGTTTCTGAATATGTAAAGAAATTTGAAGAACTCTCAAGGTATGCTCCGGAGTTGGTTCAGGATGCAACTCAGAAGAATAAAAGGTTTATAAACGGCTTGGCAAGGAAGTATCACAACCGGGTCACTAACCATATAGAGCGTCCCTTTGCTAAGGTTTTAGAGATGGTTTGTCGCTTTGAAGAGATTGACCAGAAAGCAAGCCAACAGGATAAGGAGAAGAAGCAAGCCAATACAAAGAAGAAGGAGACAGATAAAAAGCCAGAAGCAGCAAGTTCCTCTTCAGCAAAGCCACAGGGGCAAAAGAGAGATAAGTCAAAGATCAAGTGCCGTAACTGTGGGAAGATTGGCCATTATGATAGGGAGTGCTGGGCCAACAAGGCGCCAAAGAGAAACGAGTCCGGACCCAGCAAAGGCTCACATGACAAGAGGGAGTGTTTCAACTGTCACAAGCCTGGACACATTGCCAGAGACTGCCCGTTGCTTAAGAAATCAGAGGTGGCTCACGTCTATGGTGAACCTGCTGCACCAGCTTCTAATTCTGGAGGTACAGGTAAACCTGATGTTCTTAGTGGTTCCATTAATGTTAAGAATATCCCTGTTACTGTTCTGTTTGACACTGGTGCTTCTAGAAGTTTTATTTCTGTCGACTCAATTAAGAAGCTGGAATTAAAACCGAGAAAATTAAAAGAACCATTCAATGCACATAGTCCGATAGGTGGTACACTCTATCTAGATCAGTATTGTCGAGTACCCATTTCTTACTCCTATTTCCAATTCCCATTTGACTTAATCATTATGAGTTTTTCGGGATATGATGTTATTCTTGGACTCGATTGGCTTGAAAATTTCGAAGCTGAATTAATTTGCGCTGAAAGGGTGGTTAGAATCAAAACCAAATTTGGCGATATTATCACTATTCCTTGTCATGGTTTTGCCACTGACAGAAAAGAATTTTGGTCCTCTTTAGAAGTCACCCCGGCTTCTATCGAAGATATTCCTATTGTAAGAGATTATGCTGATGTTTTTGAAGAGGTGGATAGCTTACCTCCTCGGCGTGAAATAGATTTCAAAATCGAATTAGTTCCTGATGCTAGACCAGTTGTTCATGCTATACGGAGAATGTCTCCAAAAGAGAAAGAAGAGCTGAGCAACCAAACCAAACAGCTTTTATGGAAGGGTCTAATCAGGCCGAGCTTTTCTAGTTGGGGCGCAGCGGTGGTGTTTGTGCCTAAATCTGACGGTACCCTCAGGCTATGCGTGGACTACCGTGATCTCAACAAATAGACATTAAAGAACAAATACCCTCTGCCCCGCATTGATGATCTTCTTGACAGATTGCATGGAGCTCGTGTATTCTCCAAGTTGGATCTTGCCACAGGTTTCCATCAACTGCGCATCGCAGAAGAATGTATTCCTCTCACCGCTTTTAGAGGGCCTGACACATTTTATGAATGGCTAGTAATGCCTTTTGGCCTGTGCAATGCTCCAGCTTATTTTGTTGACTTAATGAATCGTGTTTTTAGAAACGTCCTTAATAAATTCGTGCTTGTATTCATTGACGATATTCTTATCTTTTCAAAATCAATTGAGGAGCATGAAAAGCATTTGAAAGAAGTCTTAGAAATTCTTCGCAGAAATATACTGAAAGCCAAATTCTCTAAGTGTATGTTTTGGCAAGAAGAGGTGAAATTCCTCGGCCACGTAGTTTCCAAAGAAGGTATTTCAGTTGATCCTGGAAAAATCTCAGCCATCCAAGAATGGAAGCAGCCTACTACCCCCACTGAAGTACGAAGTTTCTTGGGTTTGGCTGGCTACTATCGCAAATTCGTGAGAGATTTTTCTAAATTATCTGGTCCATTGACTGAGCTGACTAAAAAGCATAAGAAGTTCATTTGGATGCCAAAATGCGAGGCATCTTTCCAAGAGCTCAAAAAGAGGCTGACCACTGCTCCTGTCTTGACCATCATCGATGGCAATCAGGATTTGAAGGTCTGGACAGACGCTTCCAAAGAAGGTTGTCTCTATTTTCACTTTAATAAACATGTTTGAGATGACATTCTTCTTTTTGTCAAAACTCATTTCAGCATGATATGCTTTTTCTTTATTTTAAGGTATTGGCGCAGTGCTTATGCAAAGAGACAAGGTTGTCGCTTACGCTAGTCGCCAGTTAAAAATTCATGAGAAGAAGTACCCCACCCACGATCTTGAACTTATGGCTATTGTCTTCGCTCTTAAAATTTGGAGACATTATTTATTGGGGGAAAAATTCGAGCTTTACACTGACCATCAATCTCTGAAATATCTCTTCACTCAAAAGGATCTAAATTTGAGACAGCAGAGATGGGTGGAATTCCTTGCAGCTTATGACTTGGATATTTTATATACGCCTGGAAAGGCGAATGTTGTGGCAGATGCGCTGAGTCGAAAGAATGCCGCCAACACTAATCTCATCCTCGCCCACCTCATTATCACTCCTTCTCTGATAGACAAGATTACCGCTCTTCAGATAGATGACAAATTTATTCGAATGATGGTTGAGCGTATCCACAAAGGTGAAACATCAAGTTTTTTTATTGATGACAAAGGAGTTCTTAGAATGCAAGGGCGAATTTGCATACCTGATATCCCAGAGCTAAAAAGGGAAGTCATGGATGAGAGTCACAAGTCAAAAATCAGTGTTCATCCTGGTGTTAGCAAGATGTACAAGGATCTAAAGCGTACGTTTTGGTGGAAATCCATGAAGCGCGATATTTCTATGTATGTTGCTAAATGTCCCACCTGTCAGCTAGTAAAGAGTGATCAGTAGAAGCTAGCGGGATTATTACAGCCGCTAGAGATTCCAGGTTGGAAATGGGACCAGGTCTCCATGGACTTCATAGATGGCTTACCCCGCTCTAGAAAGGGGAATGACAGCATCTGGGTGATTGTTGATCGTCTTACAAAAACTGCTCATTTTATTCCCATCAAATCCAACCGTACAGCTAGAAGTTTGGCGCAGTTGTATGTGAAAGAAATTGTCAGGTTGCATGGTGTCCCTAGCAACATAGTCAGTGATCGCGACCCAATTTTCACTAGCAAATTTTGGGAAGCCTTTCAAGAAGAATTGGGAACCAAGCTGAATTTTAGTACAGCATATCACCCTCAGACAGACGGGCAGACTGAGAGGGTGAACCGCATCTTAGAAGATCTGTTGCGGGCTTGCATTTTAGACTTCGGGGGTTCATGGGAGGATTATATACCCTTGGTCGAGTTTTCTTATAACAATAGTTACCAAGCAAGTATTAAGATGGCGCCTTTTGAAGCTCTTTATGGCAGACCATGCAGATCCCCCGTTTGTTGGGTAGAATCCGACAATCGTCTTGTTTTGGGGCCGGATATGATACGTGAGGCAGCTGATAAAGTTGATTTTATTAAGAAGAAATTATTAGCTGCCCAAAGCCGACAGAAGAGTTATGCTGATCCTAGAAGGAGAGACTTACAATTCTCTGTTGGTGATATGGTATATCTTAAAGTCTCCCCATTACGCGGTGTAATACGATTTGGGAAGTCTGGCAAGTTGGCACCTAGGTTCATAGGCCCATTCCCAATTACTGAAAGGATTGGCACACTTGCTTACAGATTACAGTTACCCGATTGGCTGCCAGGCGTACACGATGTCTTTCATGTATCCCAGCTGCGTAGGCATGTCCATGATCCAGATCTTATTGTGGAGGAAGCTGCACAGCAAGATTTGGAAATTACACCAACCTTGCAAGTGAGAAGAGAACCAATAAAAATAGTGGGTAGAGAAACTCGTGAGCTAAGAAATAAAAGAATCAATCTAGTGAAGGTGCAATGGAGTGGGGACCCTAGAGACTGCACTTGGGAGACAGAGGAGAGTATCAAGCAAGCCTACCCCTCGTGCAGAGTGGATATCTCCGACTGATTGTTGTGTGAGGTATCATTTTCAATACTTCAAATTTTCCCGTTTTGTTTCCTACTTTACTTTTCCTTTTCGAGGACGAAAAGCTTTTAAGTGGGGGCGATTGTAACAACCCGAAAATCAGACCCAATTTAAAAATTCTTATTTTTAAGAATTTTATAGGAAAATCTGCCAGAATTTGAAATTTCCATTTTTTAAATAAATATTTTAATCATGGAAAAATAGACATTTTTGCAAACGAATCCGTTTTCGACGAAACCACTTTTGTTGGATCCGGAATGTCATATTATTGTTAGGGGTCAATTTCCTCAATTTTCAGAATCAGTTTGTGAGCGTGACAGAAAAAAAACTGTGTTTGGGTCAATACAGTCAAAATTGAGTGACTTAAAAATGGTCATTTTTCAAACAGCCTCAGAATTTGATGGAAATAATTTTGTTGGATTCGTATCGTCAAAACATAGCCAAAAATATTTTTTCTGGATTTTTCTGGGTCCGTATGTGGCTCCGGTGGATTTTTGAATACGTCAGAATATTAAAATAAAGGAATTATTTTTTAAATCTGAAAAACGGGGACCAAGACAAACTCCTGGGCCTACGGGACATATTCAGATGGATCCGGAATGGGGGTAATTAGGTAGGCTAGTCAGTCGTTGGGCTGAAAAATATGAAGTTTAGCTAAACGGGCTTAATTTGGCTAATTAGAAATTAATTAATTATTAAAACCCTAAATATTATGGTTTATAAACGGGTACTGTTCAGCTCCATCTTCCCGTAGCCGCCACTCTCCCTACAGCCGAATTCTTCCTCCACAAAATTCTCCATCCACACTTCGAATTACCACACAAGCCACCCACCATGTCGAAGCCCTTCACCTCCTCTCTCTTCTCCAACCAGTAGCACCTCGTCTCGCCGCCTGTAGAGCTCGCCCCGAACCCACAAACCCGACGGGTTTGAACCGCCGCCGGTCCCACAGGACGCCACCGAGCCGCCCACCGTGCTAGGCGCACGTCGACCTCCCCAAGCCCTTCCACCTCCACCTGACAGCACCTCAAACCGTGTCTCCTAGCTCCTGAAATCATTGGTCAAAGATTTGAACAAATAGCAAAACCCACGGCCGAACTTTGATTGTGAGGAAGAGAGGTTAATTACTGAAGTTATTAATTAATTAATTACTCTAATTTATTCTCTAACTTGTTTAATCCATAACTTCTTCGTTCGGATTCGAAATCTGAAAATTCCAGAAGCGTTGTGATCGTACGGAGCAGATCTACGCAGCTGGACTGAAACGGAGGAATTCTGAACACTTTGGATTTTGGGCAAAAATCGCAACGAACGTGAGATTCTCTATTTTTAATTTTAATAATTAATTAAAATACTCAGTTGTGATGTAGATTAAGTATGATTACAATTCAGATCTGTTTATTCGGTAATGGTTTGTGATGATTGTTCAATGTTTGAATAACTCGTATAGATCCATACGACTATCATTTCATATTAGGCTATGTCATCATTTGTTATCACTTTAGAGTAGAGGTGAAATTAATTTCATTATCAATTTAGAATATGATCACCACATGTTTACCCCTTGAGTTAGTAGCGGATTGATTTCATTTATCAATTCAAATCAGTAGAAAATTTGATTACTCATTCAAATTAAAAGAGACAAAACATTGAAATCATATTTTGGTTGTAATTCCAATATATAGGAAAAGAAAAAAAAACCCAAACATTGAAATCATATTTTTGTTTGTAATTACAATGTAAGGAAAACAAACATTGAATCATAGTTTCGCTTGTTATTTCAATGTATAGAAAAGAAAGAAAAAAGAAAAAAGAAAAAAGAAAAAAAAAGAAAAAAATTGAAATCACTTTGTTTGTAATCTCAATGTAAATCAAAAAGAACAAACATTGAAATCAACTTTGTTTGTAATTTTAATGTAAAAGGAAATAAAAAGTACAAACATTGAAACCATTTTGTATTTGCAATCTCAATATATAGAAGAAGTAGAGAAAAAAAAAAAAAAAAAAAAACATTGAAAATCCTTTTTATTTGCTATTTCAATGTATAGAAAAAGAGAACTGACATTGAAATCATTTTTGTATTTGCAATATCAATGTAAAACAAAAAAAAAGGAGTAAATCACTTGATTTACATTTCCTTTGAAAAACAAAAAGAACGCATTTTGTCAAATGGTTTTGTTTACATTTTCTATGTAACACAAAAAGAGCAAAAGGAGTAAATCACTTGATTTACATTTCCTTTGAAAAACAAAAAGAACGCATTTTGTCAAATGGTTTTGTTTACATTTTCTATGTAACACAAAAAGAGCAAAAGGAGTAAATCACTTGATTTACATTTCCTTTGAAAAACAAAAAGAACGCATTTTGTCAAATGATTTTGTTTACATTTTCTATGTAACACAAAAAGAGCAAACGGTGTAAATCACTTGATTTACATTTCCTTTGAAAAACAAAAAGAACGCATTTTGTCAAATGGTTTTGTTTACATTTTCTATGTAACACAAAAAGAGCAAACGGTGTAAATCACTTGATTTACATTTCCTTTGAAAAACAAAAAGAACGCATTTTGTCAAATGGTTTTGTTTACATTTTCTATGTAACACAAAAAGAGCAAACGGTGTAAATCACTTGATTTACATTTCCTTTGAAAAACAAAAAGAACGCATTTTGTCAAATGGTTTTGTTTACATTTTCTATGTAACACAAAAAGAGCAAACGGTGTAAATCACTTGATTTACATTTCCTTTGAAAAACAAAAAGAACGCATTTTGTCAAATGGTTTTGTTTACATTTTCTATGTAACACAAAAAGAGCAAAAGGAGTAAATCACTTGATTTACATTTCCTTTGAAAAACAAAAAGAACGCATTTTGTCAAATGGTTTTGTTTACATTTTCTATGTAACACAAAAAGAGCAAAAGGAGTAAATCACTTGATTTACATTTCCTTTGAAAAACAAAAAGAACGCATTTTGTCAAATGGTTTTGTTTACATTTTCTATGTAACACAAAAAGAGCAAACGGTGTAAATCACTTGATTTACATTTCCTTTGAAAAACAAAAAGAACGCATTTTGTC